>CM034145.1:0-1200000 GCA_019914995.1 Acanthochlamys bracteata
CTAAACCCAAACCCTAAACCCTAAACCCTAAACCCTAAACCCTAAACCCCAAACAAAACCCTAAACCCTAAACCCTAAAACCCTAAACCCTAAACCCTAAACCCTAAACCCTAAACCCTAAAACCCTAAACCCTAAAAACCCTAAACCCTAAACCCTAAACCCTAAAAACCCTAAACCCTAAACCCTAAAACCCTAAACCCTAAACCCTAAACCCCCTAAACCCTAAACCCTAAAACCCTAAACCCTAAACCCTAAACCCTAAAAAACCCTAAAACCCTAAAAAAACCCTAAACCCTAAAAAACTAAAACCCTAAACCCTAAACCCTAAACCCTAAACCCTAAAAAACCCTAAACCCTAAACCCCTAAACCCTAAAACCCTAAACCCCCTAAACCCTAAACCCTAAAAACCCTAAAACCCTAAACCCTAAACCCTAAACCCTAAACCCTAAACCCTAAACCCTAAACCCTAAACCCTAAACCCCCTAAACCCTAAAAACCCTAAACCCTAAACCCTAAACCCTAAACCCTAAACCCTAAACCCTAAAACCCTAAAAAACCCAAACCCCTAAACCCTAAACCCTAAACCCTAAACCCCTAAACCCTAAACCCTAAACCCTAAACCCTAAACCCTAAACCCTAAACCCTAAACCCTAAACCCTAAACCCTAAACCCTAAACCCTAAACCCTAACCCTAAACCCTAAAAAACCCTAAAAACCCTAAAACCCTAAACCCTAAACCCTAAAAACCCTAAACCCTAAAAACCCTAAACCCCTAAAACCCTAAACCCTAAACCCTAAAAAACCCTAAACCCTAAAAAAACCTAAAAACCTAAAACCCTAAACCCTAAAACCCTAAAACCTAAACCCTAAAAAAACTAAAACCCTAAACCCTAAAAACCCTAAACCCCTAAACCCTAAACCCTAAAAAACTAAAACCCTAAACCCCTAAAAACCTAAACCCTAAACCCTAAACCCTAAAACCCTAAACCCTAAACCCTAAACCCTAAACCCTAAACCCTAAACCCTAAACCCTAAAACCCTAAACCCTAAAACCCTAAACCCCCTAAACCCTAAACCCTAAACCCCCTAAACCCTAAACCCTAAACCCCTAAACCCTAAACCCTAAACCCTAAACCCTAAACCCTAAACCCTAAACCCTAAAACCTAAACCCTAAACCCTAAACCCTAAACCCCTAAACCCTAAAAACCCTAAACCCTAAAACCCTAAACCCTAAACCCTAAACCCCCCCTAAACCCTAAAACCTAAACCCTAAAACCTAAAAACCCTAAACCCTAAACCCTAAACCCTAAACCCTAAACCCTAAAAACCCTAAACCTAAACCCTAAAAAACCTAAACCCTAAAAACCCTAAAACCCTAAACCCTAAACCCTAAACCCCCTAAACCCTAAAAACCCCCTAAACCTAAAACCCTAAACCCTAAAAACCCTAAACCCTAAAACCCTAAACCCTAAACCCTAAACCCTAAAACCCTAAACCCTAAACCCTAAAAACCCTAAACCCTAAACCCTAAACCCTAAAAACCCTAAACCCTAAACCCTAAACCCTAAACCCTAAACCCTAAAACCCTAAAAAACCCTAAACCCTAAACCTAAACCCTAAACCCTAAACCCTAAACCCTAAACCCTAAAACCCTAAACCCTAAACCCTAAAAACCCCTAAAACCCTAAAAAACCCTAAACCCTAAACCCTAAACCCTAAACCCTAAACCCTAAACCCTAAACCCTAAACCCTAAACCCTAAACCCTAAACCCTAAACCCTAAACCCTAAACCCTATGCAATGCAAATAGGTAACAACTAATTCAAACCAAATGTAAACACAACCATAGGCACACCCAAAAACAAAAAAAAAAAAAAAAAAAAAAAAAACACGTGGTTGGATGAAGGGAGACCTAAGGCCTCACGCTCCACTGCCTACATATCCCACCGGCCGAAGGGAGGAGCCAAAACATCGCAAAGAGGGTTCCCCTACAAGAAGAACTATTGTTCTTCTCTTCTCTTTGAAAATAAGAACTATTTAGTTTCTACCCTCACCATTTATTATCCTTCACCAATTTCATTACCCAACACATCAGTTTAAAACCTCTAACAATTATATAAATTCTCTTCTAAAATTTTCACATGTAAAGTCTAATAAAGTCACTAAAAATAAGGTATATAAACAGATGAATAGATGATTCAATATTTTCTCATAAACTATTAAATCATATTGTAATTTAATGTTACAGTTTTTTTCCCAATTTAGAAAATATCTTGGCAATACAATTCGAAAACTAATTTACAGACTCGACATTTATTCTATACTTAGACAATTATACTATGAACCTACATTACAGCATTACTAACAAAATTTGCTTTTATAAAAATACATCTAAAACTATATTTAGTTTAAGTTATATTTTTCAAACAGACACCAAGTTTAGAAAAGATGATAACCACAACCACTCGCCAAAAATGAATTTTATTAATATCACACACTTTTAATCTTCAATGGTAGTAAAAACTTCTTTTAAAAGAGAAACAAAGCGTACAAACTGTTTTTAACTTTGGAAGATAGCAACAAAAGTTACTACCCACTATATATCCCCCAGAACAATTGTTATGGCTCCGCCCAATGGGAATCAAACCACTTGTAGTTCGACCCGACACCACATGCAAGCACACAATAAGACCCATGCACAAAACCAAAACACAAGCATACGCGCATATTGACTTTATTAGACTTTACATAGATTAAACAGTGTATTTTCAATTTCACAATAGGTACATTAATGACATTTATTCAACATATTGCATACTATTAGTGGAAGCATTAATTATACAGGATATTCACATATTAGCAAAATAAGCTTATATAAAATAAGAAAAATACAAATAAATAAAAATCATAGAAAGAAAAAGGCCTTTGAAATAGGTGATTAATAATTTCTGTCTAATTCGCCTTAATTCGACTAAAAAAGTAAAATTTTTGTTATCTTATCAATCGAATAATATTACAATTATTATAATTTTATATATTATTAACACATTTCATTCCTTGGGCGAATGCCTGGGCCCATTTAATCTCGAACATCCCGTCCCCCGTATTCCGGAGCCTCAAAATAAAATATATTAATAATAATAATAATAATAATAGCAATATTAGTCTAACTAAATAAGAAACAAAAAGTTTACTAATTTAGTTTAAAAGAAGGCAAAAGAGAAAGAAATTATAAACACCCATTTGAGCTCAAGCCCTATTAAGACAAACCCACATAAGAGAAGTTATAAAACACTCACCTGCCCTTGGCATTAAAACCGAGCTCGCTTACCCTTAGATACCTCAAAGTTGTGCATGCAGCAATTTTAGGTTCATTGAATCCGCACACCACACAAAATCTGAGTAAAAACATTGTTGCTTATTAGTCTTGCTTTACCATAAACTACTCAAGCAAATTTAAAAACTTCAAACTCATCAAAATTGAGGTAATCTTCCCTATAATTTAGCAATCATGCCACCAAAAGCATACATGTTATCTTAAAAAGTGTAGCAATGTTCTGAAAAGATTAGACTACACAAGTAAACTTGTAGACTAAGTTAATGGTAAGGGGAAAAAACAATTGAAAATTCAATGAGGTGATGTAGTTAGCTTCAATGAATGGTTTGCCATTCAATCAGAATAATAAAATATTAAGACACTCCAAACAAAAGTGAGTAATGATCAAGACTAAAACTACAATTTTGATGCATTTAACAAATTTGCAATGAAATGCACCCCAAAAATTTGTTACCATTTAATGCATAAATATTAAAGATAAAACCACTCTCCAAACAATCTATCTTCCAACTCCAAATGATATCAAATTTGATAATCAGATCAACAAGGATAACTAAGGTAGCCAAATATTGTAGCAGCAAATTGTATTCATGTTGTTCATCATAGTTAAAAATAATTAGCAACCAGCTGATGTTTAACTTTAGACGATCAACGAACAGTCCAATCTGGACTTGTTTAATACACCAAAGATTAAAAGAAGGCTTATAACTTTAATAAAAATTATCTCCTTGCCTAAAGAAGTCTAGAGCAAGCTTTTCAACATCACAAGTACCAGAACTACCAACTTAAAAGTGCAGTGCACCATATGCAAGTAGTTTTTAACTTATCAATTCTTATAATACTCAAAAGGTCCAAAACTACCTTAGCATAAAAAGTTCGCAATTCTTTAGACATCACCATAATACATAAATCATCACAATCATGATTGCAAACATTATAATTGATCCATAATACATTAGAAGCAAATGAGCAATTTCATTTATCCAGCAATGAATTCTTTAGTTACCTCGCATAAAGACATTGACTAGTAGATGTATGCTGCAACATCACTGAATCGCAAAGTATATATTGACCTGACAGCACAAGAGTGTCTAGTTAAGTAAATAGAACTCAATTCCCATCTGTTTTAACAAACAACTACTACTAAAAAATATTTAAATACTATTTGTCAAAAAGGGAAGACTTGAACCAATTACTTAGAAAGTTTACTTACCAACGTATCTTTGAAGTGAGCCTCAAAATTCTTAGGAGTACACCCTCCATTAACAGCCACTCTATGGTGTCCATTAAAGATCCACTTGCGTCCATTTCAGCTAATAAGAGATTCATAACTTTATTTGGCTGCCCATGCATCCTGAGGAAACAATGCCTATTTAGTAACTGGTACAGTGAAAAGAAATAATTTTTTGATCTTAAATACAGTGAGCTTTGACAAATGGTTGTTTCAAAAATTACCCAAAAAATTAGACACTATTCTACTCTTGTTATCATGTCAACGTATCATGGAGGTATGTATGGTGTCGGAAAATAGGATGAGAAACACAATAACCCAAAGAAATGTTCATACACCCATAGCCATATAATTCATCCATCATGAACAACTAATAACATTTACATTCTCCTTTCATTCTTTAGCATGACTTCATTGTAAGAGTTTCATCAAAGAACTTGTTTGACAACACCACACTAAAATTCATTGCCCATATTATTAATAAAATAGTGCGTGACAACTGAATAAAGACCTATATGTTACAGGTAATCATCAACTCATTTAATTACTCTTTGGAAAACTTAACAATAAAATGAACTAACTACAAACAGAACAATCTACCTATCAATCCTTATGACAGGTACAATCACTTCCAACTGCAAGATAACTCAATTTTTCATCCAAAATTAACATAATTATAAGAACTTAGAAGAAGCTGAATTAGTTCCAAGCAAACACAGAAAGTACCATTGAAGATATCCACCACAACCAAGCTTAATCCAAGCAATGAACCAAAAACACACTAAAATCACTTGCAGATGCAACAAGATCCATTCTGTACATGGAGATGAAAAGAAAACATACAAAGATTCACTTACATTGCAACATGATTCACTCTGTGCATGGAGAGGAAAAGAAACATTAAAAGTTGTAATCAGTCTCAGTGGAACGTTGCATACCTTAGAAAGTAGTCCTTTGTGCTTTGCAATCTGCTAAACCTACTTCACTTCCCTCAGGACTACAGGTCTGATGACTGGGAGATAACATCTTTACATCTGTAAAGCAACCATTCCCACAGCCAGTGGTAAGTCAGGTCTCCCAGCTCATTGTGATGCTCTCTGTCTGAGATGGTAATTTAAAAAACTAAGCTATCATAAATCCACTTACACCACCAATATGAAGCTCCAAAGCTGAAGCACTTGTCGAAAAAGTAATAAATTCCAACTTAACAACCAAAATTAAATCAATTGAGTAAAATATAAAGCAATTGCTTATGAGATGGGACAGTACACCTTTTGGAGATGGCTCTCTGAGAGAATTGTCCTGAGTGTCCTCTTACAGTGCACCAAAAAAAACAACACGCAAAATCTTAGGATGTGAAGACGCTCTTCCAATTCAACAAAATAATTAGAAGCTCTATGTACATCAAAAATTTAATATCAAATTCATAACGAAGTTCCAAAATCAAGCTAGCTTTAAGTTTGCGCTCATACAGTTATTATCAACACGATTGCGGAGGACCTTCTCTTCGGCAGACAAGTCTTCGACAAACTCACTTAAAAAATATTGATTAATAGCTACAATGAACTATATGGCCAGCTGCAGCGATAGAGGAGCAGTGAAGTAAAGCACTGTTGGGGCACAACCCTGCATCTATCACAGCTTGCAGGTAGAAAAATTATCGATAGCCATGAGACTGGAGTGAAAGCAAGAACAACGTGCAACATTTGATAATTATTCTATCTATACTAGCAAAAACCGGAACAAACATATAGCTTTCGTCTACCCATCATGTGGTTTAACAGCTTTTCAAAATTGCCACTAGGTGGCATTCATCTTTCTTACAGAGAAATATAGAAGGCAGTGAAGCAAGGAAAAAACAAAAGAACAAATATGTTGTTACCGGATTGGGAATGAGGAAGCGTAGATTTGGATGTAGTTTGGAGCTCCAGCAGTGCGCGGTGTCGGGCTCAGCGGCGTGCAAGAGGTGTTATAGTTGATCGATTCGAATAGAAGAAGAGATTTTTTGAGACAGACAAATAGATCTATGATCTGAGAAGGAAGTGGTCGTTTGGGAGAATGAGAGAGACAGATAGAAGGAAGGCGGGGCAATCAATTGATATTGTGCGATTAAATATTATGTGAGAGAAAGGGGAGGTGGAGGGAAAATTGAAAATCTGAAAATCAAAAGCGAACGAAAATTGGAAATTTTTGGTGGCGAGCGCGCGCGGAAGAGATGATGATGAAAATTAGTCGCGTAGAGAAGATCTAACTAAATAGATCAATCAATCAACTTAATTGAATTCAATATCGCCCAATCTGCTATAGGTCTAAAACTCATTGACGATGTAGATTGGGCCGTATCTGACGCTTTTTTCAATTATATGGGCCTTTCTTGATCGGCAATTATTTCTTTTGGATAAAAATGTTAGTTATTAGTATATAGAGGAATTTGTAAATTAGATATCTACCAAGAGGATTGCTCTATGCGTATATGATCATATGCACGGGTTGTTTTCACAAGAGAACTGGGTTGTAGGATATTAGAGGAGCACTTCACCGCGTGCATGACCATGTTCTGCGAGATATTGCGATGACTTGAACAAGCTTGCATTCTAACAGATGAGATGTGTCGATAAGCACTGAATCATTGGAGAAGTGGAAGATGCATGCATGGTGCTCTAGTTAATTGCAAGAATAGAATTGCCATCTTATAGAGCCAAGATGCTTGGCTACACGAGGAGAAAAGAAAAAGGCATGATATAGAGCGTTACTTCAATGCAAAGCTATACTCCGTACAGCTTTAACATCCTCCTGGTGGCTCTTTCAGTTTGAAATGCTGTAGATGAGTGACCAATCAAGGCAAACATACGAACGAAGCAATGTACCGTTTATAAACAACCGCAGATCAGCAGTTCCAACGGAGGGACATGTGATGAGTGATCGACATTAACGCAAGCTCTGAGGGCTGGCAGTGGATGACTACCGTCTCCAACATGAAGGGGTCTGCTGACGATTGAGCTCAGTAAAGATGGCCTATAATCCTCGTACATTGCAGTGCTGGGACGAGCATCTTACAACAGTTAGCGAGGTCTTACCTCTCAGTATTGACAGGCAGTCTTCTGTACCTGATACTCTCGAGTCATTTCTCCGTTTTGCATCAAGGAACCAGAGTCATGATCACTCCTGGGAACCTCCAAGAACTCTCAAGAGTTGCTCGATTCAGTCAGCAATACAGTAGGGACTCACTATATGATTGCCCACAAATTTGTCTTCACGAGTTTTACCGCAGGATCCTCCAAATATTATCTCGTAGCTGGCTTCGTTGTTGCCGTGATTTCGAAAGCAGGCTTCTTAATTACACGTTAGAGGACACAAACTGCCTTCTGTCATCTCGATTGAAGCTCTCTGAGCATACGAAAAACCTGACATTGCTGATCAGTCTTGTCCTAGCAGTTTTTAGGATCAGTCTTCTGTTTTGACTGCATCGCATGCAGTAGAGTAAGGTCATGCCCAATAGTTCCTCCACTCTATACAGTCCTCAGAGAATGATAAGAGCTTCTTCTCTTTCAAAGGGAAAATGTTCGGACAGGTATCTCAAATCGATGTTTCTCGGTAGGATCTATATAAGTTGAATGACCTAACAATAACTGCATGTTCTTTTTAAAGAATTATATGTGCTTTACAAGATTTTAAAAAGAATTACATTTGCATCTTCACATGCCCTTACCAGAGGCAAAATTATAACACTCTCTAGGCACCTTTTTTGCTCAGAATCTTCGCATGATTACTCTTGCCCCTCTCGGAAAGCAGAAGACTGGTTTTAACTAACTCTTCCTTGATCATGAAAAGAACTGAAGCAGCAAAAACACTTTGCACGATCTTCGTGCTCATCCCCTTGTAAAATCCCGTCAGACCTTCATAACGAATCATCTTTGTGATAGCATCCAAGGTACCTGGATTAAAAAAAGTGGCTTCCTCATTATTTTCCCATAAAGAAATAGTTGGTTAACTGTGGCTAACAAAATAACCAAGACAAACCCCAAGGAATGGTAGATATCCAAAGATAGGACCATCACAGTAATATAAATAAATAGGACTCTTTAAGTCATAATTATGAACTTTGGCTGAGCAAGGCACATTACAGCCACAAAAATTCTTGACTAAACTTGAAACTTGAAGTTGGATAAGCGAGATTCACTATCAGTAGGTTAAATGCAATCCAAGATGCTTCAACTCCAAAACGTTGCATTCATGTTCAAAGAGAGTATATTATGAAATGACAATTGCCAACTAAATTCCCTATGTAACCTCTGTTTACTTAGTATTCTCAAGGGTAGCCTCCTAGGAGAAGTTACTCAGGTCTCAAGTAGGCCTACTTTTCGTAAGTAATACAAAATTGAAGGGCAGGCATTGGACAACGCGATCACGAGATAGAATAAGAACATAGCACATGAGAATGGTTTAAGACAGCAAGTACCTGTATATCGAAGTGCAGTATTCCTGCCAATCTCTTGTTTTGCTTGTAGCCTTGACTGCGATTGCAGGTTAGTAAATACCATTATTACAGAGCATGTTTTAAAAAAATAAGTAACCATGCAAGTTGATATATATTCTCGTATTTCAAGAGGCTTGGAATACACTCAGCGGAACAACTACGAACCTAACATACAGCCATCTCTGTCATTATGTCACAATGGAAAGTATTAGTCAAAAGAGTAACAAAGTTACCTTGGTTATTCATCACATTCAATTGCCTCTAATTAGTAACAAGAGCAAGATAAGACAGCGTCAACAAGTACATAGAACGAGTTAGATATTTTGTACCTTGATCTAGGTCGGTTAGTAATAGGTCATCATCTATTGGTTTCCAACCAGAAGGTAGAGAATTGGTTTGCAAAGGCTCATCATCTAGCTGTTCTTTGGTAAACTTATGTGTCTTTCTAGAGTCTAGTTGCAGGCCATCAAGAATCTTATTTCTACTTTGGAATTAACTTCTTGTAGTTACAAATATTGATCTTCTGAATCTAAGTGGTATTAACCAGCTTAGTGAAATCTAATCATTCTTCTCTCGTAAAATTTTCAAGTATCGCCTCATTCTCACCCTTCTCCATTCTTGCCCCTAAATTTAGCATTCCTGTGTATCATCCATCGTCGTTAGTTATAAGAGAGACTGTCAGTAAAAGAAATGCAACAAACATAGGAAGTATACTATACATCATAAACCAAGAAGAACTAAAGCTAATCAAAGCAAACTACTTGCTATGTATTTTCTATGCATTGTGAAGAATCACACCTTCTCTGAAACAACTTAGCTACTTCCAGCAAATCCACATGCTTACTTCTACCCCTACAGTACAGTTGGTTTTTATCCAACATCCCTTGATGCCTATGTGCTACTTGTAACTTCTACTTGTCTAGCGAACATCAATTTCTCCAATAAATTACTCTTCCAACATTCTGCTACTTGACTAGCACATTTTCCTCGCATCACATGAATGCTATAGTAAGCTCAAAAGCTATTGGTAACACATTACAGAAAATTGAGGATTATGCTATGGGGATGGACGAGTTAAGAGACCCAAAAATCAACTTAGACCAGTAGCTGTAACCATGCTAGGAAGTCAGCGCAATAGTGATGTGGTTAAGGTTTTATAAAGAAAAAGTTTTTTTGATATGATCAAGCTCATAATTTGAAAATATTGACCAAAACTGTCTCTGTTAGACTACTAGTTACAAGAGAAACCACCAATTACAACAAAATTGCATGTAATTCTGCTCAAAAGTAGGAGGGCAAAAATTTAACTGCAAAAGCCCAGATTTGCAAAAACTAATGATCACATAGATTCCTGCAACTAGTGCTAGTACAGGCCACGATAATCTTACCTTGACAACTAAGAGAGGATATGTTAAGACAGTTGCTCCAAGTTTCGCTAAAGCTCCAAGCAAGAAAACCTACACGTCCAAAAAACAAAGGTCAAATGCAAATCCAAACTACATCAATCATCATCTCCACCACTACATATTAAGTCTGCAGGTTTGAAATACGGGTACAGTTGCAATGAAGATGAATTACCTCCAATGCAGTAACTTGTTGTGGCCCATGTTTTTTTGCTGAACGTCTTGCCTTTAAGTGCTTCAAAGAAGTTTCATATATCATAAACTGAATTGATGGGTTGCACACCTGTTGTACTATCTTATTCAGATGAGTCATCTTCTCATGCTTAATCTCATTAAAAAACTTGGAGTTACTCATACCGTACTGCTACCATTCATTGACACCTTTGAAGGACACTGACCATGATAAGAGTTGGCACAATTCCTTTCCAGAATCCTTTCATGCCTGCTTCCTTATAAACTTCTTGTGCCTGTAGATATAAATCAAACCATCTGGCACATATCAGCAGTTTAAGTTATGAGCACGAAGCTACAGATAGTATTCATATGCTTAAAAACACCACCATTATGACATAAATGTTGTAGAAGTTCAACACATTGGCAATCTTGAACATAAATAGAGATAATAAATATGTAACTAGAGCTGACTTCACAGAACCTTCCATTCGGATATTTTTCGTAATTAGTGTAGTTCTTCATCAAGATTCGTCTAGACTGTCTCTTCTCTATGTCTGTATGTTTTAGATTAAGGATGTGAATCATCAATTCACGGTCTTTAATTATATTTGTTATCACTTACCATATTTAACTTCAGAACTCAACTATAACTAATTAGTTGCTCCTTGCCTACTATGCTGAAGTACTCCTACAGCTTGATTCACAGTAGAGAATCAAAGAAAACCAACGAAAGGACAAAAAGAGGTACGTTCAAGCAAATATTAGGCACAGTTTGAAGAGGTCAAGAATATCTACCGCCTGAAATGTTCCATATGGATGGGGTTTTGCTCTATCAAGCTCAGCCAATTGCGCTTCTAAAGCTTCACGGCCAGCTGCATTTGTTCTGGATGCTTCTCGCAATACAACATCTCTCTTCTCTTCTATGAGTCGTTTTTGGGCTTGGGTCTGTGTCTGTTGAACAAAAGTAAGCAACAAAAAGTTGAGCTGATTTTACTAACAATTCATAGCCATGCTCTTCTCAAAAGATGATACGTTTTTGTTTTCTTTTAAGAACTAGAAGATGATACTTCAGATACAGTAACTAAGTACTGAATCTTCACAGCACCACACTTGTAGTGGCTAAGAGGTAGTTCTAAATTCACAAGATATTCGAACTCTTTTCATCATTTTTGTATGTGATTTGTAAAGCTAAAACATCAGTTTAAAGATAAGGTTTTAGCAAAGTGAGTTGGATAACAGTTTTCTATAAATTATTACATTAAGTATGAGATTATTAATAATGCACGCTTCGGAAAAAACAAAATTCACCTTTCATTAAATTGCAAGTATATATGTTTGATAAGTTTAATTTGAGAATACAAAAGCTAATATGCTTAGCGTACCTGCATACGAGTAACCAACACCCATATGGGGTTTGTCATCAGAACATTGGCAGCGCTGCAGAAGAGAAGAATGGCGAGGAGGACAAATTAACAGGACGACACAAGACTGTTTGGTTTGTGATGTATACTTAACCAAATGGAGAAATTAAAGCATTAATTAAATACGTTACTGACCCAGCAGCGGCAGCAACAAGGAGCCAAGAGAAGATGCCGACAGTGCCATCACCAAGGCCTTTCTTCTTGCGAGCAGCAGCAATGGCTTCTGCCCTGTTTTTGAAGAGCTGGTAGAAGTAATAGTAAATGCCCTGCAATTATATGCGTACATAAGTAAGCATTCATGACGGAGTCCTAAATTAGTCATTGTATAATTCGTAAGCTAGTTAATAACAAATGAACATTGACAAATTCTACTAAAGTGTATATGTATATACTTGGGAGGCTGCTGTTCCAATGAGGGAAGGTTTAAGGCCGCTGTAAAGACCACCCCAGCCTTCGGACCTTATCACCTCAATCATCTCATATACAGTCCCTCTTCTACTTCGTGCCGTTCTTCCTTCATTAACGCTGTTGCTACTACTAGTACCATAACCACCACCAGAAGTATCAGCAACAGCACAGGAGGAGGAGGAGGAGGAGGGGGAGGGGGAGGAAGAAGAAGGGTTAGCGAGCAGTTTCCGCTCGGTCTGCTGGCGGGTGTTAACCTGCAGATATACACGCACATCTATATGATAAGTGCTGTGCATGCTAGGAAAACTAAATTGAATTGAACTGAACTAAATAGAGGTAAAATTAGTTGTATGCATATGTGCGTATGTTGTATGTGCCGAGATGATGCTAACAGTTTGTAGTGGGTAGGTGATGATCTGAGCGATGATGCCCCCGCCGGCGCCGGCCAGGCCGTTCGCCAACGCGCTCGACATTCTATTTAGTTAGTGACAATTCCTTCTCTCTTCTTCTTCTTCTTCTTCTCAGCCTCCCTCTCTCTCTCTCGTAACGGAGCTCTGCGGATGAGTGATAAGAAGCAAGAGTAAAGGAAGGTACCTATTTGGTTGGAGCGAGTGAATGGAGAAGAAAAAAATGAGTGGCGCTGAAACAAACACCATCAGCAACACGCACACACTTCCATTCCATCGTCGTCATCGTCATCACCATCACCATCACCATCATCATCATCATCATCAATCAGAAGTAGAGAAACGACGCCCATGGGCCTCAATAGTTTCTTGTCAGCCCACTATATCGTGAGTCATGGCCTTATTATTCATGTATATTAGGCCCGGGCCCGTTCATGGTTGACGAAGGAAATGGAACGGAAGGGCTGGATTGGGTGGGTGAATGAATCTGGACACTGCCACGCTGGAAAGGAGAACAAGTGGCGCGGTGGGGTGTGGTGGGACCATGCCATTTCGTCGTTGAGTTCACACGCACGTATAGACAGACGGGGCGTGGTGGGACCATGCCAAGGACTCACCAAGTAGTCTAAAAAATCAAAAAAACTACTCCACGACTCACTCACGGCTGACAGACGGAATCAAGGGGCGGTCTTCTTGCTTCTTTCTTTCTTTCCTGATCTCTCATTATTTTCTCGAAGCAAGCACTACAGCAGCAGCAGCAGAATCATCAAATCAAATCCTATAATTCATTCAAATCAACCGCGTCAATTGATTGCTCTCCTCCTTCCTTCCTTCCTAGCAATATACTATATTCTCTACCTGTTCTTGTTGTTCTTGTCTATTGTTATTGATTGTGTTCGATTCGATTGAATTGAAGGGAGACGAAACGCTTCTTTCTGCTAGTCTTTCTTCTTTCGTGACGATCAGATCCGTTGAGCGAGCTTCGATCCGTCGTCTCAACTCAAAAAGAATAAGAAGAAGAAGAAGGAGATGGTGCGTGAGACGGAGTACTACGACGTGCTCGGGGTCAGCCCCAACGCCACGGAGGCGGAGATCAAAAAGGCCTACTACATCAAGGTATGTAGCCTATCCTATCCTAGGGTTTCTCTTTTCATTCCAGTAGCGCAGATCCGTTCATTTATTGCCAGGAACAATACCAACAAATTGTTCTGCAACTTAGCGTAATTATTATTATTGATATTATCATTAGCTTGTTCATATAATTTTTTAGGAGTACTGATCAGTTCAGTATAAAACAGTTTTTGCTGAATTCAGTATAACTCTAATTACTTTATTTCTTATTTACTGCTCCCTGCCAATTCAATTTAAGATCATCACATCATATTTTTAGGAGTGTGCCTACCAATTTGATTCAGATCTGTAGTAGGACTGGTGGCTTGAAACTGAAAGTATCAATATTCAGTATAAAATGCTCAAGTTTATGCAACCGAGATAGGGTTTCAGATACGTTCTACCTCAAACGTGATGTTCCTCTCTGGTATCTCTGGTAATTTGTCTGGCATGCCATCTCTAGTTGCCTAAGCAATCAGTGTATTTTGTACTATGGATTTCTAGTTTCTTCCTCCTATTTTAAGTTTTTTGGGGGAAAAAAGTGGAGTGGTTTCTTGTGGCAGCATTAAGTACCAACTCTAGGCAAGACAAAAAGCCATTTTCTTTTGAGCCACCTCTTCCAAATATAGTTACTGTTGGAGGATGTTATAACTTATCTTAATTTCAATGCTTGATCTTAATTTCAATGCTTGTGTCTTTATTTTTCCAGTTAATGAAAACATGGGATATGTCTACTATGCCTGCATGCATGTGTGCAAACCCAAGCTTACTTTCCCCAATTATGTAGTTTGTGATATAAGTTCGTTGGTTGATGGATTTGTCATGTTGGTGTACGTATTTTTCTCTTCTTTTGCCAAGTTTTATTCTGTCCAGCACAGGGATCCTCCATATGAGAGTAGTTCTTCAGAGCAAATATTCACCTTAGCTAGGGATACTAATCTAGGGTTTTGAGTTCTTATTTTATTGTTGTTGATAATTGACTAGTTTTTTAACTCTACCTTATCCATTTATGGTTGGTCACTGCAGGCACGTCAAGTACACCCAGATAAAAATCCGAATGACCCCAATGCAGCTCAGAAGTTTCAAGTGAGTTGACTAGCTTTGCTATATGGATGACAACATTTTGAGCATTTCTTTGGTTATAATCAGATATTGTCTTTTCTTTGTTCCAAATTTACTGAAACACAATTAACGTACTTTTCACCAAATGTTCACATTGGTAGCAGACCAGTATGAGACTCCATGTTATAGGACTTACTAAATATTTAGTAATAAGTGATTATGTAGTAGTTATGGTATTTATGCTAGTAGTTGGAGTGGCTAGTAGATAGTAGTTAGGTATTCATGAATGTAATGAATCAGCGGAATGCTAAGAGTCCCTACGACTCTTGTACTTTCTACTTGAAGGAAGCAATGGAATGAGATAACGTACGTGCTGTATCAGTTCACTAACAAACTGAATGAACCAATGCAACCTAAACCAAACCAGCAGTAGATTGAACTAGAAATGACTTAGATTCCATTGACATCAATGAATTAGATATAAGACAAAATTAGAGCAAATTATTTTTGAAATTGTAGCTT
This sequence comes from Acanthochlamys bracteata, assembly GCA_019914995.1. Lineage (NCBI taxonomy): Eukaryota > Viridiplantae > Streptophyta > Magnoliopsida > Pandanales > Velloziaceae > Acanthochlamys > Acanthochlamys bracteata. Next base: position 15,555 of record CM034145.1, read on the forward strand.
CAAATTTGTAAGAAAAATTATGAATAGAGCAGCAAGAAGAAGGTGAAATGGCTGCTCCCTCTTGGCGATCTTAGGAATAGAACCTCAACTTCAATGAGGTGTGGGCGAGGGTGATGAGGGGAATCGACCTCTCTAATAGCAAACGACACACAACGCCCATAGGCGATGACATTGGTCGCCCGATGAGGTGAAAGAAATGCTAGCAGCACAGTGGCGGCTCTGACACTAGTCTAACTCTATTCTACTCTTCAAAACATAAAGTAAAAGATAAGAAAACATATTTCATTACATTGCTTCCTTCATGTAGAAGAGTACATAGGCTTATATAAAAATCCCAATGACTCTTAACCTTTCTGCCATTCATTACATTTACAAACACCTAACTATCATTTATTAACCATTCCAACTACTAACATAAATATCATAATTATAACAACTACTATTAATTACTAACTACTAAATATCTAGGGGGTTCTATGGCGCAAAGACTTGTGCTGGTCTACTCGTAAAGTGTAACACCAAAAGGTCCATTGATGGAATCGTTGGAAAAAAAATTATCAGCTTTATACCTAAAAAAGTTCTTCTAACGGTATGTTTGGATATATGGGTAATAAATAAAAGTAAGACAAAATATAGGAAAAATAATAAAAGGACGGATAGAAAAGGATAGTTATTTATCCTTGTGATGTTTGGATATATAGTAAGGATAACAAATTAACTATCTTTGGATAAATAGGTAAATGAATGAGTAACGTAAGTAAACTTTTTATAAAAAAACTCAATCATTTTATTTATGTTAATATAAATTTTATTAATATAACTTTTAACTAATATTGTTAATATAACTTTAAATTAACTTTTTAAATATAACTTTTAGACTAATTTTTTTATATTAATCTAACTTTATATTAATGTTAGATATAATTTAACAAAATTAAATCAGTTTTTAAATATAAAAAATTTGATCATATAGTTTTATTATTTTATCTACCAATTAAAATCAATTGAAATAAATAAATATATAAATTATAAATTATTATAACAAAAAATAACACGTGTTAATTAAAATGAATATTAAATTAGATAAAAAATAAAAAAATAAAAGTAAATTTGCCTTCTTTCTTGTCACCATGCGTACCTATCGATTCGGTGGGTACGCATTTCACCTACCATCCATGGGAAAGGAAGTGGAACTGCTCCCCTTCACTCTTTTAATGAAACAAAAACAAACATGGTTAAGGTAGGGAAATGCTTCACCATCACTATCATTCCGCACCTTTATTATAAATCAAAATGACCGTAAAGGATAACACAGTCTCGCATTGTTTAGTGATGATGGTATGGATCGAATTACGCTGTGGATCTAATTACGTCATATTGGAAATTCATCCAATCTATCACTATTACATTTGTTGATGTCATTGCTCTGATTCGAGGGGATCTTACTTTTGTGAGATTTTAAGTCACAAATTCTCTGTGTCTAATCATTTGGGGCAAAGCTTTTGCTGGGAAGGTATGTGATGCTGGAAAGTGACTAATTCACCATATTTTCAAGGGGAGTCGCTTTCATGGAAGCATTGAATTCTTAGTAGATGTCTATCAAATTATGAAATCCAAGAATGTTCAGTTTAGGGGTATGCCCAAGAAATAGTCTTTTCTAACATAATCGCAGAGGGTAAGTCTCATGTCTTTATGACATAATGGAGATAGTAATATGGTCCAGTGTCAGTGCATAATTAGTTAGAATTAGTGTGCTTGTCTGTTAGGTCAATGGAAATATCATGTTCCATGCTAAGCTTTTGCAGTAATCCTAATCAAGGATTGCAGGTGCTACCAATAATGCATGGTATGGTCTTTGGCCTTTCTATTTGCAGGTTCTCGGAGAAGCTTACCAAGTACTTAGTGACCCATCACAACGTCAAGCGTATGATACTTCTGGAAAAGCAGGCATTTCACAGTATGTTAACTTACTTCTATTTCAACATATAAAGGAGGCAAAATAGATATATGGCAAATTTTTAGTTCATGTTTAGCTGCTTAATCAACATAGCAGTTATTGATGTAGTGTTTTCTATTCTGATTTAACCTTCTTGCTTAGTAACAACTGAAGACTTAGCTTATATTTGATCAAATGTATAACCAGAGACTCGATCATCGACCCTGCTGCTATCTTTGCAATGCTCTTTGGAAGTGAGCTTTTTGAAGAGTACATTGGGCAACTTGCAATGGCATCCATGGCTTCCCTTGATATTTTCACAGAAGGAGAACAATTTGATGCAAAAAAGGTGCAAGAGAAAATGAGGGTATGTTGCTTTGAACGGTAGGAAAATGTAAATGTAGTTTTTAATGCTTGGCTTTTTAGTTCACTTCTTAAGTTATGTAATAAGGGTATTTATGAATTGGCTTTTGTCTGTCTCTCTTTATTGAGAACTTGGAGGGTGGCTATACTTTTGCATAAGAATGTATCTCTCAGTATGGCAATTATTCCCAAGTTAATGTGCGTAAGAAACTAGTTTTAGCCTTAGCAAACAAAGTTAATTGGGAATTTAGCTTATCTCCTGTTTAGAAAGTGAAACTTCTAGAAATGATGGTTATAAAAATAATACACTTGGAATGTTATGGAAAAATATCAGCACGCATGTATATGTTAAACACAGTTACTCAGGGCATGTTTAGTTTGCTTGGAAGTGGAGTTATGGGAAGTTAGTTTTAAAAAGTAAGTTACTTAAAAAGTGATTGGTGAAAGTGAGTGTAGTTTTTGTTTATTTTTTATTGAAAGTGAGTCTGAAAGTGGAGTTTTCAGTTTTAAAATGTGGTTGTTGGAAGTGGAGTTTAGAAGGGGGTTTAGTTTTTGTGCTTATTTCTTATTGCACGTGAGTTGGAAGTGGAATTGTGGCGGGAAAAACTGAGTTTAAAGTATAGGTAAGCATGCCTTAATGGACTTAGTTGCTCCATATCTGCTTAATTTAATGTTTTTGATGGGGGTAGGGACAAGACAGACTATGCTAGTGCCAAAAGATAATGCAACTATGTCTTCTACTTGCAGAAGTTAACCATCTGGAAGGATTAAAACAGACCGACTATATCTTTCTTTTTTCTCTTTCTGAGTTTGACAAAGATGTGGAGGATGCTGCTAACGTTTATTTATGAGTTTCTCTTTCTTCAGCTTCTATATATATGTTTGACCATTTTTTTTTTCACCTATTTTCTCCTAACTGATTGTGATACAAACCCTTCCTGATACAGGCAGTTCAGAAGGAAAGAGAAGAAAAGCTTGCTGATATACTGAAAAACCGCCTCCACCAGTATGTCCACGGTGACAAAGAAGGCTTCAAAAGTCATGCAGAGGCTGAGGTAGCAAGGCTTTCTAATGCCGGTAATTAGTTTTTGGTCATTGCACTTGCTTTTACCTTGATTGTCATCCAAAAGTTGCAGCTTTTAAATCAGCTTCTTATTTTCTTTTGATTGAATAACAAGGCTCCATTTGAACTTTTAAAATAATATCTTCATTGTTGATGCATTTGTTTATCTCAAGGCCCAATGCTGATAACACAGGAATAGGCTTTTTTGTTTTTCACTTTGTGCATTCTGTTATATACAAAACTATACATTGTCATTTTTATAATTTTTCTAATTAAAACTGAGCCATATTAGTTATTTACATGTATGTATATGTTTATGAATTCAGCATCTTTCACCCTTTGAAATGGTTTGCTATAAGAGGCGTTGAAATGGTTTGCTATAAGAGGCTGGCATTTTCCTTTTTGAAAGGTTCTACTGATGTTAGGTCATATGTTCTTGAATAGCTAGAGACCTATCAGTTTCATTTTCATGGAAGGCCTGGCATCCTATCTGTGTGGCTTCATCAGATGTTTAGTTGACTAGTCCTTTTTCCCCTGTGCAGCTTATGGAGTTGATATGCTGAGTACTATAGGCTACATATATGTGCGACAGGCAGCAAAAGAACTAGGGAAGAAAGCAATTTATTTAGGGGTACCATTTATAGCAGAATGGTTCAGAAACAAAGGTCATTTCATCAAATCGCAAGTAACTGCTGCAACAGGTGAGCAAAAACTTCCATTAATGGGCAAATGACAGTGAGACTTCTGTTATAGAAATTGGAAACTTATAGACTGTAGGTGGGTACTTTTATACTCCTTTACACACCAAAATCTCTGTAAGTAGCACTATGAACTATGCCGTTTACAATAGCTGGTCTCTGTTTACTGCAGATATTCAGTATGTGTAATTGTGTTAATGTCGCGGCAGGTGCTATTGCACTGATTCAACTGCAAGAAGACATGAAGAAGCAGCTTAGTTCAGAGGGTAACTATACGGAAGAAGAGCTTGAACAGTACATGCAATCACACAAAAAGTTAATGATTGATTCATTATGGAAGCTTAATGTTGCAGACATAGAAGCTACTTTATCACGTGTTTGCCAGATGGTCTGTATTCCCACTCCTCCTGGCTTTTGTGCTCATTAGGCATATTCAAATATGAACATAGGGTATGGGTTTCAGGTGCTTCAGGACAATACTGTGAAAAGAGAAGAGCTACGAGCTCGTGCAAAAGGGCTGAAAACTCTTGGAAAGATTTTCCAGGTTTATTTTAAATCCAATATCTTGAGGTCATTGGAAGTTACGTAAATTTCAGCCTTTTGACTATGATGTCTTAATTAGAGGATCAAGTCATCAAATGGGGCGGCGAGCGACTCCTCTTGGGCAGGAGGTTCTAGCAATAAGCTTAGTGGAAATGAACACGGGGAAGAGGGCAGCTCTCCCGATATGTCACCAGAGGCTCCTCCTCAGCCACCTACTTATGGAACTCCACTTGCTTCACAGGTATTATTTTTCGTACCCCCAAAGCCTAAATATGCAAAATTTTCCATGCACTTACGTAGTAACCGAGTATCTTGTTATCTGGACATGTTAATCTGTAAATAGTGATGACTTTCGACAAGTGTGTGTTTTGAAATTTATTATTAGCTGATTTTATGTGCATGTATAAGAACCATGTTATTTTTCTCATTAGCGAAAAGAGACTGCTAATGATCCTTCTACCAAATAAGGTTGACCTCTCATACACCTCTCAAAGATTTGTAGTTAGCTTCACAAAGTTGGATATAAAGACAAACTTAATATGGGACATGGAATATGCATGATATGGCAGTTTTGTCATAAGCTAGTGGCCTAGTAATTTCGTTATGCAAATACATAACAGATTTATTTGACATTCCAGAGTCCATATGTGGAGGCCCCACGATTTGCAGAACCTCACTACAGCTTTAACTTCCCAATGCCGACGGCACCTCCAGGAGCACAAAGGCATCCATGATAGTCGGTCCACTGAGGAATTGGTATGGCTTGTATAAATGTATTCATGTGATTACAGAGGAGTTCAATTTTGCTGTTATTTAGTTGTTATGTGATAGGAGTCTCCTATCAATGTGCACGAGAGGGCTATGAACTTGCTCTGAAGTCTATTGTGGTCAGGGCCACTCTCCATCCAACTCTCTGTGGTGTATCAGTGCTGATGATTTGGTTGTTCAAATACCTTTTTTGTTAAAAGGATTTTTGACAAACAACGCCACTATGCTGTTGCTCATGCTGTGGCATTGTATGTGTCCAGAGATTCTTTTTTCCCCTGTGTATGGGTTTTGATAGTTGTGCAAGTATAGGAAGTTCATCTGCTGTACCGACACAAAGTCAGTGACGCCATCCATTGCTTGATTTAGAGATGAAAGATGTTATTGTCGTTGGTGTAATTTTCGTAGTACCTGTAGGCTGGATGTGTATGTTTCCTTCTAGTCTCTGGCTGAAGTCATAGCTTGCTGAACAAGGGTTAACTCTGGCACTATGTATGTAATGTACTCCCAGCTTTGGCCTGTGGATCCTGGGCAGCATTAGTAGTAACAAACAAACATTAGTGGAGCCATTTGGCGCAGAAAAGTTGGTTGTAGCTAGTAAGCTTGTATCACTCATTCCAGAATCCAGATTGGTCAAGAACAGGAGGATGAAAGCCAAAATACTAACTCAATTCTCAATTCTCAATTCAAAACTTCATTATAAAATCGCTAACATGATTAAAATTGTGGCTTATTACAGGGATGTGTGACACTGTTCATGGTAGTGCTTCTAAAATTTTTTATATATAAATTGTTTTCAAAATTTTAAAAATATAGATAAATCATATATTGTTAATACAAATAATTTTTATTTTTTTAATTACAAATTTAATTTGGTTTAAAAAATTTTAAAATATTTTATTTAAAAATGCTGATTATTATAAGTATTTCCAGACGTCTTCTGCATTAGATTACAGGAAATGAGATTGAAGTAGGAGAGAGGTGAGGTTGGCGACTTTAAGGTGTTGCTGTCACCAGATCGTCACATGTAACCCATTCCCCATCACCAACCGTATCATCTACCGTCGATCTTCCGTTTAACGGCCGAGATTCTTCCTCACTGTGTTGGTTCTTGCGTACTTGTCTTTTCCTTGCCTTGTAAGCAAAAACCACCAGATACCAAACTCGTTCTCTCTCTCTCTCTCTCTCTCTTTCTCTCTCACACAGAAGAAGAAAACAACGCAACGCGGTCTTCTTTTGTTTTCATTTGACAAATGAAAGAATAGCAACGCCGCAGCTGCTGCCAACCGACACTCCAACCCTCTCTCTCTCTCTGAATTTGCGTATTTCTTTCCGCATTTGTCTCTCTCCAAATTTGAGAATCTGAGATTGTTTGCAGCATTGAACTGAAATAGAAAGAAGAAGAAGAAGGAAAGATGAGGAGGGCGGCGGCGTTGGTAGCGGTAGTGGTTCTCCTGGCGACTGCGGTGGTGTATACAGAAGCGAAGAAGGATAAGAAGGAGAAGATTTGCGACAAAGGGTGGGAGTGTTCTCGTAGCAAATTCTGCTGCAACGAGACAATTAGTGACTTTTTCCAGGTCTACCAGTTCGAGAATCTCTTCTCCAAGCGCAACACCCCCGTCGCACACGCTGTTGGATTCTGGGACTACCATTCGTTTATCACTGCTTCTACTCTCTTCCAGCCGTTGGGATTCGGCACTACCGGAGGCAAGCAGATGCAGATGAAGGAGGTCGCTGCGTTCCTCGGACATGTTGGAAGCAAAACTTCATGTATGCCCTGTCTTTTTTACTTTTTTATTCGATTTGTGTCTGGGGATCACATTGCAAAAGATTGCAGCTGTCTGGGTAGCGCTAGGTGATCTGTGAATCTTAATTCTGATTGATCTATGGATGGGATAAGATGGATTCGGGAAGTGGCATATACACTCCACTAGATAGATCTGTTTGTTGTTAATGATTGATGATTGTCTTCTGAATTTCTAGTGGAAGCCTGAACTAGCTAGCTCTTCTATGTTTTTGTTGGTTTGGACTTATAAGTCCTTGTCTAGGGGGATCTTGATAGATTTGGTAAATCTGGCTGAATTACTATCCTGACCTGTCATGAGGATTGCTTGGAGAACGGGTTTTTAAAATAAAAAAAAAACAAAAGCATGGTGAGCTGAATACAATCAGCAAAGCCATCTACATTATTTGGTGGATACCATGGGATAGTATCATGATTCATAAATTTTTTGGTGGGAAAAAGAAGGAAAAAAAAAACCTCCTTTCTTAGAGTGCTACCGTTTGAAAATGAAACTTTATGCGAAACCACCTTCCTTGTGGCTGCTTCAATAGAAACTTGATGTTTGAAATTCTGCGACAATCGTATAATTATACTAGTTAAGAGTATCTTAGCAAGCTTTACACTTCTGTAATGTCAATTATTGACTTGGTAAGCAAATTAATTTACTTCAGATCCATGTATTGGAAGGGTAAGAGTGGCGAGAGCAAATTATTATGTTTTATGTTATCTTCCAATTGTGGTATACTTATAGGTGTATAACCCAACCTGTACTGCCTTTTGATGCTTCCTCACATTGGAAAGTAACTCATGCAGGTGGGTATGGAGTTGCCACTGGTGGTCCTCTTGCTTGGGGACTGTGCTATAACAAAGAAATGAGCCCAAGTCAATCCTACTGCCAACAAGATGATGAAATTTATCCTTGCACCCCTGGAGTTGAATACTTTGGCCGCGGTGCCCTGCCTGTCTACTGGTGAGCCTGAAACCTATTCAGTTTCTTCTTTCACAGTATAAGTGAGGGTAGATGATATTCATTGTTTTAAACCTATTCAGTTTCTTCTTTCACAGTATAAGTGAGGGTAGATGATGTTCGTTGTTTTAAACCTATTCTGTTCTTCTTTCACAGTATAAGTGAGGGTATTGTTTTAAATTTTTGTTCGACCATATTGATGTTTCATCACGTATTTGCTGCATTTTAGGAACTACAACTATGGACTCATTGGTGAGGGTTTGAAGCTTGATCTGCTGAACCATCCGGAATATCTGGAGCAGAATGCAACGATCGCTTTCATGGCTGCTATGTGGAGGTGGATGACACCGATGAAAAGGAAGCAGCCGTCAGCACATGATGTGTTTGTTGGGAACTGGAAGCCCACAAAGAATGACACCTTGGAGAAGAGACTCCCTGGTTTTGGAACGACGATGAACATCCTTTATGGAGACCTCATATGCGGACAGGGCTCCATTGATGACATGAATAACATCGTTTCGCACTATCAGTATTACCTTGATCTCATGGGTGTTGGCCGTGAGGACTCTGGTGATAACTTGGATTGCGGCGAACAAAAGGCACTCAACCCATCTTACAAACCAGCAACCTCCTCTTCCTAGTGTGATTATATACTGCAAAAAATGAAGCTATCCATATGAAGCTTCTGTCTCACTACATACCAAATAAATGGCTGTATTCAGTATGTGTTGTCGACTTGCAAGGTTCTCCAAAGCAAGGCCGTAGGGTTTGAGGTGTTTGTACTTTGTAGTAAGAAGCCCATTGGCTGCTACTGTCTGTATGAGTCAGTCTGGTAGATAGATTCGATGCTGAACTTGGGAGTTGTAAAAAGTATGTGCGAAGTGATTGTCAAAATGTAAATTGTTACTCATAGAATTGTTACTGTATCTATCTTTGCTATGTAACCAATAATTGGTTCTGTGACTGAGTTGCTTGGGTGCAAGCTGTGGATGTTGCCCTATGCTGCGATGGTGAATGCTACTATCTTATTATAATGGACAATGCTTCTCGTGGTGGTGCATCGGTGCAAAATGAAACTGCAAAGTGCCAGTTGCTGGTTTTGCAGTGTGGTTTTCTGTGCTCTTCTTCAGTTACCACAGAAGTTGAATGAATTGACCGGTGTTATTTTTCTTCTCCAGTTAAATGTTGAACCGGTCAATCTCAATCTATGATTCTTTAGGCCAGTCAGACATTCGTTCATTGTCTTCTCTACCCGACCTTCACTGCAGCTAGCGGAGGAAAAGAAGAATATGCGGTGCTTCTTCGGCGTCGCTGGCCGCAAGCAGCGTAGCGGAAGGAATATTTCCCACCGGTCATCATCAGCAGAAGCAGAAGAATCAAATGCTTCTTCGTCGGAGGAAGAAGAAGAAGATGGAGATAGAGATGATCACCTCCGCAGTCGTCGCTCGGCAGCAGCAACTGCTTCGCCGGCGAATACCAATACCATCTCCCGTGAGTACACCATGGCCGTCCAGACACCTTCTTACACCGAAATCTGGTCCACCGTCCATCACCACCACCAACCACCTGATTCCAATGACCTGCTGCTTCATGTCGTTCTCCGGCCTGACCGGGCCTCTGTTGAGGAAGCTGTCAGCCGAGCACGGCCCAACCAGCTCACCCGCGCCGTATCTCGTTATCTCGACAGCAGCGAGTCTGCTTCCCGCCTCTTCCTCTCCCTCCGCCGCTCCCTCGACGCCGCTTCCGCCCTCTATGCCCCCATCGGAGAACTTCTCCAAATCTTTCAAGAACCAGAAGGTAGTACTGCTGCTGACGATGATCGCCATCATCATCACCACCACAGAGTCTCGTCTTCTTCTTCGTGGTCGTGGGCCTTCGACACTCTCCTGCATTTCCACGATCAACTAATAAAGAGCAGCAGCAGCAATGAGGAAGAAGAACTAGAAGAAGACAGCAAAAAGGGCAACCCTTTCTCCAACCTGAGTTTCTCCGCCATGCGTGACTGCTCTGCCGAACTCAAGCGCCAGCTTGACCTCCGACTACTCTTGACCCGCCGCAAACACCGCATGATCCGCCGTGCCACCTGGGCTGTCGGGGTCTGCCTCACAGTTGCCACTGCAGGCCTGGCTGTAGTTGCTGTTGCAGCTGGGACACCGGAATGCTTGCCGATGCCAACTAGGGAGCGTAGGAAGCAGCTGCGGGAGGAAAGGATGCGGCTAGAGGCAGCTGCTAGGGGAACCTATGTGCTGGAGAATGATCTTAACACTATTGAGCGGCTGGTGGCGAGGTTGCACGCTGCTGTGGAGAGTGACAAGGTCATGGTGAGGATGGTGGTCGAGCGTGGCAGGGGGCAAAGCTACCCCATCCAGGAGGTAGTCAGACAGCTAAGGAAGAACCACCCAACCATCCTCCGCCAGCTCAAGGACCTCGACGAACATGTCTGCCTCTGCTTGGCAGCCATTAACAGGGCCAGGTTACTCTTGCTGCAACAACTTTGATATTCCGCGACTAACAAAAGCAACACATGTGAACCTGGAATGAGGAACAAAGCTTGCATTGCCTATCTAAGGTACCTTCAATAACTTTCCTTGTACTGTTGTACATATGAGGCTCGTGTGTGTAAGAGTTGATGAAGTCATGCAAATGCTATCTTCCTGCATTAGTTCTTAGCATTATTGATTATTTTCTTTCCGATTGAGTCATGAAAACATTTTCTGAGCTTCATGTAAGGAGAATCAATATTGTGGTGCTTCTCTTGTGTCCATTGTTCTTTAGTTTCCTTATAAGAACTGCCCTTGAAGAATTCTTATTTGAGAAATGAGAAAAAGAATGTTATAAACATCGATTCAAACAATGGAAACTCTTATCTTGCTTGACACAAACCTAACTTGTGAGAGTGAGCATCACTCTTAGTTTGCAATGATGCAAGGATTAAAAGGAAGTCATTATTAACTTCGAACAATCTGTTTGATGTGCATGGACGTGTTGTCCGTCCAGTTGCTGGTGGCTGAGCACAATTCTATATAGCTGACAGAAAACAAATTGTCAGTTAATTTTGGATACTTCTTGGTGCTCTAAGTCGATATAAAAGACGAATATCTAACATGAAGAAAGAGAGTTTCAGCAGCCTTATCTCTGTGCTATATGGACTCGGATTAGACTTGGAATTTTGAAATCAAAGCTACAATCAAGTGTTTGATTCTTTGCTATGTCTACTCTTTATCTGTTTACACATTCTCCATTTATGTTTGAGTTGATGAATGTTCCAGTTCCATCAAAGACATAGCTATACTTATAGGACCACTTGTCAAATTTTCAATTCTTTGTTTAGTGTATCTTGTTTCTTGATGTGTTTCAAACGACGAAACAATCAATGCATAGTTGATCATTTTCCTTCTTTACTGTAAATAATGGTTATATGACTTCCCTTGTATTTTGCAAAGTTACTGGATCAATCATCTCTGATCTGATCGTGTATATATACGTAGTGCACAAGTTGTTTGTGGTTAATTTTTGCAACTAATTTAAGTTTAGATATTTGCAGATGGCAGCATCCATGACTGAAAGTGAAGGCTTATTACTGTTAGCAACATATTGGTTCCACAGCTAAAGTTCAAGCTTCATTAGCCAGAGAGCTACAGTTCTGCCTACAATTTTAGAATGGCAAAACTGGTAAAGTACAAAGGAAAACGAGTTGAATGTGAATTCAGGGAAGGGAGACTGCTCTTGGATTTGACCTTTTGAACTTTCACCGAGCAGAGAGTACAGACTCAACTTCAACTAGAACATCTTATACATTGGATGTTTAACATTAACAAAGCTCAAGGGTACAAAGCCTAGAAGTTACTCTGAACCATTACGATCCAAGAATCAAGTATAATGAGGACCTTCAAGATACTATCGTTGATCTTTCTGTGCTGTAGCAGGATCTAATGTTCTTTATATGACGAACTATTACTACCAAAGCTAAGGACTTTAGAATGATACCTGAGCAGATTAACTATCCTTTTTTTTTTTTGTGGTTAATGAAAGGGAATTCCTGATGACTAGTTTCTAGCAGATCGTGCAGACTTCACCTCTTTATCGGTTTTTTTGCTGCTAGATATTTCTTCGACAAATTTACTCAGCAGCTATATTTGTCGTGACTTGTCATGCTGGTAAATAATGTTCATAGCAAGTCATTCTGCTCAAGAACAGTTAAAAGAAATATAACATCTCCAAACCTAGAGCCTGGACAAATGGCGAAGTGAAAGCTGCTAGCAGATAGCAGTAGTCAATACATAAAAGTCATGGCTTGAGCGTGAGACAGTATGGGAAGCGCACCAGCTGTTTCTTTCCCTACTGGTTGCAAAATACATTTCAACTCAGCAGAAACTTGTGAAAAACTTACCACCCAGATATATTTTTGCCATTAAAAACTTCAAAGACGCAATCATTTAGAGCTGGAGATGCAGCTCAATTTCTTATTTATCTATGCCCTAATGGGAGAAGAATCTGCCCCATAGGCCTCGAAATATATTTACAGCAGTGCTTATTGTTAACACCCACACGAAAGCACCTAATCCTACCAATAGAGAAACAAAGAGAAATCCACCACCATTACTGCCAACTCTCCTTCTAACTGCTGTGTCTTCCTTTGTTCTTGTGTGGCTGCTGCCTCCTACATTCCCAGCTCCAAAGCTAGACATCCGAACAAGTGCTCTAGTTATGAGAGTGTGCTCAGAGGCAAAAGCAGGACGACTAGGAACAGAGTCTAATACAGATGTCAGAGCAGAACCGAACCAAGAACTTGGCAAGGTTCTGGCAAGAGCATTTTGCCTTTGAGGCTGTCCTTGATTACTGGTGGTGGCTGCACCTACATGATGGGATAGAACTTACATGATTAAGTAACTGCTAAACCACCTGTATATTGGGGAGCTTTGAGAGACTGATTATTCACCTGAGGATGCTGTTGTGGTAACCTGCTTGCTTACAGTTGCAGCTGATGGTTGATTAAGAGCCTGATCTTGCAACCACAGATCGGCAGTAATATGCCAAGCTTCGTCATGTGTCTCATCATTAGCCAAACCAAAATATGGATCTGGTACAGCTCCATCAAATGAAGCCATTGCTTCAGCTAAGAATGCAGATGCATCAAAAAAGTCGTCGGGTTCATTAAACCCGCTGCCTTCTTGTGCTTGCTCCATGTTGCCGGTATTTCCAGAGAATGGCACCTCAGTTTCTGGATACTTGAAATCTTCAATCTGCAGAAAGTCTTCCCCATCCATCAGTTGTCCCTGCTCAACATTAGTGAATACTGATGTCGTCTCAGACACTTCAGGCAAGGACAAGTCGAGAAGGGATTGTCTTCCAGCTGGAAATCTATCCCGGATACTACTCGGCTCGTACCAAGGGTCTTGCTGCACAGCTGAGGTAACCTCTGAAGTGAGTGCCATGGACCTTGTTATGTCTTGGTCAAAATCAACCTGTGAAAACTGTTCCAAGAGAAACTTTCAGGCAATTAATCAATTAGAAAGCAAATGCAAAGGAAAAAAGTATTTAGAGTGCCAAATATCATGCTTTTTCCAATGGGGAAAGTTATTAATCCTAGGCAGTCCAAGTGCATACATTAACTAAAATTCCTGAATTGAAAGAGCAGTTGGATGAGCTAGTACATACTTCAGAAACAAGTGTAGAGACTTCAGTCTGCTGCTGGAACGTATCCCCATCATTTGACACTTGCAACAACAAGTCCTCCAGCTCCTGAAGAGTTCTGGCACGAACTGTAGAGTCAGAGGCGACGTCTGGTTGCTCCCTGGTTTGGTCCTGTACTGTTGTTGCATTCAGGTTTCTCAAGCTATCACCGGGTGCAACTCTACCTGGATCATTTTCATCATCATCCTCCCACTCATCTTCTCTGAATGGTGCACCATAATCTTCCCCGTTTTTGGGCCCAGGTCCGCTCTTCATGAAGAGCCTATACAGGGCATAGGAATCCTGCAGAAAGACAGGAGACGTCAACAACAATCCCACCTTATCGACATCACTCACTGAGCATGGCAGCAATCTACTATTAAGAAGCTAGCCAGCTATTGAAAATCTTCTACCTAAAATAGATGAGATTAATGCAGTGTTATCGAAAACAATGAATCACAGAGCACATTGCTCCTTCCCTTGTCTTAAAGAAAGTACAACGACAATCATAACAGAGCACTAGAAAGAAAACAAAAAGTAAAGAATTTGTAGGTAGGTAGGTAGTGTACTTGCCTGAACATTGTTGAATTTGTTGATTTCTTGTTCGTCGATAGTATACTCGTACATGACCCAATCGGTCCTATCTCCTTTAGGTGGTTTGCCATGGTAGTAGACGAGTGTCTTCTTGTTGCCAACGGTTCTGGAGCGGTGTGTGATGGTTCGATCCTTGCCTGTAGCCTTCCAGTATCCGTTCATGGTGGCCCTATTGGACCTCGAACCGTTTGGGTACTTCTTGTCCCGAGGACTGAAGAAGTACCACTGCTTGTCGCCGGTGCGAAGCAGAGATTTTTCTGCAAGTATAACAAAAAAAAACTCAATATTTTCCTATTCCTTTCCGAAATAATAATTAGAGCCAGAAGGAACAACAATAGAAGCAGAAGAAGAAGTACCTGGAAGTTCCCAAGGATCGAGCTTGTACACGTCGACGTCAGCGATCATGGGTAAGGAGAAACGTCGGCGGCAGATCTTGCGCTTGAGATAGTAGAGAACGAGTTCCTCGTCGGTGGGATGGAAACGGAAGCCAGGAGGCCAAGAATTCTTGCAGTTCTTCTTGGTCATGGAGATGGGTTGACTGGTGCCGGCGTGGGAGGTAATCATGGACATGGTTGCGGTGACGGCAGCGTCGTCTACAGACACTGGGGTCTGCCCCGCTCCCATGAAAATAAACAACAGAAACAACAACAACAGTGAAGGAAGAAAGGAAGAGCTGTGAAAAATCCAACAAGGGGAATGAAGGAAGGAAGGAGGAAGAGCTGTGTCAACTGAACAATGTGCGGGAAGAAGTTTCGCAGCGTTGGGCGTGTTAGGTATTTCGATCGATTGATTGATTGATTGTTGTTGGGTTTTGATTGGATAATAATTGGAGTTAATAATCATTTATTGACTAGTCTCACCTGCTTGCTGGGCCAAAGTCAACGACCAGAGTGGGCCGGCCGTTGTTTCTCTTCCGTGAAGCCTATTATGCGGTTCTGATTTTTGTTGTTAGAGCATATTATGTGGCGTTTGGTTCTCCGTTTCAAAAATAATTTATTAATTTTTTTAATTTTTTTAATTTTATATTTTTTAATATATATTTTATAAATATATAAAAAATTTATTTAAAAATTTAGAAAGTATAGAAAAATTTTACGAAGTGAGATTTTTTTATTGCATATTTTTATTATTTTTTTAAAGTAAAAATAATAAAGCTCGTTTTTTTCAAAAAAAATAAAAATATCTTCTATTTCACAAAAGTTTTATTTTATAAGTAATTCTAAACGTTTCCTATATATAATATGGTCACTAGAATTGGAAAATTTTTAAAATTTGTAGCTTTTGCTTTTTCTTACTTGCAGCTTCCAGGCAGCCGCGGCACACGACTAACAAACACACGAGACTATTTACATGAACTATTAATGAATAATAATATTTCATTTATTCGTTCTCACAAGCTAGCTTGTCTCTGTTATATATATAATATGTGTTTGTGTTGCGATCAACCCGACCTAACCTGAGGCCTAATCCCTATGTATATTAATCAACAGACATATAAAAATATAATAGTCCGGACAAAAGTAATTAGTCGAAGAAAGATAACAACGAGAGGAGTTAGCGTTTCCACCACCTTACATGCAGGTGGTGTGGATTCCTGACCGCTGGATTGATAGAATGGACGGTAGAAGATAGATGAAGAAGTAAACTAATTAAATGAGTGGGAAGCGCAGCCGTTGTTTTTCTTGCAGGCCTCAGCAGCTAGCCAAAGCCATCAGGATTGACTCAAACCGGTCAAAAACTTAAAGCAATGCAAGGAAAAGAAATAAGGAAATTTCCTAGAAGTAATAGTCCGGACAAAAGTAATTAGTTCTCCCCTCTTTCTTTGTTGGAATTTGCTATGATGTACACTAGTGTAGCTCCTCCCTCCCCCAGTCTCATCCCCTGCCTTGGTTGCCAGCATAATGTATAGGTTGCTTGGTTAGTTGGTACTAGGTCTTCATCTGCACTGCTTGCATATATGCCATCATATATATCATCTATCATATATGATATGCATATATATCAAACAAAACACATGCATGCGCATAAAAGGGAGGACCACCCATACATGCATGCACATGGTGGATAGATGATAGCTGATTTGAACCAACCAGTATTGATCAACAGCAGCAGCAGCAGAAGATAAAAGAAGAAACCATGCTGCACTGGAGATAGAGCTGGCTTATACAACTTCATCTCTCTGCTTTTCTTAATTTCTAACTCCGTCTGATGACTCAATTTCATGATCATGAGCTTTACAATGACATTCTTGTCAGTTGGCAGAATAATTACTTGTTTATTAGTTAGTCTCCTCTTTGATCAATATGCATGTCCCAAACAATTAATTTAAAGAAGCTTCATTTTGTTTATTCAAAAACCTTGATGATCATGCATATGTATCAGCTTTTTCCTCAGGATTGAAAAGTTAATAATATATAATCAATCCACAACTAGTACTACACATGATGACGGTGATATTCCAGCAACGAAAAAATAATTTAAAAGTTGCGTGCGCGAGATGAAAGCACTGACAGTATAATTTAGTTTGTATTAGATCGCGGCTTTTCTGGAGGGTCGACGCAAAGAAATTGGCTAATGAGCAATTCACGCGTTCTCTCTGGATATAAGCTATTGAAGAAATATAAAGATATAAAATGTCAGCGCATGCGAATGCAAGGAAAGGAAAGGCATTAACCGATGTGTCTCCTTCTAGGCGCTGCGGCCAGTTTCCTAACTCTTTGGTCAGTTTTCAGCAATATATCGATCACTATGATAAGATCATGTCAATAATATAAAACTCATGTATATAAGATGTTCTTGCAGATTGATGCGGTGGGTGATCAAAGATGATCGACGACGACCGGCTAGGAAACCCTGGGTTGGATTCATCCCGTTTGCACACAAACTAGTATGTGTTACACATGTGAAATTCAAACAAACAGAGCTTTGATTTTGATAACATTCTAGTTCTGTGAGAAATACAAGCAAAAGGGATTACAAGTTGCACGTTAAGCTATTACATGTATATACACCAATATCATCTTCATTGAGGAATGAAGGAACTAATAGAATACCAGTAGCAGAGGCGAAAAGTCAATAAAGGCAAAAGTTGGATGGCATGGAAGTGAATGCAGTACTCTTCTTGTTCTTCACTGAAAGGTGTAAGTCATTTATTTTTCTGGTAACTGATAGAGCAAGCAATGAAGAAGAAAAAGCTAACTCCTCTATGCGTATCATGATTGATTGATTTATCTCAATTTTCCTTTTTTCTTGCAATGAAGTTGTTCATCTCAACTGGACCATTCATGCATGTTCTTATTCTCAAAGAAAGAGAAGATCTTTTGCTGTGAATTGTTTTTTCGGGTCTGACCAATCCCTGTAGCAGGAGGCTGTTCTTCTTCTTTATTCTTCTATCTAGGTTTGGTCTGGTACGGTAACATGTTAATTGTTGCATGTGCCATGGACCATGGTTGCTTTTTATTTTTTAGTTCATTCTTTCTCCACCCCACCCACCCTTTTGCGCCCGTCTGTAGTGATCTACCTAGCCATATGCCACGAAACATTTATGTAAATCAACGTTTTACTTCGTACTCCATTATTCTTCCTCTCTTCCCTTGTTGAAATTTTCTTTCCTTCTCAAATAAATGACAAACGACAAGGGACAACTATAAAGTAATAAATTAAGATTAACAACCTATGAATGAATGAATCAATCTTGTACTGAGTTTATTTCCTGTTCTATTACCTGCACTCTCCTTACTGCCGAATGGAGTGGAGACCCAATACAATAACATAATACCCAATACAATAACATAATACTCTTATTAGATTTGCTAATGAGAGAAAGAGCACAGACCCCAAGAACCTGAGCCATTGAACACAAAAGACAACACACCACTTGTTTCTATAATAATAACATTAGTAAACAGTTATCGAGGTTTGTTGGTTTCCAATAGCATCGACGGTTTGTTTGTTTTGTTTAATAATAAACAAGTCAGTCCAAGATTTGATTCAAGAGGGCAAGGCACAGGCAAAGAAACGTCTCCTTAGTCCTTCCTTCTTTCATCTTCCATTGATCTATCGATCAGGGTCCAACCAGGAAGGGAAGGGAAGGATTTCACCATTCACCTACCATGGGCAAATATAAGAGAACAGATATAGATAGATAGATAGGTAGATACGCCCACGCCTTGGGCACTTGGCTTTCTTTCTTACCCTCGCTGCTGCCACGCTTGGACGCACACTACCTTCCTTACCTGCATACCGACATTTTGCCATCCATCGCCAAGCAAAGCCACCGACACTACTCCTCACTTAACTCCTCCCTTCCTTTCCTCCTTCATTTAGAGATTTGATAGAGAGAGAAGCATGGCCTCGGCGGCGGCTGGTTCAACTGCCGAGAAGAATAGCGGAGGCCAGAACAAGGCGGTCTCGGACGTTGGGGCCTGGGCGATGAACGTCAGCAGCTCCGTCGGCATCATCATGGCTAACAAACAGCTCATGTCTCCCTCCGGTTACGCTTTCACTTTCGGTATGTATGCCTACATCTCTAATTCCCACTTCTCAGTATCCAATCAATCAACGCTCTACTCTTTCCTTTTTTCCTTCCAGATCTGGTAGCCTTACTACTCATTTATTAATCAAAGGTTCAATCTTTCTTTATTTCCTGGCTCTGTTCTCCTCATTGTTTATTCAATCCGACAAAAGCTTAAAAAAATCTCCAATCATGGGTTAGTTATATAATTTATTCGTTCGTTCAAAGTTTCAATCTTTTGTTTACACCAGTACCTCTTCTTCTGCTCTCTTCTTGAAACCAATCAAAATTTAAAATGCAACGTTTAATAAACAAATCTTAAGTTTTAGTTTTCGTTTAATTGATTCTAGAATGACAATGAAAAATGGTGGTGCTGTTCTGCAGCCACTACATTGACCGGGCTGCATTTTGCTGTCACCGCATTGGTCGGTTTGATCTCCAATGCCACCGGGTACTCTACCTCGAAGCATGTCCCGCTATGGGAGCTCATTTGGTTCTCCGTCGTCGCCAATCTGTCCATCACTGGCATGAATCTCAGCCTCATGCTCAACTCTGTTGGATTCTATCAGGTCTTTGTTAAATCTCATATTCATTAGTTGTTACCATCAAGGTTGTTTGGCCATTTGCTTGAACTTTTCACGATTCAGATCTCCAAGCTGAGTATGATTCCGGTCGTCTGTATCATGGAATGGATACTCAACAACAAGCACTACTCAAGGGAAGTTAAATTGGCAGTGTTGGTGGTTGTACTAGGAGTCGGGGTCTGCACAGTGACTGACGTCAATGTTAATGCTAAAGGATTCCTTTGTGCATGTGTAGCGGTCCTGGCAACGTCCTTGCAGCAAATTGTGAGTAGTTGTCATTGGTAATTGCACCTTAGTTAATTCTTTGGATGATGCACCTAGATTTTCTTTTCCCTGCCTAAAATCTCTCTTCTTTCTTCCCTTTACTTTGTTCTCTACCTGTGGGGTAGACCTATAAATCATGCATGCTCTGCATGGAATTGTGTTAGTAGACGAAACCTGATTTTGACAAAGAACATTGCCTATTTTCATACCTATATGAACCAAAAGATACGCCTATTTGAACCAAAAGAATACACTCATATTCATGTATGTTTTTCCTTCTCCAAGTATGCTTAAAAGAAGTACTCTTTCTTTAGGAATCTCATTGGCAGATGTGGGTATACAGTTTGATATTAGGCTACTAGTGAACAGTCAAATCCGAGATTTGAGCTTGTTTAGCAATGTACTAATCATTACCTCAGAAATTTGCTATCCTAAGCCTTTTATTTGTGGAATATCATCATGTACTATAGGGATTTATGAGCTCTTATTTCATGTTTTTTAGTTGACATTTGACATACAATGAGTCCCTTGTAGAACACACCAGCATATTTTATATAACATTAGGACTTACGAGCATTACATTAGTTACTATAATATTAGGACTTAAAATCTTAGATTTTCAATAAGCACAGCCTTGCATGTTGGACCTCATAATTGAAGTTTTGTTCTCACACGAAGCAACCTGGGTTTTGATTATGTTGAGTATCTAATCTGTAATATCAGTACCTAGAATGTGTTTTTGCAGTAATAAGCTAAAGTTATTAATTGTAACATCATCTCATTTGGTGCCTTTTTCCATTTAGTGATGAAGTGGTCACTGTCTCTTGGGTATTACAATTGTCAATAGTCATGGTTCTACTGTAATCTAAAGAAATACCCAATGGCAACAAAATTTCTAAGTGTTCGTCCATATTTTGTTACATGATGCCAATTTTAAGAAGCTACCATAGGGAAAATGCAACCCAAGAATTAAATATACATTGAGGGTACTTGAGAAAGAACTTAGCGTTGAATGTTTTTCTAGAAATTTCATACTTTTCTTCATGGCCTTAAGTGACTCTGGGATTTGTTTTATGCTTTCGATTTATAACGAAGTTCTGTGGGTCATTCTGTTCTTTGACTTGTATTCCCTAGGAAAATGAAATCCTACTCTGCTTAGTTAGAGGATTCCGTCGGTTTCTCCTAATAAACAAAGGGAGCTATCCTGTATGGATCTTTTTCCCATAATATGTTTGACAGTATGGATGATCATGTGTATGTTATACCTCTTGTTTGTATGCAGATAGTGCTCGCCTAAAACCTTCATCACACATTCTCACTGCTTGTTATAAAGGGCATTGCTTGGCATTTGGCAAACATGGATAAATAAATTGAACCTATATATTTACCAGATGTTTTTCTTAGTTATCGCGAGTTGTCCCCTTTAGTTCGCATTAACAGCTTATATATGCATAAGATCTATTCTCATTCTGCAAGCTATAGTTGGCATCTTTCTTACTTTAACTGTGTCGGCTTACAACTAAGTATCTTATGTTGTTTTTATTTCTGTAGACCATTGGTTCCTTCCAGAAAAAATATTCAATCGGTTCTTTTGAACTGCTCAGTCAGACAGCTCCTATACAAGCAATTTCACTTCTTCTCTTTGGCCCCGTCATAGATTATTACCTCAATGGAAATTCTTTAATGAAGTACAAATTTTCATCTGGTGCAATTGTAAGTCCGTTTTCTTCCCTTCTTTCCATCTCTCTGCATGCAAATGATGTGGATATATTTCTGATCCTCTAACTAATCGTGCAGGTTTTCATTGTTCTGTCTTGCATGCTTGCGGTTTTCTGCAACATAAGCCAGTACCTCTGCATTGGGCGTTTCTCTGCAGTGTCGTTCCAAGTTCTAGGCCACATGAAAACTGTTTGTGTGCTTATCCTGGGTTGGCTGCTCTTTGATTCAGAGTTGACGCCAAAGAACTTAATGGGCATGGCATTGGCAGTTATGGGTATGTTTGTATATAGCTGGGCTGTGGAGGTGGAGAAGAAGGCAAATGCTAAGACTTCACTTAGCAAGACTAGCTTAACAGAGGAGGAAATACGGCTGCTAAAGGAGGGGATAGAACTTGCCCCTGAGAAAGACGCAGAACTCGGAGAAACCAAAGCATAATAGTTGCCGTATGCATATATCCCTTGATGCAGCACATAGTACTCATTTGTTGATTGATGGGAATACCTCTGGCTGTTGGAAGCTGTCCTTTGACAAGTTCATTGAAATTCAGTTTATTCTTTCTGATAGGTTTCAATCGTGTTTTTTATTCTCTTTCCATATAGATCCTGGGTCGCTTGATCTTTTCTGTATGAAGAGGAAGCATCCAGAACTGCCTTGAATATAGGATATGTAAAACTAGAGTGAGTTATGAGTTGAATATGATATCCTTATTTTTGTTTTCATGCATAGGTTTTAATTTATCTGCTGCATGTCTAAATTACTTCAGTAAATGCCTGGTGTTTTGTACGCTTTTGTTTCTGCGTCTACTTATGGTTTGTATGTCTGCTGCACACTTGCAAATCGTAGTTTCTTTGGAGGTGGTTTGCTACCCTACGAATCTATAGCTATCTAAACCTATGAGCATTAGAAGGTTGTTTGTTAGAAGACATATATGCATATAACCTCCATGAATATTGATTGAATTCAGATAATTTTGTTTAATTCTCATTTTGCCTCTAACAAATACAATGCTACATTAACTAAGGCCTAACGAATGGTCCTAACTATTCTGAAATTTTAATTGACCGTGGGCCGTTAACTTTGGAGAAATAAAGGGAAAGTGCCTACTACACTGGACTTTATTGGGCTTCAGAGTATTAGTAATAAGACAGGGCCCAATCTGTTCTGTTGTCGTGTCAGTCTTGTTTTCTCTCTCTCTTTTCCTCTCTCTCTCTCTGCCGATCGATCTCGAACAACAGGATCAGAAATATAAATTCTGTTCTATTCGAGAGCAGCAGAGCTTCTCGGCGAACTGCTGAAGATGGCGGCGGCGGATGGCTTCGATGAAGAGGAAGATTCACTCTTCGAGGGCATGATCCTCTTCCCTACCTCATCTTCATCACCTCCAACACCTCCTCCTCCACTTCCTTCCGCTTCTCACCTCTCTTCAAACACCCCCGTCGCCGCCTCCGCCGCCCCTGACACGTCATCGCTTCAGAAGCATTCATCAACAACCGCAGAAGAATTGGAACAACATCAACAACCGCAGTATCAGGAGGAGGAGGAGGCATCGACTCCATCGCCGCCGTTCGACGAGGATCTCTTCTCCGATCTCACTCTTCTCACTTCCCAACAGCAACAACAACAAGAAGAAGAGATCCGACAAAAACCTGCTATACCGGAACTCGAATTAAAACAGCAGCAGCAGCAGCAGCAGCAGCCTTCTTCTTCTTCTTCTATCCGTGGTATTCTTTCCCGACAGCTCTCTCGAAAGAAGAAGCGTTCCGCTACCTCCCGCATTGGCTACGGCCGCACCGCTTACATCGATGAACACCGCCAGGAGCACAATGATCAATTTCAACACCCTCCATCTCTCACTCCCCCTATTCCTAACTTTTCAGATTTCCCTACTTCCACATACTCCCAAGACGACCACCAACAAATTAATCAGCAGCAGCAACAACTTTACCAAGAACAATTTCACCACCAGCAGCAGCAGCAGCAAGATGAAGTAAAAGAACAGTGCAAAACAGAAGATAACATATCAGAATCGATGGAGGATAAACTAGCACAGATTAGAGCTCAAATCTTGAAGAAGCTCAGCTGGTTACAGGACAAAGCTTCCTCGGTTTCTTTGCTGCGAAAGCAGCTGCAGAGTAAGCAGAGGAAAGGCACCAAAGATCTGGACTCTTCAGTGGCCAAGTTCAAGGAGCTTGAACAGAAGCTGGAGGAGGCCTGTGAGGCGGAGGATTTTGAGACAGCTGATCGGGTCAGTGAAAGCCTCGCTGCTGCAGAGAAGGACAAGGATAGGCTCCTTAGTGCTCTGAGGCAGGCCGAGGCTGACTGTGATGCCGCAGAAGCTCAGTTGCAAGAAGTCCTCAATCTGCAGATTGAGGCCGAGGAGGAAGGAGTGAAGCTTCTCCAGCAGTTTGCAAAGGTAGTAAAGCTCTGTGTTCTAGAATTGTGACGTTAGATTGCTCACAGCAAGGCTTTCCTCGCCAAGTTCAACTGGAATAGTTATAGCCAACCTACATAAGACATGGCATGGTTAATTTCAGCCATTTCCATATTGTTTCCCGTTAAGATCCTACATATATCATGTTTAGTGTCATTAATGAAGTAATGATTTTAGTGTATGTAAAATCAGAAATTTATCATCTTGTTTGTAGATGATGTGGTGAACGCAGAATTGCAGATCGCTTAAATAAGAAGCAATAATGTAATCCTTAGCCAACCTACTGATAAGATTGTTCCATTACTTTGGACTTGATTATAGCAGATCTTTAGTTAGGATTCTTTAAGAATAGCACCTGTTCACTAGTAGAATATATTTGGTTCAACAATCAAGTGGGAAGGGCACGCTGGTTTGCATGGCATGTCAGCACTTTTTTATGATCTTTCTCCTCGTAACTGTCCATCTCAAACTATTCTACACGAGTTAAAGGCTGAACTTTAACTTTTGTTCATGCAGGATGCAGCTGATAATGCTGATGTAGGCTATAAAAATGCAGAAGAAATTTCAACAAAGGAATTTGAAGAATGGCAGTCATTGATGGAATCAGTGGGTGCTAAAAAGTTTGAGGTAGAAGTTGAATCATGTATTGTGAATGAAGCACGCGAAGGTCTAGACAAAAGAATAGAACACTTAGTTGAGGATGACAGAAGAGAAAAGGAGATGTTAAGAGGAAAGCATGATATTTTGTCAAAGGAACTGGAAGATCTATTGGCCCTGGTAAAAATGAAGGAAGCAGAAATTGCAGAGAATGATTATCAAATGCAAGAAGTCGATAGGAGGATTTCATCCGTAACCTCTCAATTTCATGAGATACAGTCAAGTATTGACAAGAAATGTGATGATCTGCTGTCATGCCTTTCCCGTTTGGATGCTGAAGGTAAATTGCTTGCCCAGAAAAAGGAAGAGATTGATAATTTCCTTCGCATAGCTGAAGAAAAAAGGTCAAAGCTCAAGGATCATGCTAATCTTTCTTCTGATGAAGCAATAACTTGTCAAGAGTTAGCTGGGTTGAGAAAGTCTTTGGCATTGTCTGCTCTCAAATTAAGAGAGGAGAAAGTTAGATTGGCTAAGTTGGAGGGGAAGATCTCAGACGATATAAATATTCTTAGGCAAGAGGTTTCTGCATCAAGAAATTCCTTGCAGGTATGATAATTTTGTTGGAAAAGTTCTTTAGTGTTAGCAAACTTCAGTTGATTAGACATTCATGTACAATAACAGCTTGCACTCTAACCTGCATGTACTTATGATTGTGATGAAGAGATATGAAAACTCCATCATGTTCATTATGAGTTATTAGAGGTCATCTGCATGAAGTGCTTTCAGCACTAGTTAACGTGCATTAATTATGCTCTAATATTTGTAAGTTGTGACCTTCCTTTATATAGTTGATTATGTTTACAGGAACTTGCGTCTTCCAGAGCTAGCATCCAGCAGGAGATTACTTCGTTTAAGCAAAGAATTGCCTTTATTGATAAGAGAGGGCCTGAGTTGGAGGCTGAAAAGAAGGTAGCTGCTGCTGCTAGAAATTTTAAGGAAGCAGGGAGAATAGCTGCTGAGGCTAAGGCACTTAGTTTGGAGAGAGAAGGCTTGCAGGGGAAATTGGAAAAAGATGTATCGGACATAGAAAATGTAGAGCAGAAGATCAAAGAGACTGCTGATAAAATCCAAGAAAATGAAGAGCTTGTTTCGTCAAAGGAAAAGGAGGCTGCCACTGCCACTTACAAGAGACTATGGTTGGTTGCTTCTGTTGCAAGGGCTGAAAGACGTGCTGCTTTAGAACTGGGTGATATTGAAGAGGCTGACATTCTACTTCATGAGGCAGAAGCCACCGAATCTAGAGCGAAGGTACTTAAAGAGGCCTATACGCTCGAGTTGGAGGATTGTGACGACATAATAGAGCACTATGTTCCTATATCATTTATCACAAGTATTACAGGAGATCGTCTAGCCGAGATGGCTGCTTCTTTTCATCTTACTGTACCACACAGTGAATGATTATAACGTTCGGGTTATTGAGATGTATCTTGCCAGGAGCATGATGAACCTCAAAAGGAATTATAAGTAACACAGCTTCTAGAAAAGTATGAATACATGCGTCAAATGGTTGGTGTTTCAGCTTTCAAGGCTTATCTTTCCAGATTCAGAAGGTTGATAGTAAAGAAGTTAGAGATAAATTTGTTACTTTCTTCAGGTTTGTGCTTTTGTTAGTAATAATAATGCTTTAGTTTCTTCAGTTCACAATTTTCATTTTAAGGAACCAACACTTCTTTCCTTTTTGATTCTTCTCATGTGAATCCTGTAATTTGCAACTTTTCCCCTGTTGCCCTCAGTGAGACTTTTGCTTTTTGATGTGAAAACCCAGCATGTTCAATAAAGTTCTCAGAGTTTAGTAATTATTAAATGATATGGTGCATGTATTGTTTATATGTTCTAATGCTTTTATCTAATCTGTATTTTCTCTGTTCAGTCTAGGCATTCTTCATACAGAAAAAGCATGTATTAGGAACTGAATGGCCAAATTGATAGTTGGAGTGGCTGTGGAATCGCAATGTAAATACTTTGAGGTAACTTGAGATTTGATTTACAGGCTTACAGCAAACAGTTCTATACTCAATTCTAGTTCAATGAATGGAACATCTATATTTCCTCCCCAAAATGGGGGAATAAAAAGTAGGAGCTATTTATGCTTAGGATACAACCTCTGCTGGTCAATCTTTTGTTCTCAAGTTAGGGAGGATGCAAGAATGGGACAGATGAAAGAAGAAGACTACAATATTAAGAATAAAGAACAACATATGATATGTAGAAGCAGAGTTTTCATTGCGAGGTTTTCTGATTCAGCATCCAACAGGAAACCATTTCCTGTACATTCTTGTTCGCTCCATCCTCCTCTTTTCATTTTGGCACATGGCGTTAGAAGATATACATCATAAATGGTTTCTCATGAACCCTTCACCTGCTTGGTATATATACATACATATGTTAGAAGATATACATCATCTTAGCAGATATACAAGTGTAGCGAAGAAAGAGTTGTTCACTTTCTGAGCTTGAAGTTTATGGGTACCTCTGTGGAAGAGCTCTCTGTTGTGTCTTGGTGCTCCAACAACCATCCCTTTGGGTGAGAAGAGGCCATCTGCTTATAATATGGCAGCAGCATTGTTATGTCCATGCTTATAATTCGCTCGGTGTTCTTCTTCGATGCATTCTTCAACCTCTTTAGGAAGCATAACCCATCCATCAGCTTGCCTGTTTCGCATACAAGTACCACGATTGCTCTTGTCCAATTGGAGGTTAAGCTGTTGGGATCAAGACACACTCAGGAAGATGATGAAGATGGTTGTTTGTGGAGAGTGAAGAACAGGCTTGCTATTTAAAATTTGAAAGGTACCTGTCTGATTCGTGATTCAATCAAGCGGATACGGTCTGTTAGTGTGCCTTTGAGTTGGACTTCACGAAGAGCAGAGGTGAGGGGCTTGCAGCATAGCTCCTGCTGCAAGTCCTTCTGCTGTTGTTGCTGGAGGCATCCAAACCATGTAGCCTGCAGATCCTTGGAGAAATAAGTACTGCTGTTTTCAACACCTTTACCTCCTGGCAGAAACTTTTGCTTCTCCTCCAGCTGCCTCAGCTGCATTTATGAATGCACACAACATTTCATACCATCAAGCAAACAAGCAACGGAATCGTCGGTGAAGGAAAAAGATTTTCGAAAAGGCAGACAATACGGTAAGTACATTGTCATCGAGCTGGTCCATACTGCCAAGCAAGGACTCAGCTGAAGGGAGGAGAGATTCTGATCCTACTCCACCGCCGCACATCATGGAGAGTCTCAAATGTTGAAGCACAGTCCCAACTCTGAAATCGCCCATATATCTACTTCAAAAGTTAATTTCAATGCTGACACCAAAACGAAAAGAATACGAGAAATGTCAAGCAAAAGCAAGTGAAGATTTTAAGTGTAGAAGCAGCAGCGACAATGTGTGAGAAGATGCATACATACATAGACATATATAAGCAAGCAATGCGATGGAGGGAAAGGTTTCGTGGCCGTAGATAGAGTCTCAGTGGTAAGATCCGTTAAAAGAGGGAAAGAGAATCTCGGAGCAGTTGCAATCTCTCTCTCTCTGCCACAACTCACTATCCACTCCTTTTGACAATTCCTCGTCTGTACACAGCTAATACCGATAATGTAGGCCGCTAATACTTATTATCTTGGACTGTTTCTGCAAATCTGCGCTCTTTTGACCGACGCTGCTAAATGCTAACAGTTGTATAAGGTCTGATCTCGCAAAATTAATTTCCTTTCAATCGCATTCCCTTCGTTTCTCGATTGATCTATCTTTTCTCTCCGGCAACGGTAGCGCTGCAGCCGTTCTGCAGTGGTGAAGAAATAGAAGTTCCTGAAAGGGGAAACATAGATAGAGAGCAAAAAAGCGATGGGAAAGAACGAATTTCTTACACCGAAGGCGATCGCGAACAGGATCAAAGCGAAAGGATTGCAGAAGCTGCGGTGGTACTGCCAGATGTGTCAGAAGCAGTGTCGTGACGAGAACGGGTTCAAGTGCCACTGCATGAGCGAGTCTCACCAGCGCCAGATGCAGATCTTCGGACAAAACCCTACCCGGATCGTCGACGGTTTCTCCGAAGAGTTCAAGAATTCTTTCATGGACTTGCTTCGGAGATCGCACAGGCACTCCCGTGTCGCCGCCACCGTTGTGTATAACGAGTACATCAACGATCGGCACCATATTCATATGAACTCCACACAGTGGCCGACGCTGACCGATTTTGTCAAGCATCTAGGGTCGACGGGGCTGTGCAAGGTCGATCATACAGAGAAGGGTTGGTTTATTACTTACATCGATCGGGATTCGGAAACACTTTTCAAGAACCGGCTCAAAGTCAGGCGGCAGCATGCCGAGCTCGCTGATGAAGAACGGCAGGAGCAAGCCATCCACGCTCAGATACAACGTGCAATTGCTTCCCTTGCCACCTCAGTTCAAGGAACCACTGGCGAAGAGGAGGAGGAGGAAGAACACAAGGGACATGAAAAGCCTAAGCTTGGGAAAGTCGCATTTGCACTACAGCCTTCAGTTGTGAAATCAGAGGGAAACTCTGACGAACCAGCACTGAAAAAGCCCAGATTGGCATTTGAAGATGAGCCTGATGAGGTTTCTGATGATAAGAAGAAGAGTTCTCTTAGCATCACCGGAAGTAAAACATCGGCACTGGATGAACTGATGAGAGAGGAGGAGAAGGCCAAGGAGAGGAAGAGCAGGACAGACTATTGGCTTTGCCAAGGGATAGTGGTCAAGGTGATGAGCAAGACGCTGGCAGATAAGGGCTACTACAAGAAAAAAGGGGTCATCAGAAAGGTGATCGATAAGTATGTCGGGCAGATCGAGATGCTAGACAGTAAGCATGTGCTCAGGGTAGATCAGGAGGAGCTAGAGACCGTGATACCGCAGATTGGAGGGCTAGTCAAGATTGTGAATGGGGCTTATCGAGGATCGACTGCAAGGTTGCTGTCCGTTAACACAGAGAAGTTCTGTGCAAAAGTCCAGATTGAGAAGGGGGTTTATGATGGGAGGGTACTGCAGGCCGTCGAGTACGAGGATATATGCAAGGTTGCAACTGAAGGAAGCTCATAGATATACGTGAATGGTTGGCTTTCAAGTGGAAGGTTAGCTACTTCCACTTATAAACAAGCTTTTAAACAAAAAGCTTATATTGATTTTTCATGTGGTGATTGTTTAAAGACTTTATAGATATCTTTGATAAAATTCATTCAGAGAAAGAACAAGGCAGCAAGCTTTTAGAACAAAAAAAAAAAAAAAAAAAAAAAAAAAGAAGAATGGAAATCTGCAATAAACAAAACAGAGTGGCCCAGGACTGGTGGTGTTGCTCTTCGAACATTTCTGGGTATTTAAACAAATGTCGAGGTACAAGGACTGAATTTTACATGCTAGGGCTTCAGATAAGTTTAGTAGTTCAGATGGTTTCTGGCTTATTTAAATATTTCCCTGCTAGTACTTTGTAATAACTAATCCATCAAGAGCTACGTCCATATGCATCTTTTATAATTTTGATTCTCTTAGACATCACTAGCCTGCGGTTATGGAGATTCAGAAGTGCGTAGTTGGGTGCTACAAGGAAAAGTTGTTGATTTGGCATTTTTGAGAGAGAGCAAATGGCTTAGGCGTTGGACATCAAAGGATCAGTGGTTGCTAGATCAATATTTGGATTAGATGTAGGTACTGTAGAGTGAAGATGTAGTTATGAAAGATTTGTAGCAGATGTTGGAATACATATCTGGAATCTGAATTTGTGGTTGCTCATACTTCTGAAAGTCTACCAGTAAATGATGACAAGGCATTTACTGGGTCCTGTCATTGTGTAAATATGTAGTGGAGATTATTTCTTTAAAACTTGCTGAAGTTTGAACGTCCTTGCATCTTTCTGGCTATAGGCAGATGGGATAGGAACAAGCAGATGGCATGGAATTGAAGTGGGGGATGTAAAGCTTAGACTGATTCCTTTCCCTTAGAATATATAGCATAGGAAATGTGTCAGAGTTGATGGTTGTTTCCTTCTTTCATTTTCCTCTAAAGTAGATGTAAGCTCTCAATCAGAATTTGCACGGAAGTCCTAATAGTAAATTTTTTTATTTTGCAGGTTAAAGTGTTCAATCACTCCTAAGTTGCAGAGCAAAGCATCCGCATATATTGTGAAGTAGTAATGATTTCTAAGGGAAGAAGCTGATAACTCTGCTTGGACGCCTATACTGGGGGATGGCCACTTCAGTCCAGTACTATACTTCAATGAGGACTTGGGACATACTGTGCAGCACTGTGATTTGAGAATGGATATTTGGTCTTAGGAGTTAGTTATTTAGTGGTTCCTTTATGAACCATGGTCCTAAGAGGTTTAGTATATAGAGTGTGCTGAGTACTCTTAACAAACATGTTGAAGATGTGTCTTGTTATCTCGATTGATGTAGTAAACTGAATAAATATAATAATGATAATGATGTGCATCATCATCTTATTGAATTGAATGATTAGGATGGATGGATAAATGATGGATTCTTTTCATAAAATTTTCATAGAGATATCAGGAAGGACAACCCAAATATTTTCATCTTTTATAGAGGAACACCAACAGCGATAGACAAATTAACCAAATTAAAACAATATAGATTGATAATTCCATCTATTCCTCTAACATTGCCCTAACGGCAAGAGGCAAAAAGGAAACCAAGCTTATGTCTATGATGATATCTGTGCTATATCTCGATGTTATTTATTTATGATGATAAACTGATAATGGAAATTATGTTGCTGGTATATTTGTTTTAGGCGTGCAGCAGCCTTCGGCCACAAGCCCCTTATCTCGATACTAGCTAGCTACTGTGGCCCTCTGAATCATTCATCATCGTTGTCTTTGGCTCATTTGGCTGGTTTCTTTCTGCCAGCTTCCTTTGGCTCAACTATGTTCGTACCTTTTCCTCAACCGGCAACGGCTTGTCATGTCATGGAAGTAACTGCCTTCTACTCAATTAACAGTACCGGTTTCCTGCTCTGCAGTAGCAGCACTCGTCCTCGTGACCGTTTTCCTGCACTCCCCCTCTATTTGACACCAGCTAATAATCTTTCCACTAATAAGACCGCAAACCAAAGGCGCAGGGTTTCTGTTCCTGTTGCCAGCCTCCCTCAACCAAACAGGGGTGCTACTACTACTTCCAATGATGAAGTAGAACAGACGGCAGGCAGAGTAGCTTCGGCCATTGCAGAGGTTGTACCGAGTAGTAGGGACCTGGTCATCCTTGCTGCTTGTGTTGTTGGCCTCCTGACTGGCATTGGTGTTGTCCTCTTCAATAATGCTGTAAGCAAGCTAAACCCTAATCCCTGCCTACTTTCCTTTTTTTTTTTTTTGGTTAAGATAAGATACATTAATGGCGCATGTTAATTAGGGAATCACCAAGTAAATTGGGGAATAATTTCTGTTCCGGCTTGTAAGCATCTTGGACTTATTGACTTTCCATTTCACTCAAGAGTATCAATTATGCGCTTCTTGCAACTTTTCATCCATATGACTGTATCTAAAGAAGTAACTAAAGACTATGTACTTAATTTGCAACTAGGTTCATGAAATTCGCGATTTTTTTTGGGATGGGATACCTTCTAGAGGTGTCTCATGGTTGAGGGAAGAGCCCTTTGAGAATATTTGGCAAAGAGTAATATTGGTGCCAGTTTGTGGCGGCATAATAGTTGGCTTCTTAAACAGCTTAAGGAGTTTAGTTAGTAATCAGATGGAGGGTTCCCTAGTATTCAATGTAAAATGTGCATTGGAACCAGTTTTGAAGGCAGTTGCCGCTTCTGTCACACTTGGAACTGGTAACTCCTTAGGGCCTGAAGGCCCAAGTGTTGAAATTGGTTCAGCTATAGCCAAAGGAGTTGGTAATCTATTTAAGTGGAGTGGTGGAAAGAAAACATCCCTTGTGGCTTCTGGGTCAGCTGCTGGAATTTCTTCAGGTTTGTCTCTTTAATTACAGAATGAAATCTTTTACTACAGTGCAATCTTGAGCACTAGTACCACTTCATTCATTCCTATATATTTCTATAGGTCAACATTGTTTTTGCAGGGTTCAATGCTGCCGTAGCAGGATGTTTTTTTGCCGTAGAATCTGTGTTGTGGCCCTCTCCTGCAGATCCTTTTTCATCTCTTACAAATGCAACATCGATGGTGATACTCAGTTCAGTTATAGCATCTGTTGTTTCAGAAGTTGGTCTTGGTTCTAATCCTTCTTTCACAGTCCCTGAGTATGACTTTCGATCTCCTAGCGGTATGCTACTTTTCCTTCACTCTATAAATAAGTTACCATTGTGCGGAAGTTATTATCTCGACAGAATAGAAGATAAGCTTTATTTTATCACGTATAATATAACAGTACTCTTGATGTTTGAGTTGCATGTTCGTGAGTGGAGCTTTTCTTTAGAGAATTATTCTCTTACCAAGATTGAACTTCCTTCTCTCAAATCATTGAAGATAATAAGTTAGGTTATGTTTTTCAGTGGTGGGTAGAAGATTTTGTAATTTGGATTATGATGATTTACTTTGAACAATATTCTTGTGTGCTACAGAATGACCAAATCTGAAGGCCTTAATGTGATACATTTCAGAACTTCCATTGTATTTATTGCTGGGTATTCTCTGCGGCATAGTGTCATTAGCATTATCTGGATGCACATCTTTAGCGCTGGAGTTTATTCATTCTATCCAGAGGAAAGCCAGAGTAACAAAAGCAATTTTACCTGCCTTTGGTGGTTTGATTGTTGGGCTGATAGCTCTATATTATCCTGAGATTCTATACTGGGGTTTCGAGAATGTGGATATCTTACTAGAATCACGCCCCTTTGTGAATGGTCTTCCAGCGGATGTCTTGTTTCAGCTGGTTGGTGTTAAAATAATTGCAACATCCTTGAGTCGGGCATCTGGACTAGTTGGAGGCTACTATGCGCCTTCCCTATTCATTGGTGCAGCTACAGGCGTGGCCTATGGGAAATTGGTGAAGTCTGCTCTGGGTGGTCCTAATCCTTTATTTTATCTACCTGCGCTGGAAGTGGCATCACCTCAGGCTTATGGTCTGGTACTGCTCTGACAGTAGTCTTATTTATAAGCTCATAACTTCTGGTTATGCATCATTTTTGCAAATATTACAAATATAAACCAATAAATATATGTAGATATGGATTGAACATATGAATCAGACAAATGGCATATTTCATAAAATGTTTTTGTTAGTGACTTAGGATTTCTGCAGGTGGGTATGGCTGCTACTCTTGCAGGTGTCTGTCAAGTACCTCTGACATCAGTGCTACTACTATTTGAGCTGACACAGGACTACCGCATAGTTCTACCTCTGCTTGGTGCAGTTGGTTTATCATCATGGATAGCATCTAGCCAAATCAAGAAAAAAAGCTCAGAAGATAATGAAAAACCAAAACTTGTCAGCACGACAACAGCTTATCCAGATTATGACATAGTAGCAAGGAAATCTGGATTTGCGCAAGAAGAATCTGATATTGCTGATATATGTAAGCTTGAGAGTTCTCTCTGTTTATATGATTCTAGCACAGACCTCACAGAATTGGCCAAAATTCTAAATGTTTCTCAAGCTATGAAAACCAGATTTGTTTCTATGCCAATGAGCACGTCAGTAGCTGAAGCAGTGAGTCTCATGCTTTTAGAAAAGCAATCATGCGCTGTGGTTCTTGACAAGAGTGATTGTCTGTTAGGATTGGTAGAGCTTGAAGACATTCAGAACTTCATCAAAGTTGCTGCAGAAGGAGGCATCCCAACCAAGGCAAGTATAATCTCACTATTTTTCTATATAACTGCCATACTCTTGTGTAAACTGTGTTCTATGTGTTACTGTCATGACACTTCCTACAACATACTGCTATACCAATATCACTAGACTCATGCTACTAGTAAAGTGTGCTATTATAGTATAAATACCATGATGTTACACACACTGTAGTACTACTGCACCAATATTCTGGATTCTAGCATGCAATTTAAATTAAGAGGCCTCTATGGTATACTTCGTTTTGAAATATATGGTACATTATAGCCGGATAGGCTTTTGTACGATGAACTGAATGAAGACATATGTTATGTGTAGTCTTCTGTATCAAACAGTTTATTAGCATTTGGATTGTCATGTTCTTAAATTAACTTCATGGATTTTCCAACAGTTGGACAAAATTCCCGTATCTCAAATTTTCCACTTGAAAGGAGATAAACATCAGCAATGCAGTGTTACTCCTGAAATGACACTTCTTGCTGCTCAAAGAATCATGGACTCCCTAGGGGTAAATCAGCTTCCAGTTGTTTCAGATCGTGTAGATGGGCCTGAAGAAAAAAAATTGGTTGGTATGCTGGACAGAGAATGCATTAGCCTTGCTTGCCGGT
The DNA here is from genome assembly GCA_019914995.1 of Acanthochlamys bracteata. NCBI lineage: Eukaryota > Viridiplantae > Streptophyta > Magnoliopsida > Pandanales > Velloziaceae > Acanthochlamys > Acanthochlamys bracteata. Next base: position 50,488 of record CM034145.1, read on the forward strand.
AAATATCTCCACTAATTTCAGCTTGACAGAAAAGGCATTTCCTACATGTTTGTTAAAATCCTCATTAATCTCATGCAGAGCTGTGGCAACCCAAGAACTTCTTAGTGCATCCCTTCCTGCAAAGAGTTCTGAAGTTGTACAAGATTGAGATCGCATGGCAACCATGACCCCACAGGTATGCCAGTAGGTTCTCAATGGCTAGTCTGGAGTCAAAAGTTCTCTTGTTGTACATAGCTACTCAGTCCACGAACAGCAACCGAGCCTCAGAAGGCTCAAAAAGATCAAAAGATTTATGCAAATCTCATCGTCCTGCACAACCTCGTGACTGCTGGTCTAAACGTCCTGTTTATGTATTGTCTTAGTTGGACTATGGACTTCGACAGTGAAATGTGTGATTCTCATGATTTGCTTGGTGGTATAGTATTGCCCATATCAGTGACTTTGAGCAGAATTTAGATGGGTTCTCCTGTAAATGAGAAACATTTCACTTCATGTCCCCCATTGTAATATTACGGTAGCTATTTTCCAAATCACATGATAATCATTTTTATACAACTTTTTATTGCAAGAGCCTTGTGTTTGTTACTGCAAGATTTCCTCAACTATCAGAAACATGTGAAGTTATGGTATCAGAGAGACAGCCTGTGAGAATTGAAGTTGTTGGGGACTGACATCATGTGGGTTGATGAATTGAAGAATCAAATGGGCAGCTACTTAATACTGCTAACTACAGAATAGAATGAAGACCGACGACATGCACCAGGAAGATTTTTTGTGCAAAACGTGTGTGTGGGTTGACTCAATTGATCTGTCGGTAGGTCGATCTATATGCTATAGCTTCTTGATTTGCCTTTGTTTGGTGAGCATGTGTTCGAGAATTCACAAGAACCTTGTAGAACAATATGAATGAAAGCATAGTATAGGCTGGTTTTCTGCGAGGAACAGCCACGAAAGAATGGAAGGGAAAGCTTTGCTTTGCTAGTTATTAATGTTGTTTCTTTCACTACACTCTTGCTATCCATGTGCTATCTGCTCATGTCCAGGTAACAATAAATTCTCCCATTTATTTATTTCTGGGAGGTAAATGATTCGTCCATTATTCAAATGCAGCACCGGTTCACCCTTTCCCTTTCACTTCGTGTTGTCGTTCTCGATGATGATGGCGAAATAAAAAGTTTCGAGGAAAGAAAAGATGGAATCTTGGAAGGCAAGAGGCCAAAATTATTCAAATCCAGGCTTTTTTTATTGGACTCATTCACCATCGATCAGATAGATAGGTTTCTTTCTGAGCATTTTCAAAAAATGCAATGCAATGCACCTATGTAGTTTGTCGAGGTAGGTGTTTGATTCCATTCTTCTTCTTGTTTTGTTTTCTTTCCCCAGGAGAACAGTAATTACAGATTTAAGTTTATTAACGCGAAAACGGGACCAATCCATGTTGCTTGCTTGCTTCGTTATATATTATTTGTTAACTCTCATTCACCAACCCCCTTCCTTTTTCCCTTTCATTAAACTCTTCTTCTGTCTTCTCTCTCTTTTCTTTTGTTTTGTTTTTTGTTTTTCCTTCCACCGACAAATCTTTGACCGAGTGCCACGACGACAAATATCATCGATCGATAGAAAGAAAAAGTTTACAAATATGATCACAAGATGAAAGGTCCTCAGAGATACATACGAGTCGTTCATGTGCTCACTGCAGCTATGTAAATGCAAATTTACTAGAAACAATTAAAAAAAAAAGGAAAAAGAAAACATGGAGTTCAAAGAGGCAGATAAGTTCACGGGTCATGATATTTTCTATTTAACAAGAAGATTTGCACACATCATTAACTGCAGTCTGCAGCTGAGAAAATGTAACAGTACATTACAACCACTTTCATCATAACATAACAGCTGCTATAATCAGCAGCAACACCAGAAAACTTTCCACCTGGAAAAATAGACTTCTCCACACAGACCAACATGAAGATTTTCATTGATTTCACAAGTAACTTTTGCAAAGGAGAGAAAGAATAATGAAACATCTGTTTATTAAATTAAAATAAATAATGACTTAACAGATTGTATTTGGTGTTGAACAAAAACAAGCCACATATGTATATCGCTTTACGATGTATTAATAAAAACTACAACTACAACCAGCAACATTATTACACACAAACACAAACCTCAATTGGAGAAACTCACATGTCATCGTGTGTTGTTCCCCCTATCCATGAAAAGATTGAGAACACTTGCTATGAAAAACTCCTACAAATTGTATGCCTACAGAGTGATGACAGAGAACATACCCAAGGAAAGGGTAAACAGCTATCAACTGACTCGGAACTTTTCTTCGATCTTTCATCACAGTCCATCTGGCAGGCTCAATGCTGCCTTATTGTGAAGTGAATAAAAATGTAGAGATCAACAGCAATAGTACATGAACAACTTTTGACTCTTGCTCTCCACTCTCACCCAACTAATAAAGAATTTCAGAAAGAGCACCGCCTGCCATCCACCTGTTTCCTCACAAACAAAACTACACAGAAGCCAGCCTGACTCCTAATTCCAGTTATCAGAATCAAGAACCTGACTGACAAACCTAGAAAGGGTGAATAAATAATAAAGAAGAAAGAATGCAGCACCACCATGTTTCTATTTACAGCAGAACCACTTGAACCCATCATTTGTGTGGGAGTATGCACCACCTTATCAATTTTCTGAATGTTGTATCTATTCAGTTGCCACTTCCATGCTCTAATTACAGTCCAGTCCACACTCCTCCAGCAGAGGGCCATCTGACTTTGGCAAGAACGGATCGATCCGAACCCATAGAAGGGAGAAGATCGAGGCGAGGAGAATAGACCACACAACGATAATAGTAGGTGTCCTGTTATGCCTGCCCACCAAACCTTTCAGGAAAGGATAGAGATGAACAATCACCCAGAATGCAAAGAACAGCCTTCCAAACAATGGTCCCCATGATTCATAGCCATTGTTAATTGCGTTGGAAACACCAGCAACCACCCCAATCAGGTTTATTATAAGTAGCGTGGTCGGTGGAATAAGCAATGTCGTCCACTTGAATGTGTACAACTCCGAGAACGCTTCATCATCTCCGGCCTTTGAAGTGACAGTGAAATTGGTATCGATACCGGCAAGGACCTTTAGCAGACCCTGGAAAACGGCAAACAGATGAGAAGAAACTCCTCCTATGACCCAAAATTGCTCATTTCTCCACCAGTCATCAAGTCCAACACCACTCCATCTCATTTCCAGTATGCTCGTGGCGAAAATACAGATGAAGAGGGATAAGAACCACAAACTAGCAACATTATTGAGCTGCAAGCATTAACAAACACATCAGCGAATATGTAGAAGACCATGCAATAGAAAACCAAGAAGAGCTTGTCGATACCATACCTCTGGCGTAATGAATTTTCCGGTGAGCAGGCAAACTGCAGGCAATGTACAGTACGCCAAAAGAGGAATGGATGTCCAAGGATACACAGTAGCGTTGATATAGGAAAATCTCTCCAACCATTTTAGTCCACCGCCATACCCATACCAGATAGGGCAGTGTCGGCTCAAGAAAATTTCCACTGACCCAAGAGCCCATCGAAGGACCTGGTGAAGACGGTCAGAAAGATTGAGAGGTGCGGACCCTTTGAATGCAGGTCTATCAGGAACACAGTATATCGACCGCCACCCATGACAGTGCATCTTAAAGCCAGTCAAGATATCTTCAGTAACAGAACCATAGATCCAGCCAACCTGTTCTCAGGAAAGGCATCATCACAAGGCTGTGCCAAAATTAGAAAATACTCATTAATACTGACTGAAAAAGAAGGTACCTCTTTTCCCCAATCAGTCTTGTCTTCATAGCCACAACTAATGACATGAATAGCTTCCTTAAGAAGTGATGCTGGAGATGCACTTTTGAGGGTGCCACCATTCTCAAGAAGAGTGGATGCAACAAAAACAGGAGACTGACCAAACTTCTTCTCCAACTTTTGGAAACGTGACTTTTCATTGTCAATACCTGCAGCATTTTCTCCAAAACCTTGAATTACACTAGCGCAGTAAATGAATTGAGTGAAAAAATGCTATATGATAAATGTTATCGTGTCTCTCCCAATTGACACATCGCATTGATATTAATTCCTATACATAAGAGCAGGAAACAAAAAAAAATGTCTGAAAAAAGTAGGGAATAGTACCTTCAACACCATCCTCGATGCTTTCCGGAGAATAAACAGACAGTTCACTTTCCTCTTTCTTGAAAAAGCCCTTCTTTTTCTTTTCTGGCTTCGACTTTGTATTCCTCTTCTTCTTTCTCCCAAGGCAGCAGCAACAGCAGAAGCACCATTTTGGCCAGCAATTGCACGTCCTAGTAGGAGGTTTCTTAGTCTTGGGGGCATCAAAACCATAAAATGCCTGCCGCCTGAATACACATCCTGTGCCAACATATATCGGTCCTTGAATCCCGTCAAGACCTTTCATATTGATCTGTACCAAGAAAGCATGTCATTAATTCATTGAGAATGGGTTGGAAAAAAAATATAAAAACAAGGGTCCAGCCTATAGATTTTGTATGTGCTTACATCGAAGAAAACAATATTCCTGTTGGCGTAACGATCATGCCTATCAATACCATCAAATCTCTGTGGAAATTGCACATAGCACACTTTCTTTCCAATCAGAGGGTCCATCATGAAGCACATTGCTTCCTTGAGTGCCTTGCTGTTATTGATGTAGTGATCACAATCCAAGTTCAACAGGTAAGGAGCATTTGTGAGCACAGCAGAAACTCTAACCTGGTAATGAAGCGTAGAAATATAAATTAGTCTTGATTATCCATGAAGGTAGGTGAGCTAAAGACAGCACAACAGAATAGAACAGTTCTCATACCAATGCATTCATTGCACCAGCCTTTTTATGGTGGTTGAACCCTGGCCTCTTCTCTCTGGAGACATAAACCAGACGTGGCAGCTCATTGCCATCAGTATCATGACCGCCGCTTTGACCCAAAAAGACCTAGAAAACCATAAATGAGAAAAGTTTTCAACGCACTGGTAAACAAATCCAAATTTTCACTTTGACGCTCGTGTCAAAACCATTTCTGATATATATACCTGAATCATGCCAGGGTGGTCGCGGACATTGTTTCCTGGCCATGGAGTTCCATCCTGCATTGTCCACCCTTCTTCAGGCACCTTCTGCGCTTTTGCTACCAAAGCATTAATCCGTACCTTAAATTCCTCATACTCTCTCTACACCAATGGAGATTGTGTTATCCAACATAACCAAGAAGACTCCAGTTACATAACTATATATGAGGGTAGTTCAGTTACATACCTTCATTGCTCTCCGATCCTTGACAAATGAAGGTAAAACTTTATCCTTGAGATAGTCAATTTTTTGTTGGAAGTACCATTCAGGTGCACGCGGTTCAATGTTGAATTTCTTGCAGAAAGGAACCCACTTCTTTGCAAATTCAGAAGTTTCAGACAGTGCTTCAAATGTTAGCATCGCAGCACCATCATCAGATACGTAGCAGGAAACTTTATCGACAGGGTAATCCACAGCGAGAATTGAGAGAACAGTGTTTGCAGTGACCAAAGGAGGTTCCTTCAAAGGATCCACAGTACTCACAAAGATGTCAACAGAGGACAATTGGGAAGGTTGGCCTTCTTTGTCATACCTGGTCAAACAGAGGCATAAAGGAAATTGCTCAGGCACATTCGAAGGATCAATACCAATAGCAGAATGTGTGAAAAATACCTCAAGGACAATCTATCAAGATATGTTTCCCTCTCAATAGGGAGCCACTTTGGGAACTGATCAAGGATCCAGGAAATGGCAAACCAGATTTCACAGATAACTGATATGAGCCACAGTGCATATGCGTCATTCACTGGATGTGTGACACGATAGTGAAAGAAGAAACCAAGAACCACTAGACGGATAATGATAATCATCCTGTATGGGTTGATTTGGCTGGAAGAAATTGGCAGCTTCCTGGATAATGGCTGTCTAGCTTCATCCATTCTGCTCAAGAGATATAACTGTTAATGGCGCTTTGACATACTGAAGCAGTTCAAACTAAAAAGTTGAATGAAAACGATTAAAGCCAAAGGTTACAGCATAAAATACTTCAATTTCCGTTCAAGAAGGGACAAATATAATAGCTCAGCAGCAAAACACAAAAAGACAATACTGTTTAACATGTTGTCGACCTAACAACCTAAAGCTAAAAACTTTATGAGCTTAAAGACAAGAAATTTCAGACTTGTCTGCTTGCATATTCATTGTGCCAACTATCACAAGCATATACTAATTGCCCTGAAATAAACGAAAGACAGAAATGAAAATCATTGAGAAACCGTATGAAGATGCAAGTTATACTGTTTCTCTAGGTGAAGATGAGAAACAATTATGGGTTGAAGCACATACCAGTGCCAAATGAGCATCCACAAAATTTACTACTAATAGTAAAGAGCTCAAGTTTCTGAAGACCATAGAAAGGTTTAGGTTAATGAAGATAGAGGTAAGATTAAGAGCTAGAAGAGATGGCTAAAAAATCTAGTGTACCATTTATACACATATAGAAGGAAAATGCATAAGAAAGAAAGAATAAGTTGAAAACAATGTGATTGATGAGATGATGATAGAAGTTCCGCAACTCACAGTGGTAGATCCGGGCCATCACCATCATTATCCCAGTCCTTGCCACCATTATTGTTCTTTGACATCTGCGACTTCTCTTGCTTCTGTTTCCAACTCTCCATCCTTTCCTTCCATGCTACACTCCCATATCCATATGCTGCTAGGTCCTTGGAAGGATCCATGGATCTTGGTTGTACTGAAAGGCAAGAGATTCATTCTTTTTAAGTGTGTAATTCTTCATAAACTCAACCCAATAAAATGTAATTAACAAGTAGCAGCCTAAATCACATTGTGAGAAAGGCATACTACTCTAATGCAGATTCAAGTACCTGGAAGGCTTGGATCAGCAAAGGGAAGGGGGTGGATCCTTTTTCCTCCACCGCCCATGAATGAGGGAACAAGGGCATGCTGCTCAGGAGGAATATCATCAACCTAGACAAAGGAAGAAAACAACATCAGCCCACAACTCAACTGGACTCAGTGAACTGAGCTGAGATTCTTGTAAGGAGTAAGAGAAAGAACACTACCATCTGTCCGTTGGTGAGCAGAGGAACTTGAGGCATAGTGTGAACCATATCAGGCATGTCCACATTGCCTCCACGGCCGTAGCTCATATGTCCCTGCAGCATGGCTTCAGCGGAGTACTGCATGTCCTGCTTATCGATATTGAACTCATTCTCAAGGTCATCAACGCCATCTTCTTCCTCATCGCCGGGAACACGAGGGCAACCCTTGAGACGCTTAAACCTTGTCCTGCACTGAGGACAGACCTGGGTACCCTCCCTGCGCTCGTACTCGTAGCAAGTCCGGCAAACGGGGAAAGCGCACTCATTGCAGGCCACAAAGAGCTCACCATCGACAGTCAGCCCGACATCGTCGCCACAAATCTGGCAGATCTGTCCACTCAATTGCTGCAGGGGCTTCGGCTGCAGACAATACGCAGAGACGCGATACTAAGTAAAGACTCTTTTTTGGTTCTTTCATTTATCACTAGCAGCAAGCGAGACCAAGTCTTACCTCAGTGAGAAACATAGTAAATGAAGTGAAGCACGAGAACTTACCCCGGATTCGCCATCACGGCGGATAACAACGAGCTCGTTTCTGTTGTGTGACCCGGCGACAAGCCCGGCACTGGCCTCCATGTTGCTCTACACTAGGGCCGAGAGAGGCGGCAGTTTGCCGGCTAACTGATTTCTTCCAGATCTATGGACTGAACAAATTCAACGGTTGGATTTTGGAGCAAGCCAAGCTCCGGGTGCGCCGAACAAGCTTCAAAGAGGGGATTTTCGGAAGGAAAGGAGCAACAGAAACGCAGGCAGATGGAATTTTTGGGTTCCCCAAACACTATTGTAGTTGAATCAAGATTTGGGCTGAGCAGCAATGAATCAGAAATGGAAAGAACGCAGTAAGAGAGGAAGAGGATGGAGATAGAGAGGGGGGGTGTGTCACTGTTTGATATAATTATTCCTTGCTTCTTACCTCCACCAAAAAGAAAGCGCAGTCTGCGTGATGCTTTTTCTTTTTTCCTATCTCTCTCTCTCTCTCTCTCACTCGGTTGAACAACAAGAAGAAACAAGAGAGAAGAAAATGTATTTATTTGTTTCTTGCTTTCTTGCTTCTCTGTGTGAGCGCGTCTCTGGAGTCCAGAGAAGAGTGAGCTGGGGAGGAGATGAGGAAGAAGAAAGAATGGGACGGGAAATGAGAGGAGAAGGCAACGCAATTATTGACAGCAAAATAACAAACGGTTGGTGGGTATGATGATAAAATAAATAAATAACACAATATTATTTTCTTCTTGTTATCAAGCAGATAAATGGAAAAAAATAATATGAAAACTCAGAAGAAGATGAAACTCATGAGGAGAATAAAATATATGAAATAAAACTCAATAATAGGGCGATGGATGAATAATATAATTAAATAGCTGGAAGAAAGAAGAAATGGGTGAGCTGTGCCTGCGTGTGAAAGGAAGCACAACAGCAGTACAGTAGGAGTCCATTGCCAATCAATTAAATGAATTAATTAATTAGCAAAATTAATAATTAATACGAAGAAAGAAAGAGAAAAAAAAAAAATGGCGACGAGGGAAAAGAAAGAGTAGTTGGTTCTCTAGTCTCTATCAATCAATGTATGACTAATTAACAACAAAAATTAATTAATTAATTAATTCACACACAGACACAGCTGCTTCGCTTTGCCAGCCACCCGTTGCTTTCTTTCTCTTTTATATCTATGCACGTAATGTAATCTGCCGCCGACACTCCTATTTTTAACACGACTCGGTTAAAAAATAAAAAGATTAGAAGAAGCAGAGCAGAGTAAAATGTAACAAGTAAACACAGGGGTAGATCTTCAACTGTAGATATGAATGAATGGGTTTGACTAGCAAGAATGTCCTAAATCTATTTCAAGCAGAAGCTGTTCTTTAATTTTTTATTTTATTTTTATCTTGGACTTACTTTCGGTATCAGTACCGTACCAACGGAGGAAGAAATATTAATCATCTCGTTAATTTATATGTGGCCGTAACTTTGATTTGATTGACTAGTAACAGTAATAGAAATAGAAATAGAAGTATGAGTAGTGCGGGAAGGGGAAAGTAGAACATGGCACGAGGCTTTTCATAAAACTTGTGTTTAGTTGTCGAGAAGCAACAAAGAAGAGTAAGGAGTTTGTTTGGTCGTTATTTTTTTGGTTGTTATTGTTGTTGTTGGTTGAAGAAAGAAATTGGACAACAGCTGGCCTATAATGGTTATTACGCGGCACTAATCAGTAATTAAATGTATGTATGGTATTTCTAATGAGTTGGCGAACACATGCATGTCATGTCATCAAATTCTTTTTTTTGGTTTCTTTTCTCTCTCCCTCATCTCTGCAGCACCTGCACCGTTCACCAACAAAACCATTGACCACCGCCGATAAGAAGGCTCGGATCTGTTCCTAAATATTCTTCAGGAGCCGTTACGGTGCGTTAATTCAAATCCCCCAGCGATGGCGACTTGTGACCGACATTAATTAGCACATGATTAAGCATCCGTAATTACTTCGTGGCTTGATTGATTAATCAACTTAAGCACGGAAGCATAGGAAAGAAACATTTCTTTCTTTATTTATTTTTTTATATATCATAACAAACGTATTACTGAACGCGGAACATGTATAAAATTAATATATATATATATATATAATTATATAGAGGTACTACAAATAGCTATATATTAGAGAGCTTCTCAGTACGTTTACTTTTGGAATCAATTTTAAGTAAACAATACGTCTCTGAGTTGGTGTTTTTTTTTTCTGACTGAATTTTAATTAGGAGTCTCAGACCCAGCCGCAGCGTCCGGGTCTTTGCCCACCTTTATCGCTTTTCCTTTTCATTTACTTCAAACTCCTTTTTAACTTTCTTACTTCATTCATTAATTATCATTACGAACTACTTGATGATAACTAATTTTTAATAACAGATCGATTAACATATAATATCCAACTTAAATAACTCTTTGTTATATGTCTGTATGTAATGTTGCATATATGGGAATGAACAAATTACAATAAAATACATGCATGCATGGAAAATTTGCAAAAACATTTTGACAAGATAATAAAGTTTCACTCAAGATCATAATTAATATTGAGTTCAATTGTATGTATGTTAACTCTGTTTTGCCTATACATGGACGTATATACATTCGATTCTCCATACAAATAGAATATATATATATTCAGTTTCATATCGATTTCATTAAATCGATGCGTGATTGTGAACCGATTTTTCAATGTACGATCGCCTGAAAGCATTGTTTCACCTGCATACATTACATATATAAATACAAGTAATATATATATATATATATGTTTTATTCAGAGCTTACATATTTAATTTGTTTTGTTGAGAAATTCGGTGCGCTGATTTAGACATTTTTCACAATTGCTATACATAAAGTAACAAAAAGGCATCGATTGACGGTGTCGGTCACAGTTGACTTATACGATTTCGACTGTTAGAATGTAGCTTTCATTCGATAAGTCTTTTAATTTTAATTTAAACTCTGATGATCAATCGATGAGTGCGATACATGACCTGATCTCCTTAAAATTGATCTGCTTTATTCAGAGTCAATAGATGTTCTCGATATTATTAGTTACATTATCATCAGATGAAGAGGAAATTCTATGTCTTATTGGAAGCTGGGGCGTAGTTGTTAAGTTTTCCTTTACAGAGTTTCTTGAATGATTCCATTATTCACTTGACGACATTATATAACTGTATACATACATGTGCGTGACATTGTTGCTCTCTGCTAGCTGCTCATGGAAAAAAGAAATTATATATATACACAGACGGCCATAGCCATGAGTATTTTTCATTCTTCTGAAAAAAGAAGGGAAGAAATTATACATGTAGTCGATGCAATTCTTGCACGCATGCCAGATAATCGATCAATCTCATCAGATCTGTTCTCTAATCTGCAAAAGTTTTTGCAGAATTTTGAGTCATGCATCCTGATGATCATCCGTACGATCCAATCCCCATTGCAGTGCAGCAGAGGAGTGCACACTTTTCTATTCTACAGGATATGATTTCCTAGCTTGCTCTTCTTCTAATGAATAATAATTGAAAGCATACAGTATGATCAGGATGTGTGCTGAATTAGAAGCAAAGAAATAGTATAAAAAAAAAAGTATGCTCATCATTTTATTTGGAATTCATCAGACATGCGACTGTTTGAATTGTTCGTTTGATCTTAGCTAGCGCAGCACCACCGACAGTGTGAGTTATGTAGTTCTCCATTAGAGCTATACACATATAAAAGTAACAAGTAACTAAAATAAAGTACATATGTTTAGATTAGTTATATAATTAATTAATGTGAGCGGAGTTCAAAACTTGGCTTCAATATTTGCTTTTATGTTATATACAAAACAAGAAGAAGAAAAGCAATGTTAGAGATCATTTGGTTCCAAGCCATATTCCCTTTTTAAGGAAGGAATAACCCAAAACTAAATCCCAGCCCAATACCAACAGATACGGCCGAAAATATTTAACTCAATTTGTTAATCATTTCCTTTTTCAATCAAGGAGTTGTTTTGTGTTTGTCTTGCTTTTGGTAATTAATTGGTTGAAATCTGGGGGAGCCTTGGGTATGATATGCAAGGCACAGAGGAGGCAAGGATGACTGCGCCGCCAAGAAGAGAAATACGCCCCACGAACAGCTGTAGGACTTGCCCTGGATGCAAGTCCTAGCAGATGTAGTTGCCTCTGTTGCACCCAGGTGCAGCTGGCTAGCGTCGGGCTTGCACCGGGCGCCTTTAGTAGACACCAGCTGACCTAGGAGTTGGAGTTCTTAAGAACTCTGGTTTATTTAGGAATTTAGTTAATAAGGAGTTAGTGAAGTTAGGAATTCTATTGTAGGTGGAACTCCATGTAGTATTTATATACCTTGTACGACCCCGCCGGGGGGAAGAATGGATGAATAAAAATAGTTTAGTTCTTAGCTAGATACATTAGAATTCAGCTCTTCCAATCTACCAGCCTGATCGCGTATCAAGAATGCCCGCCTTCCAACATTCATGGCTGGTTAAAACTCTAAGATTAGTCTTGGATTTTCTTTGTTTAAACAATTTCATATAATGGAGAAGGTAATGCTGCAGCTCATTTGGTTGCTACAAGAATTGATTGATACAGATGAAAGATGCATTTTGGAAAGATGATTTTCCAAAGGGCTAAAAAAACATATGTAATAGTTCGAAAGCACAGAGAACAAGTTCGATGCAAGCAAACACTACTTCCAAACCAAGAACAGAAAAATACAACACTGACAAGTACACATGATAAAATGGCAAATCAAAGTTTTGTACTCTTAACATTACAGCAATCAACGCATTAATATAGAGGGCAGCATAGAATTAACTGAAGAATCGTTCTCATCATCAGTGATGCCATCGTATGGCTTAACCCCAATAAACTTTTCAAGTTCTTCATCTTCATTCTCACGAAGCCAAGGATGGTTGCTGGCCCTCCTGAGTCCCTCCAACTCCATCGCAACTTCTTTCATGGAAGGTCTATCCTCTGCTCTTAGTCGCAGGCAGCTCCGTGCGAGCTCAGCAACAGCGTTTAGTTGCTCCTTGGAACCTTCATCAATTACCCGCTGCTCTAGAATCTCCAGCAGCCGGCCTTCCTTCATGGAAGATATGAAATGCATGGCTAAGTTTCTGTTTTCGGCAGCTCTGTTCTTATCCACAGGCTTCTCACCTGTAAGGAGCTCAGCAAGAACAACCCCGAAGCTGTAAACATCACTCTTATCAGTAAACTGAGTCGTCAGTAAATACTCTGGGTCCAAGTAGCCACGCGTTCCTCGCACCAATGACAAAAGACCGTGCCCGTCATCAAATGGAACCAATCTTGAAATTCCAAAGTCAGATACTTTGGCAACGCAATTGTCATCCAAAAGTATGTTGGCAGACTTTACATCCCTATGAATGGTTGGTGTGGAAGTGGCTGAATGCGTATACGCTAATGCTCCTGCAGTCTCTGCAGCGATCCTCAAACGATTGTCTAGCGACAATGAGCCTTCGTGATTTATGTCGTGGATGTGGTGGAAGAGGGTTCCATTTGAGACGAACTCATATACAAGCAGAGGGACTTCAGACTCCAGACAGCAACCAAGCAGCTTCACCACATGCCGATGGTTGATATGCGACAAAACCACCAACTCATTTATGAACTGTTCAATTTCAATTTCATCCACAATCTTGGATTTCTTGACGGCGACAACAGTTTGATTCGGTAGAGTGCCTTTATAAACCACTCCAGAGCCTCCACGGCCTACAATATTTTTCTCATTGTAGTTCTCTGTTGCCTTCTGAAGCTCTTCAGCTGTGAACTTCACGTTTGAATTGGAGCTGCCTTCTAAAGAAGAGATTTGTTTCTCAAGCAACAAACCGCCATTTCTTTCAAAAAACTTTTCCTTGAGCTCAATGAGTTTCTTCTTTTTATAGATCCAGTATAGCCAAGGGATAGTAATGACTAGGAACATACCAGCCAATACCCCACCCAGAATCGCTGTTGAGAGAAGATGACGGCCAAAGGATAATGACACGAAGAGAAAAATCAGTAACGGGCGTTGAACATGTTACATAGAGATTCTTTGGAGTAAGGGGTCGAACAATGAAGCACGTTGAGTTCGTGGTGGACTCTAGTTATCTACTAACTTTATTATTTGTATTTTGTTGATTAATTCTAGCAGCATTAATAGTGAAGAATTTTTTTGTACGCGGAAGTCTAAACTAGAAAGGATTCAAACGCTAAAAACAAAAAGATGTATGCCTCATAATTAAGGAGGCGTGGAGTTTATGAATAAAACTTTAGTTTATATAATTTAGTCTTAGTTAGCTTTCTTAATTAGTTCTTAGAATTACAACTTAAGTTGTATCAATCATAAATGCGTTTGAAATTACTTATAAAATAAAATTTTTCTAAAATAAAAAATATTTTTATTTTTTTTAAAAATAAGCTTTATTTTTTTTATTTTTAAAAAATAATAAAAATATATAATAAAAAGATCTCATTACGTAAATTTTTTTATATATTTTAAATTTTTAAATAAATTTTCTAAATATTTATAAAATATATATTAAAAAATATGAAATAAAAAATTAAAAAATTCTATCGAAGAAATGAAAAGCCAAACGCACCATTAAATCTTCTATATATTGAAGAAAAACACCGAGGCAAGCATGCAAATAAGGCTTTCTTGATACTGAAATATATACCTGGAAGAACTCCACGGGGAGGTGACCTGCAAGCACTTCCAGTTTTGCGACCATCGCCCTGCTGCCCCTTCGGACATGTGCAATAGTAGCTTCCCTGTGTGTTAACACACAGTACGCATGGATTATCAGGCTTCGCGCACTCATCAATGTCTACAAAGAATGAGCAAAACGATCTTATTAATTAGGCAAGTTTTAATCAAATAAAAGTAAAAAATAGATGAATAAATGAAATTAAAATGGAAGGATGGAGCTTACGTACCTTCGCATCCATGTTTAAGGTAGGGGTTTCCTTCGTACCCCTCAGCACAGTTACATCTATACCCAGGACCGTTGGTTGAGTTCACGCAAACACTGTTCTCGGCAACACATGCAAAGCTCGTCGAATTCAATCTAGCCTCCTCACATGTCTGCTTTCCCACTGCCCAATCCATGGTTGCGGGTAGTCGACTCACGTTGAACAGATCGGAGAAAATGCTAGTGCTAAAGCTAAAAGAATCTATATCCACCAGAAAGCCGTAGCTGCAGGGATTGAAATCTAAGCAGTTTGAGTGCTTATAGTAGCTCTGAACGACCACTGTGAAGCCATTCATGCCTGCAGGGATCGGGTTTCACAGCAGCCAACTCCACTGCATGTTCCGCTCTGAACATATTCGAATTTGTTGCAAATGGAAGAGCATCCAGTCCATGTCTTCGTATGCGAATCCTGCATGCGAGTATAAAATATTCTCTTCTGAGTAGAAAATGGCAGCGCCAGTGAGTTGATTACTTCAATATTTAGACAAAGCCTTACTAAATGAAAAATTTTATTGACTAATCGTCGATGTGTATGCCTAAGCCATGCAAGTTCTAAGAAGAAACGGTTGAAATTGTGCTAGATGAATTGGACAACTAGAGCAATACCTGTAACCAGCCCTCAGTGTCACTCCCGATGGCGATAAATTTGTTGCGAGTCGGTGAGAATGTGTAGGGGGTATTCCTAATATCCAAGGTTGTTTCCGCCATAAACCAGTATTTCTGCCTGCTATCTTCATGTAGCAATCTTTTGCTATGTACTGACTTGTGGTAACAAGCCCAGCTGTGAGATTAATATCGAGGACATGGATTGTTCCTATAGTAGGAACCGGAGGTGTAAAAGTATTATTGCATATCAAGTCAAATCCCTGCAAAGCGCAACCATCGCCAATTCCGAACGGATAGGGGATGCTAACGTCGCCGCACTTAGACGGGCAATCTGGCCGCAAGGTGATTGGGGATGTCGACGCTACCCCTGCTATGAGGCAGAGCAAAAATTGCAGGACTAACACCAGCTGCTACCCATGCTCCTCTTTCGATCCTTCTGATGACTTACTGTTATTCTCTAAAGCACTTGATTTATAGCCAACACATTTGGATTATTCATGTAATTCAACGCGTATAAATCTTAACAATGTCAGAATGATTTGGACCAATAACAACAGAGCCATACAATTTCCTTCTCATACAACTTGTGCAAATTGCATGGACCAATTCATACCTTTATACTTTTCTCTTCGTTTTCTTAATGTACTTCTATTTTGTTTGACTCTACTGACTTGTTCTATAATCACGACCAATACCACACCCTTCCATTCATTTTTTAATAGACCAACAGGCGTCACTTAATACATAATTCAAATCAGTTGAAAGATCATCTACAAAGTTGTTAAAGCCAAGTTGGTCCTAGTCCAGCAGGTCGGTTTTTCTGATTGATCCAAGAGGGGAAGAGAAGCAACTACCCTCGCTCTCTCCTAAAATGGGTACTGTAAATCCAACAAATGAATATTCAACTGAGAGAGACGCTGCCGGTCTGTTCTACCGTAACACGGAGGCGGCAACAATCAGAGGAACCAGGAAGAGAAACAGATTTAAATAATTCATTCATTCATTCGTTCGTTCTTCTGTTGTGTTAGTCTCATAATAACAGGCAGGCAGTTAGGAGGGAGGGAGGAAATACCCATTTTAATTAATCGCAAAATCGGGCCCTTTATAACAGTTTAGAAAATATGAAAACGCAGCAACAAAAAACTGTGATGTATAGCGTACGAGAATTTCAGAATTTCGTCGATTGCTAGTTTTCTGAATTGGACCAACTACTAATGTTTACAAAATTTGAGTTGCTATCGTTGATTTTGTTCTATAATTGCAAATTCCGCCCTCTATATTACTATCTAAACAGGTTCAATCCACGGCTTTTGTCCAGGCAAAAAAGGCGTGATGTATATAGCACACGAAAAATTCAGAAATTCACCGTTCGGTAATTTGCGGGATACGTCCATCTACTTATAGTGTTTAAAAATTTCAGTTGCTATATTGTCCTACAATTGCAAAGTACGTCCTCTGTATTACAGTTTAGATACTTTAACGCCGCAGCTTTTTTTAGGCAAAAAAGTCTGATGTATATATAGCACACGAAAACTTCAGCGATTTACAGATTTCTAAGGTTTGTTAATTTGCAATACCGGGCCATGTATGTTTTGTTTTATTTAAAAATTTGCGTGTTAAAGCCGTGATATGTACAAGCAAGGGGAAGGAACTGAAATTGTTGGTAGAATAAATAAACTGCAATATGTTTTTCACCACGGAATATGTTGGTAGAATATACAGCTTTTATCCAACTGATCAGGATCATCTTGGGTAGCCCATAGATGAGTTGAATTCATTTTCCAATGAAAATAGGCTAAGATGTCGCGGGTGATGATGTAGGTCTTTCGGGAAGAAATTTGCTGTATTAATTGTTTTTTGTGAAGTAGACCATGGATGATCTGGCATCTTGCCCCTTTGCAACCCATCAAGTGCGAATTCTACTACCTTCATTGTTGGTCTTTCTTCTCCCCTTAGCCTTAAGCAAACCGCTGCAAGCTTAGCAACTGCTTCAATTTCTTCTCTTGTCGAGTCATCCAAAAGCCCAGCTTCCACAAGTTGAAATAGCTGGTTTGTCCCGATACACGACAAGAAAAGTGTAGCTAAATTCTTGTCCTCATTTCTTACCATGGAAACTGGTTTCTCTCCTGTTAAAAGTTCTACTAAGATAACCCCAAAGCTGTATACATCACTTTTATCAGTTAATTGGCTAGTGTGAAAGTACTCAGGATCTAGATAGCCAAAAGGTTCCTTGGACAATTGTAGTAATACGAGATTGATCAATTGGAATAGACCGTGAAGCTCCGAAGTCGGACACCTTAACAGTGCAGGTTTCATGCAATAGTATGTTGGATGACTTGACATCCCTATGAAAGATGGATATAGAAGCCGCAGAATGCAAATACGCAAGTGCCCTTGCAGTTTCTGTTGCGATCCGTAATCGATCATTCCATGATAACGAGAAGTTACGATTCCATAAATGAAGGTGATCAGAAAGTGTGCCATTCGATATGAATTCATAAACCAACAGCGGGACTTCAGCTTCCAAGCAACAACCGTAAAGCTTTACAATGTTCCGGTGGTTGATCTGAGAAAGAATGGCAACCTCGTTGATGAATTGGTCGATCTCACTTTGCTTCAGACCAATAACAACGAAACCATCGAATTTTCTCCGATAAAAAGTTGTGCAATTTTCTCTGATAACAAAGAATGAGCCGTTCGTTGAAAGAATGGGCCGACTCCTCCTTTCAATGTTTTTTATTCTTGCTTATTTCTGAATTTTGGTGAAGGTCATCAAGACGTGGATTAGGTATTTGTTATTCTGGTTTTCATAATGCGTTATCAAAAAACAAAAAGAAAAAAAAAGAAATTTTAATGGCATCCAGTCGTTATGATTTTTTCATTTCTGAAAATTTTAATGCCAAGAGAGAAATCCAACTATCTCAGTCTGCCTACTTTGTAGCGGTTTAGTACGATACAAATAAGACAGTGTCTATTTCTTTTTTTATTAATCTCAAGTTATTTTCTTTAGGATATCCTAACTAAGATAAAGAGAAGATGAAAATATTTTCATAAGATAGTACAGATTTAGTTTTCCTTGTCTATTCGTATTTTTCGCTCTGATAATGATAATAAGGGGGACTATATTAATAAATATTTGAGCTCTTATATTCATCAATACGATATTATTTATGAAACTTTTTATTCACAAATACTACAACAAAATAAAGTGTCTGAAAAAAAAAGGGCATATATTAGAGATCGATCGTGTTTTATTACTTAGAACTCATATTTCAAATCATTATTGGGTCGACGCAGTTTATTCCTCGTTTTATTTGACTAATTGCATGCCATCTAAAGTTATGAATTTTCAAACACCACTTGAGATTTTATCTATATTTATTACTATACATTTTGTCCTCTCACTTGCACTTAGATTTTTGGATCTGTCGTATTAGTAAATTTACAGAAAATTCAAAAAGATAAAATTGAATCCATGTGATTTGAGGTGCGTATTTATTAGTTATAGTCATCACCAGAAAGGTTATGACTGATTCATTCTTTGACACGTCGTATCTTTATAACTATCTATGTGACATTTTTAAAGTTAGAACTGTATTTTACAAAATCGGCATCACATTTAAAACTTCAATAAGAGATAGCAGCTACGAAAGATCTGAAGAAACTTATAGTTGAACTCAACACACATATTGAGAAATGCAAGCGATAATGTGTAAGCTATGACTCTTGTATGGAGGAAATTGAACCAAAAGACAACAGAGGTAGAAAGAACTGAAGTTGTGGATAAAATTTTTCTATCGTATTCTGTAATACCCGTTTATATTTATAAGAATATCCCTGATGTAAATAATGAGACTCAAAGATGATATAGAAAAAATCGTAAAAAATCTTTTGAGAGATATTCACCAGAAAAAAAGTCTCAAAATATTCTATTACTAATTATGTCTTTTCTCACAGGCTTTCTCCATTATATGTGCATTTCATTAATCAAGTAGCATATGTGACTCTTACTTTTAACATTATAGAAAACTTATCAAATTATAAATGGATTAATGCTATGAATGAATAGGTTGATGCTTTTCTAAAGAATTTGACTTGGGAGATAATATCACTATCGAAAAAAAAAAATAATTGGCTGTAGTGAGTATACACCATCAAACATAAAGTAGATAGAACGATCTAGAGGTATAAAGCTAGATTTATGGCTAAGTGATACTCACAAACCTATGGAGTGGATTATCATGAAATTTTTGCACCAGTTGTAAAAGTTAATGCTATCAGAGTATTACTTTATCTATCAGCAATTCTTAATTGGCGCTTACAGCAGTTTAATGTAAACAATATATTTCTTCATTTTAAGTTTTAAATATATAAAGTTTTCACCTGGTTATAGGTGTATCGGAAAGATCTAACTATATTTCCAAGCTGAAAATGCTTTATATGGACTGAAGCAATCTTCAAGAGTATGGTTTGATAGATTTAGTCAAAATTTAAGCATATATGGTTACCCATATAGTAATACTGATAATTAATTATTTTTTAAGAACTAAAATGATAAGGTAACTATTTTGATAATCTATATTGATAATATGATTGTTACATGTGAGGATCATGAAGAAATTCAGAATTAAAAAATATAAATAGTTTCTGAATTTGATTTATAAAAGAACTTCGAAAGTAGAAATACTTTTTAGGAATTAAAGTGGTGTAAGTCTAAGCAAAATATTTTTCTATCATAAAAAAAATATGTTTTTAACTTATTATTTGAAACAAGAATATCGGATTGCAAACCAACCGATACACCAATCATTGAGAATCACAATTTAGAAAAGTATCTTGGTCAAGTGCCAGTAGTTAAGAAAAAATATCAACGATTGGTTGGCGGGTTATGATAATATGTAATAATACATATTTATTATATCTTATTGTTATAGTAAATATTAGATTTGTATTAAAATTCTATTCATAATATGAATTAATTTATTTTATTTTATTTTTGTAAAACATAGGTGAATAAAGAAACAAATTATTGAAGGAATGAAATAAAAGAGCTAATCATGGGAGGAAATATCAAGCGCGGTCCTCATTATTGTATTTGACCAATCAAATCTAAATCAAAGATTTAGCATCAAATATAGTAACAAATCTAGTATCAAATATAATACGAAGATTCTGAAGATATTTTTTGCCTAACTTTGTGGGAGAAAATTCAACTATAAAAAGAGAGTGAATGGAGGGCCAAGAGAACCAACAAAGGAGCAACGAAGAGGCAACGGAGCCAACGGAAAACCTAGAGAGAGCCGAACGGGAGATAGAAGGAAGATCATATTAGAGACGAAAAATTCTTCAGATTTGCTTTCTTTTCTTTTCCTCATGTTTTATTTTTCATACAATATTATTGTGTGTATTAATATGATTGATTAAATTCTCTAAACTGAGTTAGGATGAAACCTTAATAAATTTAATTTACTTTTGAATATTATGTGATGTACGGATTGTTGATTTTATGTGAGTTGTTAATTCTTATTTGAAAGGATGTTTTGATGTTAAATTTGCATTCATGATTAGCATTGAGTTTAATATATAAATTATTATATTAATTGTGTTTGCGAGGACCACTCGGAGCATAACTTACGAATTACAGAATTAATAACTGTAGTTAATATTTACAAGACCAAGTGAATGTAAATACATGATTTATGATTTCGCAGAACCTAATGCATCGTTAGTAATTTCTAAATAAGGAGTTAGAATATCACTAGCAATAGGTGATTTTATGCTGAACCAAAGTTAAAGTCATAATTAGAAATCGTATCTAAGAACTGCACCAAAGTGTTAGGTACAAAGTCTTCACAATTATCATAATCTATTATCATATTTATTTAAAGATTAAATAAGTGGCATTAGTAGTGGATTCTAAAACTTTCAGTTGTTTGCATACATGTTTTCTCAATCCGTGCGTTACTTTTCGTTCTTAACTCTCGTACACTTTTGATTCGCTTTTACAAACACAACTTTTGTTAGTTAAAAATTTGAATTAGAGTTAACAATAATCTCTGTGGAACAAACTCGTTATCTGCTATAAGGTAGACGACAATCGTGCACTTGCAGGATAGACTATGATAGAATCACTGAGTTTTTTTTAGTTGGTTTTATCTACATCAGATTAATTTTATCATATATTTGGACTGATATAGCATATGATGTGAGTGTTGTAATCCAATTTATATATTTTCCAAATATTGATCATATGGACGCTGTGAATAGAATTTTGAGATATTTAAAATCAACACCAGACAGAAAATTACTATTAAGAAAATATAATTATCTGAATATAAATAGATATATTAATGCAAATAGGACAGGAGATAAGATAGACAGACTTTCTATATCTGGCTATTTTATGTTTGTAGTAATCTAGTCAAATAGAAGAGTAAGAAATAGAAGGTGGTTGTTCGATCTTCTGCTGAAATTGAATAAAAAGTAATGACATATGAGTTTGTGAACTTTTATAGTTTCGAATATTATTGATGAAGTTTAGTTTTTCTTTAAAAAATTATATGAAACTATTTTGTGATAATAAGGCTGTAATAAATATTGTTCATAATTCAGTGCAGTATGATCTCACTAAGCATATTGAGGTGGATCGGACTTCATTAAAAACAATAGAGTTGAAATTGATTGAATTATTTTTTATGAGTTCAAAAACACAACTAACAAACATATTGACAAAATATTTCTCAAGTAAAATATTTCATAATTCACTGAGCAAGTTTGGGTATCAATAATATCTTTGCACAAATATGAAAGAGAGTGTTGACGTAAGTCAACACATAATTATGTCAAATACATTTTTTTAATTATCTTAGTTATATTTTTTAAAATTAGATTTTTTAACTTAGATTTTTTTATTTAGTGTTATAAGAAATTTATATATATGTACTTATATTGAAATATTGAATATAAAATTGAAAGATTTTCATCTCCGACCCATTCTTTCAATGTTTTTTTTTATATTTTTTTGGTTTTCAAAATTTGTTGAAGGTTTTAAATTGATTAATTCATTCATTTTTAAACGGACTAACCCATTCTTTCAAAGTTGTTAAAGCCAAGTTGGTCCAAATCCAGCAGGTCGGTTTTTCAGATTGATCCAAGAGGCGAAGAAAAGCAACTACCCTCACTCTCTCCTAAAGTGGGTACTGTAAATCCAACAAATGAATATTCAACTGAGAGAGACGCTGCCGGTCTGTTCTACCATAACACGGAGGCGGCAACAGTCAGAGAAACCAGGAAGAGAAATAGATTTAAATAATTCATTCATTCGTTCATTCTTATGTTGTGTTAGTTTCATAATAACATGCAGTTAGGAGGGACTAGGGGTGACAATATATGACCCGATCAGAAAATGCGATCCGAAATCGACCAATTTAATCAGAGTTAGGGTTAGAAAATTTGATCCGTATAATTATATGGGTTGGGTTATGATTGAATGAATTTAACCCGGTTATTAAATAGGTCGACCGAGATTAATCCGAAATTGATCCATCAACCCGAATTATCATATATTGAAAAAATAATATTTGATTTTTTTCTCCGTATATTAAAATATTGGCAATAAAAATAATCGATAATAGTAATTTATAAATTATTAAATTATATGGTATTTATAATTAATTGTTATTTTTATATTTTAGTAAAATAGTGTAAGATGAGAATTATAATATTATCGAAAGTATTACTATGTATGTGTTTTTGTAATAACGAAATTGAATTTCGTATAAAAATTTTTAACAAAGTTTTATTATATAGCTATGTTTATCAAAACTTTTATCGAAATTATTAGTATTTATTTATAATCATAAAATTTCAGTTGTCACCACATATTTTTAAAAAATAAAAATAAAAATAAAATTTTTTTGAATATTTTAAGGATCGATGAAAATGCTAAAGAATGCACATTTTGACGGACATTCACTCTATCTCGTCACTAAAAATATCGTGCACTTTTATTACAACTGATCTTATAATTTTGCTAAATTTTAAAAATATAGAATTAATAATTAATAATTTTAATATTAAATGGGTTCATCCGAATTTGATGCGGTTATTAATAGGTTAAGTTAGGATTAGACAATTTTGACACTTATAAATTAATGAGTTGAATTAGAGTTGAACAAATTTGACCCGATTATTAAATGAATCGATCCAGGAATTCAAATTGCCACCTCTAGGAGGGAGGAGGTACCCATTTTATTAATCGCAAAATTGGGCCTTTGCATAACAGTTTAGAAAATATGAAAACGCAGCAACAAAAAACTTGAAAGAACTGTGACGTATAGCGTGTTGGAAATAGTGAGTGTGTTCGATTGTCGATAGAAGCAGCGAAAATATAAACACACTCAAAGATCCTGCTTGTTTATATCTCTCACACTTGATGTGAGAATGATTCTTTCTCATTTCTATCTTGTTCTCTTTTCCAAGCAAATGTCTTTTATTCATATATATAATGCTTCAAGGAGACTCTTGAACTTCCAAACGGTTGTCCTTTCATCTTCCCATTAATTGTCTAAGTCCTTTAGTCTTCCATCTTCCAAAAGATGCTTCAAAGTCTTTGACCGTTGACTTTCCAACTTCTTAGGTGATGATTCGTCTTCATTGATCTTTAGCATTGCAATATGAATGCACATTTAACTTGTTGCATTCAAATAAATCACTAATTTATATATTGACTTTATAATTTCTAACATAGCGTACGAGAATTTCGGAATTTCGTTCGATTGCTAATTTTCTGAATTGGACCAACTATTAATGTTTAGAAATTTGAGTTGATTTTGTTCTATAATTGCAAATTCTGCCCTCTATATTACTATCTAAACAGGTTCAATCCACGGCTTTTGTCCAGGCAAAAAAGGCGTGATGTATATATAGCACACGAAACATTGAGAAATTCACCGTTCGGTAATTTGCTTATATACGTCCATCTACTTATAGTGTTTTAAAATTATTTTGTCCTATAATTGCAAAGTAGGTCCTCTGTATTACTGTTTAGATACTTTAATGCCGCAGCTTTTTGCTAGGCAAAAAAGTGTGATGTTAATTTGCAATACCAGACCATGCATGGTTTATTTTAAAATGTGTATTCAAGCCGTGATACGTACAAGCAAGGGGAAGGAACAGAAATTGTTGGTAGAATAAATAAACTGCAATATGTTTTTCAGCAACGAACAAGACGTTAATACACATCAATACACGGATTCTGAAATAACAAACTAGTAATAAGAGGAAGGTAGTAGTAAGTTTCTCTTATCATTGAGGATAATGATTAAGAGAACATATATATAGCATATTCATATACAATTGCAACCTCACTTTTGTAGTCTTACAATTAATTTTGAATGATCACTCTCAGTGCTTGTTACTACAAAAGCTACGCCATACCAACTCCTCGTCCGTTCCATAAGCATTTGAAAAAAACCATGCTGATCAAGGCTTATCTAACACTTGACAAAAACAAAAGAGGTTTTCAAGCAGCCTTACCACACTCCACAAAACTTCCAGGATTGATTGTGATACTCTTTGTACAGTTATCAGTCTTGTAGATGCCAACCAACCGATCAGCCAGCTCAAACATGTTGTTCCTCAAACTACAGTAAGAGCAAGAAGCATTGGAGTTAAGCATGCGGTCCTTTAATTTCTTCAACAACTACAAATGAACTTCAAAAAACTTATTTCATGCCTGATTATGATAAATTGGGCATCCCGAGTTCGATCTTTGACATAGTGGCCCACTATTGACACATTCTTAAAGTCTGCAATGATGTGCTTAGTTAGAATTGCAAAAATTCCATAAATAAAAAGGATCATAACAAAGTTATAGAGTGGTACCCAAAGCAGCATCTATCTCATCCATAACGTATAGAGGAGTGGGTTTGTAGTGATGAAGAGCAAATACCAGAGCCAACGAGCTGAGTGTCTGTAATGCAATAAACTGTTTCAAACAATAAACACAAATTACTTCAAATATGTTTGAGAGTATTGATGGGTACACCTTCTCACCACCAGACAGATTAGCAATGTTTTTCCAGCTTTTCTTGGGAGGTCTAACACTGAAAACAACACCTTCAGAAAATGGATCCAATGAATCCACAAGCTCTAGTTCTGCATCACCTCCCAAAGTGATCATCTATAGTCCAAAAAAATTCATGTTATGTAGAAAGTATACGTGATCTTCCAGATCGTAAGATAAAGATATGAACTCTTAAATCTGCTGGCTTTCTCTTTAACTGACCTGATACATCTCTTTCAGTTTCAGAGATATTACATTGAATCCTGCCATGAACTCATCTAACCTGAAATACTCCCAACAGTCAAACTAGGGGCAACATCAAATCGTAGAACAACACTACAGATAGATTTATTGGTGACTATAAAACTAAGACCTAACCTTCTCTTCCTCAATCCATCATAGAGCTTTTTCAATTCATCACGTTCTAGGGTTGCAATGTTAAGCTCCTCCACACGTTGACTGTATGCTTGAGCTTTCTCCCGATACCTAAAATAGCCAGGCTTACGATCAGCTACCCAATGGAAAAAGTGATGTTGTATAAAAGAAAAACACATACTCTGAGATTGACTCGAGGTTAGGATTCATCTCTTTAAGTTGAGCTTCAATAAGGGCTACCATCTCCATTGCCCTTTTCAAATCACACGGCTGGCTCAAAGCAGCATCAGAGATTGTTGTTTGCACCTTCTCAGGATCAACAGCATCCTTCTGAATTCTGCAAAGATTCATTATTACTATCAAACCAGATGCAGAAATACATGTAACTCAAATCCAGTTAGTCAGTGTATACACTTTAAAAGTTTCTTACTGTTCCATGTGATCAACAAGTTTTCTCTGTATATCCTCGAGTCTTTTTCCAAATCCTTTAACTTTTGAATCCCATTCCTTTGAGAGCTTCTTCATATCTTGCAATTTGTACTCGTCATCCACCTGATACAAGATAATGTTATAGAGAGCAGAAAATAGTATAAACAGTTTATGAACTAATACCCATGTGCAACCTCTGTAGCACGTAAATCATCCATGGCCTTCTTCAGTTTGTTGTATTCAGCCTTTGCACCATGCAATGCATCCTTATGCTCATCAATAAGCTGCAAAGATATCAGATACTTTAAGTATGCATAATGTTCATAAACTCATTTATGCAATCAGCACAAAGAACACACAAGAATTAGTACTTGTTGTGTTTTCTTGTAGTTCTCCTGAACAATAAATGCTTTCTGCTCTATCTCTTTGAAGACAGATACCATTTTCTCCTTCTCATCCGTGATCTTTTCCTTCTCACGTTTTGATTCATCAACCCCTTTAGACAATTTACTCACCATTTTGCCACCAGCAACTACCTTTACTTTGTGTCGGTTGATTTCAGTGTTGCATTTATCAATATCCTGTTAATAGAACTAGTTAAACTAGAACAACCTGAATACCTGAGAAAACTGCAAGCCATTAACTAGCTATACTTACTGATTGTATCTTAGAAACTTTTGACTTCTGATATTTCAACCTATCACCGCCTGCATTTTCAATTTTGTTCTGAAGTTCCAAGGCCTACAACAGGAAAAATTAATCTGAGGTATACCAAACACTTATCAGGACAAAAACATGTTCACATATACATATGTAGAAATGGTGATTTGATACCAATCAAAAGCGACTCACAGATTGCTTCAAATTGAGTACACTATACAAACGGTTCAAATTGCATTTTACCTTTTCTCTAAGTGCACCAGAGGATCTGCCAAGCTTCTCAAGCTCCTTCTCCTCGGAAGATATAATTTCACCTAACTCCTTCAATCTCATGAGCTCCTCGTGCTTGGGATGTGATGCAGCTTCCAGAGATTGGAGTTGCTTTTCTAGGTATTTGTACTCTGCATTCAGACTATCTATCTGTTTGGAAAGAAAAGTCATCATCAAGTAAAATAATCTAATGAAATGTTAGCATAGTCTGATAAATGGATACCTCCTTCTGGCTTTTTGCTAATTTCATCTCAAGAAGGCTTTCGATCTTTTCAGATGACTGACAGCGCCTAGAAGCATCAGCAATCTTCTGTCGCAACTCATCTATCTGATTCACCAACTCAGCAAGTTCTCTTTCAGCATTTGCAACTGCTTCACCTGAAACACTGGCCCTGACAGAGGTCCCCATTTTACCACCACGAGGTTTGCTTCCGCCACCACTCATTGTACCAGACCTCTCAAGCAGTGCTCCTTCCAGTGTCACCACACGCCGAATCTCCCCTGTTCCACCATAAGCAATTCGTGTTGCCTAAAATGTTGAAACCACGTGCGGCAAATCCAGCAACGTAAATTATATTAGCAAAATTTCACGAGAGAAAAGAAAAAGCAATTTCCTCCATCTTGTATAATCAAGGTAGCGAAAGCAATGTCCTAAGAAAGCGGCTGCCTAAATTAGTGCATGTCTTGGGGATTCTTCTTGAGGTTTAAACACAAATTTAAAATGTAAGCATGCCTATTTGATATGCATGAAAAAGAGCTCCGTTAAAGTATTGACAAATGATGCTCCACTGACCTACCAATCATTATATAGCTAAAGCAGTGAAGCCCCACTTTATCTGCAAAGTTACAGATATTCTATGCCTTACCATACTTTCATTCCCTAGTCTCAAAAAGCTAGGGATAATGTTCTACAAGTCAGTCATGCAGACAGTTATAAGATGCTTGAATCATTAGTCCCCCCAAAGAAAAGCCACAAATTTGGAAAGGATCATTACAGTGAGTTATGTTCCTAACTATAGCCCTGTCATGTTGTAGTTTTGCTGGAATTTAGGTTTTAACAATATAAAGTGGAAAGGGGTGAGCAAGTCAAAAACTAGTGGCAGCCACTCCAAAGGGAACTAGCACCTACATTGCCGAGTTTAGGCACCTATGAAGGATTAAGGACTTCGGATATTTTAAATTTCTTCATAAATATTCTTGAAAATGGAGTCAATTGTAGAAAAGCTCAATAGTAAGTGACACGCAATGCCTATCAACCAGATACTGCAAGAGTTGATGTAAGTGAATGTAAATGTGGCAGCTCGAGGTCTCTTCATCAAGAAAACTGAAATTCAACTTTCCAGCTCATCACAGAATAACAGATGTACACGACATTCACTTTATACACAGATATCAAAGAACATCATGCTTTAAAAATTTTTGAAGTGATTATCAAGTTAAATCTGAAAGCAGATACCTGATCAAGATCCTTTGCTACTAATGTATTCCCTAGTAGAGCGTAAAATGCCAACTTCATGCGCTCATCTTTCACACTAACAAGGTCAAAAAGGCGTGGAACTCCTTCAGGGGCTACAAATTTCTCATTCAGCTTCTTTGAAAGATGAGCTTGTTTTTCCTGCAAAAAGCGAAGTTTTAGATGCATTGCAAGCCAATAAGAATTGGTTTCTCCATGAAGAAGCTTATGAATGATATATTCCTAAAGGTTCAACCTCCAATCTAACATTCAGAAACGTTCCATGTAAGTCCGCAATTTTCTACTTAAGGAACTTGTTGGAGTTAAGGGAGTCAATTCCCTAAAGTCTTAATCCGAACCAGCAATAAGCAGGCTCTTAATTGCTTTTGCACCTAAAAGTTCTAGTCATTCAAATAGCAATTAAATTCAGTCAGTTCATGAGCAGATAGCAAACAGGTAGAACCATGAAACTTGATCTGAAGCTGACTAGATATGAGCAATGCATACCCTTAACTCAATGCAGAGTTCTACATAAGTAAGCATTATACCTTAATGATGAAATCCTACCTAAGGCTTCTAAAAACCTTCAGATCTGCTCATTTTGCTCAGCTCTAAACAAATGCAATTGAACCGCCACTAATCACCCTCAACAAGTACATCTCCTAGTTCTACCTTGCTAATCCATCTCTCCACTCTAATGCAGAGGAAGGACACTTATCATGAATCTTGATCATCCTTCGCAGACAAGGATATATCATGAACCACTGCTGATACAATTCTTTCAACTACTTTTTCCGTTAAGGGCCAGCATAACTAACATTTCAGAACATGCATGCAGTTTAGTAAGATATAATTAAGAGGAGCTAATATACAACTGCAACTTTTGAAATATTTAATCCAAGAAGAAATACCAGTATAATGCACGTTGCTTTGCCAATATCATTCCTCCTAAGTAAATCAATGCATGCCATTGCTGTAGCTGTTGTTTCAACCACAATATAATCAAGTCCAGAGCAAGCAGTTGAGATTGCGATATCATATTTAGCTGCAGGAATGTCACATGTTAAAAACATAGGACATTCTATGGGACAAACAGTGAAAAAATGACGCATGTGATGGTGCTGGAAGAGTATCACAATATAAAACAATTCCGTAGAGACGAGCTTAGAGAATGTTCTCTAGTGGGCAATAAACAACTAGACATAAAATTTCAACATACTTCACTCTAGCATGGCCTGAAAGAAGATATTACTTCAGATAGAGTACAATTGCGAAACGGGATCCATATAGCTGACCCACCTAATGGGATGAGGCTTAGCTATTGTTGTTGATGCTTCACACTAGTATAAAACTCACCATTGATTGCACCAAGATCCCCCAACCGCCCATATATACCATCTATTTCCTTTGACTCCTTAGCGTGCAGTATAGCTTTCAAAACAGAGCCTTGGCTCTTTTCAGCTTCTAGTGTAGATATGAACTCTGTGACTTTTTGTCGAGCTGCTTGCTCAAGAGGAATAAGCGATTCTTGTTTCTTCTTGTACTCCTGCATAATTCCAGGATCATACAGAAGTCTGAAGCAACTAAGAATCAAACTTAATAGATGAATGCAATGTCATGATACCTGTTCAAGTCGACGTGCTTCTGATTGTTCAAGCTTGTTTTCTTGCAATTTAGTTTGTATATCAGCAATATCAGCATTTTTTGCTTCGACTTTTTCAAGCAATTCTGACATTTTTTTCTTAGAATTCTCAAATGCTGCTTGACCAGCATCATGCTGAAAATCAAAGGAGTTATGTAAGTAGAAAACCTAGGAGTGTGTTACATATCACCTCTTAATATACTTTCATAAATAAACTGAATAGGAAAAAGCATCGTCTCATAGACAACGCAAGAGATTCCAATGCAAATGCTTTAAACTCAAGTCCGTGCATGGTTTAGTTAGATACTTAGATAGGTTAGCTCCATAGTTTTTGAAAAAGTAAACACATAATAAAGAAAAGGTTACTACACTTCTTTTCAGCATGCGAAATTCCATATAACCCTTAAGTTAAGGCCAAAAAATAACTAAACTGAAACCTTTTCTTTGAGCAACTTTGATTCATTGCAAGCAACATCAAGTTTTCCTTTATGCACAACTTGTTGACTTTCCCAAGGTTTCAATTCTGCTCGGACCCCCGCAAGCTCAGTACGATATCTTTCAGTTTCACCTGCATGCCAAAATGAATATACAAGTTTAAGTAGAATCATTCATTGAATAGAAACGCTATTTCATATTCAATTTGCACTTGTATTAATTAAGATTTTTCAGGTAAAGTATGCAAGAAGTAGATGACATGTCTATACAATAACCTGGTCATATGGACCGGACAAACTGTTTGATGTCAACAATAAAGCCAAAAATTATGCCATGACTAATATAAAGTTTAAAGCATACAGACAACTTTTTCAATGGAAAACTCACATCCTTAGTTCACAAGACAAATTCTTAAGTTGTATCCCACAGATAAAAGGAAATTAAGCCATTAAAAAATGCAAGTGAACACAGAAGCACACATCCAAATAAGCACACACAACTTCTCATGCATGCATGCACGCAAACATATGTGCACATGACTGCAAATCACATAAATGCGCAGAGAGTGGCAGTCATACAATATGTGCAAATAAAAACAACAAAAAAAAAAAAGCAAAAACAAAAACAGACTCATCCAGAGAATTAAGAATATGGCATCCTTCAATTTATGCAAGAGCCTTTTCACACAAATTCTACCTCGTGAACTGTCAATAATTTCTTCTAGAATTTTTTCCTCATCCAATAAAAGCTGCTGCAACTTGGGTATCTCCTTTTCAAGCTCTGGAATTAATTGAGAGGACTCCTCATTCTCCCTCATAACTTCATCAATTTTGGAAGAGTCCTACAATTATAAGAAGTTATTCATCTGGTAGCTTAGTTGAACTATACAGAAAAAAATAATGAATCATACTCTACCTGCTATGCATATCCTATCGTAAAGAACATTTAATAAGCATTTAGTTGCACTATGGTTGTACAGCTATTGATTTGCATTTATCAAGAAATGTTAGCCTTGAAAAAGAACCTTTAACTACAAGTTTGAACTACTGTACATTTTCTTTTCCTCTCGAAAAGTGGAAATAACTACTTTAAGTGAATGTGTCATACCGACACATACAAACATACAAGCAATTGAATACTAAAAAATATTCAAAGCTGCTATATAAGTAAGTACATGTCGGTCCAAATTGCAAGGCGCATATATCAAACATATATTAAACAAGCATATAAGTAAAACTTCTTGAGAAGTACCTTTTCAATCTTGTCCTGCAATTTCTTAAGCTTCTGCTTCATGTGCTTTAGATCTTCACGGTATTTGACATCTTGCCTTTCAAACTCTTTAAACTGTTGCTTGCACATTCTTAGGTCATTATCAAGATCCTAAAAATAACAAAATGTTATGTTAGAAGCACAATAAGCTACCACAAGAAGTAAGCAGTGGGTATGCACATTCATAAGAATAAGAGATTTTCAGAAGTATCAGCAGACCTCTTGTCTTTTCATATACTTTTTGTGAACAAATTCTAGCTCCTTTAGGTCTTCAGAGTTCTGCTGAATTTTCTCCCTACGTCGTGAACAAAGTCGACACTTTAGACGTGTGCTTTAGTTGCTGAGTATATATCAGAGTTCAATGCACCAACCTCTCATTCACCAGTTTCGCCTCCAAAGCTGAAACATTCTCTTGCAACTCAACAGTGTGAGATATAGCATCTTCTGAAGCTAACTTTGTAGCCTTCTCTTGCCATCTGAGCAAACTTAGCTCCTTTAATATATAAGCTTCAGCTTCATTCTTCACATTC
Organism: Acanthochlamys bracteata; assembly: GCA_019914995.1. NCBI lineage: Eukaryota > Viridiplantae > Streptophyta > Magnoliopsida > Pandanales > Velloziaceae > Acanthochlamys > Acanthochlamys bracteata. The sequence continues at coordinate 82,941 of CM034145.1, forward strand.
TACAAATAATAAAATAAAAAGTTACAACTTTTTTATAGCAGGTCTGAGGAACAAGAAAAGGACTGAATGACCTTGAGAACATACTTCCAAGTTATCTTTCTCTCTTTCAGCAAGCTTTACCATTTGCACAGCCGCTGATCGTTTTTCATTAAGTGCCTCAAGCCTGCGAGATTGATAGTTCACAGGAAATAAATATCCACATCATATTATTCGAAAGCCTTGCAGCAAACTTTGCCAAGAAATTTACGCAGATTCAGAATGTCAAAATCATGTCTCCTATCTTATCTCAAAAGAAATTATGACTGTTAACTATGCATAACTGCAAGAGTGAACAGGAGATTAGATGATATGAAAAGAAGAGTAAGAGAAGCCTCAGCAGAGATGTGAGTAGGCTGAAAGGATGCAAGAATATTGGTGGGGCAAATTTGAGACACCAATTATTAAGATATGGACTAGATAGCTGCAATTTCACGGCATTGTCCAAAATCTCAGACAATGCTAATGGTCAATATGAAATAACAAGATGTATTGATATACTGTACGTGATAGTAGATCAAAAGAGGAAAAGACTAACTGTTTGTATGCTTCCTCAATCTTTTCCACATACTGATTTGTTCCAATAATATCTTCTAGATACTCTAAGAAGCCCTCATCATGTGGCCCTTGGGCTTTTGGCTTCATCAGCGAAATCTGTTCCACTTCGCCCTGTGTAACATTTCAAACCATAATAAGTGGCTAAACAACATTCACATACCTTTCCTTTGCACACAAGCATATCAAGCTAAAGAAAACATGCTGCATTACCATCTAAAGACATAGAACAGTTCTTTAAGCATCATAAGAAGAGTGAAAAGAAAAACCTGAAGAATAAGAAAGCGGTTGTTATCCAAGTCGACTCCTTTTCCCTTGAGCTTCTTCGTCACCTCAGTGAAATTACTGGTGCGATCATTAATATAGTACTTGGAGGAGTTGTCACGGAGAGCAACTCTGGTGATGGCAAAGTCACTACCTCTAACGGTCTCATAAGTTCCATCATCCTAACAAATTAACAAAGCACCATACCCAATCAAAGCATACTTAAGTGGGAATAATGGGTCTCATTTAATGTTCAAGAACAAAGATTACCTTATCGATAATTTCTTCAAAGTATACAGAAACAGCAGCACTGTCCAGGTTCTGGTGGTTGCTGGAGTTGTGGATCAGCTCAGACACTTTGTTCAATCTCATCTTAACTCACCCCCAAAAATAAAAATAAAAACAATAAGATACATTTCAAAGCTTTCTATAGAATAACCGGAGAGAAGCAAAACTGGAAACCCTTGTTTCTAAAAATTTAAAACTTTAGAGCAAACAAATCAAATACCTGTTTGGCGCGTTTGCCAAAGACGAAGAGCATGGCATCGATGACATTGCTCTTGCCGCTACCATTCGGGCCGACGACCGCCGAGAAACTCTGCAAACAAATCATTCACTCGCTGAATCATTAGTTCAATCAGCGAAACAAAACCTAATCGTGAAATGCTAGAACTGGACATGGTAAAACAAGAAAAGGGGAAAACCTTATGGAAGGGACCAATTCGTTGTTCGCCGGCGTATGACTTGAAATTGCGGAGAATCATCTCCTTTATAACTAACCTCGCCCTCTTCTTCAACGGAGATCCACGGCCGACGTCGACTAACTCCTCCACCACCGCCACCACCATTCTCTGACTCAGATGGACGAACTACAAGAGATCGATCGATCGGCCAATCCTGTTTGGACTTTGGAAATGGAAAATCTTGGCTTACTTTCAGATTTTGTTTTCAAAATTATTTGATCGAAACTTTCTACTCTTCTTGGAGGGAAAACGAAAACATTGATAAAGACTAGTACTTAATCTCTTCCGTTGAATATGCATCCTACAGCTGATAATTTATCAAAATTACTAAATTATATAATAATAAATAAAACACATCATGTATAAATAACTTTGTTTTGGATAGTCCTTAAATTTCTTCAGCTAAAATATGCCTCTCATCAAGAGCTAGTCTATTTATCAAAAATTGATATGAAAATAAATTTTAAAAAATAAAATACTAAAAAACTAAATTTTGTAAAAAAAATATGTAAAGATAAATATAAAATTATTCTGAAGTGATTTTTGATCGGAAGAAGAATACAATAATTCACCGGCGATAATAAGGTGAAGAAGAAAGTAGTAAAACATCCAAACGATATGCACAGGCTAAATGAAGGATCTTGGTGGACATCAGAGTACATAGCAAGTAGGTAGTACGATATAACTCGAGACGTTTTCATTTCAGTAGCAACACAAATCCGATCATCCTATTCCTGTTAGCTGCTTAGGAAACTAAAAGAGAAAAAAAAAAACATTAATTCCTCCTACGAACTAACTATGAACGGGCTCATGGCAGTGACTTGTGCCAGGCCAACATGCTTTTAGCATCTCGTAAACTCCTAGCTCTTCTGTAATCAATCTCTGCATCGGAGCATGACTGGCCTGTGCGGATTCTAGTGTTTAGATGCAGTGATGGACTCCTCAAGACTAATGCGGCAGTGTCGTCCACTGATAGAGTGCTGTCAGATTGACTCTTTGGTTTTGGACCTGAACAGATAATGAAGAAATATCAGAACACTGTAGAAATAAAAATCTAAACGATTAGAGTAATATCATATCAATTTTCAAAAATGCATCTTGCAGCCTAAGCTCTAGATACCATCATTTAAATAAGGAGCAAAAACATATAAAGAGGATTCAATACATATGAAAACTAGATAAATCACTTTCTAAAGGTGAATCTAAAAAGGAAAATGCCAGAAACCTAATACCTGCAGATGCTTTTGCAGTCTCAGATTCGTCACTTCCGATGCTATCATGAAAGTGACCGTTTGCAAGGCTTGGATTATCAGAATCCTGCACATGTCTCTTCGAAGGGCTACTCCTGAGCTTACCCTTGGTTAATTCACGTGCTGGGCATGACAAGGCATATTGTTCTATAGATGGGTTACCGTTTGGAAAAGGAGACATAGTAAAGGAATCATCAACTGGTTCAGATATCTCAACATAATTCTGAGTAGCAATAATTTCATCAGCACTGAACCCGAATGATGCTCTGTAAGCTTCAATCTCCTCAGGGTCTTGTCTGCTATTTCTGTTATGCTTGTTCATGCTGCTGGAGAACAGATCTGCCTCTCTAGAGAAACTAGGCCTCCCTCCAGAAGATGCATAAGATGGAAGTGACTGCTGAGCTTGATCTAGATAAAACTGTGCAGATGTAGCAGGCGAAAAGAAGCTTGATTCTGCAGACAACATGAAGTTGCGAGATCTAGAGGAATCAACTCCAAACAGCTTAGATGATATACTTCTAGCGCATGGGGAATCAAGAGCAGAAATGGAAGAAAACAAACTGTTGGATGTCTCTCTCTCAGGGAAAGGTGATGACATTCCAGTCCTGGGAGTTCCTGAAGCAGGTGATATGAGACTGCTGGAAGGACTACCAGGATAGAGGGGATAAGTTGCTTGGAGATCACTACCACCAACATAACTGGATGGGATAAATGAAATTCCATTAGCCTTAGTAGCACTCTTAAGTTCCACTGCTGATGAAAGAAAACGTGCATAAGGCACTTCAGGGGATGAAGGTGTTGTAAGGTGTGCCAGTTCAGGTGGAGGAGTGAGCGGAGCAGTGGAAGGTTCTGTTGTGTAAGTAGAGAAAACCGGAGGTGTCACCAACTGGGTCTCATGAGCATATGGTCCTGTAGCAAACATAGTTGAGGATGGGCCTCCTGGAGAGTTAGCAGATACTGACAAGAAACAGCTAGGTGATTGAGCTGTTGAAGGAAGTGTGGAATTCGTAAAAGATGCAGGAGATGATGGAGGAGCAAGAAGAGATGGCGCATTGCTAGAGTTTGCATTAGAGTTCCCAACGGAATGAGACCCATTATGATTTGCAGATGCATTCCCTTCTGGAATTATACGCTTCCCTCCTTTCTGTGATCCAAAGCAGGAAAAACCACTGAAGCAGCTTCCCCACTTGCTTCGCTGTCAAAGAATAACAAGCATAAATCAGTTGGATGGAACAATAGCACCAACTTACATCAATGTAATTGCAGCAAGCCTAGATCATAATTTAATAATAGCAAACAATTCGATAATAACTTCAAAAGTAACAAACAATTTAATAATATCATATTTCATTTACAAATACGAAACAATTACGGGGGCCATTAGTAAGGACACCCTCCATCTATATTTTGTTTCATAGACAGCACTAGTAATTATTAGTCAAATTCTTAATAGCCCCATTTTGGAGCAAGAAGAAGAGAAAGATGACAGGCTTAGTAATGGAGTCGGAAGTGCCTCCTTGCTAATTTCTAGCCACTCCTCCTGCTTCTTCTCAACTTCCTGCCCAACAAACATATGATCGAGTAAATCTTCGGGCAAATCTGTGCCCTAAGCTCTTGACGATTAGTTGTTATCTCTCACTGATCCAGTAGTTAGAGCTCAATGATAACTTTGCGACCATATACCCAAGGTCTATCATCTTATCAACATAATAACCAAAAGTCTCATGCTTCGAATGAGATATCAGAAGCGAGTCAAATCAGTAAGTACCTTCAATGTAAGAATCAAACAACCTGAAAATGCTATAGATCTGGAAACCTTGAGCTTAGTACCTAACAACCCACTCACTAACTCAGTTTAGGATCAAACGGTCTACAGCAGCCTAATATTAAACAAGAAACATCTAGTTTCGAGCCCCAATTTGCCTCAAAGATCTACAAGGAGTGCGCACTTGAAACCAACATTAACGTGTTCTCTAGAAATTTCGGTAGAGAAAAGTAGAGATACAATCCCACAACATCAAACTACTCTTTCTCATCCAAAAATAAAAGCATTAGACCAAACAAATTCCTCAAAAGAACAAGTACATTTCTGATTTCTAACCCAAAAAATGCATCAAGATCTATGGTAAGGCTGCAAAAGTTAGAAAATTGTGACCAACTCTACAGCTCAACTGTCGCAAACTACAACCATAAACCAATTTATTTAGAAACAGATGAAATAACAACACCAAGAGAACTAAAAATCAATATTTTTTCCAACCAAGTAGAATTCCAGGCACAGGAACCTCAGATCTGGCCAAGAAAACAGCAGAAAACGAAACACCCTGTTTGGCTTTTGTGCGTAATGGTCAAAGTAGCAGAGTTTCAGATCTGAGAAAAGTTTGAGAGATTTTTTACCCGTTCTGTACGTTGCGTGTTGAATCGTGTCTCTACTGAACCCGCCACTGTAGCTGCCACACTGATTGAAGCTCCTCCTCCACCACCTGCTCCTCCTCCATTTCCGGCCATCTCACATTTTCCGGCGAAAGCTAGAGAGAAGATAGAGAGAGAGCACGAGGGAGTGAAGAAGTATTAACAAAGAAGAAGAAGATGGGGAGTGTTAGTTGATTTATGAAGGTCACGAAACAAATGGGACAAACAAAAAAAATAATAATAACAACGACTTCTCTCTCTCTCTCTCTCTCTCTCTCTCTCTCTTCTCTTCAATTCGTTTCATTTCGTTCACGTCTTGAGATATACATAATATAATATGCAGTAGTTAACTGGGTACTCTATCAATTATTATATTAAGCAGTTATTTTAGTTGCTAGTCGTTATTTACATGCATTTTTATTTATCAGTTTGAAAATTTAATACAAATACATAAAAAGGTAAATAATAACCAAAATTAGGAGTAACTTTTCATCAATTTGCATGAAAATTGATTGTATCTGAAAATTTACATGAATAAATAGTTGAGAATTCTCTCTATGAACGAAAATTTTACAAGATTTTACCTGAGCAGCTATGAAGCTAAGCAAGCTACAAGTTGCACATCTTCACTGTAAAATTCATTAAAGATTTATTTTTTTTTTGACGAGGAAGAGAGTCTGCAGAAGAAGCGGACGATACCCTTCATCCTTCATGTGTTTCAGAAGTTGCTTCACCTTGCAGTAGATCATCTCAGTATCAGGATGCAGCTTGTCTCCAACGACGAATACATGAACCCTGTTCTTGAGCTCGATCCAGCGCCATCCTGGCTTCTTGTTTACCATCCTGCTTCACGTCGTTCCATCTGCACTGTGCTGCGTATATGCTGGTTAGAAGAGTGTAAAGGGGCATTCCTGAGAGCCGAATTCCATCAACTTTTCCCCAGAAGTAAGCTCCTATGTCAAAGTCACCACAGTTGAGGCATGATCCTCAAACAATGCTCCATAATGATTGTGATCAATAGGCATGGATTCTATGAACTCCTATGTCAAAGTCACCACAGTTGTGGCATGGTCCTCGTGGCTTGGCGATTATGTCTGAGGATCACTTAAGCAGCACTGCTTGTGTCAACATATTGACCATACAGGCGTAATGCTCCACTCTTGGCTCAAGAGCATGATCCTCAGACATGGACCTGAATGATACCCATACGGCTGCAAGCATTTAGGATGTTTATGAGGGTTTATCATTCAGTTCTACTCGCTCGATTTTTATTTCTTCGAAAAGATCCAGGGCTTCTTTACCGCGTCTATTCTGAGCAAACCCTGATATAATCGCTCGAATTCCAAGTGATGATGTTCCACTGAGGCATCCGCTTAAAGACAAGGCTACAATCATCAAGGAGACCGCGTTTAGCGTACACTGTTAACAGAGACTTTCCAACTGGAATGCCAAACTGAATCAATACTTCAGTGAACAAGCTTGTACCTGCTTGCCTAGTTTGAGGGCTGGAAGGCTCAAACAAGCTCAAAGAATGCTTGCAGCAGTGAGATTGTTCTGCAGGATGCCTTCCTTCTCCATCCTGCCATACAAACTCAAAACTTCCTCATTGCTCGCCATTCTGCACATTCCGTCATATCATCGCCGTCCAAACAACAACGTCATCCACTTCATGGAGCTCATCAAACAGTTTTACTGCATCTTCAATGCTCCAGCACTTTGCATACATATCTAGCAACCCGCTCTTGCTACGCAACTGATTTTCAAACCCGAAATTCAACAAGCAGCCGTGCGTCTGCCTTCTTTCCTGAAAAGCCACAATATCACTTGAAGAGTTAAGAACACCTACGGAAGTGTACTCAGTAGGCAATGGCATCAAACCAGCACTCCGCATCTGCTTCAACCACTCCAACGCCCTGCCCTCTCTGAATCACCATTCTGCGTGCAGCCCATAATCACTGCAGACCAAGTGATCGTGTTCTTATCATCCAATGATTCAAATATCATGACATCATCCTCTATTTTCTCGCATCCTCATAAAAAGTAACTAAGGAGTTACCGACCGGAGCAAGCGAAGCTGACCTATTCTTAAGAGCCAATGCAAAACCCCTGCCTCCCCATTCCGATAAACTCTGGTTGGCATAACGCACTCAGAACACTTGTCTACACAAATTCACTTATACATTCTTCGGAATTACCCGAATCTAGCACACCGTCGATCGCAGACTTAAACAACAGAAAATCACTGTTGGCGAGCTTCAAGAAGCATACCCGTATATCAACGCAGAAAAGCTGACGGAGTTCCTAGAGGCATTACGTCGAACAATTTATGCGCATCAATAAGACGACCGGATATCTAATACATGTCAACTAGAGACGTCGCCACGAATAGATCGTCGGCGCTCACGGTCTTGAAGGCGAAATAATGACCTTCTGTACCAAGCCACGAGGCAGAATAAGAGAGCTGAACGACTAAACAGGCAAGCCATGAGCGGGCATGCTGCGAACAAGGTCGCAACAGTTCTCGACGGAAGACGACGTAAGCAAGGAGTTGAAGGAGACAGTCCGGGATAGGTCTATCGGCGAGAGATTTGCCAGCAGAAGACACGTGGCAGCACTTGGCTTAGAGATTGACGACGGCGTTAGCTAGAGAGAGGAAGACAAGAACAGACCTGTATTAATGGTTACAGCTTGTAGACATTCGCCGGCTTGTGGATCGCGAACGTCCGCGCACCGGAGTAGCACAGGGATTAGTGGGCCCCTCACGGCCGCCTTCGCTATCGCCGTGATGGAGAAGGCATGGAAAAAAGTTTGAATATTTTCATTGGTTTCAATAAAGTTTGAAATATTTGGAGGGAATGAACAAATATTGAACTTTTTAAAGTCAGAAGTTAAAGTTTTTAATATGGCTTTTAAATTTCGTTTGGGATTTTTTTGGAAATTAAAAATATCTATCAGAGGCTACTTTTAATATAAAAGGATAACAACAATCTTTTCTGTTATTTATTTTTTTTTATTTTTTTTTGGAAAGTATCTAACAAGCAGAAGAAAATTTTTCCAACTAAAAAAAAATGCATTCTTTGTCGATAACATCGACTCCAATCTCGTCTCCCTATCTCAATTTCAATCTTTAATTCTTCTTGCAACAGATCAACAACAACAACACTCTCCTTGAGTAAACACGATAAGAGTAGTAGTTGTCCTTCTTGTTCTTATTCTTCTTCTCGTCTGCCGCCAGCACGGTGCCGCCGGCGACCAGTCGACCAAGTGAGTTAAAACTCAGAAGATAGGCTGCTTTTCTTCACATGGTGAGAGATGTAAAGATTGGATTTTTGTTGCTGAAAAACTCGAGTTGGTTGTTTTTTGCAGGATGCTGTTGGGAATATGGATGAAGTGTTCGATGAATTGCTCAAGACACATGGAAAGGTGGTGTATAGAAGTACTGACCAGAAGCCGCCTTCCGCTGAGGCTGATGATGATGCCGAAAGCTTCTCCTGTAAGTGAATTTCTTATCTGTTTTGCTTTCATATTCTGTTCATTTAAGATTGTTTTTATGCACTCCATCAAGAACACAAGCTGAGAAGACTGAAAGAGAAAGCTGGACAAATTTCTCTTTCAATATGTAACTAATAATAAGCATTAAAAGATTGCTTTTGATGCTTTTAGCTGATAGATGATTTGGTTGACTAGTTCTGTTGCTGAATTTTTCATGTTGTTTCATTGTAGTTGCTGTTACATTGGCGAAAGTAGCTAATGAGGTAAAGGCTGCAGACATTCGTGTCCTATTTGTCAAGCCACTAGTGTACTGGACTCGGTTTTTCATTATTGTGACTGCATTCTCTCGCCCCCAGATTGATGCTATTGGGTATGTGATTTTCTTTACCATAAGTCGTATTCATGTATAAGAAGCTTGGAAATTAATGTGCATCTGTTTGTCCATAGAAGAAAGCTGCTAATAGAACGAGATAAATTTTCCTCCTGCAAGTACAACTTCACATGGAAATCTTACTATTTCTGAAACTTGCCGGATGCAGATCCAGAATCAGGGATATAGCTGAGAAGAAGTTTAAGAAGATACCATCAGGCGATTCCAAACCCAACTCATGGACTCTGCTAGACTTCAGTACATGTTCCCTCTCGCTTTTAGTTCTGTATATATGCCTAGGAAACTAGGAATGCAGCTTGCGTGCGTATTGTTTTCTGCTTCTGCTAAGCTTACTGAGCTAGCTCTTTCCAAACTGCTCTGGGGAGCACCTTTTTCTCAAAAGCTTTCATGTTGTTTGGTTCTTGCAGGAGATGTTGTTGTTCATATCTTCCTGCCTCAGCAGCGGGCTTTCTACAATTTGGAGGAGTTTTACGGCAATGCTACACCAATTGAGCTGCTCTTTGACAGTGAATCTCCCTTCCGCAAGTGAGAAGCGTCAGATATCATCAAAGAGCTTTACTGCTTAAAGAATCAGAACAGTCTTCACCTGGAACTGGGTGTTTTGAACCATCCTCGAAAATTTGAGCATCATGCAGGCTAAAGTCTTAATATCTGGAGGGAGTATAGAGAGAAGAACTGTCTCCTTGTTCCGGAAGTGAGATTCCTGATGTAACTCTGCTTACGGGATTCTTTTATTTGAATTTTGAATGCGAATGCACATTTCTGAGTTCATGTAACCTTAGTTGTATTCTGTTTTTCGAGCATTTAGGTATGACATAGGTACTTCTAGTTCACGTACGAGGAATGAAATATCAAATGAGTCAATTGCATTAGAAAGTGCCGTGACTGTATTCCAAATCTCTTGGTATTCCAATCTTGCTCATTGCAAGCATCTGCAAAGGCACTGAACAAGGACCGAATAAAAGAAAAGAAGCATCTGAAAGGGAAGGAGAGGGAGAAGATGAAGCATAGAGTGCGACCAAATAATGGCTGGAATCGAAAAGAAAGGAGATCTAACAAAATATATGGGCACAAACACAGGTGACGTGTTTCAACAGCACACTCAAAAATAAAAGAAGAAACTCTTTTGTCTTGGCCAGAATTATTTCTCAGACAAAACAAAATCTCATCTAGTTTTCTACTATTTAAATTGCTCAAGACGAAAATTTTGGAAAATCGAAGTTATATTTAATTAGTTCTACTTCAAATAGTATTATTTCAAGCTTATCCTTAATGACTTACAAATTATAATTTCTACAATTAGTCTTTAAGTATAATTCTCTTCTTGAAACGAAAGTAATGCTTCCAAATTGAACGAAAAGAGTTTCAAAGTCTTTGTCTTAAGGTGAAGAAATGCATACCACATTTTGCTTTAATTTATAGTTGAATTATTTTACTACAGTTTTTCTTTTTTCGATTGATAAGAAAGAAATTTGAGACGAATCATAGTTAATTTCTTTATTTTAAATGATAACTTTTTTAAATTGTGACCGAGCGTGTAATTCAAAGCAATCGTTTGTTGTTCTGATCAAGAAACGTCACCGTACAAGACGTGTTCACTTGATTTGATTCTCTTTGAAGTTGATTTAGAGAAGGTTCAGTGAAGCTTCCCTGTGCCTTCTGCAAACTTTCCACCCAATTGCAATGGAAGAAATTGAAAGAACTCTTCAACCATACAAATTCAACATCTGCCAAACTATATACATATATGTACATATTCCCCCAAGAGCACAAGTTAGTTGATTCGACAACCTGTTCTTCTTGTTCTTGTTTGCTGATGCCATCACAAGAACAGGTTCTGCTGCTTTGCAATTACAGAGATGGCTTCGCTGGTTTTCTTAGCAGACTATATCAACCATGCCACCATGCTTCAGAAGCAGCAGCAACAACAACAACAACGACAAAAAATCAATCTTTCTCCAATTACCAATCTTTGCAGCGCAGCTTTCAAGAACATGAAACTGAAGAAAACAGAGAAGAACAACAAAGATCAATCAATCATCAAAAGCACCAGCTGCAGCAACAACAACAAGATCATCATAGAGAATGCTCAGAAGAAGCCATTAATGAACAAGCAAAGCTTGGTACGCGACAACAACGTTGCTGCGTTGAAGCATCTGTTCAAAATATTAGATGCTGACCAAGACGGAAAGATCTCAGCAGCAGAGCTGAGAACAGGCATACAAGCTTACTTCGACATCGAAGATCCCATCTCCGACGATGACATACGAGCTGCGACGGACAACGACGATGGTATGCTTAGCTACGAAGATTTCGCGAAGCTCATAGAAGGAGACGAGGAAGAGAATGAAGAAGAGAGAGTGAAGAATTTGAAGGAAGCCTTTAGAGTGTATGAGATGGAAGGCGAAGGATGCATAACTCCGACGAGCCTCAGCAGAGCTCTCCGGCGAGTTTGCGGTACGTCAAATCGACAGTGGACACCGGATGAGTGTGCTCTGATGATAAGACCGTTCGATGTTAATGGTGATGGTGTTCTCAGCTTTGACGAGTTCCAGATGATGGTCGTTCAAGTGCAATGAACTGCATGCATGCATGAATAAATTGTAATCACTTTGAGTTGGTTGGCTTCTTTTCTTGTCCTGCAATCGATTGCATTCCGCAATATTTTTGTATACATGTAAATGAGCAGCTACTTTAAAATACATAATGAATAAAAGTATATTGTGTCAAAATTCAGTCGGAAGTATTTCTTGCTCGGTGGTGAGGATTACAAGTGGAATGTTGCTTTCTACTGCTACGTAACGGATAACTGCATATTGACCTAGTTCTTAGAATTTTAATTTGAATAGTCAACTTAGGCATCCTCAACAAAAATAATATTCTATAAGATTATTATGGAGTGCTAACTCATACTGAAAGTTATGTTTATTTTTTTTCTTGATTATTATAATTACGTGGTTACTATTACTTGTCATCGTTGTGATCGACTCAATAATAAGCTAGCTAATAGATAACCACGGTCAAACAACTGTAAAGTAAAGTAATTTGGAAACGCTACACGAACGCGTTTTTTTTTTTTGTCTTTTCCAGGTAAGTTCACCACCACCACATACGCACCGTGGTGCCCATCGCTGTCTTTCGTTTCGTTCTCTCCTCGGTCGCCCAGGTGTTTTTGTTGCTTACGCTTAGCCGCCGGTGACCCTACCCCCTCTCTTCCTTCCGTACACCCAAACGAATGAATATAAATCCTTCATCGTAGAAAACCATTCATTCCTTCCTCTTCTTCTTCGAATCTTCGGTGTTTAATTGCTCGATTAATTGATTGCTTGATGTGTCTTTGTTGAGTTAGCGCGATTTGGTTTCAGTGAGATGGATGGAAGAGGAGATCAAGAGAGAGGCGCCGCATCACCTGCTGACGGCAGGGTGAGCGTTTTCATGAAAAAGAGTTTGAATCTTTTCTATCCTTGTGTCGTTGTTTTCGGGAGATTCTATAGAAACATTTATGTTGTGTATTTATTTATAAAAAAATGGTATTTTGGGGCGGATCTAGACAGCTCTTTGGTTATTGGATTGATTGATCAGTCAATTATACGTATCCTCATCTCACCAAGTGTAAAAAGATCATAGCTTTTTGAATTGGGTAAGAGAGATTTCCTCATGTTTGTTCTCATTCGATTTGGGTAGGATTTGATTGGATAGATCGGTCCTACTGTTTGCTGATGCTAAGCTTTCCTATTCTTTGTGGAAATTCCTTATTGATATGGGGATTAGATATATGCTCTACTGACCACAGTATTGGAAACCTTAGCATCAACAAATTGTGTTCGGAGCAGACAGACAAGAGAGATGGTTGTATTGTGTCCTCTCCCCAAGCATTTGCAAGCTTGCAGTGTTTTAACATATCTGTGATGGTGTCTTATTTGGAGTTTAGTTTTTAGGAAAGGACATTGGAATGTAACAACCTTGCCAGTTGAATTTGTTGCAACACGTATCAAAATTTAAGGACTTGGTTTACCTTTTACTTCAAAATTATTATTTGTAGGTCAGACAATATCGCATGGCAATGCCAATCCTACACCTGAAATTGTAGCATAACATAGCTTTCTTGAACCTTATCATGAAAAATTAGCTTATAGTGAGTAGGAGTTGGCTTAAGTAAGTCGTTGCAAGCAGCATGAATTACAAAGTTTGCCTTAAAGATTGGATTTGCCTGTCTTCTCTTCTTAGTATATAGCTTACTGATGTTGGTTGATGCAGGTCTACTGGAAGGCTTACTACAAGCAACTACTTGTTTTAGCATATCAGAGTTTTGGTGTAGTATATGGTGACCTTAGTACATCTCCTCTTTATGTGTATAAAAGTACGTTTTCCGGCCGCCTTCACAGACATCTGGATGAGGAGACAATCTTTGGTATATTTTCCTTGATATTTTGGACTCTGACATTGGTACCCCTACTCAAGTATGTTATTATCGTTCTAAGTGCAGATGATAATGGAGAAGGTCAGCATTATACCTGTTTAGAGCCTATTTATTTATTTTTGTTCTACGGGCATTCACTGGTTTCTGAATCCTATGCAGGAGGAACTTTTGCGCTATATTCACTCCTCTGTAGACATGCGAGATTTAGTTTGCTTCCTAATCAGCAGGCAGCTGACGAAGAACTCTCTACATACTATAGACATGATCGCCTGAGACGCAATACACTACCAACTCCACTGAAAAGGTTCTTGGAGAAGCATAAAAAGTCGAGGACATGTTTATTGCTAATCGTTCTTTTTGGCGCTTGCATGGTGATAGGTGATGGTATTCTAACACCGGCAATTTCAGGTAGGAAATCGTCTCTTTTGTATATTACCATTCCTCTGTACATTTCCACAGATTTACAGCTGTTTTCTTAATTGCCTGCTTAATACTGTTGAACTTATGTGAAACTTTTCTTTGACAGTTTTATCATCTATTTCTGGTCTACAAGTCCGTGCTCAGAAATTGCATGATGGTGAGTGCCAACTTTTCGGCAGGTTTCTTTGTGTCAGTTAGTTGGTTTTGCTGCATTTGGTTGCTCCGTTGTGTGGACAAGTACTCAGCCATGTGAATTTTTGCGGTGTATATATATGCATATTGCCTGAAGTTAAAACTACTGACCGCATGTTGGCAATTATGTCTACTTAGTATTGCTCATTCATGGTTGCAATAAAGTCGCTGGTAATGGTAGAGGGTACAAGTTTCTGCTGCTACCATAAGGGTATAATTTCTGCATTTGATGATGCCAGGTGAGGTGGTGTTGATTGCTTGCATTGTGTTGGTTGGCCTGTTCGCTTTGCAGCACAAGGGCACACAGAAAGTAGCTTTCCTGTTTGCGCCTGTTGTTGTCATCTGGTTATTGAGCACTGGAGTCATTGGCTTGTACAACATAATCTATTGGAATCCAAGGATCTGTCGTGCTCTCTCTCCACATTACATTCTTAAATTCTTCAAGAAGACTGGGAGGGATGGTTGGATTTCTCTAGGAGGGGTGCTCCTTTGTACTACGGGTAAGAGTCTCACTTAGGTATTCAATAGGCCTTCATATTTGCTCATATGAACACAATATGAGTTTTGTAGTGAATGCTTCTCGTGTCTGCAGGCACTGAAGCTATGTTTGCTGATCTTGGACATTTCACACAAGCATCCATTAGAGTATGTCTAGTTAACTTACTGTCTTTATATTGAGTATTTGATTTTCAAAAGTAGGATTTAAGAGCAGAGCTAGTTGGGTTCATGTGATTATCAATTCAATCTTTTTTGCAAATGTGATTTTGTTTCAAAGATTTGACAGAGGAAGTTTTCAACCTATATGAAGCCAAATGGCTATGTTAGGTGGTCTTTGTATCTCCTATTGTATTCACTTGTTACTAGTTTGACTATAAGACCGGTAAGTGGCTAGATGTAATTTTAGCTATGAGCATCTCTTGATACTTGAATGCTCTTTTTTCTCATCATTTAGGGAATTGTTGTAAGCATTTGATCTTTAATGTCTCTCTTTTTTGTTTTTTCCCCCAAATTTCGTGTAGTTATGCTTCTAGGGTGATTGCTATTTGCAGGTGGCTTTTGTGTTTGTGATTTATCCATGTTTGGTGCTCCAATATATGGGGCAAGCAGCATTTCTAACCAAGAACCCATCTGCTGTGCCTATAAGCTTTTACGAATCGATCCCGAGTATGTAACTGAGAATTTACTCTCTACAGACCATTTCTGCTGTTGTTAACTTTCCACTTTAATGGTCTTACTATGCTTCCGGTCCTGATTAATTTTCATTGCAATTGATAAGCAGAACCTGTGTTTTGGCCGATTTTTGTTGTGGCTACTCTTGCTGCTATTGTTGCAAGTCAAGCTGTTATCTCAGCTACATTCTCAATCGTCAAGCAATGCCACGCTTTGGGTTGTTTCCCTCGTGTAAAAATTGTTCATACATCCAGATGGATTTATGGTCAGATTTACATTCCTGAAATCAACTGGATTCTCATGCTCCTTTGTCTGGCTGTCACCATTGGCTTTCGAGACACAACGCTAATTGGAAATGCATATGGTATGTTTTTTATTTCGTTCGTCTTAGTATCACCTGAAAGGTAAAGTTGCTTGACTTCTTTTTTATCGATTTCGAAGATGATGCCTGGAAGAATCTCTAGTTTATGTTTAATCTGCTCTCGTGATCAAGCTGCTGAACTAGGAGGTAATCTTACTTTTCAGGCATTGCATGCATAACTGTGATGTTCATAACCACATGGTTGATGGCGCTGGTGATCATCTTCGTGTGGCAGAAGAATGCTGTGCTTGCTGTCATATTCCTGCTTTTCTTTGGGTTCATTGAGGGCGTCTATCTATCTTCTTCTCTAATAAAAGTCCCACAAGGAGGATGGGTGCCTCTCGCACTCTCGCTTATTTTTATGTTTGTAATGTATGTGTGGCATTACGGCACCAGAAGGAAATATCTTTTTGATATGCAAAACAAGGTCTCCATGAAGTGGATTTTAACACTCGGTCCCAGTCTTGGTATCGTAAGAGTTCCTGGAATTGGGCTCATCTACACAGAGCTAGTCACCGGAGTGCCGGCCATCTTCTCGCACTTTGTCACCAACTTACCTGCTTTTCACGAGGTACTTGTCTTTGTCTGTGTCAAGTCAGTGCCACTTCCGTATGTTCCACCTGAGGAGAGGTATCTTATAGGTCGTATAGGTCCGAGAGCCTACAGAATGTACAGATGCATCATAAGATATGGCTATAAAGATGTGCACAGAGACGAGGATAACTTTGAGAACCTTTTGGTTTTGAGTATTGCAGAGTTTATTCGGATGGAAGCGGAAGATGCGAGTCCAAGCAGTTACGAGTCTTCTGTCGAAGGAAGGATGGCAGTTATAAGAACATCTGAAAGCTTTGGCACGACACTGGTGATGAGAGAAACTGGTGAGGAAGCTGGAACCAATGGCTCTACTGATGTGAGGAGCAGCAAGTCGGAGACACTCCAGAGCTTGCAATCCCTTTACGAGCAAGAATCACCAGCAGCTGACCTGAGAAGGCGAGTTCGTTTTGAGCTCCCTGAACAAAGTATGGATGAGGCTGTCAAAGAAGAACTGCTAGCTCTGGTGCAAGCCAAGCATGCTGGAGTTGCATATGTCATGGGTCATTCTTACATAAAGGCGAGAAAGACATCTTCGTTCGTAAAGAAGTTTGTGATTGACGTCGCCTATTCTTTCCTAAGAAAGAACTGCAGGGGTCCTGCTGTTGCCTTGAACATTCCCCATATAAGTCTCATAGAGGTTGGCATGATATATTATGTCTAGAATCCGTCATTGTTTGCTTCTCGTCCAGAAATTAAAGCTACAATGCCTCGACACATTATTGTCTGAGAAAATTTCGTTTCATTGTTTAAAGTAAGTTCGTAGCTCTCCGATCCGAACATAGTCTGCTATTATGTTATTTAGAAAAAAAAAAGTGTAAATAGTTATTGTCAACAACTGCAAACCGGACGGATAGATGTCCTGTGTAATTTTTGCTTTCTGTTGTAATTTCGGAGGTAGTCGTAGTTTCAAGTATCAAAGAATGTTTGAAGTATTTATGTACTCGTAAGCGTACGGATGACCTAATCCTCGTGAACTACCTACTTAGACACTAGAATGTTTTTTATGCGATTGTGGTGAAGTTACTTTGGATGATGATTCATGGCTGAAGTAAGGCAGGTGACATCCTTCCTCTCATCATTCAAAGAATTAAAAGCTTCATACATATTCTTAAAAACGAACAAGCATTTCAGTGAAGGTTCCCTAACAATATATATATTTACATAAATCAGTGGCAGAAACAAAGTTCGAATGTTAAAAGTTTTCTTTTCTTAATCGGAGAGTCGTCGGCAAGACGACTCAAAACGTACTACATAATCCCATCGATCTGCCGACATCAACGTGAAACTCGACGCCGAGTTTTTTAAGTTCATTAAATCTTCCAGACAGGTTTTAATGAAGTGTGAGGAAAGTACAAAGAAAGTTAGCATGAATTAATTTCGATACTAAAGCTTATCGAAGAACTTATCCGCGGACAAATTTTCAACATATATACGACAAAGTTTTGATTAATTTTTTGTTTCTTCTTAAAACAAAAAAAATTGTTCAATCAGTTACCCGATCGATATTTCTTCTTCAGCCCTTGGAAGGAAAAACAAAATTCAACACTGCGGTATTTGACAAACTAATAAATGAAATGAATATTTACCTTATTCACGGCTCCGTACATGTGTTGTGATCGGTCTTATTCTTCTTACTAAATAATTGACAAGTCAAACAAATATTTTTCTTTCCTTTACTTTACATTTTACAAGAAGAAAAATATTTCAAAACCACCAGCCCCGCCGCTCGAAAATCTTTATAAACCCATCAACTCGCTGCTCGATCCTTTCAGTTTTCTTGCTGCTTTTCATCATCATCATCATCAGCAGCTTCATATTATCCAGATAAATATTCGTATCCGTATTCGCGTATAATAACACGTATATAGCTTAATTTCCATTCTATCATTAGTTCTCTGTGTTTTTGTTCATCCAGTTCATTCATCTCCTTACATACATAGCAAGTATATTTTCATATACATACATATATGAAGAAACCAGCATATTCTAAATCCACTGATCATGAACATGCTGTTGATCAGCATCGCACCTTCAATTCCGTGTTCAAGAGATTGTTTTCCAGAATCTCATCATCATCGCCGTCACCTTCTTCTTTTGAGAAGCAAGCAGATCATGAGAACAATCATGTATTAGCAACAACAGCATCAGTAACGCGATCATCAATATCACCTACTGCAGCAGCAGCAGCAGCAACAGCAGGATCACCGAGAAGGTCGAGCGAGTTCGAAAGAGTATTCAACTTCTTCGATGAAAACGGGGACGGAAAGATATCGCCGTCAGAGCTGCAGAACTATATGAAAACAGTCGGAGAAGATTTATCCGCAGAGGATGCAGCGGCAGTCGTGGAGTCGTTGGATTCTGATGGAGACGGCATGCTTGGGTTCGATGATTTCGTTAAGTTGATCGACGTCGAAGGTGAAGAAGAAAAAGCGAAGAATTTGGAGGAAGCGTTTAAAATGTACGCAACGACGACGACGTCTGCATCTGTAGAAAACGGAAGTAGTACATCTCATCATCAGCAGCATTGCATTACTCCGAAGAGCTTGAGAAAGATGCTTAAAAGATTAGGCGAGATGAAGACCGTCGAAGAGTGCAAGAGTATGATTGAAAAGTTTGATCTCGACGGCGACGGCGTGCTTACTCTGGAGGAGTTCAAACTCATGATGATCTGATTAATTCTCTATGTCTATGAGATTAACATCATCGATATGATTAATCCTTCTTTTGTACATACAGTTAAAATGAACAATCGTTCGATCGTATCTATGTATTTATGCATATATGTGTGTATATATTAATTCAGTTTCCCGTCGTCATTAACTTGATTGAGGTGCCTTCTGTGAAACCGATCGAAAAAATTGTAGAAATTACAAAAAGATGCGAATGTTCGAGACTGATCACCTTCAATATGAATGGAAAAAAATAACAAAAAAATTTCACCTACTACAAACATGTTGTTCATATGAGACTACTCGTCTGAAGGAAGACCTCCAGAGAATTCTGAAGCTGTTGACCAAACAAAACTGAAATTAATCTTCCAAATTAGTGCTATGGCATGCGCTAAGCATTTTCACAGTATTAGTATGGCAATATATGACCATCCGACCCAAAAATTCAATCGGCGAATTTGATTCAGTTATTAAATAAATCGATTCGAATTAATTCAAAATTAACCTATCAATTCAAAATAAAAATAATTAATAATAATTATTTACTAATTATAAAATTATATTATATTTATAATTAATTTTTTATTTTTATATTTTAGTAAAAAAGTGTAAAATAAAAATTATAATATTATCGAAAGTATTACAATATAGATATTTTTAATGACGAATTTAAATTTCGTATAAAAATTTTTATAAAAATTTTGTTAGATAAATATGTTTATCAAAATTTTTATCAAAATTATTAATATGTATTTATAATTATAACTTTCAGCTGTTATCATATATTTTCAAAAAATAAAAATAATAATTTTTTAAAATATTTTAAAAAATCGATAAAAATATTAAAAATATATATTTTGTCGGACATAATTATATCTCGTCAGTAAAAATTTCGTACGCTTTCATTCAAACTGATCTTATAATTTCACTAAAACTTAAAAATATAAATAATTAATAATATTAATTATTAAATAAATCGATTTAAATTTAATTTAATTATTAATAGATTGAAATAAAATTGATAATTTAAATTAAAATTAAATAAATTTAATTCGATTATTAAATAAATCAATCCGAAATTGAACCATAAATTCATGCCGACTCTACACACGATAACAATCAGCAGCTTTCTACTTCTAGATCCAAAGAATGGATTGACTATCGAATCAATCAAAGTCGCAAAAGAAAACTCGAACAAAACTTTTCTGAAAAGTTTTGCCCAAAGTAAGTTGTCGTACAAACAGCAGCCGCCGCTGACGCTCAAACTAATAATAATAATAATAAAACAAGCCAGTTGTTGTTGCAGTCCTGCAACCATACCCATGATGTCATTGTTGAGATTTCCTACGCTTCACTGACGTGAGGCGCATGGTCAAATTCAAGTGTGCCTCCAGATCCCGGTTGTCTCTCTACAGCATCTATGTGGATCCTCTTACTGGGAAGTCATTCTCTCAGTGAAGGAGTAGAGCCTGGAGGATCCATTAGCTATCTACAGAATCAAGTTGCTGCTTTTAGTTGCAGGCAAGAGGAATAGGTGTAAGAACAGGATACTTATGAAGTTGGATGACAATATAATCCCGTACCACATCGGCAGCAGTAGCAGTGAAGCACCTGAGCTGCTTGCCTTATTCTCCAAACTTTCGCTCTGCTTGACCCCCACCAGTGACAGGTGAAGTTCTTCATAGTCACAGAAAGTAGGTATTCTTCTTCATCGTCTTTCTCACTCTTCATGAAGAAGAAAGTCCCATGAAACGATCGTGGTACTCCAAAATAAATACAACAGTTGCTGAAAGGAGCAACTGTCTTCTTGAAAACAAAGACAACTTTCATCCATGCCATTGAAGAAAACCACAAGAAGACTTCACTTGATATATTAAGCAAACAACCAAACTCTTGATAGTATAAGGAAGTATTCGATACATATATAACAGTTAAAGCTCAGTCTACAGTATGGAAATACTGAGGACATGTTTTATTGTCAAAGGAGAGACTTGCATTACTTGACCCTCTTGTCAGTTCACATACCGTTCAGAGTGACTACAATTTTACGAGGAGTTGCATGGTCACGGTGCTCGCACAGCCATATCCCCTGAAACAATAGATAGGCATGCTATTTATATGGGGCTACAAGCAAAACAAAAACACAAGTAAAACTCAGCAACTAAAACGTTGTTTTCAAGGTAAATGTGGGTTACAAAGAATCCATGCACGTGATTGAAAAAAATTTTCATTGAATCAAGCAAGAATAAGTGGACTTAGAAGGTTCATGATCTTTTGCTAATGGATAAAACAATGAAAAGAAAAGGGATTGATATTAAACTTACCTGCCAAGTACCCAGATTGAGATGCCCATCAGTAATAGGAATTCTGCTCACAAAAGGAACAACCACGATAAATATCCCACTCATTGGAAGATACCACTCGATTACAGGTCATTTAATGAAGAGAACTTTTAAAAGATGTACTCACGTAAGTGCGCAGCCGAACATCGATGATTTGATATGTGCTGGCATGTCATCAGGCCCTGTACAATGATAAACAAAGCCTTTTAGGAAACAAAAGTTTGTACAAAAGGCAATATGTGCAGGAATTCTTAGTAGCTTCATAGCGCAACTAAAGGCTGAGATATCAGCTGGAAAATACTCTGAGTAAATAAAAGAAAGAAAGTGGTGTATTGAAGTTGGTCAATAGTTTCAAAATAATTCAAAAATCAAGAAGAAGCATCTACTCTCGTATTGTAAATGACAAAACCATATTAAATGTTTTTCAAAAATTCAAGAAGAAAGCATCTATTCTCGTATTATAAATGACAAAAACATATTAAATGTTGTAAGTATGCTCATACAGATTATTACTTTTTTGGTAATAAATTCTTGTTACTTTTCTTTGGCGATGAACCATACAGAGTATTCCTATATCTGAAGTAAAAGTAGGAGATCTTTCAGAAGAACACATATTCAAGGCTAGTCCAGAGCTCCCTACCTTCCAAAGTGTGCTTCCAAGGTGCAGATCTCCCCTAAGCAATTGCCAATACAACAGTGTGAGTACATTATTGAATGAAATCCAACTAAACTTTCTTCTGCTATATCATCATCTACAAACAGATAATAGTTACCTCTGGAACTATGCGGCTAAGAAAAGTTTCAGTATCATCTTGAACATCAGAGTCATAGTTCTCATTAATGGTCAGGGAGGCACTAGTATGCTGCACTGAAGATGTGAAACATTCCTCAGAAACACAGAAAAGAATTTCAGTGAAGATGGTCTGATTGAGTACACTTACAGAAGAAATGTGCAAGACCGCATTTGAATCCTGACAAATCCTGCTCAATCTCCCTCAATATCTGATACATGAACCAAAATCAATAAGCTTCTAGAAACATTTGAAGATAAAGATTAACATCTAAATAAAAAATCGTACACATCATACAAAATGCACTGCAGGAAACCAGTAGGGAACATAATAATTGAAATGTAAAATGGAATCATCAAGCACGACAGCAAAAGATCAAAAGGTCCAGAATTCATCCCAAACCCATGATCTCAATATGCATCACTTCTCAACCAGTAACATGCTCAAATTCCCATCTTTTAAGTTTCCGTTTGTGATAGTAAGAACTACCTACCTCCAGAAGCTTGATTCTAGAAGGAATACTTCAATAGTTGCTTCTGAAAAAAGTGTTACGAGTATTATGTTTCTTAATTAAAAATATCATTTTCTAACTCTTGCTCGGAAAGTAGTGTGACGTTATACATAAAAGTTAATCCAGAAGCTTCATTTCAGAAAGCGAAGACCATGTTTGCTTCTGTAATCAGAGTTGTATTATCCATGTTTTCTCCACACCAATCTTTTTGAAGTCTCCCACACTAAAAGCATAATAAAAAAGCAATCCTCTGAAATCTCCTACGATACCATCATCGAAAAGCCATCTTTCAAAATTTCTCCAATTTCTTTCACAAAAAGATCAAAAAAATCTGACCTTTGAGGTGATGAGATGGCACCCGCGCCGCTGCGCCGGAATCACCACCGTCTTCTGAGCCCACTTCGCCGCCATCGTCTCTGTCTCCGTCTCTACTGGTGCTCCTCTCGCGGACAAAACCACTGACGTCACTCTTCTTCTCTGCTGCTGCTTGCTTACGTGGACTATCCTCTGAGAAGAAGAACAAAACGAAAAGTTAGATTTGCCTCCGGCGATCAACGGCCGGCGGAGAAGTGATTGAGATTGAATCGCTTGCATTATATTAGCACTGCTGCTGATGTTATTTGTTTACCACCATGAACCTGAACTGTGTAGATTTTCTTTTCTTGACATGAAAATCCAATTCTTTTCTGTGGTTTCTGAAAATTACTGCCACAGAAATTTCGAAGTTTCAATGTTTATCTCAAGAAGTCGAGCACAAAAACTTTTACAGGTGGTTCTTTATCGTCGGTGAAAGTCATATTCGACACGTGGAGCTCTCTGGTTGTTCCCGAGATGAAAAATTTTACTGTGAGAAATAAAACTTCCGCAACGTTGTGTTTGTGGCTTCATCGTGAACGTTTGATTAACTTTATAATTTTCTTTTCATTTTAATTAATTTTATTTTATTTATTAATAAATTTTAAATTATTTATAAATTTTTTAAATATAAATAAAATTTTATTATTATATTATATTTTTTTAAATAAAAAAATTAGTTCAAAAAGATTTTAAAAATGATTTTTTCAAATTTTTTAAAAAATTTATTTTTCAATAATATTAAAGTATTTGACTAAGATAATCTTTAGAACTTTAGAAGTGATTATTGAAAAAAAAATTTTCAAAAATAAATATATTTAGAAATTTTTTAAAAATAAATTTTTTACCTAAAATTTAAACTAAAAAATAAAATAAATACTTACTGCATTTTTAAAATAATTTTAAAATATTATAAAATTTTATTAAAAAAATAAACTAAAAATTAGAATAAAATAGAGATTATAAACTTAGACCATAACCTCCGGTGAGAATCTTCTTCACAGCACGAAACATTCAATGGATTGAAGTTACCTTGCATGCTTGTGCTCTCTCTTCATTGTTTGTTTGTTGTTGTTTTCTGGAGACAAAAAGATAATTTGGAAATGGAAAAACTGGTTCTGATGATTCGTCTAGCGTTTCTATTCTGCTTATCTTCAACGGAGCTCGACAGGTGGAGGAGGACAAACTCCGGCAGTGCTCCCTAGGTGAATTTTTCTCTAACCAGAATTTTCCTTTTTCAATGAAAGAAAAATTGATTATTTTAATGTATTTATTATTGTTACTTTTTTGTAATTTGCTTAAATGAAAGTTGTTTAAGCAAATTGTGTGATGGCTAATACCAAGAAAAAACATTGAACTTTACACATTCTTTTGGGATGAATGAATTTGTTCCGCAAGACATTATAGTTGGTGAACAATCTGCAAATATTGAATGCATCATTAGTTGTCCAATTCAGTATCAATGTATCAGTCCAAGATGCTTTTTTTAAGCTAGATAATACACAATTTTCTTTTCAAGTTGCTTAGTATAGGATATTATGCAGCATCTTCTAATGAAGTTTTGTTGTTCGTCGTTTCAGCCAATCTAGGATGCGATCGTAGGTTATGATTCTCAGTTTATTTGGATAGCTGACAATATTTATGGGGACAACAATCGGCCATTTAGATTGTTTGGGAAGGAAAGGACCTTTGGGCCGTGGAAGAATGTAGACCGATTTCCTTCCGCTGAGCAAGAATTGTAGAGAAGATATGCAATTTGCAAGAGTAACCTAGGGTACTCTAGATTAAGACAGAGGGCTCAGGTTCGTTTTGATATGTTTTGCATAGTAGCTAGTGTACTATTCCAATGTGCTTTTGATCATATGAGGGCGGCCAAATTTTGAAGTACGGTTTTGATAGCATGAAACTGCTTGAGCTTGCAGGTCATTGGCACGTGGGATGACCATGACTATGGTCTAAATGATGTGGGAAAGGAATTCACTCAAAAAGATAGAAACCAGAAACTTATGTTAGAGTTCTTGGATGAACCTGAAGACAGTCCTAGGTTGGCTATATTCGTACCTAAAATTCACAACAAAGTATGTTGAATTTTATGGAAGATTCTGTTGTGCTCTTAGTTTTATGTAAGATCTTCTCAGTATTCCTCTTGATTGCAGAGAAACAGAGTCTTTTTCATCAGCGGTGATGTTCATTTTGACTGTGGTGTCGAGTATCCACTATATGACATAACCTCAAGTGGTCTGACTCAGTTTGTGGAGGATGCAATTCCTCTGCCATTCAAGCTCCTCATTAGGTTTATGGCATGGTTGGCACCAACTACAATGAGAGTTTATGGTCCCAGCTGCCATTACAAATCATGCACATATTGTCAGTGCATGGGATTTCCTTTTTGCTTATGTTATTCAGTAGCCTGTTTGTCTTTTCGTTGTATGTTTTAATTCTCTTGTCTCTGTTGAAGTTATTAGTTTCTTAAGAGTTGTTATCCCATTTTCATTCAGGTCAACCAAACTTTGGGACGATTGATATAGACTGGCAAGCTAGCCTCCAACTCTAAAATTGGAGGTAAGGGATGTCAAAGGAAATCTGGTTACAGGGGTAAAATTCTTGCTTTCCGAGCTGAAAAGTGGAACTTCAAACAGAAGTTCTGAAAGAGGAAGATATAAACATCACTGGACGCCTGAAGTTGATCTACCATCACATCTAAGATATCGCTTGGCTGCTTTGGTCGGCGGCACCTTTACTGGTAGGCATTTTGTTTTTAGCAGAACGGATTATCAGAATTGTCAAACCTACGTCTCTAATCAATGCTTCCTTTGTTGTCTACTTTTTACTGCCTCAGTGGTTCTACTTGCTTATGCATTTCTATCTTTTGGCAACAAGTCCACAACGAAGTTCATATTAAAATCTAAAATACAGTGAAATCTTGAGGGGTTCTACTGGAACGTCAGCAGGATGATCCGATACTGATCTTATAGTCAGGTGGTTAAAAATCTTGTGCGATAGTTTCATCCATTTTAGCAGCGATTCTCTCGTACAGGTTTTCTTGAAGTTCCGCAAGGCATAGCAAATATTTGTTGAGCTAATTCAGATAACTCATACTATGATGAAGTACTTTGTATAGAGCCTATCATCGAATGATCAGGTCTCTTCTTTAACATGTAAATGTTACCCATTCAGGTCTGTAGTATACTCAGATGCATTCGTCTTTTCTATATATTTCAATGCAAAGAAATGTAATCTTTAAACTAGTCTTTGTCGAATTAATACGAAGCAAAAATCTTCTTCAATTCAAGGAGTGTATGTCTTCAAAGAATTGCTTCTCTTTTCAACAGAGCCCTCTGGAAGAGGGCATCTGGAACGAAATTAGCAAAAGCTGATGTTTGCAAATTGTGAAACGCGTTGGCAACAACAAATAGTCATCTTGCATTTGTATGGTTAATCTTCTGAGTTCTGACTCATAAAACAATAACATGAAAGCTACATTTCCGGTAGAAAATTTTGGTACTCAATTCTCTAGTCCACTAAATTGAAGGAACAAATGCTTGCTCCACTAAGTTATTGACTATCATAGTTTCAATTTCTTAGCAGAGACTTCAAACAAAAATACCAAAGCAATCGCTCAAAATATGAGGAACACGAACAGAAATATAACCGCTGTGAAATTTCTTCTAAATATAACCACTATGAAATTTCTTGTGAGTTTCGTGATCTTGAAGACGAGGTTTTGCGTGCAAGGACGAAAGATGAAACTTGAAATATAACACCATAATCTAGACATAGCAAGCAACAAACAGATGACAAAACACACAACAGCGGTAGATAGTAAAGATAACAGCAGCAGTTCAACAATCGAAAGCCTAACAAGTTTCCAACAATCATGATCATATGGTGATGAGATGGTCGGGCTTGTGCTTGATTCCGAAAGGAATATGGCAAGCAACAAGATAGAAGGCAACCTTGTCTTTGCACCGTCGGAGAAGTAAAACTTTGCCTTCGCTCCAGTTGATCACAGCAATAAACCTGCTCTTCACAGAAGCAACAATAACCTTTTTGGCTATCATCAATCTCTGACGATCATGCTGCTCAGTATAGTCTTCTTGATCTTGATGATGATGATCGTCTGACCACTGTAACGGATAGCTTCTGAGAAAAACCCTCCTGTTGTTGTTGTAGTCTTCATCTCTGAAGCTTCCCGTCTTCTCCATCTCTTCTCTCCGTTGTTAACAGTGATATGGGAAGTAGCTAGTAGTTAAGTACTAAGAGAAGAAATTTAACAGTTGCAGCTTCTGGCAGGTGTCTCTTATGTTAATATGCACTGATGAATTTATGTCTATATATTAATGGGAGCTGCTTTCCCGGCTCTAGGATAGAGGACTATTTTAAATTTTTTTCATTCAAAAGTATGTGCATGTACATTTATAGCCTTTATCAAAATTCAAGTACTTTCACTTTCATTGACGGAAGAGAAAAGGAACCATCTCTACATATTGTTACAGTTCGCACAGGTCTCTTTCATTCATTTCGTTTATTTTTTTACATGCCAACAAATTCTTGAAACTTATAGTCAATTAGAAAGACGCGACAATCGAAGATTAACTTTAACAGAGGATCGATAAAGATTCATAAACTAGTTAGTTGTTATACTGGAAAATAATTACATTTAAATTTCAATAATTAATGGTTCTTCCAAGAACAAGGTATTTTGTGTTTGATGAAGCACACAATTCGCTGCACCGTGCTTGCTGCTTTCCACAGTGAAAGAAAATAATCGTTGCTACAAGTTCAAAGACACTTATAGTTTAAACAAATTTTGTCTAATCGAAACGTTCACCCTCATCACACACTTTTAAAATGAAAATTTCTTCGACAACGAAACGAAGCGATTATATAT
The DNA here is from genome assembly GCA_019914995.1 of Acanthochlamys bracteata. NCBI lineage: Eukaryota > Viridiplantae > Streptophyta > Magnoliopsida > Pandanales > Velloziaceae > Acanthochlamys > Acanthochlamys bracteata. Next base: position 110,799 of record CM034145.1, read on the forward strand.
TTTTTTTTCCCACCTTAAAACGAAGCGGTTAGAATTCTTTCCAAAATTAATAGATAATAAAAATGAGTCTAAATTTTTCTAGATATAAGTTCATATTTGTTGATAAATAATATAGGACTAAAAAGGCTAGACAGAGGAGCTAAGTTAGTATAAATGAAGCAAGAAATCTATCAGCCGGATATGCAAACTGTTCAAAACCTGAAGGTCAGGAGAGCCACTTCAAAGGAAGGTTTCTTCTCCCAATTTGATTTGGCACCAATGCTTGCCTCTGCTTGAGCTAGTAACAACGATTTAGTAGGTAAAAGATAAGGTGTGTCCTCGTTAGGCTGCATAGCATTTGATGCCCTAAGAACTGAGACCTTAGCTGCTTCCTAGCAAGCTCTAAGCAGATAGCTCCTGCCAATGCATCATACAAGTCAGCATCCATAAATTAAAACCTTCAACATCAAATAGAACAAAAAATAAATGCAGAAAGATGAATACCGTGAATGAGTAGGACGCAGCTGTCAGTAAGCACTATTGAACAAGCACCACCAGACACTTGCTCAGCCTGGAGGAACTTATGATCCATTTTTTAGCACTGGGAACATAACTAGAGTTCGTTATTTTCTTTTTGGAAGAACATAACTACATTGTGTAATACTTGCAATACTTTATGAATGTTGCAAGTATTGCCTAATCTAGTTAGGTGCACTACTTTTATGAATGCAAATCCTTTATGCTGAACATAACTTTTTGGAAATAACATAACTAGAGTTCCTTATTTCTCACCAATTAAACCTAAATTCTCATCAACCCAAGACCATCCTAAATTGGTTATTTCAAAAACTTGAGTAACTGCAGTATACTAATACGTTCCTCTTAAGGAGACTTACATGTTAGGTGATTTATAATAAAAGGAGGCCTTGTGCCTGTTTCTATAATGCTATTGTGACATTAATGTACCTGTGAAGACATTAACTGTCCTGAAAGGCTTGCAAGAATCACGAGCCCAACCTGAAACTCTGCAAGCTGCATATCAATTGGGTGTCAGAGACATGGTTTTGACCAACCAACGCAAACTCAATACACTAACAAGCATTCACCCAGCTCAAAAATTAAAATGAAAACTCCAACATTATGCCGAAGGCATTTAATTCAAAATATTTGGTAATTCCTTGAATAGTCCTACATGTGTGACATCTTACTGTTCTATGGTATCATACATAATACTAGATGAAGTCCGTTGTTCATTGGAAATATTAGCATAAAATACAGTAAGAAACTATGTTAGCCCAATTTGAATTCACAACATAATATCTAATACATCAATGTCTAGAGTTTTGAAATTACTGTTTACTTTATGAATGCAAATCCTTTATAATGACCTCTTTAATCAATTTTAATTTAAGAAAAGCGTCCAAGAAGGTGCCTTCACATCCTATTATGTACTAAAAAGTCGGCATACAATGGGCCTAAAAAGTGTGATAAAAAGTATTTTGAGCAGCTCGTAAGCAACTCTCAAAGGCTTCGCTTGGTGACAGTGTCCTGTACAATAAATTTAGGTAGGAATCAGTAACTACATGGAAAGGTACAAGAGAAGTTGTTCTACAAAGGAAAGGGCTTACCTACCATGGTATTCCACGGACATACCAGCCCATGGTAAAGCTAAAGATGGGGTCTATACTTCTAGCCTGATCAAACTGTCGTGAGAACTTTTTGTTCACTTGGCTCCTCTGTGAAGCTGCAACGTAAACTTGTTTAAGGTAAGAACAATTTCATACCACCCACCTTTCTGAGGTATGATCAAGCTACAGAAAGGACACATCCAACTGCAATCCTCTAACAAGTGCATGCTGCTTTGAACGTAATTCTTCAACAAACAATCCAAATTCACTCAAAAGTGACTATTGGTTCCTTCCAGCAATAGGCCACCCAAGGACGATCTTCTCAACCAGCTGCCTGAAAAATTCCCATAGAACTATTAATAAATTCTTTATAAAACACCATATAACACTTCTTGCATACAAAATTTTTTGAGAAATAGGAAATTTGAAAGGTATTTTGGATTCCTATGGAATGATAGCACTTTGAACAACTGACACCTTAAGTTTATGATTCAAAATCACCAAGGAATATACAGGTCAGGTTCAAATGTGCATTAACAGGAGAAAGAGCTCACAGCTATAATAAATCCATGAAGGGAACAAGGTGTCAGGTGGGCTTCACCCATAGGGAGTCTAATACATAGCTACCATATCAACCATCGGGTAACATCTTCAGAAGAATCTATAAGCTATTGCCAAACTGGAGATGCATGCCTAGCTGGATGTCCCCATGCAACTTCCAAGCAGAAGACAAATTTCTAGTCACTCTGTAATGGTTGTTGCCACAGCTGTTCCTTCCTGCATGAAGGGGCTGTTAAACAAAAGATGTTAAGAACAAATGTAGTTTTGACAGGAGGAAACTACATACGTCTAGTAGAACAGATGGCAATTTGAAAGCTCCAGAAGCCACGATTCCTTTGATAATCCAAGCGATCCAGAAGTAAGACCAAAGTGAGCAGTCAAATCCTGAGGAGATATCTTCGGAGAGCATTGAAATTGTTCGAGTCCCTGTAAAAACAGTTTCAAGTTAATTTCATCAATAACCAACATGTCACTAAAATATGATAAACTAAAAGAGAAAGAAAGACCAAGCAGATAAATATCTTAAACGAAATTAACTGGAACTATCGCTTTCTAGAAAGGACGAAACATTTATATGACATGCATAGTAACTAAAATTCAAATGGACACAAAGCTCCATCTCGAATAGGTAAATAACATTCGAGATTTTACGCAAAGTTTATACCTGAATATTTACTATGATATCAATAAAGGTTGCTGAGTAGCTTAAAAAGAAAGCAAAACGGGACAAATAGGTCTTACTTTTGGAACAGTACCAAGCATCAGATGAATGTTTCCACTTTCTACTAGTGAGAAAACCCTGGAATCCTCCAATTCAACGGCTTGTCCATATGACTGTTGCATAAAGCAAGATCAGAATATAGAAGTGACTAAGTGACTAAAAGCAATATCTTTTTCCCTCAACAGAATTCCCGTGTAGGGAAGCAATATAAAGGTACAAAAGCAACTTGAAAGAGCTTCATTTCTTGGTTGCAGAAAATGTACAAGCTTCTACAATCTAGACATGCTTCATTTATAGAGTCCCCAAGTTATAACCAAGAAATACCAATGTGTGTTTTTGCATCAGCAAACATGCTCCTCAATGTTCTCATTAGGTTATTAGTGCAAACAGCCAGTTAGTTTAGTATCTTTATTTTATTTTATTTTAGCAGTAGCTTTTTAACATATCCAATAGGTAATACTACATTTCATTTTAGAATGCCTTTGAGGATTTGCAAAGAATATTGCATTTCTGTTTCAGCTAAAATGTGCCGTTTTGTATAACTATATCTGCTGCGCAAGCATGTCCATGCAAAAAAGTAATGCCATTGAAGTAGTAGCATTTTGACAATCTATAGCAAGTAAGTACATTTCCTCTAACTCCCAAACCCTATTGGGTTGCATACTTCTACCATATCATACACGCAAGAGCTTAATCAGAAAAGACAAGGGGAGCCCATTACCTTTAGAGCCACAGTGTGCATGCCCATCCTTTATATGCAAAGGCCCAGAGCATGAAATATGTCAATCAATTGCACTGCATGAGGAAATTTACTAATAACCAAACCATAAACCAGAGTACTATATTTAAAATACTTCCCACAGCTCTGAACATGTTGAATTGTTGATAGCCCATATTGCTTGCTGGAAGCTTGGCATTGCGTCCGACCATCTCTTTTGATGCACCTGGAAAATTTATAATCTTCAGGAACAAGTCTTCGCGTGCACAATTTTACCTCTTCTTTGAAAGGTTGAAGGCTGACAAACTGGACGTACCCAAGTATCCGAAATGCCCAAAAGGCTTTGAGTGATTTTTCTGCAGCTTCTTGACACACAGCAATCTCCAAGGTTTCCTTTCCACTTCCATCCAACAAATCACAGAGCCCTTCCTGCAAAGCAAAAAATATTCTTACACCGTTCTCCAAAACACTTCTTAAATGCTTCTTTCACGGAAACAAATGAGATGAACATTCGGTTCAACTATACCACTCAACTCTAACTTTACATAAACTACAAGTGTTTGTTCCATTTCCACAAAACTTCAACTTAAGTTTTAGAAAAAAGAAAAAATACCCATGATTCAGTTCCACTGAAACTTCTGTAAACACAGCAAACAATAAACAAAATTTCTGTCAAGACTTAAACTTTAACGACAATTTCTAAATAAACCCAGCTTCTGGATCTTTAGGACTAAAATAACAGCTCTCTGGAAAAATTTGGTAGCTCTCTGAACATCTACAGAGAACCTCACTGACATACTTTCAAAGAAACTTGAACGCTTTCCCATTGTTCGGGTTAAGCTTTGCAGCGGTAACAAAGTGCTATCTCCCCGGCCTCTGAACTCCTTCAAATCTTTATCGCATAAGAAAATAGCCCGAAAAACAGAGAACAAGAAGACTGCATGCGTCAAGATTCATGCTATGGTGTGAACAAAGAAGGAAATTTTTATTCGCTCACGAGATTGAAATGGTAAGAAGGATTGCTAGGATACGAATCTATCGATTCCGGAGCTGTCGCAGATGGTCGTCGTCTATCACGGCGAGGACAAAGGCAACGGCGAGTGGCGGAGGTGAGCAGCAAATTTTGCGGGAAGTTTAACAGAAGGAAAACGGAGCGGAGTTGCTGGGCTTTTTACGGGCTTTTATGGGCCGTGGGCGTGGGCTGTATAGTTGGTCATATCTGGCATCTGGCTGTATAGTTTGTAGTATAGTATTAGCGACAGTTCTAGTATAAAGACAAGTATGAATACTATCTTTATACTGGTAGCATAAAAGTCTACTATATAGGTTTTATTCTACACGTATAATTATAATATAAAGGCTCTTGTAGTTCGACAACTCTCTAGCAAGAGATTGTAGGTTAGACTTCTAGAGTCTAAAATGTTGGCTGTTGGTATATTACAACAAATGAAAATAAAGACTCGTATTGTCTTTATACTGCTAGTAGTGTAGTATAAAGCTAGTAAACTAGCAAGTGGAACTACAATGAAAATCTTGAATGGAAAGTGAGCATCGTACCTAAAATGGAACTACTCCTATACTACTCGTCTTGCATCATCAACAGTGCTGCTGATCACATTGCTTTGATGATTCAACAACAATGTTCTTTTATCATGAATCAAAATCTTCTATAAATGGATACATTTGAAACATATTTCAATCAGAAGTTTGTTATCGAGCAAATTAAGAACATAATGGAGAAGGGGAAAGTTTGCGTTACCGGCGCCGGCGGCTTCGTTGCTTCATGGATTGTCAAGCAACTCTTAGAATCAGGATACCATGTTATAGGAACTGTCAGGGACCCTGGTTGGTCTTGAAAAATGTTCCTTTCTTTCATGCATACTTGAATGATTCTTGTATACATGTATGTTCTTCTATTTTTTGTTTTGGTGAATGTTGAATCTGCTGATAGGGAACAAGAAGAAGAACGAACACTTGTGGGAACTAGAAGGAGCTGAACAGAGACTACAGCTTGTGAAGGCTGATTTAATGGAGGAAGGCAGCTTTGATGAAGCTGTGATGGGCTGTGAGGGTGTTTTCCATATTGCTTCTCCGGTAGTCGACGCAAAGTCTGACCCAAAGGCATGCTATACATTACCTCTTTTCATTTTGGATCATGCACATTGCAAAGTTTGAATTTCCGCAAATCTCTTGTTTTGATGCTTCAGGCTGAGATTTTGGATCCAGCAGTAAGAGGCACATTGAATGTGTTGAAGTCCTGCAAAAAAGAACCAGCTCTGAGAAGGGTTGTTTTAACTTCGTCATCTTCAACTATCAGAGCAAGAAATGATATCGATCCAAACGTTCCACTTGATGAATCGTCTTGGAGTTCAATTGAACTATGCGAACGGCTCAAGGTAAAACTCCTTCATTTAGGAAAAAATTTTCATGTGCTCAGTTCATTCGCAATGAAAGATTGCTTTTTGATGTGTCTATAGTTGTGGTACGCATTGGCAAAAGTACTAGCCGAAAAGGCAGCGTGGGAGTTTGCAAGGGAAAACAACATTGACTTGGTGACTGTCCTTCCGTCGTTCATCATCGGACCGAGTTTGCCGCGTGAGTTATGCTTCACTGCTTCTGATGTCCTCGGTCTTCTGAGAGGAGATCCTGAGAAATTCGCGTGGCACGGAAGAATGGGATACGTTCACGTCGACGATGTTGCGCGTTGCCACATTTTAGCTTACGAAAATAGTAATGCTCATGGCAGGTACCTCTGCAGCTCAGTTGTTCTTGAGAATCATGAACTTGCAAGCGTGCTCTCGAAGCGTTATCCTTCACTTCCGATTCCTGAAAGGTAAGTAAGTGTATTCATGAATTCACTCTATGAAGATTTTCGATATGTTGTTTTAGTTTCTGTTTTTTACAGGTTCCCGAATTACTACGGCAAAACTACTTACTACGAGTTCAACACAGCTAAAGCACAAGGACTTGGGTTGAAGTTCAAGTCTATAGAAGATATGTTCGACGACTGCATCAAATCACTGAAGCATCAAGGATACAGCCTCTAAAGTTACACCAATGAATATATTGTCAAGTTTTTATAGACATAGGAACTAATAGTACTGTAACCTTGAAAACGCGACGTGAATGAAAGTGATGAAAAAATATTCTCTACAGCTAATGGCTTTGTAGGGAATGAAAACGAAACACAATACGTTGCAGTAAATGAATAGTTGCTTTTAGAAAGAAACAGAGACTTCACGTGGTTCCGTTGCTCATGTGGTTGCTGTGTGCCCTCTGCTTCAAGATGGATAGATACTTTGATGCCTTCTGTTTCTTTCAACTTTGGACAAATGTTCATCAAGAAATTTCAGCAAAAATAACGGCAGATTAAAATGGTAAAAAGTTGCTTCGATTGCTGCTCGCCACAAGTTAGTACTTTTGGATTCTGGTGGAGAGAGAGATCACGCACCGCCCGTGTGATCCGAGTGTCTTTCAACCTTAATCAATACAAACAAACAGAGTGTTCAATTATTCATCAGGATATCGATTGTTCATAAAAATCCATGCAAGGCTGTGTGGTACCATTAAAGACTCAGATTGAACTTCTTGGACTGTCGGTAGTTCGTGGTTGTTATTTATAATAGAACCATATCCCAGGGTCCCAAAAAATTCTGCTGCTGCAGCTTCGTTCTCTTCATTAAGTAGGTACGATACGGGCATGCTTTCAACGCTTGCAGCTGCCAATCGCTCCTCCTTTTGTTTCCTCTTCCTTGGTAAGACGTTAACCATTGCCAGCTCTACAAAGTCACCATTACACTTGTTCTTCTATATCTGCCAAGTAAAATTAAATAGGAACAGCTTAGCATCTGAAGAACCTCTGCTAGTTTCAGAATGAAGTTCACTTAGTAAAAGTTTAGTTACCTTTGCTTGCATAGTTCCTTTTGCTTAATTCGTGCTTGATGCTTTGGACTTTCCTCTTTTTGATGATTCATGCTCATAACTCTGCAAAATTAAATACAAGTTCACTTATCAGTCATGAATAGTAAAAAATAATGTGATTTTGGTCTAAGTACAACGGGAACTTCCAACTTGGTACAGGTGAATTCAAGCTGACAATCACCGCCAAGTGTTCTTCAATGAAAATCAGGACTTCTCAAACAAAATAGATTTTATTGATAAGTCGAGCATATTGACCTCAGTAAACTTTGACACAGAACGAGCTGACCCAGATCCTTTGAGCCAAATGAAGAAAAATTTGACACACAAAGTGCAAGAAGATGGAAATGAAACACTTGAGAAGTGGATGGCATTTCCGACCACAAATTACAAGAAACCTAGCACAAGTGAGATAACTGAAGAGTTGAATGAAAACGGAAAAGATCAATCTGACGAAGTCCTGCAAGGAACTGAAAAAGCAAATTCAGACGGCAGAGATCTTAACAAGCAAACTATCGGCATAAATCCATCGGCGGAAGGAAGAAAACTGTCAAATGAGAAGGCTGTGGAGCCTGTGAGAACTTCTGAAGAAACGAATGTGAATTCAAGCATTCCAAGAGTATCTCAGGAGCTAAAGGATGCCTTGTCTACTCTGCAGCAGACTTTTGTTGTCTCAGATGCTACTAAGCCAGATTGCCCGATCATGTACGCTAGCACAGGATTCTTTAGCATGACCGGTTATTCAGCAAAAGAGGCTATCGGAAGAAACTGGTACACTGACCGCATCCATGTTATTATTTCCTCATCCGCGGCCTATTAGAAATTGCACTACCATTGACTACAGGAAATTCATAATAGTAGTTTTATTCCCTTTGCTGCAGCCGCTTTCTTCAGGGACCTGACACAGATAAGGTAGAGGTAGCCAAGATTAGGGAATCTGTCAAAACTGGGAAAAGCTATTGTGGAAGGCTCTTGAACTACAAGAAAAATGGAACTCCATTTTGGAACCTTCTAACAGTGACGCCAATAAGAGATAGCAGCGGTAAAGTAATCAAATATATAGGGTAAGTACTAACATAACTTTGCTCATAAATAGTTCACCACACAAGTCCTGCTACAGATTAAATCAACAGTTTAATATAGTACAGTTGCTGTTTAGTAGTATTAGTAGTAAGTAATCTAAAGTTCTTTGTTTACTGATGATCAAATCACATCTAAGTAAATGCATTTATAGTAAGAACCAAAACTATAATAAGAAATAGCAGACAAATGGTAGTCCAAAATTATGATTGCCTTGCTTATCCAGGATGCAGGTCGAGGTAAGCAAGTATACAGAAGGACAAAACGACAAAACATTGCGACCAAATGCACTACCTATGTCCCTAATCCGATATGATGGTATGCTGCTGAACCTAGTAGCTCCTGGAAGCTAAACTCTGATTTCCATGCTTGACATGATTCATTATGTTGCCTCTTTGATTTAATTCCAAATCAGCACGACAGAAGGACAGGGCTTTATCATCAATTACAGAAGTTGTTCAGACCATCAAGTATCCCCAAACACACTCTCAACCTCAAGAGCTTGATGAGCCTATGCATGTGAGAATAGATTCTCCGATACAGAAGTCTTCAGAACTAGAAAACTTCAAATGTCCTGGGAGAGTGTTTTCAATGTCATCTCCTATTGATAGGAAGTCGAGAATGAGCAGTAGAAAATCTGGACGTCTGTCCTTAATGGGGTAAGTTCATAGCTCTATTACTTGTGGTATCAAAAAATGGTGGCAAACATCCTTTAGCACATTGCTTTCCCATATCACTCGAAAATTAGATACCAACTTTCTTCTGAATCTTTTGATGATTTGATCATGAAACTAATATGCAGAAGAGCACACTAGGCAGTAATTTGATTGGCAGAGAATTTGCAAATTTGCAGGTTTAAAGGAAGGAAACAAAGCTCTGTTGAAAAGCATGAAACAGCTGTTGAGCCAGAGATTTTAATGACTAAAGATGTACAGAGAACTGAAATCTGGGACCATGCAGATAGGGAAACAAACATACGTCAAGGGATCGATTTAGCCACTACATTGGAGCGTATTGAAAAGAATTTTGTGATAACAGACCCTAGGCTCCCTGATAATCCAATTGTAAGTACCAGCCTGAGAATTCTTAAAACCTAAATACAGTATGATAGATGTAATAACTAATTCATGCTAACAAAATTACTATTTCAAGAAGGGCACTAGCAGTGGCACAAGCTTCACAGATCACTATCTCCTTCCACTTAGTTGTATTTTCCTTGAGCTTGTAAACTGGTTTAGAAATGTCTAGATATAGGATATGAATCTATTTTTTGGAAGATATCAAGATCATCTTAATGAGCTTTCATAAGCATCATATGTCAATGTCGAGTAATGCTCTGATGCTATTATGCAGCACAAAATGACAGTTGAGGATCAGTTACATGCCTAAATAGTTTTATCCACAATGTATTGCAGATATATGCATCGGACAGCTTTCTTGAGTTAACAGAGTACACACGGGAAGAAATTCTAGGAAGAAACTGCCGGTATGAAAAAGGAAAATCAGGCATTTTGATCGTATAGTGATTCAGCAGAACATGCTTCTTACGATGTCCTATGCAAGTTATAAGACAATTATTCTCACTAAATCTCAAATTTGAGGACCATACATCTTGAACTGTAGTATCATACAGCTGGTACCTAAATGTATCTAACAAAAATCACTTGCACTATCCACTCTGTGAATCTGAAACTTTAAATCATCCATGTTCAAAAATATTGGAGATATATTTGAATAGAGTTTGCATTGAAAGGATAGTTCAGTATAGTATCCAGTGAAAGGACAATCTGCATATGTGGAATGACAACCAAGAAGCTGCCTTAAAGGATTGGAGCTTTTTCCTTCCATCCAGTCAGCAATTTCCATCTGCGTGAAATATGATACTGATTAGTTTCTTGCATTCTTTATGATAAGCATGACCAGATCTTTACTTTGAAACATATCATGAACTTACACACAAGAAACTTGAGCTTACTGGGCAATGAAATTGCTATCTAATCATCTAGATTCTTTCAAAACCAAATATCTTTCCAACTGATTTTCAGCATTCTGCCTTTTATAAAAAAATATCCAGATAAAGAACTAACTTATACAGCATTACAGATTTCTGCAAGGTCCTGACACAGACCAAGCAACTGTTGCAAAAATAAGAGATGCCATTATAGAGCAAAGACAAATTACAGTCCAGTTGATCAACTACACAAAGAGTGGTAAGTTAGAGAAATTCCAACTTTGCAGTTAAATGCGGAGACTTTTCAACTGAAGACTCTCCCCCCTTTGCTTGTTTACTTATCTTTGCTTAGCTATTTAACCATAACCATACTTGTTAACATTATCAGGAAAAAAATTTTGGAATTTGTTCCACTTACAACCAATGCGTGACCAAAAGGTGAAACCCAAATCCATAGACTACAGGATTGTTATTCATCTACGTCCTATTTCATATATAGCATTTCATTAACTTCCCATCAATGCCTCTAATCGCAGGGCGAGCTACAATATTTCATTGGTGTACAACTAGATGGAAGTGATCATGTTGAACCTCTTCACAATCGCCTATCAGAAACAACAGAGCTGCAGAGCACTAAAATAGTAAGTGCTTGAGAGGCATGTCTCATGCAGTCTCCATTGGCATTTCAAGTCGAAACATCTTTGTCAAAAAGCATCATCAGAGCCTCTCACTGATATCTGTCTTTTCTAAACTTCACCAGAAAACAAGTCTTTAACCTTGAGTTCGCATGTGAGAGGGTATACTCATATGTAGTGTCAAAAGGATTTTCCTATAGATAAATATTTCAGCAAACTCAGTAATAGACAAACTAGTTCATTACCAAAAAGTATCATTGCCAAAGGCTCATACAATCAAATTCCTTCTGTAGATATGGTAGGATATATGTCCACGTCAAACCGAAAGATTTAGGCCATGCTAGCCAGAAAAGTTTTAAAATTTCATTCTAGAAAAGAGAGCATGTCCAGGGTTTCATCTCTAACAAGAGAAAACATGTATAGAGCTCTCTATGTCAACAATAACATGAACTCTGTAGCAACCATGCTTTTTGGGAAATTTGCAATCGTAGAGATACAACGGTCCCTTCAGACTTGGAACTTCTTATTTCAGGTTGAAGCAACTGCTGGAAATGTTAATGAAGCTGTTCGGGATCTTCCTGATGCCAACTTGGTAAGGTACATCTTTCTACTACAATTTCATACTGTATAACATTATGAAGTACTTTTCAGCTGTACTTTAGTAACAACCTAGTCATTTTTTTTCATCTGCAATTTTATTATCAGCTCACTTAATTAATTCCAATCGACACTGTCGATGCTAGGCAAGAGAATTTCCTTATCAACATTTTCTAGCCTTGATGACAAATCGATACGTTCAACAAAGAACTGCCTGTTTTGCTCTATCTTCTATTTGAATTTCCAATAATATCATTAACTTCTTATGCAGAGGCTGGAGGACTTGTGGGCAATCCATTTGCAATCTGTCTTCCCTAGACCTCATAAAAGAAACAATCCTTCTTGGGGAGCAATAGAAAAGGTATAGTTTTTTAACCATCGTGCATCACAAAGTACTGTTTACCACTGTGGATAGTATATTCCTAGTCGAAATATTATATATTTTAACTATGTACAAGTGAGCTCTTTCCTTTCAAGTCCATATTTCTAGTATTCAAATCCTAAATACGTAATTTTTCTTCCGTAATTGACCTTAAGTTTTTATGTTAGATTGTCCACATTGCTTGTTTGCCAAGCTGCGTAATTACTTATATGGGTTATAGCACTCTCATCTTTTGAGTTAGCTTTTTAAAGTTGAGTTCTACTCAATCCATCTAACATGGTATCAGACCGAGCAATATGTAGAAATTGGCTCCATAAGAGAATCAGCCCCATAAGGAGATTGTGTCTGGCCCAGCTCTGCGTGCTACGTGTAAGGCAGATGTTAGATAGTCTTGCTTTGTTGTTTGCCAAGCTGGATAGCTGTTTATATAGATTTAGGCACCCTTATCTTCTGAACTAGCTTTTGGGGTGGAATTATATCCGTACTCATCTAATATTTATCATATTCACTAGGAATATAGCAGCATTTTACCTAATTATAATCAAGAATAAGGAGACAATAGCATTCACTAAGTAAAGAACACTGGTACTCTAATTCTTCTAACTTGCATGTCACTTTGCATTGAACATTATCTCTAAGTGCAAGAAGTCACTTTTTAGTTTTGTCAATCTATTTATATATGTGTCACATGCAGACCAGCTATTTTACTTTTGTTGTAGATCATCGGCAAAGGTGAACAGCTTGGCCTTAAGCATTTCAGCCCCGTAAGACCTTTGGGTTGCGGAGATACTGGAAGGTAAGCCCACCATTATCCAGGAAAATACTACTTAGTTAAACAAAAATCTGCATCCAGTAAAATCATCGATTTCATATAGATAGACTGTACGCTAACAAACTGATTCAAAGTTTTACTTAGAAATAGTAAGCATTACAAATCCAAAAGCATTTACTTTATATTCCAAAAATCTAAGGATCTGTATTGCATTCACCCTTTCATTCTTCTTACGAAATGACATGGCTATTTTATGCAGTGTACACTTGGTGGAACTGCAAGGCACTGGGGAACTTTTTGCAATGAAGGCAATGGATAAATCAGTGATGCTCAAACGCAACAAGGTTAGATTATGAGTTATATAACACAACCTTGTTAAAGATACCTCATATGAAACATAACTTGGAAAAAAAGGAGTAACCATGATTAAATGGGGTTCATAGTGATTATGAAAAGGTATATATACAAACTTTCAGTTGATGAAGCTAAACAGGTTATCTCTCTGCACATACAGGTCCACAGGGCATGCATCGAAAGGGAGATAATCGCATTACTGGACCACCCCTTTCTCCCGACACTCTATACTTCATTTCAGGTATACTTCATCCAAGGTTTGAGTTTATAGTACTACTTCAAAAGAATGTCTTAGGAATAAAGTAATTCTAACTTTCAAACATATTTACTTGATAAATAAAAACTAGTCTTGAATATTATTTATTTAATTAATATGTAACATACTAATCTGTCCTTCGCTTCCAGACATCCACACATGTCTGCTTAATAACAGATTTCTGTCCTGGGGGAGAGCTATTTGCTTTACTTGATAAGCAACCAATGAAGCTTTTTAAAGAGGATGCTGCCAGGTAATGAGCGTCATATTCTCACATAATTCATTGTTTTTAACATTTCCAATCTTCCGGCGATAGAGTTCCATAGCCCTTTCATTCTTTTTAACTGGACAACTAGGACACAATTTGTTATGGAAAACTGCTTACAAGCAACAGATTTGTGCATGCAAATTCAGGGAAGTAGTTTCACATCCTTTTATTATGAAAGAATTGAGACAAACTTTTAATCATACATTATCTTAAACATCATTCTTTTTTAACACTCCAGGTTTTATGCGGCAGAAGTTGTAGTTGGGCTGGAATACCTTCACTGTCTAGGTACATCCACCAAAAAGATATAATGATCATACTAATGAGGATGCTATACTAAATTCTTAAAACAGGTACCTTGACCTGAAGATTTTCTCTTAGAGACTTGTTTATGTTGCAGGAATCATCTATCGTGACCTCAAGCCCGAAAACATACTTCTTCAGAAGGATGGACATGTTGTATTGACAGATTTCGACCTATCATTTTTAACATCTTCTAAACCTCAGGTATGTTTCTGTAAGGTCCTTACTCTTCCACATAATTAACATTAACCTTAGATTTTTTTATTTAGTTTATATTAAATGACAAATCACAAGTGTAACTGGTGTGCTTAAAAACTTAACATGCCTTTTCACTTTTATCCTGCTTCTCACCAAATTACATTGTATTATGAAGTTTTTTTCCTGCATATGTGCTTTATTGCAGGTAATAAAACAATCACTGCCAGCAAAGAGAAGAAGATCAAGAGACCATGTTCCTCCACTCTTTCTTGCAGAACCAAAAACACAATCAAATTCATTCGTCGGGACAGAAGAGTATATAGCTCCTGTAAGATCTTTTGTATGGTTTGTTAGTTCTAAATTATGCTCTCAGTCTCAGACTCTCGGCATACTAATAATTCTCAGTTGTAGTATCTTTCACATGAAAATTGCTGCATCTCTAACTTAACATAAACACACAGTCAGTCAGAAGAAAAGCAAATCCACTGAATTTTTGACAAAAAGAAAGCAAAGGCAAAGAAACAATTAGAAGTACCTTTACATAAAGGTCAGTTTGTAGCTCACTGAAAACTGAAGATGCTTCTCCAGTACCTATCCAGGTTTCCTTTTCTGGCAGACCTGACGAAAAATCAAGCAGGTACTATAAAATTAGTCCAACTCACTGAAGATAAATCTTAACTTCCTCACCTCAGAGGTCCAGAAAAGCTTAGAGAGTCTGTGACATAAACAATCATCTGCCACCAAGCCAGCCGACCATTGGCTGTACATCAGAATATTCTAGACGAGTATAGAATATGTTAAGTAATTTCTTTCTGCAATCAATGTCTATAATTTTGCATTTTGGCAGATCATTATAATACTAAAGGGTTACTAAAGTTATGGCTTCTCAAACTTGTATCTTCAGGAAGTTGTTACAGGAGGACGACACACCAGTGCTATTGATTGGTGGGCTCTGGGTAAGCATATTAGTTCTGAAAGTATTAAATCAAAGTTGGAGCAAACACATACTTGTTGTTTAGATAAAGTCAATCTGCTCACGGTCTGCATACAGGAATCTTATTGTACGAGATGTTATATGGGCGAACACCATTCCGGGGGAAGAATAGACAAAAGACATTTGCAAACATATTGCACAAAGATCTGACATTTCCTAGCAGTATTCCGGTAAGAATATAGGCTCCTCACAACTTAATAAGTCAAATAAGTCCACAATTTCCAATAAGACAATCGCATGATTTTACAAGTCGCAGGTTAGTCTTGAAGCAAGGCAACTGATCAATGTACTCTTACATAGAGATCCAGCAAATCGTTTGGGATCAAACATGGGTGCCAATGAAATTAAACAACATCCTTTCTTTCGTGAAATAGATTGGCCACTCATCCGATGCATGGTAAACTTTTTCCTGCTTTGTTTGTCCAAGATACTTCCACTAAGAAGCACTTTGCATGCAATGGCGAATAAGGCACGACCTAACAACATGATCATTGTGCAACTAAAACCTTTTGCAACTTACGACATTCTGCTACAAGTTACTCAAAAAACACTGTCAGTAGCTCTATCCTTCTACGACCTACAAAGTTAAAAAGACAAGGCTACCCAATTGTTAAGAGCAAACAATTATCTGCTGCAATTAACGGCACATCAGAACAGCACTTAGGAACTAT
The DNA here is from genome assembly GCA_019914995.1 of Acanthochlamys bracteata. Lineage (NCBI taxonomy): Eukaryota > Viridiplantae > Streptophyta > Magnoliopsida > Pandanales > Velloziaceae > Acanthochlamys > Acanthochlamys bracteata. Next base: position 126,785 of record CM034145.1, read on the forward strand.
TTACATGGCAGCAGGAAGTTTCCTGGAGGTCTTTCCTAATTTTCACTATGAAACCACGACAGAGGGGTTTAGTTTCTATGATCCTATTAAATTAAACAAGTATGACAGAAACAGTATTCATAGTTAGATCATGCAATCACATAACCATACCCATGTTGTATGATTCTTGAATATTCATGCAGACTCCGCCTCAGCTAGATGTTCCACTGGAATTAATTGGGAAGGAACCAGAAACTAAAGTTAAGAACATGCATCCAGATGACGAGGAAATGCTGATTCAGAGCCTAAATAACTTCTAAGGTGAAGCACTTGCTAGACTGGACTTCAAAAAATGAGGAAAGTTCCAAATCTCATATAGTTCAAGTTAAGTTATTATTGTCTTACCTGAAGAAAGTTATATAATGCTCCTCAATGCCATGATTTTTGAATCACCAAATACAGAGGAATTTTCAATTCTGTGTCATAAAACTCGTGTCCTATTAAAAAACACTCTAGATAGTGCCCGCATAATTAGTTATATAGCAGACGACTACATAACTGTTTCTGACATCTCCAAAAATGCATGAAATGTGCAGGTCATTTGTAGAGAAGATTTCAGCATTACAATTGCTTGTTGCTACAAGGCTACCATGTTGCTAAGAGTAGAGATGTGTGTCCTATGCCTATCTATAATAATCAAAGCAAGGCAAATTTATCCAAATCATTAAGTAACAAGAAGCAGCTTATTTAGCAGAACAAACCAAGAGACAAAGAAGCACAGACATACGCATTGCGAAAGATCACTTTAGTGGTACATCCAAATTGGACGATGAACAGCTGCCAAGAGAGTAATCATTAAGCAAGAGTTATATGATTTGAGCAATAGAAAAAGAAGTGAAAGAAGAACTTTAACTGGTTACAACTATTTTTCCATGCAGTATCTTGTAATTACTCATTGTAAAGCATACTCAAACTACTATAGTAATAAAAAGACGTGAATATTTTCACTGATTGTAATGCTTTCCAACTTATGTTGGTTCCTCTAATAAGGGGTGGATTTAACAAATAACCTTGACAACCTGATCATAGCTTTTGCATCCAGCTTCAAGAGTGAAGCGCAGAGATTGAACAAACCTAGAAGCCAATTTAACAGATTAAGTAACTAATGCAATCTCAGTCATGTACCTCACCAATCCTAAGTCTGCATTAAAGTGGCACAGAAAAATTGAAGTATGTTTTAAGACCTCAACATGTGGAGAATTTAAACCCTCCGGGGCATATGGAGTACCAAGCTAAAGAAACAAGGCTTGTCCTCGTCTATTCTGATCTTTATTTGAACCAATCAAAATATTTGGGAGAACACAAAAGCTAAGCACTATAGGAAAAATTCCGGTTCTGATAGGTGCACCTGACATGGCATTTCCCATTCAACATTATCTCATGCAATGTTCATTTCTGATTTTTTATATCAACCATGGAGTGACTTAAGCTGATGCAGGAAAATAGCTATTCACTTCTAAATTACAGAAGCAAAATAGACAAACTATTTGATTTCAAACAAGAAAGAAACATGAAGAAGAAAAGCGAAGACATATGTATGTTTGTTGAGAAATGAGCTTCTTGAAAAGATTTGGCCCAAATAAGGAACTAAAACCAGAAGAAACTGCTTTCAAATTTCCATGTATGTTTAGAACATTATAGACAAAGGTAAGAAAACAATGTGTGATTCAAAAACACAACTACTGCATGTAGTTGTGTTAGCTTCTGTATAGAATTCAGAGTTAAGATATGGACCGCATAAAAATGCCAACATAACTTGAAGACAGAAAGTTCACCGAACTATCATGAAGACTGGACTAAAAGGGCCTACGTGATGCTTTCTTCCCAAAGATTGCCTCCCAAACCATAGGAGTGTAAGGGCCCTTATTATTCATGTGCTCTCTAACAGCTCTGTCATCCATGGCATAACCTCTCTCTCTTAGTCTCCGAACAATAACTGCAGCTTCCTCTACACCCTTCTCCTTACAGAACCCGTCAACCAGACCAGTGAAAGTAGCAGCATTTGGCAAGTGTTTGGCATCCAACATTTCCATGCAAAACTCGAGAGCATCTTCCGGTCTCTTCCCCTTGGTCAACCCCTGAATTGCAACCGCATAACTAAAAGCATTCAGCTCAATTCCATTCTTTTGCATCTTCCTGAATATCCGTTTTGCCTCATCAAACTTTGCAGCCTTACAGAACACCTCCACAACTGCAGTATAGATAACAACCTCAGGAATGGTCCCTTTCTCACGCATAAGCCCGAAAAGCTTCATGGCCTCCTGAATCAACCCATCCTTGGAGAGCCCGTCGAGCATCGCTACGGCATTGGGAATAAGCCCAGTCTCTTTCATCTTCCTGAACATTTCATCAGCATCTTGTGATGACTCTGCCTCCACATTCTCACTCTGCAACTTCTTATCGGACTCAGCTTCTTCATCCTTCTTGCCTTTGCCAGCATTCCCAAGATTCAACTTTTCGAAAAGGGTCTCCCCAATACCCTTCTCTTTGCCTGTAGAACCTTCGATTCCACCCACAGCAGTATCAATCGAGCCATTGTTCCTGTCTTCTCCTCTTGGCCCAAAATCAAACCTTGGATTAAATTTTTCATTTTGATCTCTGAATCCTCCTCTCTGTTCTCCTCCCATGAATTTTTCACGCATCCTGCGTCGACTCATTTCTCCCCTCTTGTCATCAAGATCAGATGAAAAGCCATTGGGACCTCTATCATGCAAAAGGCCACTACCCATTTCTCCATGCCTTTTCTCAAGCTCAGAAAACAAACCATCTGAATCTCTAGCACTCAACTTGAACTGTTTCTTCTTCATCTTTTCTTCTTCATCATCATCAACATTATCAAGATCAGCAAAGAAATCCTCAGTAGCTTCTCTCACCGGAGGCCTTCGATTGATCTCATTGCTGCTGTTAATCTTGTTGTCTCTGACGTTAAGATTTCTGAGAAAAGAATCTTCTTCTTCATCTGCTGCTGTGTTTCTTCTCCGATTGAAATCTTCACTTCTTGGTCTATTAGGTACTGATGAACTGAAGCAAACAAGCCTCTTCAACAACAAAAGATCATCCTTTGATTCTTTCTTCAACAAATTCGAAGTGAGAACAGTCCTCCATAGGTTGGATTGCATCTTTTGCTCAAAAACAATCAAATCTTTAACTGTCCTTTCCCTTTTCTTCTGTTAAATTTCTTCTTTTGTTCGTCAAGGTGAAAAAAGTTTGGATTTTTGATCGAGGAGTTAAGGTTCTTGATTCTTTTTATTTACAAAAATATCCAGCTACTGATTTGAAATCAGTATAAAGATTAGGGGTGCTTATGGAAAATTTTCAAATTTCTTGGATTTCATTTCCATGGCAGGGGCTTATCATCAAAACTTCTTGTTATCTATCCATTATCATGGAGCCTGAGTGAGCTCTCTGTGAAAGAAAACCCTTCAAAGGTGAGAATTTTAAGTCCTGAACTTGATTCTTTTGTCTTTATTCTTAAAATTTTGTAGTTGTTTTCTTCTTAGTGAGTTTAATTCATGGATTCTTGTGATGAAATTAGCTTCAACTGAATGTTCTTTTCAATGTGTTTGTGAATTTTCAAGTGCTTTCTTTCTCAGATAATTTTGTAACTGGAGAGAATTTTAGCTTGCAATTGATAGTTTCTGAGATGTTTATGGATTCTGGATTTTAAATTTAACTTGAACTGAGTTCTTTCTTGAATTCTAGAGTACAATTAGAACTTTCTGGTATGTTAATTGAAATAGTTCGAACTAATCAAGCATAAATCTTTGATGTAATTAGTTCAGAGCAAAGCTCTAACTCAGAAGGTAAAGGCTTTGAGTGCTCAAACCCGACGTGTTGTAAGTACTTTGTGTTTGTGAGGTGGAATTGAGCTTGAACGAATGCTTTAAGGTTTTGATATTGTTGATTACTTCTTACGAAACCCAGAAATCGCCATTATTGAAGTTTGTCTTTCATGTTAAAAGTTAACGTTCTTGAGTTCAGTCAACCCATTGGTTATTTTGCTCTTTTTTCCCGATTATAAGAAGCTGACTAGCTTAGTACCATATAGCCGACCCCAAATGTCAATAGCTTCATTGTTCATTTTATTGAATTGGCTTAGGTTTAGGATCTACAATGGAAGTGATTGTAGACAAGAAGGCGACAGTTGCAGGTTTCTTGAAGGAGAAAGGATTCGATGATAAGACCATAGATGGAATGCTGAGAAGATGCAAGCAACTCCAGAGTGTCGAAAGGGAGAGAGCTAGTGACAATTGGGGTTATCTCAGAAGCATAGGGATTCAAGAGAGGAAACTCCCTCATGTTATTTCAAGGTGCCCCAAAGTTCTTGCTTTAGACTTAGACGACAAGCTAGTCCCTACGGTTCAATTCCTTGAAACACTTGGAACAAAGCCCAATGCAGTTGCCTCAGCCATCACTAAATTTCCGTACATACTTTTGCATAGAGTTGAAGAGAAGCTTTGCCCTCTCCTGGCCTTTTTCCAAACATTGGGAATATCTGATAACCAAATAGGGAAATTGTTACTTCTCAATCCAAGGCTTATCAGTTACAGCATTGATGCAAAGTTCAAACAAATAGTGGAATTCTTCCTTAGCCTTGGCCTTAACAAAGAAGGGATGATAGGCAAAATCCTCATAAAAAACCCTTTCATCATGGGATACAGTGTTGAAAAGCGACTTGCTCCTACAGCTGAGTTTCTAAGATCGATCGGTCTGAAGGAACCTGACTTGCAGAATGTGGTTCTACACTTTCCTGAAGTTTTGTGTCGAGACGTGGAAAAAATTCTCAGAATGAATTTCATTTTCCTTCAAAATTGTGGATTTAGTGATCAGCAATTAGCAGCATTAGTATCTGGGTATCCGCCAATTCTAATCAAAAGCATCAAGAATTCTTTAGAACCCCGAATGAAATTCTTAGTACAAGTTATGCAGAGAGACATCACTGAAGTTGTTCACTATCCTGAATTTTTCCGGCACGGATTAAGGAAAAGCTTGGAATTTCGACATAAGCTTCTGAAGGAACGGAACATAAACTGCAGCTTGAGTGAGATGCTGAACTGCAACCAGAAAAAGTTCGTTAGCAGGTTCAAAATTGTTCATGGGTTATCCTGATCATTTTCTTCCTGTATTTACACTTGGTTCTTCACCTTCTTCGCATGAGAGCTCGAGCATGTTGTGTTTAATGTTTAACATATTTCTGGCATTTGTGTATACTTCATCTTGTATGATTCTTTTTCAATGAAAAGCATGAGTTTCTTCTCATGCCACTCTCCTTACCTGAAACTAGCTTATCAACTTATTGTATTGATGATTTTAGTCTCAAATTTGAGCATGTTGGTGAACCAACTCAAAACCAGAAAGAACTGTTCGTTAATTGTTGCTTGTTTGAAATTAGCTCCAACAGCTTGCCTCTGATGAACAAGAATAGAAAAAAGACAGACGGTCAAAAGGAAACCTGGAATTCAGGATGAGTTGTTGGATATTTTATTATCTTAAATATCTCAGCATTAACAACTCATTCATTTCTTTTGTCTTTTTAAATTTTAATAATCTCATAAGTTTTGACATATGTGCTCTTTCTTTCTTGATATTCATTTCGACTCAATTTCAATAGATTTTTAACTTGTAACTGAAGATAATTTCAGAATCCAAGAAACTTAAAAACAGATATTAATTGAAACAAAGTTTCAAGGAGTACTATTGACTATTTAGAATCTGTTTAATTATACGAAGATAATTTCTACAAATAAATTTTAAAAATAAAATATAAAAAGTATATTTTAATGAGAGTATAATTTGGAATATTATTAATATATGAAATAAAATTTGAAGTTAAATTTTGATAAAATAAAATCTAGTATAAATGTGAAAGTATAATTTATTATAAATATGAAAGTAAAATTTACAGAAATTATATTCTTATAAGTGAAGTGAAATTCACAGGAAATTGTAACAGTCAAATTTTTTTAGTTTAATTAAATGTGAATCTCACTGTATTCTTATAAATCTGCAAGTAAAATTCTTTTGTTTATATAAATGTGAAGTAAATTCTCAGGAATTCAAATTTTGAAAAAAAATAAATGAAGTTGGATTAGTAATTGAAATATACTATTTTATATAAACTAAAGAATTTAACATGCTGCATGCATCACAGGAACTACAAGACAAACAAGAGAAATGAGATAATAGAACAAACAAAAACTTAAATTTTAATGAACGTCAGCTGCTGCAACTGCAAGTCTGCAGCACGTCCTGGCACCCATAAATATTTCCAAAAATATTTTATTTCGTTTCACTTTGTAAAGCCTCATTTACAAAAATTAAATGGAAAGTAGGCTGGTTTTTTCACTAATTGATTGATTAGTTTTAACCTGTCACATTAAAATAAATATAAACATGTTATAAGTGCTTGGACAAGAACCAGGATGCCATCAAAGAAGTCAACTGTCCCAGCGTCACAGTAGAAGAGGGACAACAATGCCATTACAAGTTTTTGTTAAAAAAGTTATTTCTTTCTCCAGCTCGTGATCTTCAAGGGTCTTCCATTTCTCCTTCTTCTTCTTCAATCTTGAGTCTTCAAAAGATAGATTTGGTTCTTTTGTCTTCTTTATTCGTTCATTCACCAATGACTTCAACAGAAACAGCTCCACTGCTGAAGAATAAGAATCAAGAACAACATCGAGATGGAGGAGGAGAAGAAAAACAAGAAAGGGGAAGTTCTTCATGGAGGAGTTGGAATTTGTGGTGCAGAGAACTAAGGTTGGTTTGGTACATTGCTGGACCAGCAGTGGCTACTTCAGTGCTGCAGTATTCTCTCGGCTCTATAACGCAGACCCTTGTAGGACATATCGGAACTCTTGAGCTCGCTGCCGTCGGTCTGCAGAATCTTGTCGTCTCTGGCATAGGCTTCGGCTTCATGGTAAAAGATTCCATCTTCTTCTTCTTCTTTTCGTATTTCTTTCTTCCGTTTTTTGTTTTTCTGCAATCTTTTGTTTTTAGGTAGTGTTAAAGGTGTGGTCTTTGAGGATTTCATCAATCAGAGTTTTAGCTATTTTCTCTTTGCAAGTGAGTCCTTTCATGATTTCTAGTGCATAAACAGATTTTCTTGAAAGGAATTGATGCAAAAGTTGTTTTTTGAAGAGTTCATCATGGCTATTTTTTAAGTACAACCAAAAAAAATTTGATCTTTCTTGAAGCTTCCTTTTGTTGTCATTTCTCCTCTGCACATTCTTTCTGTTTTAATGTGCTAGCATTCATTTGGTGTGTTTTGTAGCTTTTGCTTCAATGTCAAGAACAAAATTTTCTTGCCCATTTTGTTACTGTAAGCAAATTGTTTAGGGATTTTCTTTAGGGGCCTATTTACGGAAATTCTATTGTTCGTGAGAAGATGTTTTTGTCTGCAGTTGGGCATGGGAAGTGCCCTGGAAACACTCTGTGGACAAGCATATGGAGCAGGGAAGCTAAACATGTTAGGCATTTATCTGCAAAGGTCATGGTTGATTCTGCTATGCACTGCAGTAATCATGTCGCCGATCTATATATTTGCCACTCCGCTTTTGAAGTTAATGGGACAAAGCAATGAAATCGCCGAATTGGCTGGCAAATTCTGCATATGGATGCTTCCTGAACTCTTCGCTTTCGCTTTAAACTTCCCCATTCAGAGATTTCTTCAGGCACAGAGCAAGGTTTTGGCAATGACATGGATTTCTGCTGTCGCTGTGGTTCTTCATGTGATTCTAAGCTGGTTGTTCATCATAAAATTGGAGATGGGATTAGTTGGTGCAGCAATCACTCTCAATTTTGCTTGGTTTGTGTTGGTTGCTGGGCAGCTCGGGTATGTAATCATCGGATGTCGTGAGGATACTTGGACTGGTTTCTCATGGCTTGTCTTCTCTGATCTCTGTAGTTTCTTAGGTCTGTCACTTGCATCCGCTGTCATGCTGTGGTATGATTTCTTTCTTAAAAAAAAATTCATAAAATGTGTGTTCTCACAATTGAAACACCACGTTGATTTTAGGAGAAGGTTTTTTTGTCTTTCTTGTTTGCTGGTTATTCTTGAAACTCATTCAAGTTTGTAAACTTCTTGCAGCTTGGAATATTGGGTGTTGATGTTTGTAATTTTATTAGCTGGACTTCTTCCAAATCCTGATATCGCAGTGGATGCAGCTTCCATTTGGTAAACAATCTTCTTGTTCGTCGTTCTTGTAGTAATTCTGAAATGAATGAGCTAGATAGTGACAACTAAATGAATTTTCTTTTCTCATGCTGCTTATAAATCGTGACCCCTTGTGATCCCTATATATACAGCATGAATGTTGAAGGATGGGTTTTCATGATTCCATTGGGACTACTAGCCGCCGTAAGGTGAGTTTCCTCATGGTGAACAAGCCAAAATTTTATTCCTATATGTTAGTATGTTACCCTTTCCCTTGTAATAGTCTAATCTCCTTGAAGATGATTCCTACTTAGCTTCAAGCTTTTGTCACATATTACCAAATTTGTAATATTATGTTGTTTCCTTCGTAATCACAGTGTGAGAGTTTCCAATGAACTGGGAGCTGGACGACCACAGGCTGCAAAGTTTTCGGTACTAGTTGTGGTTACAGTATCCGTTATCATTCAAACCATATTAGCGCTTGCTGTTCTATATACTAGGAAAGAATTTCCAGTTATTTTTACTGAGAATCAGCAAGTAAGAGACAAAGTAAGCACGATGGCATATTTTCTGTGTGCTTCCATAATCTTCGCTAGCATTCAATCAATTCTATCAGGTAGGTGTCTTGGGGGAAAAAATATGTTCCATCAATCCGTTTCTTCTGTTAATCTGTAATCGAGTATTTACCTTTCTCTTCAGTTTTTCTTATCCCTGATTTCATGTGAGCTTTCAGGTATGGCTGTTGGTGCTGGTTGGCAAACCACGGTAGCGTATGTAAATCTTGGTAGCTATTACATTGTGGGCTTGGGAACTTCTGCCCTTTTGGCTCTCAAATTTAAGCTCGGTTTAGAGGTGTGCAAGAAATCCTAGCTTAACTGATTATTCCAATTGTTGTGCAAGTTTTAGATGACTCAATATCATCGTACTACAACTACCTCATGATACTAATGATTGTTTTAATTTGTGTCAATAAAGGGAATATGGAGCGGTCTTCTTTTTGGAATTCTTGTGCAAACAATCATCCTTGTAGTAATTACTTTGCGGACGGATTGGGAAAATGAGGTGAGCTAAAGTTGACTTCATCATCTTAAGTAATGTTAGGTTTTTTATTTTTTTAGTTGCTAGAGGTAGATGATCAGCAATGATTTGGAATGACAATGCAGGCCGCATTGGCAAGTGACCGAGTATCAGCTCACTCGTAGACGAGCCTTTGGACACAACCATCTGAATCTTCTTTTTAATTTAATTGCATTCTGTACTCGATATCCCTGGTCCCTATAAGCAATGAGGGAGCTTATCTTTGGGCAACGCGGGATGGGTGCTTCGCATATGCTTGGGTGCTTCTTCATGTTAGAATCAGCAACACTGAAGCATTTTTTGCTCCGTATGATGTGATTTTGCAGAGAGGAGATTGCTGAAGTATTCAGCTGTTTTTTTTCATGTTAGAAAAATTTGTGTTCCAAATTTTTGTTAAAAGACTTTAAAACAGGATTTTGTTCTCGAATAGAAAATTTTCATTACATAAGTTCATGAAGTAATCTTGTGATTTCCCATTTCAAGTATTTCAATTACTTTCTTGATGATAGGATATCAACGTTGTACGCTACTATATATCCTATCTTGCAAGAGGGATCTCACACAATTTTGATAATTTTGTTGATCTACGACGGGAGAGAAATGGTCTGCAGAAGAAAAATATTAACACTGGGTTCATAAGAAGGAAGGATAATTTGTGGTTAACCATTGGACATGCGTATGTATTACGTACGTATGCATACAGAGTAAGACCAAGGGAAGCACCTCCTCAAGTACACCTGTTGATATTTGTCATACGCATGAATCCATGTGTAAGTATGTAGATAAACATTCAAGAGCTGACAGAAATTCTCATGAAGAAAAAACAATGCTGCAATTTTATATTTGTAAGATTTATATAGCTCGTTGTTGTCAAGTAGTTTTGGTCAACAAACATTTCAAGCTTCTTATACACCAAATGTAATTATAAGAATAATACTAAGCTCCGTGACATTTACACATAAAACTTACCATAGAAGATTTGGTTGAATTCCGCAATATTAGAGCATGAGAATTGCTTTCTAGTCGCACATGGAAAACTCAAAATTTGCAACTGTTAATCATACGTATTAACATTCCATTTGTACTTCCAGTTTCTTTTTCTATCTGCAGTGCCCTTTCTGTGCAGACGTAAAGCTGCACTAGACTCTCTAGCTGGGAACAAACATGGCCTTCCATTGAAATTTTTGAACTTTCGCAGCTGATGCGTACCAAAATCTCTGATAGTCATCGTGATAAAGAGCAGGCAATGTTCTCTTCTTATCACTAGCTGCAGTGCTTGAAACAAACTTGGAAATGAGAAGTTTCCCTTTCAAATCTATGAAAGCAAATTTTGTTCTTGCTGATTGGCCAGATCTCTATGCACAAGATATCGGAAAGTAGAGTTGTATGGCAACCATTGTACATACTTATCAGGTTTTCCCTTACGGATACCTTGGATGAGTTTCTGCTGAGTTTCAGGTATGCAATCTTGTATGATATCCAACAGGTCAGGCAGTTCCAGTGAAGCATCCTTCGCATAGTGATACAGCAATTTTGGAAGGAGGATTTTCTTTTCCTTCTGAATTGTGACATTAGTGCGGATGAATTCTTCCTTAGCAAGTTTCAGCTCATGGGTGATGTTCTTGATAGTATACACTCTCACCTGAACGTTAAAACAGAAGGATGGTTAAGTCGATTGCAGACTAATTCTCAATGAAGGGGAAAAGGGAGGTAGTCAGATAAAATAGTTACAGCAGGATCAGAGTGAACGCCTGTACAAAGAGCAAAATGAGCTAACGGTTCGGGACAATCAAGAGCATACGGATGCTTATCACTTCCCTTCTTAAACTTTGAAGGCGAGAAGAAAATGCGTTGCCACTGCAAACATAATTGAAGAGTTATTTAATCTAATCGAAGTTCACTATACACTAGATATTTGTCTTCAGAAACATTACCAATGTTGGAAGATGTGGCTGGCAACCCAATATTGAATTTTGGATATCATAAGCATTCATTGTTTGGCCACCAACATTGTATTCTGCCTGCAATTGAGTTTTCACTTACCTAATCAGATGAAAATCTTGATTTGGGGGTAAATGCTATACAAACATGTCTTTCAATAGTTGAAAGATCTCTTACTTTGAGGATTGTATAGTTGCTCTTCATTTGGTTTTCATGAAGACCGTATGCTAAAAGTGCCTGCAAAACATCACACATGTTAAGCAGATTCCATGACTTTTGTCATATTTTTAGCTCCAGTATCGAGTATGTCTGGTTACGCACATGCATTATTAGAGCATTATGAATGTTTATCCAGAAAGCAAGCTGCCCAATGCGTGACATCTTTCTTGGATCAACAGTCTCCAGATGCTGTATCAAAGACCTGGGACGTCGAAGACACATGACTTAATAGGGAAATCATCAAAGAATTCCGTAAATTAATGTTTGTACATATTTATATGTCCAATATAAAACAACCGCTAACCTGAAATGAATCAGCATCTTAGAGGCATAACCAAATCGGTCACCATCGACACTTATCCTTATCCTTGGAATTTCAACCGTGGCGCTATATGAGCACCGCTTGCCTTTCAGCGATTCAAGCAAATTTGGGCTTTCTGTAGCCTCGTAATGGCATCTTGGGCTCCAGCTATCCCGTTCTTGTGGAGAAAATGTACTTGAAGAGGATGCTGTTGTTGAAGGTGAAGCTACTGGCTCCAATGGCTGAATTAGTGGGTCTGAAAGTTTGCAGTAGACAGCAGAGATGCATTTGATCATCTCTTCAGACAGTCTACAAGGGATATCAGGTATATAATCCATAAGAGAAGCGCCAAGATGTTCAACAAGACTGCAGTGAGCAGAAACAGATTTTGTGGAGTCCTGCAGTTGGTCAAAGATAAAGCATATCATATAAGCACTGATTAAAAAATTCAACATCAAAAGATTCGAGAGCTCTCTCTACAGATATTCATGACAGTAATATACCTGATCGATATCTACATTCGAAAGTGTGCAGATACCATTTTCTGCATAAGATGCCGAATGACGGATAGGAGATTTTTTCGCATGCTTGCAGTTCTTGGCTTTCTTGTTCTCAAGGTCCCAGTCGGTATGGGTTCTGCAGCTTTGACTGTTTTGTATTGATTTATCGACTATGTCAGCGTTTGGTTCTTTATGCACTGAACTAGCTTCAAAATCCAATGAGAGCCTAGAAGCCTGAGTAGGAACAGCAGGCGAGCTAGCTAGATAGTGCTCAAATGCTGTTCGATACAGTGAGAGAAGATATCTTTCCAAGCTTATAACTTCAAGCTCCAGAGTGACTATTTCATTCACTAACTCACCAATTGGCTGCCCAAATCAAGAACCACAGTTACCTACTATTCCCAGAGACAGAGAACATTGCGATCTAAAAATGTACTCGCAAAATTTCTCTCTAAATATTTCATGGACTACTGATTACCTTTCGACTATCAACCTCACTTGATGATGAGGTAGGCAAAGATTCCGTACTTGGTAAACTCAAAGAACTCTGATCATGCTGCCTTTTATCAGGAACGATAGTCTGCACATACAAATAAAATTTTAAAACGTTGACATGATATAAGGCTGTGGTACCAGTCGTAACAAAGAAGACAGGGTGCTTACAGGACTACGTTGTAGCACCCGAGATGACATATTCAGAAGATCTTCATTCACCCAAGGGGTGCTGAAAATTGAATACACAAAAAGGCATAAGTGTTTATCTGTAAGTTTTAAGGCACTGAAAATTAACGACTCAAATTTATTCACATCAAGCAAAACCAGAAGTTCTAAAACTTGCTGGCTCACATAATTTTCAGACTCTATTGCCAGTAAAAGGAAATTCAAATGTCAATTGAAAGAACATGTTAGAGGATTATGCAATTGAAAGTACAGCAAAATTTTTAGAAATTAAACAAAGATTTGCTCTTAGTTCCATAAGAGAATCATAAAGCTCAAGTTTTTTCATTTAGTTTTTGAGATAATAAAGCTTGAGAAATTGACACAATCACAATGTTCAAGAAATTGAGACAAGTAAGCTTAACTATGGAATCAGGTAAGATTCATAAACAGTACCTCTGCGAACGCTTCCTTCTCGGAGTGGAAACAAAAGTCGAGTAACAACCGATGCCCGCCATCATCATAGAATAATCTTCTCTCCAAGACCAAAACTTTGTTGTATGCATTGATACTTCAAAATGAAAGCGCAGCCTGCCAGAATGAATCAGAATTCCAATATAAGCTGTTGAGCTGATCGTATAACATAGCACTGAACCTACTCTGAAAAATCAAATGAACCAGCTTAATGACGAACAGGAAACATTCCTCATCAAACAATAGGAAGAATTTTAAGGTACATTAGCAGACAACTCAAAAGATCAGAGGAATGACAGAGCTTCATCAGAGGAATTCAGCTTCTGACAGAGACAAACAGAAAAGCCCTCGTCGTGAACATGCAGAGGAGTATGATCCGACAAATTCTAAGGACAGATGTAACTGAAGGGAATTGATAGGGAAGAAGAGTAATACAGGCAATGGAATAATTGATTCTATATTCCTCAATTTTCAAAAGAAGAAAATGGAAAGATTTCAAGACTCACCTGGGAAATCCATGATCTTGCCATTTGCCAGCACTAGATGAATTTCTCTGAAAGAACACCTGAATCTTTACCGAGAACAGATTCTGCTAGGAACAACCAGAAGGTTTTAATCCAAGATGACTCAATGAACTAGGAATGCTTAGTGTTATGAAGCAAATAACTCCCGGAGATGATCCACAGATGCAGAAATTATAAATAACACCATTCCAGAGCTTCCCCAAGACTTCAATCAATCAAACATCACTGAAATCAATGCTGACCCCACTAACACAAATCCAACCATAAAAGAAACATGTCATGAAAAAGAAGCTTAATCAAACATCCCCTAATCCTCCATAACTACAGACAATTGTTCACTTGAACTGCTACTGCTACAACTGTTTCTGTTGAGCAAGAAAGAAAGAGGACAGTTAGCTCTGTCCAACCTAACACCCGTTTGATTAGTAGCAACTTAATACAAAAAGTGAAAGTTAAGAACCCACAGTAATAATGATTAGTTTATTTGCAAAGAATGTGTTTGGAAGGAATTTACAAGTTTTAATAATCAAATCTATCAACAATTCATACTGGTATGGAACCTTCCAAGGAAAGACCATAGCTTACTTTCCAAGATGATTTTTTTCTTTTTTAAAAGTTTCCTGCTGTAAATATAAAAGAAACGGGTTGTAAAAGATTGGGTATGAAAAAGCAGGACAGAAGATGATCGAAAGTTGTCAGTCAGCAAGTGCAATCAATAGATTTTCCTTTCACAAGAAATGCAATAAATAACTGCAGCTTGACAAATGAGAATCACCAGCTCGTTCTACTGTTGCACTGCAGATCAAGCAAAATCTAACCTCTCCATAACACACTAACATTGACACCCCACCTCGTTTACTGTTCTCTCCATAAAAACTTAAGAAAAAAGATAACATCTTGAAATGAAATTAGCCAAATTAGCAAACTTCAGATGGTAACATGAATCTGGCTAATGAATGTAATCACTAGTTGTAAAATGAGCTATACAGAATTAGCTTGAAGCTTTGTTTCCAATGTCTGTTATCTAGCTCAACATATTGCAGTATGTATGAAACTAATACATCTTTCCCCAGATCTCATTAAATTCCTGGACCAAGATCCAAAGAGTACCAGAATAGTTTATACATAGGGACACAGAAATATTGCAATAAACTATACTGCATATATTAAGTATTATCCAGCTGGGTCTTCTACAAGAAAATTTTTAATTTCTGTAGTGTTTTACCGATACTCAGACGCTTGTAGACACAGGAGGCAAGGTCACTGATCCATTTGTTTCTTCTCCATGAGAATACCAAATATTTGTTTGCCTATGTTCATGAACTTTGAGTAGGATCACACATTTTCTCAACTTACGAAGATCTCTATACACTTTCAACACGACGCTAAACAATTATTTATCAAACACATATTTTAGTCTTTTATTTTCATGAAACTTAAGTCACTGATAGCATATCTAAACACCATATGCATTAATCCAGCTTTTCTCTTTCGGGTGAACATAAAGAAATGGCAGTAACTTGCTGCTTGCTTTAACATGGGAATTTTATCAAACATTTTCTGGGCATGTAGTTATGTCCCACTTTCGATACAATAATGAAATGATCATGAATGTAAGTATTTGAGCCATTAATTCATCGAGCTACCTAGGGAAACAAGTAAAAACACTATTCTAATGTTACCATTGGAGAAATAAATTAACCTAAAATTAATTGAACATGTAGTATTAGAGTAAAAAACACAAAAAATAATGGTTTACCTTGCTTGGAAGATTCCAAATATATTAACTTGAAGGGTTTGTTGAGGGATTCCTCACCATCACCATGCAGAGAGTAATAAATCATCTGCTCATCACGATAAGCTGATCTTTGTTGCCATGAAATCTTTTGACTGCATTAAACAAAGTGTATTAGTTTGAACGAGAGAGACCCAATTGCATGCTTCTATACAATCAAAGCAAGATATCTTTTTCCTTGATCAATAGTTTCAACAACCAACTGATATTCCACTAAAAGTTGTATAAACAAATTTCACAACTACCTGCCCATTTTAATTTTGAGCAGATTATGTGAAAGAATCCACACAAATGGAGTCATTGCTCGATTTTAATGAAAGAGCTGTAAATTTTATGAATTGGTTGCAAACAAAATTGTAGTCAATCAAGTAGGACCAAATTTATTGCCCTCAAGTATGCCCATACTCCATGAATGTGTCTGAAACTACAAGTCTACAACCTTCACTATGAGAAGAAGAAGGGCTAGTTCACACCTGGTTTCAAAAATCATATTCCTAAGTTCAACTTCAGCAACACAGCTTGCGTAATAAATTTGAACATATGAACTTAAGATTAGATTTTAAATTGTAATTAGCAACTATCATCATCATATGCTTAACAAGAATATTATTTCTACTGCCGTTTTTACATTATATATATTCAGTTGTTACATATGAGCAATATACTACCAAAACAAAAAAAACCAAATGAGAAGAAGAAAGAACAGCTGCTTCTCTTGTCTTTCTCTGCAACTATATAAGATGGTGATTATAATTGATGCACGAGAGTGTAATGCTAATGTTTTTGTAAGTTGGTGATAACCATGTGTCAGTAGTTACAACTGCTTAGGTGCAATTAGGTAGATTTAGTAGTAGATGATCTCAAACCTTGGTTACAAGTACTTATTAATAAATCTTTGAAAAAGATATACATTAAATACGAGACTATGTTTTTGTTTACTGTAACGTAAATAGCAGATACTCAAAAGAAAATTCAATAGAATACAGATGGTAGAGAGGAAAGAAGAAGATATGTTGGATTACAGAGCCTCATTCCAACAGTTCAACAGCTCAACTACATGGACACCATGTGATACAGTGAAGAAATAACCAATTTTGTCATCAAAGTCAAGTCAAAATAAAAAAAGTAAAAGGCCATTACTAATAAATTGTTTATTATGTTTAGCTGGCTGAGGGACCAAATTGAGCTGGACTCAAATTGGGTGAGAGTCAAGTTTGGTTGTTTGTTGGAGGCCCATGAAATTAAGGCACCTGTTGTTTTTTTTGGACATTTCTTTTGTTCTCTTCCCCAGGAGTAGCGATGGAACCCGTAACCAACCGTCCCAAGTTAAATTGAATGCTACATATAGTCACGAAATGTGAATGCCTTTACTTAATAGTTCCGAAACAAGTAATTGGAACTATGTATGATTGAAGAAGAAGGCCCATTTCTATGAGCTGGGCTTCT
Organism: Acanthochlamys bracteata; assembly: GCA_019914995.1. Lineage (NCBI taxonomy): Eukaryota > Viridiplantae > Streptophyta > Magnoliopsida > Pandanales > Velloziaceae > Acanthochlamys > Acanthochlamys bracteata. The sequence continues at coordinate 143,910 of CM034145.1, forward strand.
TATCACTGTCTGGTTGTCCTCTCTTTGGGGTTAATAAGTGGGCCTTCGATGTTCTCATAAGTGCTTTTCAAAAATTTAATTTATAGTGCTTTTCAATCGTGTGCATGTCTGCTTATAGCTTTTGGGACAATTTCATGCTCACGAGCGCCACAACTACCAGTAAGGCCATGATGAAAGTATCACTTTTGCGGAACCCATTTCAGTCAACGACCCAAAGCATGCATTTTATCACCACTCGTTTTCAAGCAGTAAACCGTTAAAAATAGAACTACGAAAAATTTATAAATCTCGATCGATAGTTTTTAAGGAAAGTTATGTTTAAAAACTTAATTGTAGTTTCATTTTCAGCTTCTTTTTCTGCAGCTGTGTTATTCATTACTCGTCTTTGAAAGGCCGATTCAAAAATTGAGGCTAGCTATACAACTAAACCTGGAGTTAGTAAAAGAATATGTAATTAATAAAATCTGAAATCATTCATTCCAATATAATCAATCAAGTATTATACATATTACCTATTGAATTTTTTTTTCCAGTACATATATATATATATTCACAAGCTTTTACATACATAGATACACAAATTTTGTTCTGGTTTAATTATAACTAAACTACTAATTTATGTTCTCAAGAGAAATATGCTAAGCTCTTGCTCGGAGCTACCGACCGGATTAATCATATGAAAAGATTCCGAGTCCGGTGACCCGACGACGCGTTTAAAGCTCGCTCTCAAATATAACACATCACCTTCAGCTCCAGTACCATTCGTCGCCGGCAAAACTCCGGCGCCTGCAGAAACAGACTTCATCAGCTTCATCACTGCCACGTCAGCTTCCGTCAAAGCTCTCTTCACTGCAAAGCCGATTCGTCTTCCGTTGCAGTACATCGCCCACGTCGGTGCTGCGTAAATCGAACCTAGTTCATCAGAAGCTCGCCGGGGACACTCGAGAGCTATGCGTAGTAGATCGCCGTGCCGCATTTCATGAGCGAGGTATGAAGTAGGGCATGGAAGGTCTAGTAGAAAGAGAGGGGTTAGTAAAGTTGGCGTCGAACTTCTTTGGTGGATGCAGAAGCTTACGCGGCCGTGACGGTATCCGAAGAAGGTACCGGCGACGATATTGGAGTACTTAGAATGACGGTTCTTTGTTATTTCTACGATATGATCGTTGATGTTGGATGAATAGGTATGAGAGAAGCAAGCAGGGGAGATGATACAGCTGAGGAGTGAGCGGAGGAGAGTTCGCCGCGTCGTGCTGTAGTTGCCGGAGCAGTCGACGGACGTTGCCGTGTCGATTATGCCTAGTGGACCTGTTGTGCGAAGATCTATCATGTTCCTCATTCTTCTTCGCTCTAGCAAAAGAGAAGCTAGCTAGGCTAGCTGGCTGGCGAGCAAATGTATGTCAAGAGTTTGAGGGGAAACACTAGGGTTTATATAGAAGAATATGCACGTAACGTTTGGTTTTAATCACGAAAAAATTTAACTTATATTAAGTAGATCGAAAAAAATAAAACAATTCGCATGTGCATATAATATATGATTTGAGTTTATAAACTATACTCTTTCGATTATCGACCGTCAATTTTAACATGACAACTTTACGTGGTAGCATAGTAGTTTGACGACAAATATGAATGTAGATATAATTAGTGATGATGATGAGAAGTGGGTCTCATGGAAATGCATGCGCATGAAAGTGAGACATATATGGTTTCTAATCGTAGCTAGACATGATATAATAGTGAAAAAAGTTTGCTCATTTATTTGCTGCTGCCGTGGTTTTCATGAGTGAAGAAGGCAAAAAGACATTCACTGCAAATGGATTACAGTTCTTGTAGGTGCCTCTGCGGACACTGCCACTCATTAAAAGGAATCCTCATTGTTTTCTCTTATACATGTTCATCCCACCGGCCAAAGAATGAATGAATACGTTCGACAAGTGCATAACGCCGTCGACGCTGCGACGAGAAAGGAGTCAAAGATAATAACTGCAACGATGCAAGCAGTTCATGCCAAATGTGGCTTGAAGGCGAAAGAAGAATTGAAGATGAACATTTTATTAATTATATATATACGCATGTATATATATTTCTAGCTACTACTAATAATTTACGGTATGTTTAAGTTTTCAATATGATTTGATTTCAACGCGACACCAACCGATTCTCCGGGCAGGATTCACGTGGAAAACGACTACTCGATCGATCAATCACCTTCTTCTTCTTCTTCTTCCCTTTCCATTTTGGATTCATTCATTCATGCCCTGGTAGGTCACTCATGACATGTGCTTATTCTTTAAAAAAAATTATATATATATATATATATATATTTCGTTATTAGGAGAGAAAATGAAGCACACTGAAGCTCATTAAATTTTTCTTAACATTTATCTTCCAACGAAGCCTTTTTTTTTTTTAATTGATCTGATACTGACTATTTATTCTATAATGAATTTAGATAAAGGATAAAGAAGACTACTTGCTATAAAATAAAGTGAATTATTTGTCAACCGTTCTTAAATGAATAAGCTATTTGTTCTGAAATAAAATATATTATTTTATTCTAAAATAAAATAGATTAATGAAAATTTTGAATAATATAAATTATAAAGTTATTTTAGCCCACATCTAAAACTAATTATTTATGAGAGAAATAAGTCTAAATTTTTATGAATATTATTTTCAAAACTATTGATAAGTATGTGGAACTAAAAATGTCGTAACAAAGAAGAAATACAGACATAAAATTGTTCATAACAATTAATGCAGAAGCTTATTTTTAAAAAAAAATATATATATATATATATATATTAGCCCACGTTCAAAAATTATGAAAAAAGTGAATCTAAATTTTTATGAATATTATTTAGAATTATTAATAAGCAATGTCCACTAAAAATGTCAAACAAGAAGAAATACGGAGATAAAATTGTTTATAACAATTAATGCAGAAGCTATATATATAATCAATAATTAATGGAGAAACAATTGGAGCCATTATATAAATTGGACTTGAATGGGAGCCCAACAACTTTTAAACCAACAAGTCAAAACAAATAGCCCATCTACTATCAACTAGCTAGAAACTTAAAAACAACAGATTTTATTGCACATAATTTATTGCTAGTTTTTCTTTTTCTTTTACGTGGACAAGTAGAATCTGTACGGAAGCAAATTCGTTTCTCGAAAAATTTCACTACTCAGGACGACATAAGAATTTCAGATATTTTTTTAATTTTTGGACTCTTATTGGTAATAAAAGTTAGTCGATGGAAAAGAAGGCATTCGTTTCTAGTTTTTCTTTTTTCCAACAACAACAAAAAAATTTATTACGTAGATAAGAGAATTATTTTTCTTTCTTAACAATTAATTTGTCGTCAAGTAATTTCCTTTCATAATTTCTGGTGAAGTGGTAAAAAAAGTCAAAAAGAGGAAGTTGGGTTAATTAATTAGTCATGCGTTCTCTGATGTTGCTATTTATGTATTAATGTTTTACTCGATCGATCGCTTGACCAATTAATAATCTCACAAGCTTTCAATTTTTTACCCTTTTTTGACTTTTTCACTCATTTTATTTTTCGCACTAAAAGATGAAGAAATTTGATACGATCAAGATACGTTCACGGTTTTGATATTGATTGATGGTTTATTTTTTTTTCTTGGAAATTAATCGCTTTTAAGAACAGTTAATTCTGTTCTTTTTGTTTTTCATCTTCTACACATAAAGAGGTGTCTTTTATTTACTTGAACGAGCCACATCCCCGTCGCTGATACGTACTTCGATCGTATAACCGTTATTAAAAAAATTTTCTAAAACAAAAATATTTAATAATTTTTTAAAAAATATTTCAAACATAGTTATAATATTTTATGACATTAAATTTTATATTTTGAAAATTAAAATTTTATAATAAATTTAAAAATAATATTAAAAAATTAAATAATAATTAAATAAAAAAGTTTTAAAAAAATTTCTCCTAAATACTACCATAATATATTTCTCACATAAAACAAAGTGCTCACATCTTACTCACTTTGACTTATACTTCTAAATAGTTTGATAGCAAAGTGCAATTATATAATTATTAATATTTTATTGATATTCATTTACTTTGTGATCCAATTTTTATAATCAAATTTTCGTTTGATATTTCGATTAGTGATATTTTTATATCATTATGTTTTATCATAAACGTTCATAAAATTTCACCATCAGATATATTGCTTGTTTAATCAGATAATTATATTTAATTAAAATTACGAACGTGCATATAAAGACAAAAACGATAATATTTTGAAATGAGCACCATCTATGTTATTCGACACATAGAAAATGTCGTCGTCTTACGGCCCGCCATTAGCAAATAAACTAAGCTTTCACTTCCACTTAATCACATTTTTATTAATAATCTATAGTTTCGGCAATACTTAATTAATCCAGCGATGACTGAAGAGGGTCTAACAATTAACTTTTTAATTACTAAAAGCTATAAACACACGATAACGACGATGATAATAATAAATTTTATATAAGAAATGATCGAGATAAGGATGAGATGGAATGTGTATATATGCTTTTGCTAGCTTCATGAGATAAAGTTGAAAGGGAAATATTTGGTAATTAGAGGAGAGGGTAGTAGTGGATCGATTCTTCACGACTCTCTCTCTCTCTATATAGTCTCTAGTGGTGCTGCCGCTATCTGATCGATCGATCGAAGAAAAAAAAAAAAACTAGAAATTAAAAAAAAAAAAAAAAAAAGAGCGGAGAATATTAAACCAGAGGTCGCAATCTTTAATTGAAGACGAAGGGGTGTCGTGTCCCCCAAGTCACTTCCATGATTACGACCTCCGTTACAAAGAACTCCATCTATGTTTTTCGTAAATGCAGAAAAATAAGAAAGAAAAAGAAAAGATGTAGATCGATATGTAGATAAACATGATAAGAGCGTAATTAAGCAGGCAAGCAAAAAAAAAACTGTGACAAGTACAATTAATATATTAATTGAAAAAACTATATAGATAAATCGCACTACCTAGCTAGCACTAGCTAATCATCAACTAACTATTAGTTAGTTGTTAGTTAGTTCAATTCCTATAGCAAGCAATTGCTTCCCAGGAAACAAAACCTTCAACTGACACACATTTAAAGTATATACGCAGAAACAAGCATTTAGGTTACTATTCACAAAAAATAAAATGAAACAAAAAAAAAAAATACATGCATGATCGAGTAGTTTAGCTATATGTTTTTCTTCCTTAACATTCTAGCAAGCAGCTGCTTGCATGATTTCTACATTGCTACTATTTTTTACTTCTACTATACATCACATTATATTACACTACGTACGCTACATATATATATATTATCTTCTCTTTTTTACATATATACTTGGGAATTAAAGCTTAATTATCTATATCTATCGAAAAGGAGCTCGGTGTGGAGTACCCTTTCTCCGGGAAAACCTGTGGCTGGCGATAGGAGGAGTTCCCGGAGAAATACCCCCCTCATCGTCCGACCATCTGTAATTCGTTCCTTCCGATGATGTACGAATATTGTCAATAGCGGTTGATTTTCTTATTTTTCTAGGCGAGTAATCGTCTGATTCGTAGCCATTACTTCTCGGCCTTAACGCGAACGTCAGCTCTCGATCGCCTCGTTTCATGCCTCCGAGCTACAAATTTTTTTTTTTACAAATAACAAAAGAATTTATTATTTATAATAAGGTAAGCTAGGTTTTCTAATGGAAAGTAATTAATTAAAGACGTGAGAAACAATTTGCGCGCGCGCTGTGCTACCTTGCAACCGAGAGAGCAGAAGCGGAAAGAATCCAAAAGACTTCTTGAGCAAATTTCACAGGTGTTAGTCACACCCTTCCCCGGCCTCGGCTGCGGTCGTTCGTTCAAGAACACGATTTTGGCGCTGTTTATAATGTAGGTCTGCACGCAAGAGATGTCAATGAACTTCGAAACTTCCGATACTCTGATCACGTTGTGGTACGAAGACCTTCGTATCTGCAACAACATACAACAATAAGGCAGTGATCACTGAATTTTGGTAGCATATATGGAAAATGAAAAATTGAATTTGGTTTGTTTAGTTACCTGGACGACATGATGGTCCTTGTGGTGGGGGAGGCAGTAAGAGCAGAGGGCGTTGCCCGTGCAATCAAGACAGTACATATTACATTCGCTTTTGTGCGCGTCCGTGTGAATCTCACAGGGCACAAAAAAGTTCGTTTTCAGTAGTGGCCGGAGCCACGGCGGTCCTAAATCTTCTTCTCTCATTCCGATCATCGGTCCAACCTGTTGATTATTCAAAAAAACGAAAACCCCGATCAAAAACATTGAAATATATATTAACTGTATGAATTCACATAACAAAAGAAATTCGATATGAGCAACACATACTTATAGAGTAAACGAAGGATTTTGTAAGATTATACATACCGTAACTTTCTTATTCTTGGCTCCTAAAAAGCCAATCTTCTTCTGGTTCTCGATAGCCAGCTCGTGGGATTCTTCAAAACAACCCAAAAGAATATTAAACTGTATGAACTCGAACAATGAAAGAAAAACAAACAGAACAGAGCAAAACGAAATAAAAAGTCCAATCTTTTCTCATCAGACAAAATGAGAATACTGAAGAAAACAAAAAACTGCGTATTAATCATCACTACCGCTTACCTATAAAAATACTCGAAAAACTGTAGAGACTTGATTGTAAAATGGGTTTGTAAAGCAAGAAAAACAGAGCAACGGAAGGCAAGAAGAATGAAGAAACACAGAACGAAAGAGAAGACTAAAAAGAAAGGATTGTGTTCAAGAGGATTCCGATGGGAATTTATATAAGGCGGTGACATCAGCGGTCAGGATTGAATTGATAGACCATAAACGGTGGTGTAGGTGAATATCAGCCGTTGATATTTTACTTATTGGGTAGATTAAAGAGGTAAGATTGATGTTGATGGGCTGTGTTTGTAATTAATAAAAGATATTAAATAATTAATTACGGTATTAATTGAAATTGATGCTAACGTATATGAACTGTATTTAATTTTTTGAAAATTAATTACTCATTCAATCAAAAGTATTCTAAAGAACCTGTTCTCTTCTTCAACTTTTTTTTTGAATGGAAACGTACGTAAGCTAAAGAGAGCAACTTCTCGGGCCGTTTTGCTTGAACGGATACATTTTTTACATCAATTTTCTTTTCAAATATTTCTCCAAACTTTTGCCAAATTATTTGTTTTAATGTGCAATTTTTTATTAGATATAAATTTTTTCTCGGTATGTATAATAATTTAACACACAACAAAAGCATACTTTTATTACAATCTATTTAACTCCACTTAATTTTCTCTATATATCAAATTAATTATTATTTTAAAATTTACTTTTAAGTTTACGTAGAATTTAAATTTCATAAAAATTTCATTCTAATTTTTATTTCAATTTTAATTATTACTCAAAAATTTATTTTTAAGAAATTAAACTTTACCTAGTTGAAACACCCGTAAGTCTAAAGATTGAAGTACTCACACCAACCAGAAAATATAAGAATTTGGAGGTGAAAAATAATTGTACCGATAGTGAAACTCGAAATTAAGGATAATTCCATTTGAAAAAGTCCTACAAATTGCGACGTGTAAAAGCATTTACGAAGACATGAAGAAAATCACAACATTTTGATCGTGATCTTTGTGTTTCGTTATCGATAACGATTAATTAATCGAGTAGTCATGTACCAACATTAAAAGAAAAATAATTGACAAAAGAAAAGGGTATGAATTAAAAAAAAATTCGTAGGAGCAATTATAAGTAGAAATACTATTTCAGTTTTAATTATTAATTATTATGTGAGAAATTTTATTTTATGTGAGTCAGTCTTCAAATTCAATTAATACATTTGTAGGTGGATTACCCGATCGAATCTATTTCAGAGTTTTGTTCTAAATGTTAAAAATCTAAAATATTGTATGCAAACACAACATACAGAGTTAAAGGTTGGATTGTTTTGAACATCATTAATGTATCACACCATGCATGCATGCAGCCACTGTTTTTGGTACAAGATACATTTTCATATATAAGAAACAAAAATATTAAAACATCACAAAAGCTGCAATATAAAATTAAACGCTACCTAGAAAGCGAGGATATTGGAACAGGAGAAATAGTTGCATCGGAAAAAAGGAGCGGAACGATACTTTTTTCCGATAAAAGCTTGCCACACAAAAGCTGGCTTTGTCAACGGCACGGTCGGAGGAGGTGCGGCGGCCGAAATCATCTGTACAAACTCTGTCATCTTCGGCCGGTCTATCGAGTTTGGATTGCTGCATGCGAGACCGAGCATCAATAACCGCTCTGCCTGTTCGGGATTATAATCTCCGGAAAGTCGGCCATCGACAGCTTCGAGGATTTGGCCTTCATGGTATAGATGCCAGACCCAATCGACGAGTAAAGGGAAGCCAGAGATGTCGCACCGTTGCTTACGGCCGCAAACAACTTCAAGAATAAAAGCGCCGAAGCTGAATACGTCAGACTCACGTGTTGCTTTACCAGTGTAGAAGCACTCAAAGGCGATGTAAGGGAGGGTTCCGGCTATATCAGTGTAAGAGCTTCGTCCGTTGTCAATGGCCCGGGCCAGACCAAAGTCGCCAAGACGTGCCTGGAAGTCTTCGTCGAGCATGACGTTGGATGCTTTGAGGTCGCGATGCAAAACCGTCTGGTTGTAGTCGTAGTGGAGGTAATGAAGAGCCGAGGCGACTCCGGCAATAATGTTGTAGCGGCATTCCCATTTGAGAGTAATCGGAACATGAACAGCTGCATCATCTCCGTCGCCGACGAAGAGGTGCTTGTCGAGGCTTCCGTTGGGCATGTACTCGTACACAAGTAGCAAGACACCTTTCCTGTGACACCAACCTATACCAAGAACAAACAATAACAACTCTCTAGCTTAAAACTTTTTGATCGAGTACTTGATTCTAAAAGAATCAAATAACCAACGTAAAAAGTTACCAACTAAGGGTACGAGATGTCGGTGGCGAAGGCGGTTAATGATGCTGAGCTCTGCCAAGAAGTCGGCTTCGAATCGAGCACTGCGTTCTTTCGAGAACATCTTTACTGCAACCTCGGTGGTCTTTTTACTACGGTCAGGTCCTGCTGCAGTACTACCGATGACACCTTTGTATACAACGCCGAAACCGCCTTCGCCTAACTTGTTCTTCTCGTTGAAATTCCTTGTTGCTTTCTTGAGCTGCTTGTACGCAAACTCCTTCGGCATGCCCGGTAATCGCTTAAGCGCCTCCGATATTGAATCAACTCTAGGTTCCTTTCCACGTTTACAGTACCACACAGCAGCAACGACAATCCCCGACGATAACATTATATATGTGAGGCGGGTCCGAGACCGGAACAGTATTGGTCCTAAGCTTATAAGAAGGATACATAAGACAATAACCACGGTGGTGACTGCTGCCCGCCGGTTCATCTAGGCAAACTATAAGAGGTCTACAAAAAGAAAAAGAAATGGAGAAGAAAGATTAGGGACAACTTTATCATCAGAGCTATTAATTTCTACTTACATATTGCATTGCATTTCTGAGCAGATTCATATATTGTATTCTAAGCAAACAGTTGAATGTTTCAAATTGGTTAGGAACAAAAAAATTAATATTTTTGTTTCTATCCACTCTCTTTCTAATTACCTGCTTCTGAGAAGTAACCCTTTTTTTTGTACTAGTGTGGGCTATGATAGGATCCATTGTCACATGTATTCAACTGTGTAGATGTATTTGCTCGAATATTTTAGTTAATCCTTTTTTCATACTAAAATTTTTTTGTTACTTTCAGTGATTACATTTTCTGATCTATAAATATATAAGTTTGAGACTTGAAAGTCATGTATAATAGTGTTTTTTGGATTTTAAGGGCAACACAAAATCAATGATCACATCATACCTAAAATATTTGGAAAATCTTGGTGAAGGTCATCAAGGACGTGGATTAAATATTTGTTATTATGATTTAGTCCCTTAACCTGCAAATGAAGAAATCTGAATACTGTGTGTACTGATGACAGTGGTTAGTCATTGGTAATTTGGGATAAGAATGTTTAATTTAAATGTGTGGGAACTTCTCTATTGTAATGACAGTGAAACGCAACATGCAGGTAACTAATATAACTACATGATCAGTCAAAGACAGAAAAAGTTAAAACTTGAAAAAGTCAAAATATAGAGAACAAAACTTAAAAAACTTGACCAAGTAAAATAAGTATTACTTCATACATATATATCCTTTCTCCGGAAACGTTTGTTAAATTTAAGTCTTTATTTTGTGCTATTACAATTTTCTGGGATGCTGCTGTTTATGATCGATTTGCTGAACACGGTCTCTAGCGATTATTAATAGAAAATAAATTTTGATTTAGGCTAAGCAGTTATGTATGTCTTGTTAGCTAGGAAAATTCACAGACAAATCTAATGAACTTAAGTTTCACATATAACAAACCACTAATTAATTAAGTACTTGATGTTCTACCAAGTATGCAGATTTTTATTGCATCCCTCATTTAAAACACGCTAAATATTACATCTTCATTATGATACCACCATGCATATGTTTTTGTAGAAGGTTCATTTCAAATATAAGAAGCAAAAAGAAAACACCACAAAGAAGGCATTAAAAATGAAATACTATCTACGGAGGGAGGAAGTTGGAACAGGGGAAACAGTAGCAACGGAAAAAACTGCTGGAACGATGTCGTCATCAAAAGCTTGCCAAACAAAAGCCGGCATGGTCAAGGGCACGGCCGGAGGAGGTACGACGTCTGCAATCATCTGCACCACTTCTGTCATCTTCGGACGGTCAAACGAGTTTGGATTACTGCATGCGAGACCGAGCAGTAGCAACCTCTCTGCCTGATCGTCGTCAAACTCGCCAAAAAGCCGACCATCGACAGCTTCGAGGATTTGACCTTCACTGTACAGATGCCAGACCCAGTCGACAAGTACATGGAAGCCAGGGATGTCACACCACTGTCTACGCCCGCATACAACCTCAAGAACAAAAATGCCGAAGCTGAATACGTCAGACTTGCGTGTCGCTTTACCAGTGCGAAAGCACTCGAAGGCGATGTATGGGACTGTTCCGGCGAGATCGGTGTAGGAGCTTCGCCCGTTGTCAATAGCTCGTGCTAGACCGAAGTCTCCAAGACGTGCCTGAAAGTCTGCGTCGAGCATGACATTGGATGCTTTAAGGTCACGGTGTAAAACCGTCTGGTTGTAGTCGTAGTGGAGGTACTGAAGAGCGGAGGCGACTCCGGCAATGATGTTGTTGCGGCAGTTCCAAGAGAGAGTAGAAGGAGCGTGATCAAATTCTCCGTCGCCGCCGAAGAGGTGCTTGTCGAGGCTTCCGTTGGGCATGTATTCATACACAAGTAGCAAGACACCTTTCCTGTGGCACCAACCTATACATGCATACCAAGAACCAACTATTATAAGAACTCTCTCTTGGTCGCAGCATTTAAGAGTAATTCATATTCATTCAATGGTCAGACAAAATTTACCAACTAACGGTACGAGATGGCGGTGACGAAGGCGGTTGATTATGCTGAGCTCGGCTACGAAAGCAGCTTCGAATGTACCACTACGTTCTTTAGAGAACATCTTCACCGCAACCTCGATGGTCTGTTTACTACGGTCAGATCCTGCCCTGGTACTGACGACACCTTTGTACACAACGCCGAAGCCTCCTTGGCCTAACTTGTTCTTCTCGTTGAAATTATTTGTTGCTCTCTTGAGCTGTTTGTACGTGAACTCCTCCGGCATTCCCGGTAATTGTTTAAGCCACTCCGATATTGACTCCACTCTACGTTTGTGTTTACGTATATAGTAGCACACAGCTGCAGGTACAAGCACAGAAAGAATTATTGCTGTGCTTAGTAAGCCCACGAGGAGCTTAAATGTATTGGATGATGTTGGTGGCGCCCGTGATGGGGGCGGGTACTGATTGTCGCGGAGATGGTAGACGGTGAGGTTCCATGCTAGGATGGAGTTGATCTGGTAGGTGTTAGAACCTGTTGATGCCGAGAAGCCGAAGTATGCATCCGACGAATTAAATATGTCTACGCCAAAGTTAAGAGGGGAATCGAGCACGCTGGTTTGAGGTTTCCCGTCGCCTTCCCTGGCTATGTAGGCCCAAATATGCTTCTTTTGGCCGTCATAGTCGATCCAAGCTCTGTACTTGGTCGGTGTCTTAGGTGCTAAAGTGATTTTGAAGGGCGTGAGAGATGCAGTAACGTTCGAGAAGTGGCTGTTGATATTGAGGCCGATGTGGTTGTCGTCGGGGTCGAACTGTTGCTTGAAGGTATCGAACTCAACCGCAATGAAACCCCTAGATTTAGGGAGACCAATGTACTCACCGCCCTGGCCATCAGTTTGCGAATAGGTAGATATGAGGAACGTGAAGCCCTCGCCGGGGGTCGGGTATGCTTGCTGGTCGATGTTGAACGTGAAGGAGGTGTTGAAGGAGGCAAAACTACGGCCGAACCACAGATTGATGTTGGGTATAAGAAAAGCTTGCCCCCATGAATTGAATTTATAACTACTGTTGCTTCTCTTCGGCGTAAGCTCAAGTGCGCCGTTGTCGAAAGTTGCAGAACCCCTGACGGTCAACCTATTGGTGACCGGCCAGTCGAATGAGAGAAATATGTAGTTGTAATGGAAGCGGAGCTCATCTTGTGAACCCGCCGGCGAAAAGCGGCAAACGTTCTCAAGAAGAAAGAAGATGATGATCGTCGGTATTACCGCCGGTGGCCTCATCGATGACCATGCAGACAACATATAGCTGCTTCACGGATGCAATTAATGGAAGAATTTCCATTGATTCAATTGTTGTGTGTGCATATATCTGACCACGATGAAAATGATAGCTAAGATAAAAACAATTGCTTGACACGGAAAGTCTTCATGCCTCTTGCAATATTCAAATTAAATGGCATTGCTGCTGAGATAATATTCTTACATTAATAATTAGAAATCACAGCGTGTTGCGTACGTGGTACGTACATATATATATGACAATTAATTATAAATTATGTTATTATACTAAAAGCATTTAGAATTTGAGAAAAGTTATTATACTTTTAGATATTTTCTCATTGACAGAACTAGAATATGATTTTTCTTTTCAGTTAATGAGTAAGTTATCCCATCATAAACTCACATATATTAGAGCAATGCAATTAAGACTTGCTAGAGCCTACAGTAGACTCGTGTGAGCATTATAAACAAAAAATTGATTACATCTTCATAAAGTGACTATAAAATACGGGCTCGAGTTTGATTCATAAGGTTTAGGATTGATGGGCTTTCAAGAATAAACTTTCTCTAGTCCCAAATATGAGGTTTGGGTAAATCCACCAAGAAATTAATGTCCCTGTCACTGGAAAATTCCCATATAATTTCCATCCCGTTGATTGTTTGGTCAGTGTGTTTATCATTGATTCTAAGATATTTTTATTTCATAACCAACTTCCAGTATTACATCTATCATGCAACATATGTTTTGGTATAAGATACATGTAAGAAGAAAGAAAAAAGATTAAAACATAACAAAAGATGCAGTTAGTATTACACACTAGCTACCTAATGAGGGAGGATGTTGGAACTGGAGAAATAGTTGCATCCGAAAAAATGACGGGAATGATACTTTCGTCAAAAGCTTGCCAAACAATAGCTGGTTTTACCAACGGAACGGCCGGTGGCGGTGTGGTTCCTGCAATCATCTGTACCACTTCTGTCATTTTCGGCCGGTCGAACGAGTTCGGGTTGCTGCATGCTAGACCGAGCATCAATAACCGCTCTGCCTGTTCAGGAACATAATCTCTGGAAAGTCGGCCATCGACAGCTTCGAGGATTTGGCCTTCATGGTATAGATGCCAGACCCAATCGACGAGTAAAGGGAAGCCAGAGATGTGGCACCGTTGCTTGCGGCCGCAAACAACTTCAAGAATAAAAGCGCCGAAGCTGAATACGTCAGACTCACGTGTTGCTTTACCAGTGTAGAAGCACTCAAAGGCGATGTAAGGGAGGGTTCCGGCTATATCAGTGTAAGAGCTTCGTCCGTTGTCAATGGCCCGGGCCAGACCAAAGTCGCCAAGACGTGCCTGGAAGTCTTCGTCGAGCATGACATTGGATGCTTTAAGGTCGCGATGCAAAACCGTCTGATTGTAGTCGTAGTGGAGGTAATGAAGAGCCGAGGCGACTCCGGCAATAATGTTGTAGCGGCAGTCCCAGTTGAGAGTAATCGGAACATGAACAGCTTCATCATCTCCGTCGCCGACGAAGAGGTGCTTGTCGAGGCTTCCGTTGGGCATGTACTCGTACACAAGTAGCAAGACACCTTTCCTGTGACACCAACCTATACCAAGAACAAACAATAACAACTCTCTCTTCGTCCCAGCTCTAGCTTAAATTAACTTTTTCCATTGAGTGATTCTAATTTCAGAAACATCAAATACATAACGTAAAAACTTACCAACTAACGGTACGAGATTTCGGTGGTGAAGGCGGTTAATGATGCTGAGCTCTGCCAAGAAGTCGGCTTCGAATCGAGCGCTGCGTTCTTTCGAGAACATCTTCACCGCAACCTCGGTGGTGTTTTTACTACGGTCAGGTCCTGCTGCAGTACTACCGATGACACCTTTGTACACAACGCCGAATCCGCCCTGGCCTAACTTGTTCTTCTCGTCGAAGTTGTTTGTTGCTTTCTTTAGTTGCTTGTACTTAAACTCCTTCGGTACGCCTGGTAATTGCTTGAGCGCGTCAGATATTGAATCAAGTCTAGGTTTCTTTCGACGTTTGCTGTACCACATAGCTGCAGGGACAATCACAGACGACAATATTAACTCTAGGACTGTGACAATCCCAGGCTGGGAATATATTACTCCTAGGACGACAAGAAGGATACTTAAGACAATAGCCACGGCTGCCAAACACCCCCTTAGTATTGACCGATGGATCAATTTTCAGACCACTTCCGTTGTGAGAATCGCAGAAAAAAATGGTGGAATAAAATAAAATTGAAGTTATCTAAATGTTCATAAATTTATTAGTGTTTTGACAACTATGGGTGTATTCTTTTCTCGTTAACCATTCAATTTTTTTTTTATATAAAAAAAAATCACTTATAACTCCCTTTCAACAACATAAAAGAACATAAAAAATTACTTTTAATTTACTTTTTTTACAAAAAAATTAAATTTCTTTTAACAGTATTATTTATAAATACTCATTTCTTAATACCACACTTTTGTGTAACTCACTCAAAAGCTTTTACTTAACCAGAATAAAAAGAAATTTTAGATTTCTCTTTGAGAAAACTTAATTATGATTTTCACTTTTATTTTCAATTAATGAGAAAGTCCTCCAATCGTAAAGTCATACTAGAGCATAGCAATTAATAACTTATTTTGACGAATTTAATATTTTTTCAAAAATCAATTGGTGATAAAAATAGTAACCATAATTTTTTTAAATATCATTTTAACACTACATAGAGCAAGTGTTAAATGATAAATTTAAAATTATTATCAAAATTAATTGGCAAATAGAAAGAGTGAGTTTAAGTTTTTATAGATATTATTTCAAAATGATAAGTAAAGTGAGACTAAAATTTAGTTTAACACTTATTGACAATTGTGAGCATGACAAACAAATTTTGGTTACATGCTCATACAGCAACTATAAAATATGAGCTTGAGCTTTATTTCAGAAGCTTTAGGATTGATGGGCTTTCAAGAAGAAACTTTAAGGCCCAAATATGAGGTTTGGATAATCACAAGAAATATCCCTACCACTGAAAATTGCGCATTTAATTTCCAAATCCATTGATCGTTTTGAACACGTACTACGCATTAAATCTTCGTTGTATCACACCATGCATGCACTCACTGTTTTGGTACAAGATCCATTTTCATATATAAGAAACAAAATATTAAAACATCACAAAAGACGCACTATAAAATTAAATACTAGCTACCTAACGAGGGAGGACGTTGGAACGGGAGAAATAGTTGCATCTGAAAAAATGGTCGGAACGAAACTGTCATTAAAAGCGTGCCAAACAAAAGCCGGCTTTGTCAACGGCACGGTCGGGGGAGGTGCGGCGCCAGCAATCATCTGTGCAGCTTCTGTCATCTTCGGACGATTGAACGAGTTCGGATTACTGCATGCGAGACCAAGCAGTAGTAACCGCTCTGCCTGATCGTCATCAAACTCACCAGAAAGCCGGCCATCGACAGCTTTGAGGATCTGTCCTTCATGGTACAGATGCCAGACCCAGTCGACAAGTAAATGGAAGCCAGGGATGTCACACCATTGCATACGCCCGCAAACAACTTCAAGAATGAAAGCACCGAAGCTGAATACGTCAGACTCGCGCGTCGCTTTACCAGTGTAGAAGCACTCGAAGGCGATGTATGGGACGGTTCCGGCGAGATCGGTGTAGGAGCTTCGCCCGTTGTCAATAGCACGTGCGAGACCAAAGTCTCCAAGACGTGCCTGAAAGTCTGCGTCGAGCATGACATTGGATGCTTTAAGGTCACGGTGTAAAACAGTCTGAGTGTAGTCGTAGTGAAGGTACTGAAGAGCGGAGGCGACTCCGGCAATGATGTTGTAGCGGCAGTCCCAGGAGAGAGTAGATGGAGCATGATCGGTTCCATCATTTCCTCCGCCGCCGAAAAGGTGCTTGTCGAGGCTTCCGTTGGGCATGTATTCATACACAAGTAGCAAGACACCTTTCCTGTGGCACCAACCTATACATGCATACCAAGAACCAACTATAAGAACTCCCTCTTCTGAGCTTTAATTTGGATCGAGTTATTCATGTCTAAAAGTCAAACAAATTACTCAAAACTTACCTACTAACGGTACGAGATGGCGGTGGCGAAGGCGGTTGATGATGCTGAGCTCCGCTAGGAAAGCGGCTTCGAATTTAGCACTGCGTTCTTTAGAAAACATCTTCACTGCAACCTCGATGGTCTTTTTACTATGGTCACGTCCTGCTGTACTACTGATGATGACACCTTTGTAGACAACGCCGAAACCTCCCTGGCCTAACTTGTTCTTCTCGTTAAAGTTGCGAGTCGCCTTCTTTAGGTGCTTGTACTTGAACTCCTTCGGCATGCCCGGCAATCGTTTGAGTGACTCCGATATTGGCTCCCTTCCAGGCATCTTTTGGCGTTTAATACAGCAGCATACAGCTGCAGCTATGGACACTACACCTGCTGTGCTCAGTATTCCCATGAGGATATAGTTGAACCGTGGAGCTCGCGATGAGGGCGGCACGGAATCAGGGAGATTGTCAATGGTGAGGTTCCATGCTAGTATGGAGTTGAGCTGGTAGGTATCAGAACCCGTTGTCGATGTGAAGCCGAAGAATGCCCTCGACCAATTAAATATCTCTTTGCCAAGGTGTAGGGGCGAATGAAGCACGCTGCTTTGAGGTTTCCGCTCGCCTTCTCTGGCTATGTAGACCCATATATGCTTCCTCTGGCCGTCGTAGTCTATCCAAGCAGTGTAGTTAGTCGGTGTCTTAGGTGCTAGGGTGATGTTGAAGGGCGTGAGCGATGCAGTAACGTTGGAGACGATGCTGTTGATATCGAGGCCAATGTGGTTGTCGTCTGGATCATACGGTTGTTTGAAGGTATCGAATTCAATCGCAAAGTAACCCGGATATGTAGAAAGACCGAGGTACTGACCTCCCTGCTGTCCCAAAGTGAAATACGTAGTGACGAGGAACGTGAATCCCTCACCAGGGGTTGTGTTTGCTTGTCGGGCTATGTTGAATGTGAAGGAGGTGTTGAAGGAGGCAAACTGACAACGGTTGATAGCTCCGGAGTTGCCGTTTCCTGTGCTGTTGTTAGAAGCAGGGTACCCGTTGTAGCAGTACCAAAGATTGAAACCGTTCCAAAGTGCAGCATCTCCCCATGCATCGAATCGATTGCTGTCGTTACTGATCGGGGTAAGCTGAATTGAGCTGTTGTCGGATAAAGATGCACGGCCGGCTGTGTAGATGAGGTTCTTCATTGATGAATTGAACGTGTGAAATGTATAGCTGAGAACGTCGCGTGGTTTCTCTGAATCCGCCGATGAAGAACGGCAAAGGATCACAAGAAGAACCAAGATCGTAATCAGTACTACCGCCGACCTCATCATGCAAGCTGCAGGAGAAGGAATGCAATTAATGGAAGAATAAGCTAGCTGCATGCATGGTATAGGTTCTTGCATCTGTTTATTTATTTAAAATGGGTATGTTAGTGTCTAATGATGAAATTGATAGCTACGAGAAACGTAAGCTTGACACAGATCTCTTTCTCTTCATGAAGAGAAATGGCATTGCGTGATAAAGAGAAATGGTTTCTGGCACACCAATCCACACGGTTTCCATCCTCTCAAATACAATGAAAGTATCTACGTCGAGAGGAAGGATTATTTACACAGTTAATCAAAAGAATGGAAGCTCTTGACTATTTTTATTGAATTAATTTAAAATGATCTTATTGTAACGTAAGTAGGTGGAACTTAATTCGTTGTGAATAAAAGTCTTCCCGTAGATAATAACCCCAACTTTTTTTTTAAAGCAAAAATATATTTTGTTCGCGGATAATATGATCAGCAAATTAGACCTCTTCTTCTTACCTTCTGGATTTTGAATCTATTCTTTTGAATTTTTATTTCTATTTTTTAATTTTTAAGGACAACTTTAGATTGAAGTTGTAGCTTGAAACTGATTGTGAAAAAATAAAAATAAAAAAGAAAATTATTTTCAGCTTTTGAAAGAAGCCAAAAGCTAGAATATAGCTAACATCTTGTCGAATTATTTCACTAAAACCAATCAGTTAAGGAACAGCAGGCACGGGTAGCTCATAAGCTCCAGAATTAATGTTTTGACGAATTGAAGGTTCTTTCTAAAGTCATTTGACAAAAATAAGAGTGAATTTAAGTTTTTATAAATATTATTTCAAAATTATTAATAAATAATATGAGATTAAATTTTATTTATACATATCCTCTGAGTGGTTATTTTATTTTTTATGTAAAATGAAATGTGATGTTTATTCTGAAATGAAATATACTATATATTTGAAATAAAGTGTACCACTATTTTAAATAAAATAGACTAATTATTTTGAAATAAAGTGGATCATAAAAGTTCTTAATGAAATAGACAATAAAATGAACTATCACGATCCTAAATGAAGTGGATATAGAAGTTCCTAAAAAAATGAATAATAAAATTAAATTTAACTAGACTGATATGTTTTAGCATGTTTTGATATGATGTGACGAAGTTTTTAAACTTTGTATATCCTATTTAACAGACAATAAATAAGTGGATATTAGTAAAGTTTCTATAAGCAACAAATAAAAGAAATATGTTAGATAAATCTTCAAGATCAATTCAGAATGGAGTGATGAATTGAATTGATAATAAAAAATTTTTGATTAATAATAGTTTTTAAAGATAGTCCGTAGATAGCCGGATATTTGTATTATAAATTTTCAAACAATATATTAGTACAGTAAATTTTACAGTAAAAAAATTTAAAAGTCACGTGTAGATAGCCGGCTATATGTAGATAGCTCTCGAGGAGCCGTTTCCTGTGCTGCTGTTAGAAGCAGAGTAATCGCTGGAGCAGTACCGAGGATTGATACCGGTAAGAAGTGTAGCTTCTCCCCATTCATCGAATCGGTTGCTGTCGTTACTGATCGGAGTAAGATGCAATATGCCGTTGGAGGATGAAGATGCAAAGTTGCCTAGGTGGAAGAGGTTCTTGATTGATGAATTGAACGTTGGAAATGTATAGCTGAGAACGCCGCCGAGTTTCCCTGAATCAGCCAATGAAGAACGGGAAAGGAGCAGAAGAAGAAAGAAGATCATGATCATACTACCGGCGACCTCACGTGCATTCACCAGCTGCACGGCGAGGAATGCAATTAATGGAAGAAGAAGCTAGGTGCACGGTATAGTTTCTTGCATATATTTTATTTATTTAGAAGGGGATAGAATATATATTATGTCTCTAATGATGAAATTGATAGCTACGAGAAACGTGAGGTTGACAGAGATCTCTTCTCTCTTCTTGCAACATTGAAATGGCATTGCGTGATAAGAGGGATCGATGGTTTTTGGCATCATTCCTAATGGTTCATCCTCTCCAATACAATGAAGATTTACAACGTTGATCAAAAGAATGGAAGCTCTTCACTATTTTTATTGTATTTTAAAAAGATCTTATAGTAAACGTAAGCAGGTAGAACTTAATTCGTTGTGAATGAAGGTCCTTCCCGGCCCGTAGATAACCTTCTTTCTTTCATATTTTGAATATCTATAAGTTGTAAGTTAGTAAAGTTTCTATAAGCAATCAAATAAAAGAAATTAGTAGTGTCCGTGCAAAACTTTTAAATCATAAGTTTTTTAAGATAATAGTGTTTAAACATCAATTGATCTTTCATTTGGACCAAATTAAAATCTTACAAGTCATCCCTAAAATTGATTGGGTACTATGGCATGCGATAATATGCGGTCTTCTTAATTTAATTTGGAATATTCTTTCTTTAGTGTAATAATAAGAAATATGAACCGGTGAAGCTTTCTACGGAGTCATCATCAGTCCCTTTGACAAAACTATTGATTGTTAAATAAAAACTTCGAAACCTTTTTCACGAAATTTTTTTGAGATTTAGAACTGTTTTTCTATTTCTTTAATGCCAATGATAAGACTATCTATAAAAGTACGTAATCGAAGCTACGTAAGCAGTGTATTTGACTTGAACATGACTGGCTAAGTCTACGCAATACGAGATTAGTAAACGGTGTAGTTGATATCTGTTAGAAGCAGTAGCAATGTAGTTGTACCATTTTCATTCATAGACAAAGAACAATAATACCCTTTACTTTAACATGGATAGTTATCTGTTATCAACCAACCTTAATGATGTAGATAAAATTAACTAAGAAAAAACTCAGCGATTCTATCATAATCTATCCCGCAAGTGCACGATTATCGTCTACCGTATAGCAGATAACGAGTTTGTTCTACAAAGATTGTTGTTAACTTTAATTCAAATTTTTAACTAATAAAAATTGTGTCTGTAAAAGCGAATCAAAAGTGTACGAGGACTAAGAACAAAAAGTAACGTACGGATCAAAAATAGGTATGCAAATAACTGAAATTTTAGAATTCACCACTAATACCTCTAATTTAATCTTTAAATAAATATGATAATAGATTATGATAATTGTAAATACTTTGTATCTAACACATTGGTCCAGTTTTTAAATATGATTTCTAATTATGACTTTAACTTTGGTCCAGTATAAAATCACCTATCGTTAGTGATATTCTAACTCCTTGTTTAGAAATTACTAATGATGCATTAGATTCTGCGAAATCATAAATCATGTAGTTACATTCACTTTGATTCAGTAAATATTAACTATAGTTATTAATCCTGTGATTCGTAAGTTATGCTCCGATTGGTCCTCGCAAACACAATTAATATAATAATTTAGATATCAAACTCAATGCTAATTATACATATAAATTTAACATCTAAACATCCTTTCAAATAAGAATTAACAACTCACATAAAATCAACAATCCATACATCACAAAATATCCAAGAAATAAATTAAATTTATTAGGATTTCATCCTAACTCTAATTTAGAGAATTTAGCCACTCATATTAATATTACACACAATAATATTGTATGATAAAATATGAAAAAAAGAGAAGAAAGCAAATCTGAAGAATTTTTCGTCTCTTAATCTGATCTTCCTTCTGTCTCCCGTTCGGTTCTCTCTAAGTTTTTTGTTGGCTCTTCGCTCGCTCCTTGTTGCTCCTTCGATGGCTCTTCGTTGCTCCTTCGATGCTCTTTTTATAATAGAACTTCCTACCACAAAATTAAGCAAAAAATATCTTCAAGATCTTCGGATTAAATTTGATATAGATTTGTTACTATATTTGATGCTAGATTTGATGCTAAATTTTTGATTTAGATTTGATTGGTCAAATGCATCAATAAGAATCGCCGCTTGATATTTTCTCCGTAATTAGCTCTTTTATTTTATTTTATTCTTCAATAATTTGCTTTTTTATTCACCTATACTTCACAAAATAAAATAAAATAAATTAATTCATATTATAAATAAAATTTTAATAAAAATCTAATATTTATTATAATAATAAAATATAATAAATATGTATTATTACATATTATCACTTAATTAATGACAATCTTGAAAAACCAAACTTCTTCCTATGTATGTACAGAAATCCAGAAAACAGAGAAGTTTGAAGGTTTTTTTACTGCAGCAATATGCAATAAGTTCTTGCACACTACAAGTAAAATCAACACAACCAATACTAGATCTTATAGTAAACTATTTTTCTTCAATGTCGTGCGACTTTTATTGCCATCAGTGTCACTCACAACTTCATTATCGATTTTGTCAGAATGAATATTTTACTAGTTTATCTCAATGGACGTGAGACTTTTCTCGTATCTATCTCATTCAAAATTTTTATTGTCAATTTTATCAAAATAAATACTTTACTGTTTAATTTAGTGTCAAATTAGTAAAGGACGGTTTGACAATTTATTAATTTTCAATTTATATTTTTACATATTTTTATAATAATTTATAAAATTCACTTAAAAATTAAAAATATAAAAAAAAATTTATGTAATAAAATTTTTAATTTTTAATTTTTATTTTTAAATTAAATAACAATATATTTATCAAAATAAATAAAATATATAAAAACTTTATTTTATAGCCATCCTACGCACTTTGCGACGGTTATGCCGAATATCCTTTACACAAACAATTCAGAAAGTCTGACTATTTGAAACATACACCAATGGATAATATAATTAATAACTAATTTAAATAGCGAGATAACAGTAACCTATATATGTTATATTTTGGTTGTATTTTTTTAATTATAATTTATTTTTTATAGAAATTATTTAGCTTATTCTAATCATAGTTGTAAAATCCGGACCGGTCTGTCCGGATCGACTCAAAAATTATCGACCCGAAATATAAATCGATCGAATTTATAATAAAACCGTTTATACAATCAATCCGCTCCGACCCGCTTTGATCAGTTCTGACCCCTTCGTCCAGATCAAATCGAATTAAATTAAATTTTAAAAATTTAAATTTATGATATAGTGATGCAAAAATAATTATTATTAGCTTTATATTGAAATATAATATATAGTTTAGATTTTATTTTTGGATATGATAATGCAAAAAAATAAATTTGTTATATTTTATTTATAAATATTTTTTATTAGTGGATTTTAAGTTTTATATTACTAATTCTATTAAATTGTAAAAAAAATAACAAAATTATTTTAAAACAAATAATTTCTTTTGAAATTTATTATTTAAAATATTTTTTTATTTTTCTATATATTTTTTATTAGTTTATTTTTTCTTTTATGCTTTTTAAAAAAATATTAATAAATGTTCGTGGTACTGTCAAAATTCTAATATTTTTAACATAATAGGTCAACTCGTAATCTGTTGACTCAAACAGTTTTCTGATTCAATATCCAATCCAATTTTTACAATTACCTCGCCAACTACATAAAAAATGAAATGACACTTCTAGCCAAGAAAATATAAAATTAAACTTATTTTCATTAATATTATTTATAACAATTTATTTTACCATAAATTATTTTTTAGGTTGTTGCTTGCGTAAAAAATAATGCACCCTTTACTATCAATCTTTTAACAACTTATCCAAATTCAAAGTTAAGCACTATCTAATGAGGGAGGAGGTTGGATCAGAGGAAATAGTTGCGTCGGAGAAAATAGTCGGAACGATAATGTCGTCGAAAGAGCCAAACAAAAGCCGGCTTTATCAACGGCACGGGCGGAGGAGGTGTGGTTCCTGCAATCATCTGTACGACTTCTGTCATCTTCGGCCGGTCGAACGAGTTCGGATTGCTGCATGCTAGACCGAGCAACAATAACCGCTCTGCCTGTTCGGGAATATAAACTCCGGAAAGCCGACCATCAACAGCTTCTAGGATTTGGCTTTCACGATGCAGATGCCAGACCCAGTCGACTAGTAAATGGAAGCCAGAGATGTAACACCATTGTCTACGGCCGCATACAACTTCAAGAATGAAAACGCCGAAGCTGAATACATCACACTCACGCGTTGCTTTACCAGTGTAAAAGCACTCAAAGGCGATGTATGGTAGGGTTCCAGCGAGATCGGTGTAGGAGCTTCGCCCGTTTTCAATGGCCCGGGCGAGGCCAAAGTCTCCAAGACGTGCCTGAAAGTCTGCGTCGAGCATGACATTGGATGCTTTAAGGTCACGGTGCAAAACCGTTTGATTATAGTCGTAGTGGAGGTACTGCAGAGCAGAGGCAACTCCGCCAATGATGCTGTAGCGGCAGTCCCACGAGAGAGTTGTCAGAGCATGATCAGTTGTGTCATCTTGGTTGCGGACGAAGAGGTGCTTATCGAGGCTTCCATTGGGCATGTACTCGTATACAAGTAGCAAAACACCTTTCCTATGACACCAACCTAAAGACCCATATCAAGAACAAATAATAAGAACTCTGTTTCGCAGAACTTAAGTTTTGAGTAATTTACCTTAACACAAGTCAAACAAGTAACACAAACCATACCAACTAACGGTAGGAGATGGCGGTGTCGAAGTCGGTTAATGATGCTGAGCTCTGCCAAGAAGTCGGCTTCGAATTTAGCACTACGTTCTTTCGAAAACATCTTCACTGCAACCTCTGTGGTCTTTTTTCTGCGGTCAGGTCCTGCTGCAGCGCTGATGGCACCTTTGTACACAACGCCGAAGCTGCCCTGGCCTAACTTGTTCTTCTCGTTGAAATTGTTTGTTGCTTTCTTGAGCTGTTTGTACGTGAACTCCTTCGGCATGCCCGGTAATCGTTTAAGCGACTCCGATAACGGTTCCGTTCTAGGTTTCGTTTGACGTTTATAGTAGCACATAGCTGCAGCTACAAGTATAGACACTAGAACGGCTGTGCTTATTGTGCCCATGAGGAGTTTATATTTATTTGATGATGTCACCAGTGATGTGAGCCGGTACTCGTCGTCAGGGAGCTTCTCGACGGTGAGGTTCCATGCTAGTACGGAGTTGAGCTGGTAAGTATTAGAACCAGTTGACCCTGTGAAGCCGAAGTATGTTGTCCGCGAATTAATGAAGTCGTCGCTAAAGTCAAGGGGCGAATTGAGCACGCTGGTTTGAGGTTTCCGCTCGCCTTCTCTGTCTATGTAGACCCATATATGCTTCCTTTGGCCGTCGTAGTCGATCCAAGCAGTGTAGTTAGTCGGTGTCTTAGGGGCTAAGGTGATACTGAAGGGCGTGAGGGATGCAGTAACATTGGAGACGATGCTGTTGATATTGAGGCCGATGTGGTTGTCGTCTGGATCGTACGTTTGCTTCACCGTATCGAATTCTACCGCAATGAAACCCTTAGATTCGGGAAGACCAATGTACTGTCCAGCCCGGCCTCTACTATAAGGATCGGAAGAGACGAGGAAGGCGAAACCCTCTCCGGGTGTTGTGCTTGCTTGCCGGGCGATGTTGAATGTGAAGGAGGTGTTGAAGGAGGCAAACTGACAACGTTGGATATCTCGCGAGGTGGTGTTTCCGGTGCTGCTGCTGGAAGAAGAGTAATCATAGTAGCACTTCGAAAATTTGATAGAGGGTTTAAGTAAAGCTCGTCCCCATGCATCGAATCGCTTGCTGTCGTTACTGTTCGGTGTAAGCTGCAAGGAACCGTTGTCGGATAAAGCTACAGAGCCTTCTCGTTCGAAGTGGTTTCTAAGAAGTTTGTCAATGAACATGCGAAATGTATAGCTGATAACGTCGCCGAGTTTCTCTGAATCTGCTGGTGAAGAACGGCAAAGGATCACAAGAAGAGAGAAGATCAAGATCAGTACTACCGGCGACCTCATCGTGCATGCAACTGCTGCACGGCAAGGAAACAATTAATGGAAGGAGTAGCTAGCTGCACGGTATACTTTTCTTGCATTGATTTGTTTATTATTAGAAGGGGGAAGAATATATGTTTTAAGTCTCTAATGATGAAATTTGAAAGCTACGAGAAACGTAAGATTGAAATGACATTAATTGCGTGATACAGGAAATGGTTTTTGGCACCATTAAACGTGGTTTCAATCCTCACGGACCTCACCGATACAATAAAAAAGATCAGGTCAAGAGTGGAAGCTCCTTAAAATTTTTATCGTATTTAAAAAGATCCAATAGTGACGAAAGCAGCCAATAACTCGATGTGAAGGGTCTTCGCGTAGACAACCCCAATTTTCTATATTTAAGAAAAAAAAAGTTTGGTCGCTGATAGTATGGTCAGCAAATTAGACCGTTTCTTCTTACCTTTAGATTGAACGAAAGTTTGTAACTCGAAACTTAGACTTCGTTCTTTTAGGGTTAGTGAGATTAAATTTTTGTTATATGAGCAACCTTAATATATATATTTCTCTGATAACAAAATACTGAGTTAATCATAATGGTCTCTTCATCATATGTTAATTCTTATAACTACTTCTGAAACAAATTTGTAGAAGTAAAATTGTTGAAAGTTTAAAATTTAAATCATTTTAATCATATTTTGTTTGTCATGCATCTTAGATGTTGATAACTTCAATCTAAACTTTGTAATACATTTGTAGTGATTCGAATGTGTAAATAGGGCCTATCACTAAGCCTGTGTAATATCGAAATCAACCAGAGTTTAATAGAAATAAACGTAAATTTTGAAATTTAAAATAATAATAATAATATATAAAATATTAAATTTAAAGTGGTAATTAAAAAAAATAAAGTTCTGTGGTGATTGAAACGTGAGCAAACTTTCGATGTCTACAATGCCCATCCATTTTAATTCCATTCTTCATTAATACCAATATTGTTGTCTCTCTGAAATCTTAAAATAATATAGGATTATTTGATTGAGCTAAAGTGAAGTGAGTTTTTTGAAACTAATTTTTTAAAATAAATTGTTAAAAGTTTATTAGGCTTTATTTGAAATAAATTTTTGAAATGATATTCTATATTCAATTATTAATAAATAAAAACTCAAAGTATTATTTATAATATATATATCCAATTTAGCGATACTCTTTATGTAAATTATGCAATCAACAAAAATATATCAAATCAGCTCCTCTTTCCTATCCTGAATTCCAAATTCGTATCTCGAAACTAAAATAGATTTCAACTGAACCCTTCAAAAATTAAATCAAAATTTCCTTCTTCGTCTAATATAGGAAAATAAAATCACAACATTTAGAAAACTACTCCGAACAATAAGTAAATATTTGATAGTGCTTATTGAAAAAAAATTTTATGAAAAAGTTGATAGTTTAGAAATTTTTGACAAACGAATCTTATTGTTTTACTTCAAAAAATAAAAATAATTAATAAAAAATTTCACGATATAGAATTTTTTTATAATTTTAAAATTTTTAAAAAATTCTATAAAATATTTTAAATATTTTTTTAAAAAATATAAAATACAAAATTAGAATAAAAAGAAAAAAAAAGTTCTTCCAAATATTTACTAAATGCGAGCCGATCAGAAAAACTACGATATTCAATTAGAGAAAACGCTTAAAAATTCTTATAAAATAAATTTTAATTAAAATAAAAAAGATTTTAAAACTTTTTCTAAAATGATTTTATTTTTACTATTAAAAAAATTATGTAAAATATATGTATTGCATAATATATATTTTTTAATTTAAAAAAAATTGTAATATAGTATGAAAATTTTGTTGAAAAATTAATATATTTATTTGAAATGATAAGTAATTGAAAAACTCTTCCAAACGTCACCTTAGTCCAAACTGCAAACAAATCCAATCCAAAATCAACTCCGGTTAACCAATATCTACAAATCGCCTCCACAAACTCAATCAAATCCACATAAATAAGGAACTACACCACGTAATTAACACCGGCTTCATCAAATCTATTAATTTTAAGAAACAAACAAGATGAACTGAAAAAATTAGAAAAGAAAAAGAAGAAGAAGAAAGGGCGTGTTTCAATCGCCCGTAACTTTACTTTTTTCCGTCAGATTTTGAGTTTCGAATAATTTATATGTTTCAATTACACAAAGAATTCAAAACTTTACTTTTACATTCAAAATTTCAGTTTCAACTTTTTTATTTGCACATTTTTTAATACAACTATATTTTTCAATTTTCACTTCCAAAATCTATTGAAACATAAATACTGAACTCCACTTCCATTTTATTTTTCAAAATATTTTACTTTCTATTTTTTACATTCACGAAACTCAGTTACGGGTATTTGAAACACGCGCAAAGACCAAGAGGTTGAGCTAACTAACCTGGAAATTTTATTAAGGAATTCAGATTTTTGGAAGGAGGTCGGATCGACCGAAAAACGCGAGCAACGATCGGAGATAGCAAGAAGGGTGAGCAGTAGCGAAATGCAGAAAAAATAATTTTTTATAAAAGTGAGCAAAATTACAAATTTTATTTGGTTAGAAATAAACTAATAGAAAATATCATTCAAAAACAAAAATTTTGACCTAAATATAAAAATTATTAAAAAATTATTTTTTGTTAGAAAAAGGCAATTCTGATTACAAATGTGTTTTAATATCAAAGAATTTCACTTCTTTTATCTGATTTTAAATTCTATTTATTCTACGTATTTCAATTATTATTCCAAATTTTTTTTATATTAAATTCTATTTTATCGAAATTTTACTTTAAAATTTATCTCATATGTTTTATTTATTATTTTGATCTCTATTTCTATTGAATTTTAATTTATATAGAATTTTACTTTTAAGAATTAACTTTTAAAAAGCCTTCTGTTTCTGTAATTAAAACACACCCTTAATCAAAGTCCTATGTTGAAACTAAATTCTTGCCAAATATTTAACTTTTTCATTGATGTGGTCCAAATTCTCTAGAAGTGTCTAGCATCGTCTACAGCGTCAATTTGGATGCTTCTGTTAAGATAGGGAAGAAGATAAGTTGTATCCTATTAAAGCTATTTTTTTTTTTCTTGCAAAAAGTAAAAGAAAATTAAAATTATCCAAACTTATACATTCAAAGGTTTTTCGTAGCAATATTCTCTCTCGAATTTTTAAAGAAACCTAATATGAACTGTTCAAAATAAATTAATAAATAAAAAGTTGTTGAAACTCCTAAATGTTAATTTTGAGAATAATAATAACTTAAAAATTATAGTTTATAATTTATATTTTATTGATAAGTTAAATCAAGTTTTGCAAAAATTTATAAAATAAATTTATTTTATATCCAGCAGACAACAAATTAGCTATGTTAAATCATAGTCATCAAACAACTAACTATTTAGTTATCGATTACATGGGATTTATTTACGAACAAAACAAAGGATCGAGTTTATCAACGAGGTGCCTGCTCAAGTTTCCAATTTAAAATCTTACAGACATACATATTAATGAAGCAAGATACACATATCATATTGTATAATATCAATGAGCCAATCATTATTCTTATTCACAAAAATTGTCAAGTTTAATCTTCAAGAAGGAAGGCAAAAAATACAGACTCACTAAACTCAGGAAGAAGCAATAAAGTAGAGTCAATCAGTTAGAGTTCACCTCACTTAAGGCAGTCAACTCAGCGAGAAACAACAAATCAACAAAAACCAACTCAGCTGAAAAAATTTGAAAAAGACAATAGTTGAAACAATTTAGAATTGTAGGCGAAAGTTTCAAATTATCTTCATCATTGCATTTAATGCCGATAAAAATTTGTCACTGTAAAGAGATACCAATGAAAATTTTTCTCCAAGAAAAAGAACCAGCTATCTGTAAAAATAAAAAATATTATAAGAAACAGAGAAGCTGAAAAACAGAGGGTGTGAGACACATCGAGTGAAAATTAGAAAAGAAATTTGCATTACATCGATTCAATTTCTCAGGTGAAGTAATTTCTCTTATTGTTAATCAGTTACAGAGCATCATCTTCATGTAACTAGTTTGATCATCTCAATAAAAAATTTTAAAATCATTCATTTATATTGAGATAAATTCTGTCCTTAACCTTATTTTTTAAATTTTCTTGTAAATGTGTGATATAGTGCTAGATGCGCTTGTTAAAAAAGTTCGGTTGGAGTTTGGTAAAAAGTTTTTAAATTTTGTAACATGACTATCAAGTCAGCCAATGAGACTGGGTATCTAGTAGGCTGTAAAGAGCTATCTTTAAAAAAAAACTCTTAAAAACAAGTGTGTTTGGTGAAGCACTTTGATGTTGATGAATATAATTTGTTAAAAATTTGGTAAAGATTTAACTCTTATAATAAAGCATCCATTAATATAGACAAAAGAATTTATCGAATTATGTAAATACTCGGAGTTCTCTTACATTAACCTAAATACCCATAATAAATAGTGATAGTCTCTGTTTGCAGAATATAAAATTACTCATAACCAGTTGAAAACTTGCTAACTGTAGTTATACAAAAATTTTATTTATCAAATCAATTCACTCTTTTACTCTTGGTTTGATCTTGCGGGAGATTTCAACAAAAGTTTGTAACTAAATTTAAAAACAGCAATACTTCGGTGCACATACTGTTTTTTACATATATAGTTCACAGGAAATAAAAGATTGAAAAACACTACAAAAGATGCAATTAAATTAAATACTACCTAAGCAGGGATTCCGATGGAGTAGGAGAAATGGTTGCATTGGTGAATAGGGTCGGAACGATAAAATCGTCGTAGGGTTGCCAAACAAAAGCTGGCTTTGTCAACGGCACGGTCGGAGGAGGTATGATGCCTGCGATCATCTTTACGACTTCTGTCATCGTCGGCCGGTCGAACGAGTTCGGATTGCTGCATGCGAGACCGAGCAACAATAACCGCTCTGCCTCTTCGGGGACATAATTGCCTAAAAGCTGGCCATCGACAGCTTCAAGGATTTGGTCTTGACGGTACAGATGCCAAACCCAGTCGACGAGTAAATGGAAGCCAGGGATGTCACACCATTGCCTACGCCCGCATACAACTTCAAGAATTAAAGCGCCAAAGCTGAATACGTCAGACTCACGGGTCGCTTTACCAGTGTAGAAGCACTCGAAGGCGATGTAAGGGAGGGTTCCAGCGAGATCGGTGTAGGAGCTTCGGCCATTGTCAATGGCTCGGGCGAGACCAAAGTCCCCAAGACGTGCCTGGAAGGCTGTGTCGAGCATAACATTGGATGCTTTAAGGTCACGGTGCAAAACCGTCTGATTGTAGTCGTAGTGGAGGTATCGAAGAGCAGAGGCAACTCCGCCAATGATGTTGTAGCGGCAATCCCACGAGAGAGTAGTCGGAGGGTGATCGCTTCCATCATCTCCTTTGCTGACGAAGAGGTGTTTGTCGAGGCTTCCGTTGGGCATGTATTCATACACAAGTAGCAAGACACCTTTCCTGTGGCACCAACCTGTAAATTCATGCCAAGAACAAACAATATGAACTATCTCTTCGTCATTCATGTTCAAAATTCAAACGAATCACGTATAATTTACCAACTATTGGTACGAGATGGCGATGGCGAAGGCGGTTAATGATGCTGAGCTCTGCCAAGAAGTCGGCTTCGAATCGAGCACTCCGTTCTTTAGAAAACATCTTCACTGCAACCTCCATGGTCTTTTTACTACGATCAGGTCCTGGTGCTGCACTGATGACACCTTTGTACACAACGCCGAATCCGCCCTGGCCTAACTTTTCCTTCTCGTTGAAGTTGTTTGTTGCTTTCTTGAGCTGTTTGTAGGTGAACTCCTTCGGCATGCCCGGTAATCGTTTAAGCGACTCCGATAATGGATTCGCTCTAGGTTTCTTTTGACGTTTATAGTAGCACACAGCTGCAGCTACAAGCATAGATACTATAACTGCTGTGCCTAGTATTTCACCTATGAGGAGTTTATATTTATTGGATGATGTCGGTGGCGCCAGTGATGGGCCCCGGTACTCATAATCCTGGAGTTTGTCGAAGGTGAGATTCCATGCTAGGATGGAGTTGACCTGATAGATGTTAGAACCCGTTGACGCCGAGAATCCGAAGAATGCACCTGGACTTCGATCTATGAAGTTATGGCTGGTAAATTGAAGGGAAGAATCGAGCACGCTGGTTCGAGGTTTTCGCTCGCCTTCTCTGGCTATGTAGACCCATATATGCTTCCTTTGGGCGTTGTAGTCGATCCAAGCAGTATAATTAGTCGGCCTCTCAGGGGCTAGGGTGATGTTGAAGGGCGTCAGTGATGCAGTAACTTTGGAGACGATTCTGTTGATATTGAGGCCGATGTGGTTGTCGTCTGGATCGTACGTTTGCTTCATCGTATCAAATTCAATCGCAACGAAACCTTCATTTTCAGAAAGACCTATGTACTGGCCACTCCGGCCATCAGCACGCGGATAGGCAGTGACTAGGAAGGTGAAGCCCTCGCCAGGAGTTGTGTTTGCTTGCCGGGCGATGTTGAATGTGAAGGAGGTGTTGAAGGAGGCAAACCAACAACGTGGGGTACCTCCCCCTGTGGCGTTTCCGTGGCTGCCGTTAAAAGAAAAGTAGTCATAGTTGCAGTACGAAAGTTTGGTTTCGCGTAAAAGAAAAGCTCGTCCCCATGCATCGAATCGGCTGCTGTCGTTACTGATCGGAGTAAGCTGCAGTGAGCCGTTGTAGGATAAAGATGCAGAGCCGCCTAGGAAGAAGGGGTAATTCATTGGTGAGTTGAACGAGGGAAATGTATAGCTAAGAACGTCGTCGCCGAGTTTCTCTGGATCTGCCGGTGAAGAACGGCAAAGGATCACAAGTAGAAAGAAGATGATGATCAGTACTACCGGTGACCTCATGATTCATGCTGCAGCTGTAAGGCAGGAACGCAATTAATTAATTGATGAAGAAGAAGCTAGCCTCCAGGTATAGTTTCTTGCAATTAATTATTTGTTCATTTAGAAGGGGCTAGAATATATGTTAGTCTCTAAATGATGAAATTGATAGCTACGCGAAACGTAAGATTGAAGCAGATCTCTTCTCTCTCCTTGCAATATTGAAATGACATTGCTTGATAAGAGAAACGGTATTTGGCACCATTCCGCTTGGTTTCAATCCTCAACAATGCAATAAAAAATCAAGTTGAGTGGATAGGATTATTTTACACAGTTAATCAAAAGCAATGGAAGCTCTTCGTTGTGAAGGGACTTCCCATAGAAAACCCCAACTTTTTCGTTTAGAAAAAGAAGTTTGCTTAGGGATGGCAATATGATTTTATAGATCAGTTTCGAATTGACACATATAATAATTGGATAAAAAATATTTAATTTTAATCCGATTTATTTATTTATATGGGTCAAAATTGTCAATCCTAATCCAATCTATTTATAACCGGATCAAACTCGAGTCGATCCATTTAATAATTAAATTATTAAATAAAAATTATAAATATTAATTTTTAATAATAATATATTAAAATTATTAATTATGATATATTTAAAAAGAAAAAATATTAATTTTGACAAATTTATAAATTAAATAAAAATTAGTTAAAATTAAGATAAATTAAAAAAATATATATACAAATTAAATTCAAATTTTTTGCTTTTTTTTTTCTAATTATTAAGTAATATATACTATATAAATAGTTAAATGAATTAAACGGGTCATTTTCGGGTCAACTCGAACCCGATCCGAACCCGTTTAAAATTTTCGGATCATTTTTGGATCGATCCAAAATCGATTCAAATCCGTTTAAGAATTGATCCGAGTCCGATCTTTTCGGATCGGATCGAAATTTGCCACCTCTAAGTTTGCTCGCTGACAATATGGTTGCAAATTAGACCGTTTCTTCTTACCTTTAGATTTAAATCTATTATTTTTATTTTTATAGTTATTATTTTTTTAGGGAGAACTTTTAGATTGAAGAAAAAGATTTTAGCTTGAAACTGAGTGTTAAAAAAAAAAATTTATTTTCAGCTTTTGAGAGGGGCCAAAAGCCAAGTCTAGCTAACATCTCTGTCGAATTACTTCACTAAAACAAATTAGAGCAGGTTTTGGATTGTTTATCAATCTCTGTAAGTTCTTTTTGGACACCAAAACACTTATACATAAATTTTTAAAAATATTTTTAAAAATTTTGAAAAATATAAATAAAATATAAAATAATTATATATATAATTTTTTTAAAATTTTTATAAAATAATATATTTAAAAGAAAATATCAAAAAAAATTTTTAAGCACTTTCAAGCATTCTCTTAATCAGACAACGAACGTCGGTACTACGGAGGGGCCTACAAATATGGACACTCTGAGTCTCTGAGGGATGTAACTGTCGCAGGCCCGTTTATAAGAAGGCCCAATAATAGTAATCGGATAGTACGTACGGCCCAATTTTGATAAAATTTGTGAGAGGCCTTAAAATATAAGCGACCAGGAAGTAAAGAAACTTCATAAGTGAGAATACCAAATATTTCATTTACAGTTTAAAGGTAATAAAACCAACTATTTTCACAAAATTTATTATCAAACTCCAATATATGACGACTTAACGCATTCCTTAAATCGTGCATATGATGATTTCGGGTAATATCTGCCCTGCCACTATAATAAAGACTAATAAACAAAAAAAAGAACTTTATAAAGCTCTGAATGTTGAATACTCTTATAATAAATAGCCAATAAATAAAGAACATAAGTTTTTTTATTATATTATTCATATAAAGCTATTTAAAATCGTAATATTTCCTGATAAAAAAGTCATAATATTTCTTGACACCATTTAAAATGGTATCTTGATATGACATTTAAATTACTTCAAAATTTTAGAACAATAAACAAGTGCATGGAGATCTATATATAAGCCGCGATATGTTAGTAAAGTTTCTATAAGAGCAAGCAAATAAAAGAAATTCCGTGCAAAAGCTTTTAAATAATAAGTTTTTGTAAATGATGATTTCTAGACCTAAATAAATCTTACAAGTCGCTGTCATTTGGACCAAAATATGTTTCTTGTTTTCCCTAAGCTTTGATTGGTATGTGCTGTCTGCTTAATTAGCAGCCTTTATAGAATAGAACTGTATACATTGGCATGCAACACAATATATATGTGGCCTTCTTCTTTTATTTGCTTTACTGTAACGTTAACAATCAATCAATGAAGCATCCAAATTATGTATGTGAAATCAAATCTTTGAAAATTTTGCGTAGAATTTTTGAGATTTAGAACTGGTTTCTATTTCTTTAATGCCAATGATAATACTAGACATGCTTGAGTGCCTACGTAATCGAAACTACGTAAGCAGTCATTTGACTTAAGCGTGATTCGCTAAGTCTACGCGATATGGGATTTTTAAGAAACCGTTTAGTTGAGATTACTGTTATACAATAAACAGCGATCGCTGTTGTTGTATCGTTTTCATTCGTAGACAACAGAACAACTAACCCTTATTCTAATTAGCTATTATCAACCAACACTCTTCAAAACTAAATTTCTTATATATATATATATATATACAGAAACTCTATAATAAAAGAAAGTTACAAAGTTCTTTTTTACAGCAGCAATATGCAACAAGTTGTTCCACACTACAAATAAATCAACACATGCAACTAATAATTACTACATAGTACTGGCTTGTCTCAACACACAATAAAAAAGGGAGAAATCAAGCTAAACCTATTAATTTATGTTTTCCACACACAAATTTTACTCCCTCAAAAAAAAAAAAAAAAAAAAAAAAAAAAAAAAAACTAGATGATCGCTTCATGAAGTTTTACCTCCCTTTCCTTTGGAAATCCCTTTTCAATTCGCAGTAAGTCAGCTCCGAAGCCTTCACCTTAGCTTTCTAAAGCCTGCATGGATGCTGACGACTTCGTTACGGTTCATTTGACCGAGTATCTATCACGCTCTTCCCATCTCGATGTTATGCTGGCCTGTAATCATGGACGTTGGTGATGTGACATAGCCAGAGGACGAATAACTTCGTTGAGTACTGCCGGTGATCCCGTATGTACTGCCATCGCCGTTGGACGGCTGATAAACAAATGCTGGCTGGAAAGGCGGAACCGGTGGTGGCGGTTGCGAACCTTCTACGATATGCACGAGTTCCGCAGTCTTTGGCCTGGCAAATGGATCAGGGTGGCTACAAGCAAGGCCGAGTAGAAGCAGGCGCTTGGCTTCGTCGGGATTGTAGTCGCCTAAAAGGCGGGGATCGACTGCGGCAAGTAGGTTGGTTTCACGGTGCAGCTTCCATATCCAATCAAGAAGACAACGGATTCCGCCAACCTCACGGTATGGTGGACGGCCTGAAACAACTTCAAGAATGACAGCCCCGAAGCTGAAAACTTCAGACTCACACGTGGCTTTCCCAGTGTGGAAGCATTCAGGGGCAATGTAACCAAACGTGCCACGGACACCTCCCTGGACTTCGGTGTAGGAGGCTGTCATGCCGTTTTCTATTGCACGAGCTAGACCGAAATCACCTAGGCGGGCTTGGAAGCTGGCGTCGAGCATGATGTTTGACGCCTTCAAATCACGGTGGAATACCACTTGGTCGTATCCACCGTGCAGGTATTGCAGAGCCGTAGCAACACCAACCAGCACGTTACATCGCCTGTCCCAGGGGAGGACCGGCGTTTCAGGAGTGCCGAACAGATGCTTGTCCAGACTGCCATTAGGCATAAATTCGTAGACCAAAAGCAGCACACCTCTCCTATGGCACCAACCTGCAGCAACAGTACATGAAAATCATAACAATTTTTTTACTTTTTACATTCATATAATTAAAGGAATTCAAAGAAAAAACATTCTGGGATTTTAAAAGTCTCATTCATGTATATAGAAAACGAAACTGAAGCATCTCGCACATGGCAGACAACCTATAGCTAGCAGCATGACAATCTGGACCAATGAAAAACATACAACAACTTGGCAATAAACAAGAACAAGTTGAACACAACTAACAAGGTGCACAAGAAAAACAAGAAAGTGCAGACAACGATTGTTGTTCAGATGTTTACTTACCGACAAGTCGGACGAGATTCCTATGACGGAGCCGGTTGATGATGGTAAGTTCAGCTAGGAACTCTTCCTGGCACCTTCTGCTGTTCTCTCTGGAGAACATCTTCACAGCAACCTCAATATTGTTCCCTTCAGGTCCTTGGACAACACCCTTGTACACAACTCCGAACCCGCCTTGTCCCAACTTGTTACTTATGTTGAAGTTGTTCGTTGCCTTCTTGAGCTCCTTGTAATTGAACTCTCTCGGCATGCCCGGCAATCGAGTCAATGACTTTGATATCTCATCGACTCCTTTCATTCTTTTCCGATAATAACACAATCCTACAACTCCAAGAGTAAGTACCAATGCTACCAAAACTGCTGTAACAATGGTCGCTATCATCCATGCTGGCGTGCTCCTTTTGTGGGGATGGGGGATGGCATCAATGGTAAGGTTCCAGGAGAGGATGCAGTTGAGTTCGTATGTCTTTCCGGTAGAACCTGCAAACCCAAAGTAGGACCACTGCTGAAGGTGCATGCTCAGGTCAAGAGGCCAATCAAGTACTGCAGCTGTCGGCTTTGGGGAGCCCTCTCGAGCAATGTAAGCATATATATGCTTTCTGTTGCCATCATAATCGATCCATATGGTGTAGTTGGCAGGAACCGTTGGAGCAATCGTGATGTTGAGTGGAGTCAACGATGCAGAAGTATTCGAGATGATGCTGTTGATGTTGAGCCCAATATGGTTGCCATCAGGATCATAGTCTTGTTTTACAGTGTCCAACTCCACAGCGATGAAGTTGTTACTTTTCAAGCCATCGGTCGTCTTGTTGGTGAGGCCAAGGAAGCCGCCATAGCTGGAAGGAGGAGGGCCGGAGAGGTCAGGGGCGATAAGGAAAGCAAGACCTTCGCCTGGGGTACTGTTGTCAGGCCTATAAACGTTGACATTGAAGACAGTTCGGAACGAGGCCAGCCGACGGACAGTTGTAGAAGAGTTGTAGGAAGAGTTGGTGTAGTCATGCCACAGCTTGTACGGCTTATTCAGAAGAACGCGGCCGGACTTTTCAACAAGGTAAGTCTGGGGATTGTTCTGAGTGTCCGGTGTGATCTGCAGAGCGCCACCGTTGATAGAGCTATCACCAAGAGTTGCGAACACCGTGTTCTCATCAGACTTGTTGAAGCGGGTGTATGTGATGTTGAAGACATCCAGGTTCTGAGACTGGGCAGCCGGTGCGAGGAAGAGGAAAAGGACACATAGGAAAGGAACCACGGAGGCGGCTGCAGCCGGTCTGCTCATCTAGGCAGATGTATCAATGTGAAAGACGTTCTACGGAAAACAATGGAGAAGACAGATTAAGGAGGTCTTTATCAACGGAGCTATTACTTATACAGGCCGGATTAAAATATCAACTGAGCAGATCAAAAAAATAAATAAATGATACATGCTTCTTTCAAAACGTTGAATATTTCCAATTGTTAGGAATAAAATAAAAAAAAAGAGTTTGTTTCTATCCACTCTCTTTCTCACCTGCTTCTGAGAAGTAACCCCTTTTAAAATTTTCTGGGTTTGAATAAGACTTTGTAACATGTATTCAACTATGTAGATGTATTTGCTCGAATATTTTAGTTCGATTATTGTTTCCAGTGATTATATTTTCTGATCTACATTATAATTAAGAGCAAAAAAATTTCTTCCAATTCAAGCTTAGAGACAGTAGAATGAGTTCAATCAGTCCTGCAATGGACTTTTAATCAAGGTCGTCTAACACGTTATATTCGTTTACGTAGTATACGTGTATGCAGTTTACTTTTGATTAACAAAAAAACTTTTCAATGGATTTTACTTGGAGGAAGCTGCAACGAATCGGAACTCGCTTGCAGGTTCATGAATGAAGCAACTATAAATATATAGTTTGAGACTTGAAAGTCATGTATTATATAGTGTTTTTTTAGATATTAAGGGCAGCACAAAATCAATGAGCACATCATATGAAAATAATTGTTAAATATTGTTGAAGATCATCAAACAGGTTTATTATTATGGTCTCAACAAAAAATTTTAACAATTCAAAACAGGTTTTTGAAACAAAAATATACATATGATCATTTTTTCAGACTAAAATGATAAGAACAAACCTTGTACGGATACTTCTGTTACGGGTCACGGTTACCAACTCTTAGAATATCTAGCCAGCATTTCAAACTTTTGCATAGCTTCTAGGATCAAATTCCTGCTTTCTGGATCTAGTACATTAGTTGTTCAAAGCAAGAAAAACACCAAAGCTTTGAATTAACGACCAACTTCTGATGAAATGAAGTAAAGCAAGAATTGCAATCTGTTCTGCTAGTATTCTGTCTTAAACTGAAGTTAAAAATATATGACCAGGTAAATCAATCATTCAAGATGTGTGTAACTAATGCTTTGTCAAATTAAAAATTATCCTGCTGATTCATGAGGGTTGACATTGGCAAATATATTCGAGGATTGACTTATTAAATAATTACGAAACATTAAAAAAAAAACCATGATTAGTACCTTAACCCCCAAATGAAGAAATCTATGAAAACAGTGTCACTGATAGTGCTTAATCATTATAATTAGAGAGATACATTTTATTTTAAAGAATGTTTTGGAACATCTCCATCTCATAATGACAGTGAAATGCAACTTGAGATAACTGCATGATCAGTTAACTTACAGACAGAGGAAAAATATAAAAACTTGAAAGCATCATAATCATAGAGAATAAAAATTTTAAATCTAGAGTAGTATTAGTTCTAGTTCTTGGTATTAATACGACAGTACGGAACGGAATTTTAAAATTTTTTCTATAACTTCACCATTTCAGCTAAATAACTCTTTGCCTAACACAGAAGTAGTACCGGAAACTTCTTCGGGAGTTCGTTTGAACCGGAAACTTACTAATGTCTTTCGAACATATTCTTAGAGCACAAAAAATGCACCTTCCGAACACAAGTCATTACTGGAGGATTCCCACTCCCATTCGCAACCAAGGTTAATCAACGTAGATGCTTCTCTTCTATCAAATTGTTCAAAAGCAGGAACAGCGATTGACATACGGTGGCATGAAGGTAGACTTACTGCTGTTGCTGAGTTCTCCATTGTCATTAACTATATATAATAGACAGAGGAAGAGCAGAGCCATGGCTTCAAAGAATTGATTCAAAGAATCCCTCTCAAGGCTGATTAAAATTCTAAGATTAGTTGCTGCAGCTCATATGGTTGCTAAAAGAA
The DNA here is from genome assembly GCA_019914995.1 of Acanthochlamys bracteata. Classification (NCBI taxonomy): domain Eukaryota; kingdom Viridiplantae; phylum Streptophyta; class Magnoliopsida; order Pandanales; family Velloziaceae; genus Acanthochlamys; species Acanthochlamys bracteata. The sequence continues at coordinate 184,266 of CM034145.1, forward strand.
TTGATCAATACAGATGAAGATGTATTTTGCAAAGATTATTTTCCAAAGGGGCTAGAAAATATATGTAATAGTTCGAAAGCACAGAGAACAAGTTCGATGCAAGCAAACACTCCTTTCAAACCAAGAACAGAAAAATACAACACTGGCAAGCACACATAATAAAATAGCAAATGCAAGGTTTGTACTATAACATCACGGCAATCAACGCATTAATATCGAGGGCAGCATAGAATTAACTGAAGAATCGTTCTCATCATCAGTGATGCCATCGTATGACTTACCCCCAATCAACTTTTGAACTTCATCTTCATTCTCACGAAGCCAAGGGTGGTTGCTGGCCCTCCTGAGCCCCTCCAACTCCATCGCAACTTCTTTCATGGAAGGTCTATCCTCTGCTCTTAGTCGCAAGCAGCTCCGTGCGAGCTCAGCAACAGCAGTGAGTTGCTCCTTGGAACCTTCATCAATTACCCGCTGCTCTAGAATCTCAAACAGCCGGCCTTTCTTCATGGAAGATATGAAATGCATGGCTAAGTTTCTGTTTTTGGCTGCTCTGTGCTTATCCACAGGCTTCTCACCTGTAAGGAGCTCAGCAAGAATGACACCGAAGCTATAAACATCACTTTTATCAGTAAACTGAGTCGTCAGTAAATACTCTGGGTCCAAGTAGCCACGCGTTCCTCGCACCAATGACAAAAGACCGTGCCCATCATCAAATGGAACCAATCTTGAAATTCCAAAGTCAGATACTTTGGCAAGATAATTGTCATCCAAAAGTATGTTGGCAGACTTTACATCCCTATGAATGATTGGTGTGGAAGCGGCTGAATGCATATACGCTAATGCTCCTGCAGTTTCTGCAGCGATCCTGAAACGGTTGTCTAGCGACAATGAGCCTTTGTGATTTATGTCGTGGATGTGGTGGAAGAGGGTTCCATTTGAGACGAACTCATATACAAGCAAAGGAACTTCAGTCTCCAGACAACAGCCTAGCAGCTTCACCACATTTCGATGGTTGATATGAGACAAAACCACCAATTCATTTATGAACTGTTCAATTTCAATTTCATCCGTAATTTTGGATTTCTTGATGGCGACAATAGCTTGATCCGGTAGGGTGCCTTTGTAAACTACACCAGAGCCTCCACGGCCTATAATATTTTTCTCATTGTAGTTGTCTGTTGCATTCTTAAGCTCTTCACTTGTGAACTTCACATTTGAACGGCCTTCTAAAGAAGAGATTTGTTTCTCAAGCAACAAACCACCATTTCTTGCAAAAAACTTCTCCTTGAGATCAATGAGTTTCTTCTTTTTATTGATCCAGTACAACCAAGGGATAGTAATGGCTAGGAAGAAGCCGGCCAATACCCCACCTACGATTGCTGTTGAAGGAAGAACAAGTTTAGAAAGATGGCAAAGGACATTAACATGGACACCATTCATGGAGTTAGTTGAGATGAACTTCTTATTTTATAAATATGATGGGATGAAAAAAGCTTATTTTTATAATAAGTTGAGACTGATTTTTGAGTGAAGAAGTTCTCGTAAGTTAATACTTTTTTGTATGCATATATCGTTTGTGAATATCTTTTCAAATATAAATTAATTGTTTATTTTAATACATTTATTAAAATGTATTTTATTTTAAATTTATTTTTCAAAATTTTTTATATTTGACATTAATTTTATTAAATAATAAGTAATATTTAAAATTTATGAAATTTATAAATAATATAATTGATTATATAAATATACAATAAATAATGTAATTATAAATTTAATAATATTATTAAACAATTAATATAATTACATTTTGTAAATAATAAGTAATAGTTTATATTCTTAGAATTTTATATAATATTATAAGAGTAGTGTCGGGATACATACGAAATATAATGAAATAATAAGGACAGCATCGTCCGAAATTTAGAAACATATCCTTATTTTTTAAATGATCTAGTGTTAAAAAATAGTTTCACAGTAAATGTTTATTTCGATAAATTAGAGGACCTTTATTATGGATAAGCCGCGATATAAGACACCCATTTTAATAAACTGGTTGTGCCAAATGGGCCTTTCTACTGTTTTAATATGCCCAAGTAAGCGCTTTTAAACAGGGCCTTTATAAATTCTATCTCTATTAATTAAGCGCCGTATCCAGTTGAAGGAAACGCCGAGGAAGTAACCAACAAGTCGTTCTCGACTATTGGAATATATACCTGGAAGAACTCCACGGGGAGGTGACCTGCAACCACTTCCAGTTTTGCGACCATCGCCTTGCTGCCCCTTTGGACATGTGCAATAGTAGCTTCCTTGTGTGTTAAAACACAGTACGCATGGATTATCAGGCTTCGCGCACTCGTCAATGTCTACGACAAAAGAGCAAAACAATTTTATTAGGCAAGTTTTAATCAAATAGAGTAAAAATAGATGAATTAAAATAGAAGGATGGAGCTTACCTGCGCATCCATGTTTAAGATATGGGTTTCCTTCATACCCCACGTCACAGTTACATCGATATCCAGGACCGTTGGTTGAGTTCACGCAAACGCTGTTGTCGGCAAGACATGCAAAGCTCGTGGAATTCAATCTAGCCTTCTCACATGTTTGGTTTCCCACCGCCCAATCCATCGTCATGGGTAATCGACTCACGTTGAGCAGATCAGAGAAATTGCTCGTGCTAAAGCTAAAAGAATCTATATCCACCAGAAAGCCGTAGCTGCATGGGTTGAACTCTAAGCATTTTGAGTGGTTATAATAGCTTCCAACTCCCAATGAGAAGGCTTGCATGCCTGCAGGGATAGGGGTTTCGCAGCAGCCAACTCCACTGCACGTTCCGTTCTGAACGTAAGCTAATTTGTTGCAAATGGAATAGCATCCAGTCCATGAAAACGTCTGCAAATCCTGCATGCAAGCAAGGCAAGCAATTCTATTACACCTTCAAGCAGATAAGAAGTTCTTCCGAAATCATGAATGATTGTCAATTTTATTCTATCCGAGTTGCCATCATGACCCATTCTTTCCGTCCTACCATGTTTTATACATCTATTTGTCTCCCTTGAAAGCTTTCCAGGAATACTTCTACAAAAATTAAGCTTTTACAACACATACAAAGAACATCAAATCCAAAATCGCCAAGACAACGGTCGCTGATAGCTTTAGCAACAAGTAGAAACCAGTCGCGAGATAAGCGTCAATGTGTACGCCTAAGCCAAGTTCTATGAAGAAACTATTGAAATTGTGCTAGATGAACTTGTGGATGTTAGAGTGTGCTTATTGAAATTTTTTTTTTCTAAAACAAAAAGTATTTTAATTTTTTAAAAAATGAATTCTAATTATTTGATTAAAAAATAATAAAATATAATAATAAAATTTTTTATATATATTTTTAATTTAAAAAAGTAATAATAAAATCTTTTATAAAATTTATTGAGAGCGTGAAATAAAATTCTGAAATGAAAAGAAAAAAATAATGAGATAATAAGTATTTTCAAACACGATCGAAATTGGACAACTAGAGCCATATAGATAGATACCAGTAAATAGCCTAGGCTGTCACACCCGATCGCAACGAATTTGTTGCGAGTCCGTGAGAATGTGTAAGGGGTACTCGTAACATTGATCCAAGGTATGTTTTGATATGATTTGGAAGCATTAACTGCACCAGCTGTCCTGTTGTAGCAATCTTTGGCTATGTACATATCCACGTGAACGAGCCCAGCTGCGAGATCGATATCAAGGACGTAATTGTGATTGATTTCCACATGACCACGACGAGTGGTGGCATTGAACTCAGCGTAACGAATGTTTCCTATAGTAAGCAGCGGAGGCGAAAAAGTACGATTGCATATCAAGCGAAATCCTGGCAAATGGCAACGATTTCGAATTCCGAAAGGATAAGGGATGCTAAAGTTGCCGCACTTGGACGGGCAACCTGGCAAGGCGATTCGTGATGCCGACACTGCTGCTACAAGGCACAGCAATTGCAGGAGCACCGCTTGCCTGCCCATGTTTCTCACCTTTGTCCTTTCAACTTTAGTCTCACACGTAAAACACTCGACTGTTAGCTGCTACCTTCGGACTATACATAAAGCTTATAAATCTTAACTAAAATGTCAGAGTGCTTTTGCACCAATAACAAAAAAGCAATGCGATTTTCTGATGCAGAAACTGTGCAATTTGTATGGACCAAGTCATTCCTTTATGCTTTCCTCTTGCTATTCACAATGTATTTTTATTTCTCAAAGCCAAGTAGGATGCTATCCAATGAAAACCTCATTGACATTCTACGGATGCAGTGATGTATAATCTAAACGAATACCCTTATTTCACATTTTGTGAATACTGTGGTTTCTATCATATTAAATTTTTAAAAAAAAAAACCTGCATAGACTTTTGGCTTCTCTGCATCCAGTTAGGATAATTGGTGACTCAATCTTTAAATAAAAAAGGTACGTTGCTGAAAAAGATATTTACTTAATCAGAAAATATTAAAGTAATTTACTGTTTGGACAAAGAAAATGACTTATCTTTATAAAATAAGCGGTAGAAAATTGGTTTAAACTATCCTTCCAATAACTTGGTCTTTCACCGTAAACCACTTGATTGCTAGTTGGATTACGCATATTAGTTAAATGCCTATATATCTACAATGTCAGAATGCTTTTGACCAATAACAACAGAACCATGCCATTTTCTCTGATAAAATTACTTGTGTAATAAATAATATGCTCTCATCAAGACGAATCATGGACGACTCATATATTCTTTCAATTTGTTTATTTCCTCTTTTGTAATATAATTTTTTTTTTTTTTCCTGACGTTTAAGATTATATCATGCATGACAGATATGGATTATTAAAGCCAAGTAGGCTACAATCTAATGGAAATCCTTATTGGCGTTATTTTGGTTGCAGTGGTTTCTATCATGTTAGCATGAACTGCATGGACTTTCGATTCCCCTCTATCCATTTAGCTAGGATCGTTGGTGACTCAAGTCTAAACAGATTTAGCGCAGGTCGCGGTGAAAAAGAAGATGCGTAGACAGAGTTGGAAATGAAGAAAATCACGTATGTTTTCATTGAAAGAGAAGAACTTTCATATTGTTTGACTATAGAAAATGACTGACCCTGGTATTACATTGTTGATAAACAGGTTTTAGGGATGGGTTTAGACTATTGATGTCCTCCGATACCATGAATTAGGAATCTTTTTGCTTTGAGTCATGGTGCTTTAGAAAAATGAAGATGAAAATTTTTAACTAGAGTCATAAATGAAGGGAATGGCATATACGTTTATCAAAAGAAAATGACTTATCTTGATCAAATAAGCGGTAGAAAATTGGTTTAGACTATGTCATCCAATGCCATGAGCACCTGGGCCGGTATAACCACTGCAAAGCATAGATAGATATATACTCACCTTCATTTTCTCTGCTCATTGATGTTTATTTTAAATTTTTTTTCGTGCTCTTAATGGTGTTATATGGAGTGTTCTTGTTGGCTAGTCATTCTCTAAAACAGTTTTAACTTTCCCTACAATAGAGCAGTCTCCAGCAAGTATGCAGCAGTATTCTTGGAAAAAAGGTTTTCTAGAAAATTAAAGATATATATCTACAACTACAATCATGATGAAAGTTTAAGCTATACAATGACAATTCTTATCAAAAGATTTTTACATGATAATCATTACGAACTATTAAGACATATATAATAGAAATTCTTGTTGATGTAAGTAGTTCTTTTATCCAACTGATCAGGACATCTTGGGTAGCCCATAGATAAGTTGAATTCATTTTTCAAGGAAAATTGTCCAGATGTCGCAGGTGATGATGTAGGTGTTTCAGGAAGAAATTTGCTGTATTCATTAATGTTTTGTGAAGCAGACCATGGATGATCTGACATCTTGCTCCTTTGCAACCCATCAAGCGTGGATTCTACTTCCTTCATTGTTGGTCTTTCTTCTCCCCTTAGTCTTAAACAAACCCCTGCAAGCTTAGCAAATGCTTCAATTTCTTCTCTATCACGACCCGACCTAGGCCATGACCGGCATTAGACTAAACCAAACCCAAGCAAAAACTCAAACAAAGTCCAGCCCAATAAGCCTACAAGAATTGACTTCAAAATAATACGTGTAAAAGTATTAAAAAAATTTCGGCAAAACCTTCTCTAGAAAATCAAGAGAAAACCTAATTGAAATGAATTAAATCACAATATCACAAGTTCTTAAAAAACTATACCAAGACAAAATAAAAATGAGAAAATAAATCAACAATCGAGCGCCAAGCCAATAATTTACAAAATAATAATAAGAACAAAACAATCCCTCGAGTGTTACAGAACCAACTAAATAAAATACGACAACATGCTGACATACCCTTGATGCGTCACTCTACTTCACAATAGCGTGATCCACTAATCTTCAGCTAAACTTTACATTATCTGGGGGAGGCCAAAGAAAAAAAAGACCGAGCCTAGTCTCTATGAGGTAAAAATCAGAATGCACCATTTAAAGCTTCTAATGCGTTACCTAATTGTTATCTTCCTACTCTACATGTCACAAATGCATCGATAGAGCAAAGCTTGCCTTACCTAGTTCCTAGGTCGTCCCATACCGACCTAATCCTAGTAAGAACAGATACGAAAAGCATGACAGACAACGCAAACTCTTTCCTCGTAACAATTAATTATACTATATGAGTTCTCAATTCTTACATATTCATATTCATACACGCATAATAAATATACAAGCATAAATCCTGATGTTATCTACACGCATGCATATGTCTATCATTACGAATAATATAATGTAGTTCATCCACTCGAGCATACTACATATAATGTGTCATGCACCAAAGAGTTAAAGTCATATAATCAAATGATAAGGCGGGATCATATCTTCAACTCGCATTATAATGCTATCAATATACACACATGTAAGCGAGCGGAAATGTAAGTTAGATATATTGTATGCCTCAATTAAAGACTTATGCATTTGCGTTTACATTTCTTGTATAGCAAGTTATCCAAAAATAGGCATACGTAATTACATATAATCTATATTACGCATACCAGTATTATCTATATGTATGATTATGCATGCATAAGTATCTATATCTATGATCTATTATTTGTCAACAATCAAAATGGAGTAAAATGTCAATGCATGTCTATAACATCTTCATATATCATCGTGCAAGCAGACGTATCTATCTACATGACGTGACACTAATCAAAAAATCAGGATAATAATCATAAAACAAAGAGCGAGATCCAATCTCCAGCTCAACCTACCAACCAGGCTACTCCTGTCTCGGCAAGGTATAACCATCTCGAATGATCGAACCGGATGGGCCGTGGTATCGCCCCCACGCGCATGGGCCTAACAATACTATGACCATAGGTGGGTGCCCGCCCCACACCCACTGGGGTCCTGATCTCAGCCCCTGACTCGTCTGTCTCGTGCAGCGCTAGTGTCTATGCATAATAGGTCAATCAAATCTGAGCCCCTATAGGCATTAGCCATAGGTCATATGCATGTTCACGTGGTGAACTAGGCTTAAAAGTCTCTACCAGATTTCAATCACGATCAATGCTCATACACGTGTAAGTATACAAATGTCACATGCTCTATGCTTGCAATTCATATGCAAACAATATGTGAAGTCACTTTCACATATCTAAGATTACTATGCATCATGGTTACAATTATCGCCATTCTCGATAAGCATGCTTTACAAGTGAAAAGTGCATTCAATGCAGAACCCCATATGGCATACGTAATGGTGCATGAAATTTAATTCTATCACTTGTCTGCAAAATCGTTTGAGTCACGTATATACTAATTAAGCATGCTAAGCCATTTACTAATGACATACTGATATACTTGTGATATGATTATTATGCACATATGTCACTCTAAGCATGCTAATACGTTAGATTTAAGGCTTCTAGTAGCTTAGGATATATCATAACTTGATATAGAGTTAAAATATTTAGATCTAGCCACTTTAATAGCATAATACCATTGTCAAGTTTACATGCTATGCAATATAGACGACATCCTATAGATCTTATATACCTGCATATCACAAATTTTAGATTATAACATACAAATATGGTATTCTCATCAATCATACAACCTACTTTGTTTCTAGCATGCCCCTTATAATTTCTATCGTTATCATGACCTTATACAATTATACATGCACAAGCACTTTATAGAATGAACGATCAATCACATTATGCACTGAAGATGGCAAATCATGTCGGAGTTTCCAAAGCATATTTTACTTGCGTTGAAAATCTAACAATAAGCTAAGAAGAAAAGACGCAAGTAACCCTCACCTGTATGTCCATATAATCTCTTAATTTCTACGGCTATCATCAACTTGGATATCCAAGATGCTCATCAAGTCCTATAATATACACGAAAAAGATCACCATCCCATCCTGATAACATGAACTAATTCACAATCTTAACACGCAACTAAAACCCATTTAACTCAACAAGCTCTAAAGCACAATCGAACCAAGATCCATTATTAACTATTTAATCCATTCAATCAATAACTTATAAATCGTAATACTCGACTAATACTAAAACTAGCGGGTACAACGGCTTACCAAATCAAAGCAAGTCGAACTCCTCAACAGCCTCGCGTCTCAATGGCGAACTCGCCGATTTCGACCCAAACAACACCTATAACGAAACAGTTTATCCAAAGGCTCAAGGACAACATCAACCGACACCAGAAATATTATAACTTACCTTGGCCGCGGGTCTCGCCGGCTCGCCGGATTCCGGCGAAAATTAGGGTTCCGGCCAAAGGGGGATTTCAGGCAGCAAGGAGGCAGCAATAATAACGGATCTAATAAGAGGGGCGGTGAAGTCAAAGAAGAACGCCGGCGGCCGAAATCGGCGAAACAACATCTGACGGTGAACTCTTTTTCAATCACACATCTTGGCCAAAAATCATCAAATTTGAGAGAGAAAAAGCTAAAACAAGCCAAGAGGAAGGATTTTAGAAGGTCGGCATCGACGAATCGCCGGCGAAACACCCGGCGAAACTCTAGGGTTATGCCGGCGCGAATGGAGAGGTCGTTCAAGAGCTAGCTGCGAGGAGACGTCGAGGGAGAAGAAAGATGTCGGCGGTAAGGAAAGAGATGAGCGCCGGAAGGAAGACCGCAGGCCGGCGAGAGGAGCCGCACCAAGAGGCGCTCGGGTGAGAGCTACGGGACTGAGCAGGGAAAGAATAAGGAAAAGAAAAATAAAAGAAACAAGCAAAAGTAAGAATATAATGATTTGGGCTTATACTTGATAGTAATACGATTGAACCTGGGCTTAGTCCAGTAGGTATTGAGATGTTACATTCTCTTGTCGAGTCATCCAAAAGACCAGCTTCCAGAAGTTGAAATAGTGGATTTTTCTCCATATACGGCAGGAAAAGTGTAGCTAAATTCCTATCCTCGTCTCTTACCAGAGAAACTGGTTTTTCTCCTATTGAAAGCTCTACTAGGATAACGCCAAAGCTGTAGACATCGCTCTTCTCTGTTAATTGGCTAGTGTAGAAGTACTCAGGATCTAAATAGCCAAAGGTTCCTTGGACTATTGTAGTTACACGCGTTTGACATTGGCAAATATATTCGAGGGTTGACTTATTAAATAATTACGAAACATTAAAAGAAAATCATGATTAGTACCTTAACCCCCAATTGAAGAATTTTTAATCTGATGAAAACAGTGTTACTGATAGTGCTTAATCATTATAATTAGAGAGATACATTTTATTTTAAAGAATGTTTTGGAACATGTCCATCTCATAATGACAGTGAAATGCAACTTGAGATAACTGCATGATCAGTTAACTTACAGATGAAAAAAATAAAAACTTAAAAGCATCATAATCATAGAGAATAAAAAATTTAAATCTAGAGTAGTATTAGTTCTAGTTCTTGGTATTAATACGACATTACGGAACGGAATTTAAAATTTTTTTCTATAACTTGATCATTCATGTTAGTTCTCTTGTAAGATTAACTCAAAAAGGAAGGGGTGAATTGAGTTAGTTAATAAAAAAAATTTCATCAATTTTAGTTATCTTACTGACAGCAGATTTACAGCCGGTTGTTTTAATTCTGTAACCTACAAACAGAGAGAGTTAGAATGTTTACTGATTTATGTAAAGAGGGTAGTACTCAGGATATTTAATGTGGTTCGGCAAAATCCCTTTGCTTACATCCACGGTCGCTCTATCATCAGAACCAAAGCTTCACTAAATCTTTAATAAACTACATATACACAAAGAGCAAAGTGCTTCACCAAGCACATTTACTCTTACCGGATTTCTTCGCCAAGACAACCCCTAACAGCCTACTAGACACACCTGTCCCTCTGGCTGATATGGTAGCTCTATTACAAGGTTTAAAAACTTTCACCAAGCTCCACCTGAACTTCCTTCTCCGGTGCCAGCAGCACCACCTTCACAAAGTCAGTAAAAGGTTATAAAAAAATAAACAGAAATTGAGCACAGGATCTATCTCATGATGATTGTGTGTTCATGAAGTGTTCTGATGAGATGATCAGTGAGGTTATTGAGAGAGATTTCTTCAGTGTGATCAGCAGCAAAATTTTTGTTGTTTATGTAGAGTAGTAGAGTTCTTATATGTCTCTGTTTTGCTTCTATTCTCTCTGCTTTTTTTTTGTTGCTGTGACTCCCTTCTTATAGTGTTTCGTCTCTGTGCAGGAACCGTTGAAGAACGTTGCCGTTGGCGCTCTTTTTCATTGGTGATTCTTTACGTCAGAGAGGGAGCAGTTTTGCCCAACGGTTAATCAACCGCTTCCTCAATTGCTTTCGGCCGTCTTTGTGCAATGTCTCAATGGCATTAAATGTATTGTAAAAATTTGAATTTGCCGCCAGTGATTATAAGCTTAACTTAGCTAAGTTGCTGTATGAAAATAGAAGAGCTTATTTGGCTTGTCCATATTTAATGCATCCCAGATTGCCTACTTGACTTGATTAAAGATCTTGACTTGTATAATGTGCTTTCTTCCCTTGATTACTGAGCTTTCCCTTTCTGTGAAATTGAAAATGATTTTTGCTCGTTGTAGATCTTCTATTTGAATTGCTTCAGTGCATCGTGAGTCCAGAAGATTTTTGAAGCAAGAAAAATCTTATTGCTGTTGAACCCAAGGCTCTGTTTCGATACAGAGAAGTCTTCTTATGCTTCAGTGGTCAAGCAACTGACTGCAAAGTGACTATGGCATTCTCTGTTCCTTATGCTGTTTGTAATAGCATAACAGTTGGCTGCATGATAGCTGTTATTATCTGCTGCAAATAAAATGATCTTTATTTGTCTAATCCTGCAGAACTTGATTTCAGATTATTAGTCTAATATAAATCATAATTCTTAATTCTTTGTTATCATCAAAATTGTCTTTATGGTTCCAACAATCTCCCCCTTTTTTATGATAACAAATAAATTAAAAATTATTGATTTATGTTTTCACAAGCCATCATTTGGAATTGAAAATTGCCATACATGTGCATGACTCCTCCTTAACTGGTGCATCTATTTTATTTACCTGTACATGACTCATGGCTCCCCCTCAATTTGAGCCATTATTTTTATATGCTATCATGCAATAGTAATAATTCTTTCTCCCCATTTTTTTTCCCTCTTTTGTCATCTCAAAAAATTGGTATAAAATGTAACACAGCTAAAAACTCAACATTGACAGCACAGTCAGGATAGACAAAAGATGATCAAATAGTTATAATAAGAAGTTCAACCATACATTTAAACACAACAAATGATAAGTAGTACGTCAAGGCAGTGGTAAGCAAATGTCGAAACATAGAAATTAAAAGCAGTAGTAAGTAAACAAGCTAAACCTAATCAAAGTTTAACTAAATATTTTTGCGCCTAAAGGATGTCCTACAACTAGGAGGTCGAGGGCGTTAATGCTTAGGTTTTGCTGCAGAGGATTGAGGAAGTATCACTACATCCTCATCAAGAAAGGCTTGAGAGCTGGAGACTGATTTATAAACCTTGCGTTTTAAGTTTTTGCATTTAGGGGGTAGGTTAGGAATATTTGAGTGTGCTGATGGGGGGTCAGAGACATTAGGTTCTGTGGTGATGGGTTCACAAGGTACTTTTGGTGGAGCTTCAGATTTAGTCTTTGTTGGGGGCTCTTAAGACAAGGATTCCTCCTGCAGAGGGGCTGCATAGATAGTGATGAACAGTGGCTCAACTCTATGGTCCGGTTCTCCAGTGGCTGCTTCAACTGTGCACTCAGTGGGTGACTCCATATGCAGTGGTTGCTCAGTGGCATTATCTGGAGTTGCAGAGTGTTCATTTCTGTCAATGTCTGAATAATCTGCATCCTTCCTTGCATATTACTGGGCCTTGGCACTTTCAGATTTGGAGTCTTCTTGGGCAGTCTTGGTTTTGGGGTGCTCCGGCTGGCAGATTGCTTCTTTGAGCTACTCAAAAGTAGTGTTCAGCTTCTTGATTTCTTTTGTCTGCTCCAAGATGGCATTGTAGATGTTCGTGAGACACTCGGCTACTGGAGCCAGTGCAGCATTAGTGGAGCCAGGGTCAGCTGGAGTGTGCTTGGATACTAATTTTTCTTCTGCCTCAGTGATCCCTTTCAAAAATTTTGAATCCAACTTGAACATCTTCTTCACTTGCAAAGTTCCCATTGGCACAGTTTTGAATCGGCATATTCTACATATGACATGGGGATATGGAAAATGCTTGCTACCGGATTTGAATACTCTTGTCATGTGGTGCAACATCACTTCACAGAAATTAATGGGTAATTTTTTCACTAACCTCCATAGCGAAAATGCATCATAATTGGTGATGATGTTGCGGCTCCAGATCGTGGGACTATCATTTTGGAGATGATATGGCACAGGGCCCTTGGTAGTAGAGACAGGTGAGCAGCCGAGTTGTATTGAAGCTTTGTGACCGCGTCTTGTCCAGTGCTTGCTTCAGATAATTCAATGTTGAGTCACTCACAGGCGGCATCTCTTCCCGGTAAGGTATATCAAGCATCAGCGACATGGATCGTGCCTTCAAATTGTTTTCAATGCCGTTCACCATTGTTTGAACAGAGGAGTTTCCGGTGGAATGGAGGTTGGCATAGAACACTTTGACGCATTCCTCTGAAAATTCTCCCGGCCAGTCGTGGAATGCCAGCCAACCTTACGCCTCAAAGAGTTCGTCCACTTCAAGCCCAAAGTAATTAAAGTCACCAAAATTGATGCTTGTCGGAGTCAAGATCGGAATCGCTAGCTGCCGACTATATTTTTCAAATTCCTCCTTTCCAGTGAATCCATCGTTGTTGCCGTGGACAGTTTTGGAGCGCTTTGGCTGAGCTTTTTGATTTTTCTTGGCCATGGCAGAGATTTGGAAATTTGGAGTAGGGTTTGAAATCTAAGGATTCGGAGAGGGTGAGGAAATTTTTCGATTTCAAAATGAGGACGATGAGTTGTGAAGAGCTGCCTAGTCGGGTTAACTTATAATGTGTGCAGCCTAACATGAGTCAGCTATGTCATGTGTTCAGCACGTGACCGGTCAGCTGTTTACTATTGTTTAGCTATTGTGCGGCTGATTTCATGCTGAAATATATATATATATATATACATAACAGAGAAGTAGAGCAGAGCATGATTATATTATGCATAAGCCTATCTCATGACAAATTCTTGAGAAAAAGTCAAATCCTAAAGGTTTAGTAAATATGTCAGCCAGTTGATTTTCAGAGTTAACAAAATTCAATACTATATTATTGCATTCAATATGCTCTATAATGAAATGGTGTCTTAAATCAATGTACTTTGTGCGTGAATGTTGAATAGGATTTTTAGTTAACTTGATGGCACTAGTATTATCATAGAATATAGGCACATTTTTAAAATCACAGCCAAAGTCAAAAAGTTGTTGTTTTATCCAAAGTACATAAGAGCAGCAACTTCTAGCAGCTATGTATTCTGCTTCAGCAGTGGACATTGCTACTGAAGCTTGTCTCCTAAAGCACCATGAAATCAGACAGCTTCCTAAAAATTGACATGAGCCACTTATGCTCTTTCTATCAAGCTTGTAACCACCAAAATCAGCGTCAGCATAAGCATATAAATTAAATTCACATCCTCTAGGATAGAATAATCCTAATTCTTTGGTTCCAACTAGGTATCTAATAATTCGTTTTACAGACTCTTTTAGATCACTTTGAATTCTAGCACATAGGCACATACTAAATTGAATATCCGATCTACTGGCAGTAAGATATAAGAGTGATCTAATCATACCTATATATAATTTTTTATCAACTGCTTTACCTGTCTCATCTCGATTTAATTTGCAAGAGGTAGACATTGGAGTGCTAATCTTCTTACTTCTTTCCATGCTGTATTTTTTGATCAATTTTTTGATTTACTTACTCTGGCTTATGAAGATGTCATTTTTCAGTTGTTTAATTTGCAGACCAAGAAAATAATTGAGTTCACTCATCAGGCTCATTTCAAACTCTTCTTGCATCAAGTCAGAAAATTTTCTGCACAATCTTTCGTTAGTAGCACCAAATATTATGTCATCTATATAAATTTGCACAATTAACGTGTCATTATCTTCATACAATGTAAATAAAGTTAAGTCAATCTTATTTCGACTGAAGCCTTTTTCAATCAGAAATGTGCTTAATCGCTCATACCAAGCTCTGGGAGTTTGTTTCAGACTATAGAGCGCTTTATTCAGTTTGTAGACATGACTTGGAAAATTTGTATTTTCAAAACCAGGGGGTTGTTCAACATACACTTCCTCTTTTAAGAATCCATTCAGGAAAGCACCTTTAACATCTATTTGAAAAAGTTTAAAGTTTTTGTGACATGCAAAAGCAAATAGTATTCTAATAGCCTCAAGGCGTGCAATAGGAGCATAAGTTTCATCAAAATCTATTCCTTCTTCTTGATTGTATCATTTTGCTACTAGTCTAGCTTTGCTTCTAATGATATTACCATATTCATTTAATTTATTTCTGAATACCCATCTAGTTCCTATGATGAATTTGTTTGGTGGTTTTCTAATAAAATGACATACATTGTTTCTTTCAAACTGATTTAATTCTTCTTACATGCAGTGATCCATGAGCTGTCTGTCAGCATCATATATGCATTTTGGTTCTAGATTTGATACAAATGCAGAATGTTCCATAAATTTATTTTTAAGATAAGATATGGTTCTTATACCTTCATTTACCTCACCTAAAATATTTTCTTGTGGATGAATGGATCTGTGCTTGAAAGGTCTATTGATTTGTTCGTGAATTTTTGTCTGTTATGGTAGATTTGCAGGAGTCTGTCCTTTCTCTGTTATTTCAGCTGGCTGTTCATCAGCTGTTTGAGTCTCTGTAACTTGTTGTGTTTCTATTGATGGAAATATCTCTTCTTCTTCTTCAGACCCTGCACCTAGTTTTGGATTTCTTCTCGGCCCATTGTTAGACTCATCAAATAGTACATGTATAAATTCTTCAACAATCATGATTCATTTATTAAAAATTCTATAAACTTTTGATGTTGAAGAGTAACCGATAAAAATACCTTCGTCACTTTTTGCATCAAACTTTTCAAGATTATCTTTCTCGTTGTTGAGTATAAAGCATTTGCATCCAAAGGTTCTTAAGTAACCAATATTTGGAGTTCTTCCCTTTAAAAGCTCATATGGAGTCTTTTTAAAAATAGGGCGAATAAATGCACGGTTAATGATATGATATGCAGTGTTAACAGTTTCAGCCCAAAAATATTTTGGTAGGTTCTGTTTTATTAGTATGGTTCGAACCATTTCTACTAACACTCTATTTTTTCTTTACACTACACCATTTTGTTGGGGAGTTCTTGGAGCAGAGAAAATTGTGCGTCAGACCATTTGAGTCACAAAATTCATCAAAATAAAAGTTTTGAAATTCTTTACCGTGATCACTTCTAATAGCACAGATATTGAGATTGAGTTTTTTTTTAATCTTTTTTGAAAAAGCATATAAATATTTTTAGAGCATCATTTTTATATGTTAGAAAATAGACCCAAGAAAAACGAGAATAATCATCTACAATTACTAAGCAGTAATACTTACCCCAAGTTTGCTGTCCTTGATGGTCCAAACAGATCCATGTGTAGTAATTGTAATGGCTGACTAGTTGTTATCACCTGCTTGTTTTTGGAAGATGACTTCACTTGTTTCCCTTTAGCGCAGACATCACATAATTCATCCAAACTGTAGTTTGCTTCAGGCAGACCCTTCACTAATTTTAACTTAGACAGTTTTGATAGTATCTTGATATTGCAGTGTCTTAAACGTCTATGCCAGAGCCAGCTGCTTTCCTGCTAGCTTGCTACTAAATATATTTTGTGGTTAGAGAGATCATCAATATAGAGCACATAAACATTACCTTCCCTTTTTTCGTTTAATATTTTTTCTCCGGATGACAAGTTAACAATTGAGCAGCAGTAATTATCAAAGTTGACTTTGAATCTATTATCACATAGTTGACTTATGCTTATTAGGTTGTATTTTAATCCTTTAACATAAAGAATATTTTCTACACCTATTATTTTGCACTTACTGTTGTCACAAAGTATTACATTTCCACCGAATTATTTTTGCAAACTGCTGAAGTATTTTTCATTTCCTGTCATATGTCTTAAACACCCGTTGTCCAAATACCATTTGCTATATTTCAGTCAGGTTAGCTCCTCTCCTTCCTGCAAAAAAAATTTTAGTGTTTAGGTACCCAAATTTCTTTGGGTCCTAGAGAGTTAGTACTGTTAAATGTTCCTTTTGGAACCCATATCATTTTTATTTTATTGGTGTTCTTTTTATAGTAGTAAGAATTAACATTATGACCTTTCTACCACAATGGAAACATTTGATAAAAGATGTTGTGGAATAAGATTTATTGGCTGTGTATGTTTTGGGCATCGAATTTTTGTTTTGTGTCATTGCTGTTATCATACCTGTGTAGCTGGTAAAGGGCTGATCATATCTTGAGATTTATTTACCAGTTGCTTTAGATGTTGGTATAAATCCTAATTCTTTTTTTCTACATGTGCTGCGTTGAGCTTCCAGTATTGCATCAAGTCTATCTTTTCCTTTTACAAATTTTGCTAGTGAGGCTTCTAGGTCGAGATTTTTGCTTTACAGATTTTTGTTCTCTTGAAGCAGTCTTTGATTTTCTTCCTTCAGCTTACTCTCTTTCAAGTGCATATTAGTATAGTCAGTCATAAATGGCTTAAGATCTAGTATGGTGGGATACGACAATCTATCCACTTCTTGACTCAGTGCTTCATTCAGCTCCTCAAGTTCAGCAATTTTTTTTATCATGTCTATACTTGAGATTTCTATGCAACTTGTCAGTTCTCCAGTCTTACATTCATTTAGTTTCACATGTAGCTTTTCATTAATTTAGATCAGACATTTATTTTCAATATGTAGTGCACATAGTTTAGAGTTCATATGGTCATAATCTGCATGCAGTATCTCTTTTATGGCATCAGTCTTGTCCTCTAAGGCATTTTTTAGTACAAGTATTTCTTTCTTTAGGCATTCGTTTTCATCCTTAAATTTATACATGCATATTTTTATAGTTTTGCAATCAGTTTTAGCATGTAGATATTTTGCATATAGTTCATCAAATACATCTTGTAGCTCTTCATTAGAGTCATCATAGTCAGTAGAGTTTATCTCATTAGCATCTTCATGATCTGCCATCAGACATAATTTGCTTTCTTCATTCTTTTCTGTCTCAATCTGACTGTCTTCTGATGAGTTTTCATCTTCATCGCTCCAGGCTGCCATAGCTCTTTTCCTTCTTGTGTCTTTTTATTTCGATCTCTTGAGTAATTGATATTTATTTTTAAAATGTCCTGATTTGTTGCAGTTGAAGCAATTTGTATCTTGTCTGTCTTCTCCTCTATTGGTTCTTCCAATATCCCTTCTTTTTCTAAACTTGTTTTTTCTGAGAAAACTTTTAAATTTACGGGTTAAGAGTGCAATATTTTCATCAGAGGAGGAATCACTTACCTGCTGGTAATTTATTTTTAATGCGATCCCTTCAAGACGTTCATCAGATTTCTTTAGTGACAGTTCTTTGGCCATTAGTTTGCCAATTAGTTCATCCAAAGACATTTAAAGAAAAGTTGGATTTTTCTCTATGCAATCTACCTTTGATCCAAAGGTTGGCAGCACAACTCTTAATATTTTCCACTTCAGCTCTTCGGGTTTGAAAACTTTTCTTAGATTCTTCAGAAGATTTGTGATGCTAGTAAATCTAGTAAACATTTGAGTAATGGACTCATCTCGATTCATTTTGAAATTTTCATACTCATGAATGAGTAGGTTTACTCTGGTTTTCTTGACTTGTGTAGTTCCTTCATGTGTTACCTCTAGCTGATCCCATATTTCTTTGGCAGTGTTGCAAGCGCTGATTCTATTGAACTCATTTGGATCTAGTGCGCAGTAGAGAAGATTAATGGCTCTGTCATTCATTAATATAAACTTGTTATTTTCATCATTGTATTCACGTTCTACCTTTGAAATGCGTATTCCATCTGGGCCTGCTTTAGTTGGCACGATTGGTCCATCTCATATGAGCTTCCATAGTGTGAATTCTTATGCTCGAATGAAAATTATCATTTTGATTTTCCAGTAGCCATAATTTGTTCCATCAAAGAGTGGTGGTCTGTTGAAAGATCTACCTTCAAAAGCTATGGAAACAATGTTAGCCATAAGAATCTTTTACCTTAAGGTTGTTAGACCTTTGTTTTCAGGAGGTCTGCTCTGATACTAATTGTTAGTTCTCCTGTAAGATTAACTCAAGAGGGGAAGGGTGAATTGAGTTAGTTAATAAAAAAATTTTCGTCAATTTTAGTTATCTTACTGACAGCGGATTTACAACTAGCTGTTTTTATTCTATAACCTGCAGACAGAGAGAGTTAGAGTGTTTGCTGACTTATGTAAAGAGGGTAGTACTCAGGATATTTAACGTGGTTCAGTAAAACTCCTTTGCCTACATCCACGGTCGCTCTATCACCAGAGCCAAAGTTTCACTAAATCTTTAATAAGCTATATATACACCAAAAGCAAAGTGCTTCACCAAACACACTTACTCTTACCGGATTTCTTTGCCAAGACAACCCGTAGCAGCATACTGGACACACCTGTCCCTCTGGCTGATATGCTAGCTCTATTAAAAGGTCTAAGAACTTTCACCAAGCTCCACCTGAGCTTTCTTTTCCGGTGCCCGCAACACCACCTTCACAAGGTCAGTAAAATGTTATAAGAAAAATAAACAGAAATTGAGTACAGGATCTATCTCATGATGATTGTGTGTTCATGAAGTGTTTCTGATGAGATGATCAGTGAGATTGCTGAGAGAGATTTCTTCAGTGTGATCAGCAGCACGATTTTTGTTGTTTACGTAGAGTAGTAGAGTTCTTTTATGTCTCTATTTTGCTTCTATTCTCTCTGCTCTTTCTTCGTTGCTGTGACTCCCTTCTTATAGTGTTTCGTCTCTGTGCAGGAACCATTGAAGAACGTTGCCGTTGGCGCTCTTTTTCATTGGTGGTTTTTCACGTCAGAGAGGGAGCAGTTTTGCCCAGCGATTAATCAACCGTTTCCTCAATTGCTTTCGTCCATCTTTGTGCAATGTCTCCATGGCATTAAATGTATTATAAAAATTTGAATTTGCCGCCAGTGATTATAAGCTTAACTTAGCTAAGTTGCTGTATGAAAATCAAGAGCTGATTTGGCTTGTCCATATTTAATGCATCCCAGATTGACTGCTTGACTTGATTAAAGATCTTGACTTGTATAATATGCTTTCTTCCCTTAATTACTGAGCTTTCCCTTTCTGTGAAATTGAAGATAATTTTTGCTCGTTATAGATCTTCTATTTGAATTGATTTAGTGCGTTGTGAGTCCAGAAGATTTTTGAAGCAAGAAAAATCTTGTTGCTTTTGAACCCAAGGCTCTGTTTCAATACAGAGAAATTTTTTTATGCTTCAGTGGTCAAGCAGCTGACTGCAAAGTGACTATGGCATCATCTGTTCCTTATGCTGTTTCTAGTAGCATAACAGTTGGCTGCATGATAGCTGTTATTGTCTGATGTAAATAAAATGATCTTTGTTTGTCTAATTCTGCGGAACTTGATTTCAGATTATTAGTCTAATATTAATTATAGTTCTTAATTCTTTGTTATCATCAAAATTATCTTTATGGTTCCAACAATTCAGCTAAATAACTCTTTGCCTAACACAAAAGTAGTACCGGAAACTTACTAATGTCTTTCGAAAGAGCACCAAAAATGCACCTTTCGAACACAAGTCATTACTGGAGGATTCCCACCCCCATTCACAACCAAGGTTAAACAACTTAGATGCTTCTCTTCTATCAAATATTTCAAAAGCAGGAACAGGGATTGTCATACCGTCGCATGAAGAGTTATTGCTGTTGCTGGGTCTCCATTGTCATTAACTATATATAACAGACACAGGAAGAGCAGAGCCATGGCTTCAAAGAATTGATTCAGAGAATGCCCGCCGTCCAACACCCATGGCTGATTAAAAGTCTTGCTGCAGCTCATTTGGTTGCAACAATAATTGATCGATACAGATGAAGATGTATTTTACAAAGATGATTTTCCAAAGGGGCTACAAAATATATGTAATAGTTCGAAAGCACAGAGAACAAGTTCGATGCAAGCAAACACTGCTTCCAAACCAAGAACAGAAATATACAACACTGGCAAGCACACATGATAAAATAGCAATTGCAAGTTTTGTACTATAACTTCACGGCAATCAACGCATTATATCAAAAGGCAGCATGGAATTAACTGATGAATCGTTCTCGTCAGTGATGCCGATGTATGATCGGTCCTCACCCCCAATCAGCTTTTCAACTTCATCTTCATTCTCACGAATCCAAGGATGGTTGCTGGCCCGTCTGAGTCCCTCCAACTCCATCGCAACTTCTTTCATGGAAGGTCTATCCTCTGCTCTTAGTCGCAGGCAGCTCCGTGCGAGCTCAGCAACAGCGTTTAGTTGCTCCTTGGAACCTTCATCAATTACCCGCCGCTCTAGAATCTCCAGCAGCCGGCCTTCCTTCATGGAAGATATGAAATGCATGGCTAAGTTTCTGTTTTCGGCAGCTCTATTCTTATCCACAGGCTTCTCACCTGTAAGGAGCTCAGCAAGAACAACCCCGAAGCTGTAAACATCACTTTTATCAGTAAACTGAGTCGTCAGTAAATACTCTGGGTCCAAGTATCCACGCGTTCCTCGCACCAATGACAAAAGACCGTGCCCATTATCAAATGGAACCAATCTTGAAATTCCAAAGTCAGATACTTTGGCAAGATAATTGTCATCCAAAAGTATGTTGGCAGACTTTACATCCCTATGAATGATTGGTGTGGAAGCGGCCGAATGCATATACGCTAATGCTCCTGCAGTTTCTGCAGCGATCCTCAAACGGTTGTCTAGCGACAATGAGCCTTTGTGATTTATGTCGTGGATGTGGTGGAAGAGGGTTCCATTTGAGACGAACTCATATACAAGCAAAGGAACTTCAGTCTCCAGACAACAGCCTTGCAGCTTCACTACATTTCGATGGTTGATATGAGACAAAACCACCAGTTCATTTATGAACTGTTCAATTTCAATTTCATCCGTAATTTTGGATTTCTTGATGGCGACAGTAGTTTGATCCGGTAGGGTGCCTTTGTAAACTACACCAGAGCCTCCACGGCCTATAATATTTTTCTCATTGTAGTTGTCTGTTGCAATCTTAAGCTCTTCACTTGTGAACTTCACATTTGAACGGGAGCTGCCTTCTAAAGAAGTTATTTGTTTCTCAAGCAACAAACCGCCATTTCTTGCAAAAAACTTCTCCTTGAGCTCAATGAGTTTCTTCTTTTTGTTGATCCAGTACAACCAAGGGATAGTAATGGCTAGGAAGAAGCCGGCCAATACCCCACCCACGATTGCTGTTGAAGGAAGAACAAGTTTAGAGAGATGGGCGGTCAACATTAATGAAGAAAAACATCATTAATGGGCGGTCAACATTTTATAAGATTCTTTGGAGTTAGTTCTACTACAGGTCCATCTGAATGACCTGAAAATAACAAACTTATTAAAATAAGTAGCTTATTTTTTAAATAATTAAAATTTATTTCATAAATGTGCTGGGACAAAAAAAAGCTTATTTTAAAATAAGTTGAGAATCAAGTTACATAAAAAAAAATACTTATATGCTGAAAGAAAATATAAATAAGGCAAATAATTGCATATATAGAGAGCGATAGAGACGACATCTCTTTAGAGCCACTTTTTATTCGGTTTATGAACAAAATTATCTTCAAATTCAATCCTACCATAAAATATAAAAAATTATATGTTAGAAATATTTTAACTCAATTAAATTATAAATCTACTTCTATCCGGCAGCTTGATAAAGATAATAAAAATAAGAAAAACTCCAAATATATATGTATCTATTTTCGCCATCTTAATTCAGTGATATGATGAAAGTCAGTTCGTGATCTTATTGAACTAAACTTTTATCAGTATATTTTTAGCTCATAATTTTTTATGTTTATAGTGAAGATTGAATTTAGAAATCTTAAGATTTAAAAATTAGAGAGATAGTGCCTCTAGCTATTCTTTATATATATTTGGACTTTAATAAATTCAGGTAAGCTATTTAAAATGTGGCCTAAATCCTATGTCTATTAAGCTTTGTATGAGTTAGGATGTGCTTCAAATACTCGTAATTTAGTCTCGTAAAAAAAAAAAAAAAGTAGAGTTTTTTAAAAAATAAATTAGAAGTGGAGTTCAGTTTTTGTGTTTCGATAGTTTTTGAAAGTGAATTGAAAATTCAAAGATAGAATTACATTAGGAGGTGTGCAAATAAGAAAATTAGAACTGAAATTCCGTATGTGAAAATAGAGTCTTGAATTCTTTGTGCAATTGAAATATATGAACCGTTCAAAATTCAAATCTAGCGAAAAAAAAAATTTATAGACATTTAAAACATGCCCTTAAACAAAAAGTGAAGAGGAAGCAACTAAGTTGGGTCTATTTGTGATAAAACATATTTTAAAATTTTTTGAAAATTAGGCTTGATTTATCTTAGTTAGAAAAAATAATAAAAATTATACATATAAAAAATTTATAAAAATAAATTTCTTATATATTTTATTTTTAAATTTTATAAAATATTATAAAAATTTTAGTTAAAAATAAATAATTTATTTGAAATGAAAAGTACTTAATATCTGGTGGTATATATACCTGGAAGAACTCCACGTGGACGTGACCTGCAACCACTCCCAGTTTTGCGACCATCACCTTGCTGCCCCTTTGGACATGTGCAATTGTAGCTCCCTAGAGTGTTAACACACTGTACGCATGGATTATCAGGCTTTTCGCACTCATCAATGTCTACAACGAATTAGCAAAAGGATGTTATTAGGCAAGTTTTCATCAAATAAAGTAAAAATAGATGAGTTAAAATAAAGCTTACCTTCGCATCCATCCTTAAGATATGGGTTTCCTTCGTACCCCACGCCACAGTTGCATCGATACCCAGGACCGTTGGTTGAATTCACACAAACACTGTTGTCGGCGACACATGCAAAGCTCGTGGAATTCAATCTGGCCTCCTCACATGTCTGGTTTCCCACCGCCCAATCCATCGTCATGGGTAATTTACTCACGTTGAGCAGATCAGAGAAATTGCTTGTGCTGAACCTAAAAGAATCTATATCCACCAGAAGGCCGTAGCTGCACGGATTGAAATCTAAGCAGTTCGAGTGGTTATAATAGCTTTTAACGCCAAATATGAAGGTTCTCATGCCTGCAGGGATAGAGGTTTCGCAGCAGCCACCTCCACTGCATGTTCCGTTCTGAACGTAAGCTAATTTGTTGCAAATGGAAGAGCATCCAGTCCACGACCACATCCGCGGCTCCTGCATGCAAGCAAGGCAAGCAATTCTATTAAACCTTCAAGCAGATAAGAAATTTTACCCAAATCATGAATGATTGTCATTTTTAATTATTCTATCCGAGTTGCCATCATGACCCAGTCTTTCCGTTCTACCATGTTTTAAACATTTATTTGTCTCCCGTGAAAGCGTTCCATGAATACTGCTACAACAAATTAAGCTTTGTAGAACGCATGAAAAGAACATCAAATGCAAAATCTACATGCCAATAACCATTTTCTGCCTACGAATGGTATATATATAATGTTATATATGCTCAAAATTTCGGTCATGCAAGTTTAAGAAGAAACGGTTGAAATTGTGCTAGATGAATGCTGCAATATGATGAGAGGCTATTCCTCCCGGAACAAAAGGATCAAAACCTTCTTAGCCCCACGCCGGATTTACAGATTTGGACAACTAGAGCTATATAGATATATACCTGTAAATAGCCTACAGTGTCACACCCGATCGCAATGAATTTGTTGCGAGTCGGTGAGAATGTGTAAGGTGTGTTGGTAACATTGATCCAGGGAATGCGGTAACTTGATCTAGTAGTAGCATTTGCACCAGCTTTCCTGTGGTAGCAATCTCTGGCTATGTACATATCCACGTGAACAAGCCCAGCTGCGAGATCAATATCAAGGACGTAACTGGGATTGATGTCCAAATGTTCCACACGACCAAAGCCAGTTGTGACACTGTAGACGATGACAGAGATGTTTCCTATAGTAGGAACCGGAGGTGTAAAAGTATCATTGCATATCAAGTCAAATCCTGGCAAATGGCAACCTTCGCCAACTCCGAATGGATATGGGATGCTAACGTCGCCGCACTTAGACTGGCAATCTCGCCGCAAGGTGATTGGTGATGTCGACGCTACTCCTGCTACAAGGCAGAGCAATTGCAGCAGCATCGCTTGCCTGCCCATGTTTCGCACCTCTGTCCTTTCAACTTAGTCTCACACCCTAAAACACTCGAATGTTAGCTGCTACCTTCGGTATGCATAGTACTTCATGCTTATAAATCTTAACTAAAATGTCATAGTGCTTTGCACCAATAACAAAAAAACAATGCGATTTTCTGATGCAGAAACTGCGCAATTTGTATGGACACCAAGTCATGCCTTTATTCTTTCCTCTTGGTTGACAGAATGAGTTTTCTATTTCTTAAAGCCAACTAGGCTGCAATCCAAGGAAAACCTCATTGGCATTCTACGGATGCAATGATGTAGACTCTCGACGAATACCCTTATTTGACATTTATTGAATGCTGGATCTTTCTATCATATTAAAAAAATTAAATTTAAAGAAAAAAGAACTGCATAGACTTTTGGCTTCTCTGCATCCAGTTAGGATAATCGGTGAATCAATCTTTAAATAAAAAAAGGTACGTTGCTGAAAAAGATATTTACTTAATCAGAAAAATTAAAGTAATTTACTGTTTGAACAAAGAAAATGACTTATCTTTATAAAATAAGCGGTAGAAAATTGGTTTAAACTATCCTTCCATAACTTGGTCTTTCACCGTAAACCACTTGATTGCTAGTTGGATTACGCATACAAATTAATGCCTATATATCTACAATGTCAGAATGCTTTGGAGTTTGGACCCAGAACCATGCCATTTCCTCTATTAAATTATGGAGTGTTTGGGATTGCTTATGAAATGGAACTTTTCTGAAATAAAAGGTATTTTTATTTTTTTTGAAAAACGAGTTTTATTTTTTTACTTCCAAAAAAATAATAAAAATATGCAATAAAAAGATCTCACTCCGTAGAATTTTTCTACACTTTCTAAATTTTTAAATAAATTTTTTATATACTTATAAAATATATATTAAAAAACGTGAAATAAAGAATTAAAAAGTTAGATTGGGGATAAGTAATCCCAAACATCCCCTTACTAGTGCAATTAATAGTATGCTCTCATCAAGACGGATCATGGACGACTCCTTCTTTCAATTTTTTTTTTTTAATATACATTTGTCTTGCTATTTCCTGACGTTTAAGAATATATCATGCATGACAAATACGGGATTATTAAAGCCAAGTAGGCTACAGTCTAATTTATGGAAATTCTTATTGGCGTTATTTTGGTTGCAGTGGTTTCTGTCATGTTAGCATGAACTGCATGGACTTTCGATTCTCCTCTATCCATTTAGTTAGGATCGTTGGTGACTCAAGACTTAACAGAAGGTACATTACGTAGACAGAGTTGTAAATGAAGAAAATCACATATGTTTTCATTGAAAGAGAAGAACTTTCATATTGTTTGACTATATAAAATGACTGACCTTGGTACTACATTGTTGATAAAGAGGTTTTAGAGAAGGATTTAGACTATATGTCCTCCGATACCATGAGTTAAGAAGCTTTTTGCTTTGAGTCATGGTGCTTCAGAAAAATGAAGATGCATTTTTTAACTAGAGTCATAAATGAAAGGAATGGCATATAGTTTATCAATATAATAACCGAATTAAAATTATTTAATTATAATTGATTTATTTATTTATTTAATAATTAAATCAAATTTAAATCGACTAATATAATAATTAAAATAAAAATTATTAATAAATATATATATATATATATATTAAATTCAAATCTTATATACTATTATTTAAAATATTTTTAAATTATTAAATAATATATATTATATAAAATAATTATATGAATTAAATAAATTATTTTTGTATCAATTCGAATTCAATTCAAATTTATTTAATTTTTTCGGATCAAATTTGAATTAATCTAAAAATGACTCAAATCTGACAATAAATTAACCCAAAATTGATTTTTTCGAATCGGTCTTAAATCGGGTTCGCAAATGAGTTTGAATTTGCCACCTCTAAAATAATGGCCGTAGCAATTAAAGACTACCATAATCTGAGTCTGAATATCCTGTACTCTCCCTTCACTTGTTAAAAGAACTCGTGTGCAACCGGCTGACGAAGCGTATTACGTCAGCAACGCAAGGCATGAGCACATCAAGCAACAAATTAGTAACAGATTCTTTCAGTGGCCTACACATTTTCTTCCATCATTCAGGTACACTCATTCACACTTCTCAACAGCACGAAAAATATATACATATATATATATTGAAAAACATGTTTTTTTTGCAGATTTACCTGCAAGTGGAACTAACTTTAAAAGAAGATAATTATACATGAATAAAAGAATGCATCAGTAAACTTATCAAGTTGTTGACGGACTATATCTACCTACACATACCCTCGTTCCACAAAATACAATAAAAGTCATGTATTATAGTGTTTTAAAGATTTTAAGGGCAACGCAGAATCAATGAGCACATCATATGAAAATATTTGTTAGATATTGGTGAAGATCATCAAACAGGTTTATTATTATGGTCTCAACAAAAAAATTTAACAATTCAAAACAGGTTTTTGAAACAAAAATATACATATGATCATTTTTTCAGACTAAAATGATAAAAAGAAACCTTGTACGGATACTTCCGTTACGGGTCACGGCTACCAACTCTTAGAATATCTAGCCAGCATTTCAAACGTTTGCATAACATCTAGGATCAAATTCCAGCTTTCTGGATCTAGTACATGAGTTGTTCAAAGCAAGAAAAACACCAAAGCTTTGAATTAAAACCAACTTCTGATGAAATGAAATAAAGCAAGACTTGCAATCTGTTCTGCTAGTATTCTGTCTTAAACTGATGAAGTTAAAAATTTATGACCAGGTAAATCAATCATTCAAGATGTGTGTAACTAATGCTTTGTCAAATTAAAAATTATCCTGCTGATTCATGAGGGTTGACTTATTAAATAATTACGAAACATTAAAAAAAAACCATGATTAGTACCTTAACCCCCAAATGAAGAAATCTGATGAAAACAGTGTTACTGATAGTGCTTAATCATTACAATTAGAGAGATACATTTTATTTTAAAGAATGTTTTGGAACATCTCCATCTCATAATGACAGTGAAATGCAACTTGAGATAACTGCATGACCAGTTAACTTACAGACAAAGAGGAAAAAAAAATAAAAACTTGAAAGCATAAAAATCATAGATACAGATGAAGATGTATTTTGCAAAGATTATTTTCCAAAGGGGCTACAAAATATATGTAATAGTTCGAAAGCACAGAGAACAAGTTCGATGCAAGCAAACACTCCTTTCAAACCAAGAACAGACAAATACAACACTGGCAAGCACACATGATAAAATAGCAATTGCAAGGTTTGTACTATAACATCACGGCAATCAACGCATTAATATCGAGGGCAGCATAGAATTAACTGAAGAATCGTTCTCATCATCAGTGATGCCATCGTATGACTTACCCCCAATCAACTTTTGAACTTCATCTTCATTCTCACGAAGCCAAGGGTGGTTGCTGGCCCTCCTGAGCCCCTCCAACTCCATCGCAACTTCTTTCATGGAAGGTCTATCCTCTGCTCTCAGTCGTAGGCAGCTCCGTGCGAGCTCAGCAACAGCAGTGAGTTGCTCCTCGGAACCTTCATCAATTACCCGCTGCTCTAGAATCTCAAACAGCCGGCGTTTTTTCATGGAAGATATGAAATGCATGGCTAAGTTTCTGTTTTCGGCAGCTCTGTTCTTATCCACAGGCTTCTCACCTGTAAGGAGCTCAGCAAGAACAACCCCGAAGCTGTAAACATCACTTTTATCAGTAAACTGAGTCGTCAGTAAATACTCTGGGTCCAAGTAGCCACGCGTTCCTCGCACCAATGACAAAAGAGCGTGGCCATCATCAAAGGGAACCAACCTTGAAATTCCAAAATCAGATACTTTGGCAAGATAATTGTCATCCAAAAGTATGTTGGCAGACTTTACATCCCTATGAATGATTGGTGTGGAAGCGGCTGAATGCATATACGCTAATGCTCCTGCAGTTTCTGCAGCGATCCTCAAACGGTTGTCTAGCGACAATAAGCCTTTGTGATTTATGTCGTGGATGTGGTGGAAGAGGGTTCCATTTGAGACGAACTCATATACAAGCAAAGGAACTTCAGTCTCCAGACAACAGCCTAGCAGCTTCACCACATTTCGATGGTTGATATGAGACAAAACCACCAATTCATTTATGAACTGTTCAATTTCAATTTCATCCGTAATTTTGGATTTCTTGATGGCGACAATAGTTTGATCCGGTAGGGTGCCTTTGTAAACTACACCAGAGCCTCCACGGCCTATAATATTTTTCTCATTGTAGTTGTCTGTTGCATTCTTAAGCTCTTCACTTGTGAACTTCACATTTGAACGATAGCTGCCTTCTAAAGAAGAGATTTGTTTCTCAAGCAACAAACCACCATTTCTTGCAAAAAACTTCTCCTTGAGATCAATGAGTTTCTTCTTTTTATTGATCCAGTACAACCAAGGGATACTAAAGGCTAGGAAGAAGCCGGCCAATACCCCACCTACGATTGCTGTTGAAGGAAGAACAAGTTTAGAAAGATGGTAAAGGACATTAACATGAACACCATTCATTGAGTTAGTTGAGATGAACATCTTATTTTATAAATATGATGGAATGAAAAAAGCTTATTTTTAAAATAAGTTAGAGAGTGAATTTTGAGTGGAGAAGTTCTCGCAAGTTAAGGTTATGTTTATCAATCCACCAAAATCACTTTTAATACAATATAAATTTAAAATTTAAAATAATTTCTTTTAGTACAAATTTATTTTTCAAAATTAGATTTTAAATTCACTTTTAATACAAAATAAATGTAAAATTTTATTTTTTACTATTTTTATTTTTGAAACTTATTTTAAAAATAAATTTATCTCAAAATAAACACACCTAAATATTTGTTTTTATGTATATATAGTTCGCGAATATCTTTTCAAATATAAATAGTTGTTTATTTTAATACATTTATTAAAAATGTTTTTTATTTTAAAATTATTTTTCTAAAAAAATTATATTTGACATTAATTTTATAAATAATAAGTGATAATTTAAATTTTATGAAATTTATAAATAATATAATGTATAATATAAAAGTACAATAATAATGTAATTAAAAATTTTAATAATATTATTAAAACAATTAATGTAATTAAAATTTTTATAAAATAATAAGTAATAATTTATATAATTAGAATTTTATAAATTAATAACATTATAAGAATAGTGTCAGGATACGTACGAAATATGATGAAATAATAAGGACAGCATCGTCGAAATTTAGAAACATATCCTTCATTTTTAAACTTATCTAGTGTAAAAAAATCATTTCACAGTAAATGTTTATTTCGATAAATTAGAGGACCTTTATTTATGGATAAGCCGCGATAAAAGACACCCATTTTAATAGATTGGATGTGCCAAATGGGCTTTTCTACTGTCTTAATAAGCCCAAGTAAGCGCTTTAAAATCGCGTTCATAAATATTTTTAAAATAAAAATTTTTAAATAAAAAATATTTTTATTTTTTTTTAAATGAATTATATTTTTATTAAAAAATAATAAAAAAATTTATTGTATAGAATTTTTTATAATTTTAAATTTTAAAATAAATTTTCTAAATACTTATAAAAAGTATATTAAAAAATAAAAAAATAAAAAAATAAAAAAAAATATTTAAAAATAATTTTAAATATATTTCTAAAATAAAATTTTTAGATATTTATAAATATTGAGCGCCGTATCCAGTTGAAGGAAACGCAGAGGAAGTAACCAACAAATCTTTCTCGACAATTGGAATATATACCTGGAAGAACTCCACGGGGAGGTGACCTGCAAGCACTTCCAGTTTTGCGACCATCGCCCTGCTGCCCCTTCGGACATGTGCAATAGTAGCTTCCCTGTGTGTTAACACACAGTACGCATGGATTATCAGGCTTCGCGCACTCATCAATGTCTACGACAAAAGAGCAAAACAATTTTATTAGGCAAGTTTTAATCAATTAGAGTAAAATAGATGAAGTAAAATCGAAGGAAAGAGCTTACCTGCACATCCATCTTTAAGAAATGGGTTTCCTTCATACCCCACGTCACAGTTACATCGATATCCAGGACCGTTGGTTGAGTTCACGCAAACGCTGTTGTCGGCAAGACATGCAAAGCTCGTGGAATTCAATCTAGCCTTCTCACATGTCTGGTTTCCCACCGCCCAATCCATCGTCATGGGTAATCGACTCACGTTGAGCAGATCAGAGAAATTGCTCGTGCTAAAGCTAAAAGAATCTATATCCACCAGAAAGCCGTAGCTGCATGGGTTGAACTCTAAGCATTTTGAGTGGTTATAATAGCTTAAAAGGAGCACTCCGAAGGCTTGCATGCCTGCAGGGATAGGGGTTTCGCAGCAGCCAACTCCACTGCACGTTCTGTTCTGAACGTAAGCTAATTTGTTGCAAATGGAAGAGCATCCGGTCCATGTCTCCGTCTGTATATCCTGCATGCAAGCAAAAAAGCAATTATATTACACCTTCAAGCAGATAAGAAATTCTACCAAACTTATGAATGATATTGTCAATTTTATTCTGTCCGAGTTGCCATCCTGACCCAATCTTTCCGACCCATGTTTTAAACATTTAGTTTTCGCCCTTGAAAGCTTTTCATGAATACTTCTACAAAAATTAAGCATTTATATAAAAGGGTTGTTTGGAATTGTTAAATAAATGAAAAGTTTTTCTATGGGTTTTTTTTAAATGAGCTTATAATTTTAGCTTTAATAAAAAGTATATATAATAATCTAATAACGCACGATTCATTCATATTTTTTTAAAATTAAACAATTTTTTAGAATATTATATATGATTTTTGGAAAACAAAAGGCTGAAAAGGAAATGAAAGAATTGAAGGAGGCATAAGCACTACCAAAACATGGCAAAAGAACGTCATATGCATATTCTACATGCCAATAACCATTTTAGCTACAAATGATACATAATGTTATATATGCTCAAAATTTTGTAAAGACACTGAACATGTGTGTATTTCAAGCACAAGAGTTTCTTATAGAGCAAATCATCAAACACCTTGAGATCAAGAACCTGCTGTAGATTACCGTTGTTGTAGTGGATGGCTCGAGCTTTTCTAGGGTTCAGGTATCAGGCTGGGCAATAAAGTAAATCTTATAGCCTTAAAGATAAAGCTTTCCCTGGTTTGTCTGAATCTCACCCTTTTCTCTCATGTAGGTATAGTTTGGGGTTGCTTTTCAACCCCTAATCCATTCCACAAAAATATTTTGCATTTTCAATAAATATTCACATTATTTTATTAAATTGTTTAAATTTTGAAAAAGTGCGTATAATAATATTCTATATTTTAAATTTTATTATTATTTATTATTATTATTTTTAATAAAAAATATAAAACTTATTTTTTAATAAAAAAGAAAAATTTTATTTTTTAAAATATTTTTATTCTAAAAAAGTTGCTTATTTAAGTACCCCCAAACGTCTCCGAAATGCTTGTCTAAATTCTATCTAAATCTCAAAAAACAGTTCCTTTACTTTTTATTTTATTTAAATGTTCTTTTATTCTTTTTGAAATATCTTTTGAGTAGAAAAGAAAATGGCATGCCATTGGATTGATTAGATTTTCAAATCCAATCCTTTTCTTTTATTCCAAAACCTTGCTTAAGTGAAGTTCTATTGATTTGGAGATGTTTGGAAATATTTTCTACAAAAACTTTTCTAAAATGAAAATAATTTAAATTTTGTGAAAATAATTTAATTTTTTTTAAAAAATATTTTAATTTTTGTTTGAAATGAATATAATTTAAATTTTTTGAAATAATTTACTTTTTAATAATAAGTAATAATAAAAGTTTACTATAAAATTTTATATTTTTTAAATTAAAAAATATTATAAATATTATAGAAATTTTGAATGAAAGATTACTAAACAGCACCCAACCGTCAATGTGTATGTCTAAGTCAAGTTCTATGAAGAAACTAGTGAAATTGCGCTAGATGACAACTATGGCCATATAGATATACCTGTAAATAGCCTGCAGTGTCACACCCGATCGCAATGAATTTGTTGCGAGTCGGGGAGAACGTGTAAGGTGTGTCGGTAACGTTGATCCAAGTAGAGATGACCTTTGATCTAGTAGCATTCGCACCAGCTGTCCTGTAGTAGCAATCTTTGGCTATGTACGTTTCCACGTGAACAAGCCCAGCTGTGAGATCGATATCAAGAGCGTGGATGTGATTGGCGTCCATACGAAAACTGCGAGTGGTGGGATTGAAGTTAGCGAGATGTACAGGGATGTTTCCTATGGTAAGCAGCGGAGGTGAAAAGGTATGATTGCATATCAAGCGAAATCCTGGTAAATGGCAGCGGTTGCGAATTCCGAAAGGATAAGGGATGCTAAAGTTGCCGCACTTGGACGGGCAACCTGGCAACGCGATTCGTGATGCCGACACTACTGCTACAAGGCAGAGCAATTGCAGGAGCACCGCTTGCCTGCCCATGTTTCTCACCTCTGTCCTTTCAACTTTAGTCTCACACGTATAACACTCGACTGTTAGCTGCTACCTTCGGTATGCATAGCAACTTCATGCTTATAAATCTTAACTAAAATGTCAGAGTGCTTTGCACCAATAACAAAAAAGCAATGCGATTTTCTAATGCAGAAACTGTGCAATTTGTATGGACCAAGTCATTCCTTTATGCTTTCGTCTTTCTATTCACAATGTATTTTTATTTCTCAAAGCCAAGTAGGATGGTATTCAATGAAAACCTCATTGACATTCTACGGATGCAGTGATGTATAATCTCAACGAATACCCTTATTTCACATTTTGTGAATACTGTGGTTTCTATCATATTAAATTTTTTTAAAAAAAAACCTGCATAGACTTTTGGCTTCTCTGCATCCAGTTAGGATAATTGGTGACTCAATCTTTAAACAAATATATGTTGCTGAAAATGATATCTACTTAATTAGAAAAACTTAAAGTAATTTACTGTTTGAACAAAGAAAATATCTTTATACAATAAGCGGTAGAAAATTGGTTTAAACTATCCTTCCAATAACTTGGTCTTTCACCGTAAACCACTTGATTGCTAGTTGGATTACGCATATTAGTTAAATGCCTATATATCTACAATGTCAGAATGCTCTGGACCAATAACAACCGTGCCATTTTCTCCGATAAAACTTGTGCAATTAATTTGCTCTCATCAAGACGAATCATGGACGACTCATTCTTTCAAAAAAAAATTTCTCTTTTGTAATATAATTTCGTTTCTTTCTTTTTCCTGACGTTTAAGATTATATCATGCATGACAGATATGGGATTATTAAACCTAAGTAGGCTACAAAATTAATGGAAATACTTGTTGGCGTTCTTTTGGTTGCAGTGGTTTCTATCATGTTAGCATGAACTGCATGGACTTTCGATTCCCCTCTATCCATTTAGCTAGGATCGTTGGTGACTCAAGCCTAAACAGATTTAGCGCAGGTCGCTGTGAAAAGGAAGAAGGCGTAGACAGAGTTGTAAATGAAGAAAATCACATATGTTTTCATTGAAAGAGAAGAACTTTCATATTGTTTGACTATAGAAAATGACTGACCTTGTTATTACATTGTTGATAAAGAGATTTTAGAGAAGGATTTAGACTATATGTCCTTCGATACCATGAGTTAAGAAGCTTTTTGCTTTGAGCCATGGTGCTTCAGAAAAATGAAGGCATTTTTTAACTAGAGTCATAAATGAAAGGAATGGCATATACGTTTACCAATATAATAACCGATTTAAAATTATTTAATTATAATTTTATTTATTTATTTATATAAATAAAAAATTATTAACTCTAATTTAATTTATTTAATAATCAAATAAAATTTAAATCGATCCATCTAATACAATTTATAAAAAATATATATATAAATTAAATTCAAATCTTATATACTATTATTTAAAATATTTTTAAATTATTAAATAATATATATTATATAAAATAGTTATATAAATTAAATAGATTATTTTTGCATCAATCCGAATTCAATTCAAATTTGTTTAATTTTTTCGGATCAAATTCAGATCGATCTAAAAATGATTCAAATTTGACAATAAATTAACCTAAAATCGATCTTTTCAGATCGGTCTTAAATCGGGTTCGCAAATAGAGTTTGAATTTGCCACCTCTAAAATAATGGCCGTAGCAATTAAAGACTACCATAATCTGAGTCTGAATATCCTGTACTCTCCCTTCACTTGTTAAAAGAACTCGTGTGCAACCGGCTGACGAAGCGTATTACGTCGGCAACGCAAGGCATGAGCACATCAAGCAACAAATTAGTAACAGATTCTTTCAGTGGCCTACACATTTTCTTCCATCATTCAGGTACACTCATTCACACTTCTCAACAGCACGAAAAATATATACATATATATATATTGAAAAACATGTTTTTTGGCAGATTTACCTGCAAGTGGAACTAACTTTAAAAGAAGATAATTATACATGAATAAAAGAATGCATCAGTAAACGTATCAAGTTGTTGACGGACTATATCTACTAACACATACCCTCGTTCCACAAAATACAATAAATTTCTTTTAACTATATACTGAAAAACATTAATTCGTTGACAAAGGGAAAAAGACGTAAATTGATGGTATGAAGGAAAAGTTACCGAAACAAGAAAAACCCATCCTTCTATGGAGGATACAGTCACCTTTGGCTTCCAAAGGACATGGTGTGTCTTTCTCATCCATTTTATCTCGGACCATATTCCAGGTTTTCCCACTTAAAAGGAGCTATGCAGCCGAGATCTGGAGCTCCTCTGAAGAACAAGCACACACATACACACACTGCTGCAATAGCAAGCATAGAGTGAACATACGGACGTTGCAGCAGCCCTCTTGAATGAGTGGATGGTCTAATTCCTCTACTCTCAATCATCACACACCGAGCACAGGATTTTGGTTGTAGTATTCTCTGCCTTGAAGTGGTATCTTGCTCAAACACTGTCGATATATCATTCTCCTTATTAATTGTAATAGAAACCTGGTTGTGTCTCCTGTCAGCAATCTTTCTAGCAACAAGCTGGTTATAGGAATGGTTGTTTCTCATAGATGCATAATCATATGGCGAATGACCATTATCATCCTTCACGGTATTCCAGTAGCTCAAACCAACCTGAATAGAAGATCAAAACCACAAGAGTGAGTACATAACTTAAAAAGTAGAAAATCATTAATAGTGTAGGCATTATAAACTCATCAATCAAATCATTCAACTTGATTTCGAAAAATGAACACTTTCTTGGTTAAGAGCTATCATAAGAGAAAAACAGCTTTAAGTTTTCCATGTAACTCATACTACTTATTGCATGCTCCATTCAGCCTCAATGTGAAAGAAGATGAAGGTGAACTCCACAAAAGAAACTAACCTGGCGTTCCTATAGTTTAGTCTATTATAATTAAAATTTAAGATATGACACAATCTCAGAACCGACTAATTACATGCACAATGTCAGCAATCAACAAATTGATAAATTCTGTCAATATAATTTGGATACCTTTCATATAAATTGCGCAATGATTGCAGAACACATGAAGGAGAAATTGCAAAGAACGAAACCAGCTAAATAAGTTGTGTTCGTCATGCCAAGAAATGTTTAGGAAAAAATATATATATCTATGTTTAACTCACCCCTTGTGGGTCACTGGTCAATGCATTGACCATGTCCTCTGCGTCATCAGTAGCAGCGGCAAGATGTAGAGGGGTCAATCCCCCAGGAGCAACCAAATTTGGAGGGAAAACATATACTTTGGAAGCATCAATTTCAGATTTCAAAGAATAATTCAGAAGCAGATCAACCATTTTCCTGCACCTCCTCTTCACTGCTCGGCTTAAGAGTTGAACTTCTATAAGCATTTCCAAAGTTTCCCCATATAGACCATCTCTAGCATAACACCTCTCAGCAAGCATGTCTAAGAGGACCTTAGTGAGATTGCACCAGTCCCTTTCAACTGAAAATGACAGTATGAACTTGAACCTCATAGTAGAGAAGTCCATCCCAAATGGGTTGGATGCAAGGCATCTTCTCTGAAACAACCAACCAAGTTCGTTTAAAAAGTGGAGAGCATCTTCCTTATTTTTTGGCCTTCCAAATTCTTGAACATGGTCCTCCTGTATCACATCTGCTGATCCTGTATCTTCATCAAATTCAGACTCAAGAGTTCTCAATTCTTGACAAGTCGTAGAATCGGCAATGATAACTGGAAAGCAGTTTCCTTTGAAACCATTTTCCACCTGCACAAAAGACGAACAAGATGGTAAAACTGTGAAGTCTGCAATTAGCAACCATTCAGCATGAAACTCAAAAAAGCAACTTTTAACTTGCTAAACACAGATCGATGCATAACAAAACCAGAAAGCCTGTTGTCTGCCACTAGGACTAGTTTGCTTGTGGCAATTGACATATAATAAAAATTTTCTTTAAGAACATCCCACTACAACCCTAAAAGACATTTCACCTACTTATACAGTGTGCAATCCTTATGTCTAATAAGCAGTATTCTCCACTTTGTCCTATATGTTTTGATGATTACCTCAACAAAGCAACGACCATATGTATTTGGAGACCCTCCAGGAAAATTAAAGCTCTCTGAACTTGAATTATCATAAATGGTTCCTGGGTAAGTAAACTGTAACACCTCCTTTGATATGTAACTCCCTGTGTAAGTGCAATGTATTCTGCAAAAACAAAAGCAAATAGTTTAAAACAGATATCTAAATCAACAAATCAGCTCACTTATTGGGAGCTTCGCTTACTTGGTCCCTGCTACAGTCAAATTCCGGCCTTTCAGAATAAGTGATGATTCCTTCCCACTCACGATAGCAACAGGTGATACAGAAGTCAACTCAGGAGCACTCCAACTCTTCCAAGACTTGCATATTCGAATTTTACCTGTAGTAAGAAGGAGCAGAAAGCCAAATACCTCAGTTACACAATCAAATTAGCAAACTAGCCATCAAGAAGCCACAGCCAAGTGATGGTTACAAAGACAGACAAATAAAATTTACAGTGGGCAAAGATCATCCTACAAGCAAATGCTACAGCATACCATCTTTATGTGATGCAAGCTGCCTGTTTGTACGAACCAAAAACCTTCCATTTCTCCAGAATTCTGCTTCTGCACCTTGAAGCAATAAATTCACTCGTTCATGGAGACCTTCGTCAAGCTGAAACCACAAAAACAGAGAACATCATGAAATTATTTGGGTAATAACAGCTGTTGAAAGAATGACTGTGACAAATGCCCCTCACTTCATCCCACGCACTAGACGGCATTGATGCATATACTGACAGGACCACACAGCCAGGACGTATATAACTTTCCATGTCAGATGGGCTATTGGAAAGCCAATTCAACACCTACAACAGAAGCAGCTCAGTGAGTGACTTCAAACATTCGAGATATTACGTGAATAAACATAGGATACTCAAAAATCTCTCCATCCACAATTCAGTGTTGCTACCTGATTCCTTAGGCTTGCTGGTAGACTGCTTGGATCCTTGTCGAAAAGTTTGAAAATGATCCTTCCAGTACGGTCCTGAAGTGGGCAGTG
This sequence comes from Acanthochlamys bracteata, assembly GCA_019914995.1. Lineage (NCBI taxonomy): Eukaryota > Viridiplantae > Streptophyta > Magnoliopsida > Pandanales > Velloziaceae > Acanthochlamys > Acanthochlamys bracteata. The sequence goes on from CM034145.1 coordinate 222,854, forward strand.
ATTCGTTTAAAACGTGGTGTTGTAAAATTAGAAAAGAAGGGTAGAGGAGACCATAGGAAAATCAGTTACCTGAGCATCAGAATTAGAACTGGAAGGTGAATGATCTGAACCAGATGAGGACGCACAACCTCCTTGATATGGATGGCTCCGCATTGCACCACTAGCACATCTCTCTGACTCCTTAAATAATCCAAGTCGTCCATTCCATTGGCTGGTGCTTAATTCAACTGCTGAGTTATCCTCTCTGCAGACAGATGTACTATCATTCCTGGTAGCCTCCACTTGTGATGATAAGGGGAAAAGGCTCCTTGCAACAGGAGGAGACGATGAGGGGGATCTTTCCTCCATAGGGTTACTGCTCTCTGATGACAAACATTTTCTTGCAGATCCCAATTTAGGAGGGCTGTCATCCACTGCAGAGGTGAAAAGCTGCAGAGGCAAAGTGGTCCGTACATCTCGAGTCACACATTGAGATACCTCCATGGGCACCAAATTTTTGGCGGGCTGAATATGAGAATCAACATCTGCAGCAGAATTTGGACATGACATTTTAGCCTTTTCATTATTACTGACATCACTACTTCCCTGTGACAATGATGCTCGAGTATCAGGTGGAGAAGGTGCCAGCGCTGCAGAGAGAACTGTAAGCAAGTCCTTAGTTGACGGAGCAGCAGCATTTCCATTCATTTCGGGAGCTTGTTCAGAAGCTTGAGAAGCTTGTGATATATTAAGGTCAAAACCACCAGGTTGCCTCGATGAAGGATTTGTGACTGGCAGGTTGTTTAATTTATCCAAAAATTGCATCAGCTGATCCTTGTCAGGGACAGAAGAGATTTGATTGCTGAGTTTCTCAGCAGTACTTCCTGAAATTTTGATTTCCAATCAGCAATCTTCTAGCATCTACAGATGCAAAACAAACTGAAATCTAGGGTACCTTGTAGACGCGCCAAAAGTGATAGCAAATTAACGAGATCCAAACTTCCCTTTGCAACATTCTCCTGGTCAACTGGGAGCAACATCTGGGAAGGTGAATCCTCCAGCTGGATCTTCCTCCTGCGTCGGTTGTGTCCCGCCAGCCTCCTTCTGCAGCTTCTCTTTCCCTCATCAAACTCCGAAAGGAGGTGAAATCTGTGCACAAGTAGTATAAATGTCTGTCACCATACTAAAAAAATTTATCCTACTCATATCCCAGAAGAGTTGAATTGACAAATATCGCATATCAAATACAGAACAGCTATATGTTGAAGCTAGCATCAGGTATTCACACAAACCAAAATGAATGAAGTGAACAATCTTGAAATTCCGCATACCATGCACAAAATGGCATCAAACAAGAAACTTAGATAGAAACCAGTTGTCGTAATCCAAGTCAGAAAAATTTTACAAGAAAGGACAAAAACATTTACACCTAATAGAAGAATCACAACACAGACATAATCCAAAACAAAATTTCAACATATCTTAGTCCATCCAACAAAATGTGTATCAAACCCAGATTACTGCCTACAGTTTCAAACGGATCCATCAATCAAACTACAGCTTTAACAGCATAAAGACGGCATTTTTAACCAACCTGCTGCACTGCTGGCAGAACCTCTGCATCTGCTTAGTAACAAGAGCCTTAGTGGTCTTGCTATGGACCTCACACACCTTATGCCGGCGATGGTAATCCTTCGCGCTAGACAAGTCAGCTTTACAATCATCAACCTGACACATCGGATAACTCCCACCACTATTCCTACCCGGTGACCCCGACCGAATTCTCTTATTTGGCCTCATTGTCGGCTCCTCAGCCGCATTCGGCGCTGTATCTTTCTCATACGCACCACCACCAAGCTTCAACGTTAAAGCTTCACTGTTATCTTCACTGTCTCCATCAGCAGAAGTTGCAGCTGGCCTGGCCGTGAATTGGTGACTGTCCCAATTCCACATGTTCTGATTCCAACTAGTAGAACTAGTCGGAGAAGGTTGTGCTGCGGGCAACGGGCAGCCCATAAGCCGGGCAGGTTGGGCGGTTGCCGGCGGCTGACGGACTGCAGTAGCGGTGCCACTGGTGGTGGGCCAGGGTGAGTCACGCTTCTGGCCAATCACAGAAGGGTGGGGCCCATAAAGACGGCTGCCAGGAAGAAATATCGCCGGTGGTGGGTGGGCAACCTGCGGCCACACTTCCCCTCTGTCCATTTCTTCTTCGAATTTTCCTCAACAAGCAAGAATCTTAAATCAAAGCTTCCCAAAAAGCTTTTCAGAGATTTCTACTCTTGAAGATCACCGGAACCGAATAATCACTGCTTTCTTCAGCTATAAGATTCATAGAAACGTCTGAGATGGCCTAGAAAAGATTTTCCCTCTCTTAAGAAATTGCTTCTGATCAAAAACCAAAAACAATGATGTTTCGATCTGTTTCCTTTCTCCAATAAAATTCAACCAAATCTCTTACTTGCCCAAAATTTTTAAAAAAACCAAAAATATTATTCAGAAACAACAAGATCGATCGATCTAAGAAGAGGACATTACAACTTTTTCTTGGATTACAGAGAGAAATACTTAGAAAGAGTGAAAGAAATTTATTATTATTATTGTTTTGTTGTTTATGTTGCTGTTGTTGCTGATGAAGAAGAGAGAAGATAGAAGTGTTGGAATTAATGAAAGAATGTAAGGGTAGTTATGTAAATTGTCTCAGCCATTCGTACTGTCTATGCTGGATTAGTACAATGAAGAAGATGACCTTCAAATTATTTTATATCTTTTTTTGTTTTTCCCTTAAACATCATTCCCATTACTATTTCTTCAAATAAGTTATTAATTGTTTTTATAAATTTGGCCTTCATTATTTATTAAAAACATAATATTTTGTTTATCCTATTCTTTAAAATTTTTGTTCTGTGTGTTCACACTTGCCAATTTGCCCACAGATTCAAACCCGCCAAACATATCAATTAAATTCCAAATCTACCCTTTCCGTATTTAAATACATATATCTGTTTTATAAACGAATCTTTTTGAGGTAACTTCACGAAGATAACGATGGATCCCAAAGCCCTTCCTAGAAGTCAACCATGGAAGGTTATTAATAGTAAAAAAAAAATTAATACGTATAGTAAAATCTTTAAATTGTCATAAATAAAGGAAAGGACAAGAGATATAAACGTGCTTTGTTTGGTCTTTTATGATCGTGAATTTATTGTAGAGCTCTTAAAGTTATTTTATTGCTTCTCCCAAAATAAACATGTGTACTTAATTATTATACTTAAAATTAATAAAATGCGTGATTAATAAAAGGCGGCAGTAATTCATAATAATAACGTTATATTGTGATTCAGCAAATAATGTAAATATGCGGCACTACTTGAGCAATACTGGCATATTAATTAAGGTCCTATCTAAAATAGCTCAAAAATAGATTTAAAAATTAAAAATAATTTAATAAACATTGTACATATAATGTTAGTTTATTTTAATTAGTATTGTACAAATTAAACAAAGTTTTTAGTTAATTATTGCACCTGTAGATCTCAACCGTCTAATTAATTTAATCTTTATCTCAGGGCCGTACCGTACGCTACACGTATTTCATGGCCCACAACCTCTTGACTCTTTCCACGTGGCGTTATATGAAACCAAGGATTAGGCCGTTCCCATTCATCTTGTTTGCAATGACAGAACTACCCTTATTTTAACAGCTAAATTATCTTGCCTTACGCTTATGGTATTAATACTGTGTTTTATTTTGCATGTTAAATCTAACTCAAAAAAATTTTGTATTTTTATATTTGTTTTGGTTGATATTACATTTGTTAGTTAAGTATCAATTATCTGCTAACTCAGCGTTCAAATTATTTTTCAAATTATTTTAATTACAATTAAATATAGAAAATTATAAAACTTTATTTTCAAACTTGAGTATATTTAGGAAGGAACGAAATTTTGTTTTTAATTACTAGAGTCAACTATAACTTGGGGAATTTTCTTTGTTGAATCTTGAAATTCTTAATGTTGAATTTTCTTCTTTAGTTATAAAGAATATTCTAAGCATGATTTTAGTTCACTTTCTAATTTAGTTTCGTGTTGAGACAAACTTGGCAACAAAAAAAAAAAAAAAAAAAAAATCAAGGAAAAGAATTTTCAAGTTTACATAATTTTTTAACCATCAATAGTCATAGAAATTTAAAATTATTATATATAACTGTAGAAATATCATACTCTAAATCAAATAGCGATAAGAAATTCTTTGTATATAAGAAAAATAAGGGGATGGCATCTGAAAATTTTGTCACCATATCAATTTATAATTTTCTTTTTCGTTTCATAATAAGAAATTTCACAAGATATTCCATAAGCAGAAGCTGCAGGAATTCAAAAAGCACTTTTCAACCGTAGCTCAATTGTTTCATTTTTCTGAGTTGTTTGATAAATTTTTCTGAAATAAAAATCTTATTTTAAAAATAAATTTTGTTTTTTTATTTCAAAAAAATAATAAAATATATAATAAAAAAATTTTACTACATAAATTTTTTTATAATTTTCAAATTTTTTAAATAAAATTTTTATATATTTATAAAAAAATTTATTTTAAAAATAAATTTTATTTTTTTATAATCTTCCAGTCTCACGTGCACGAACAACACTACCCGGCGCCCATATGATCACAACAAATTAAAAATAAGTAGTTTATTTTATATAGATAAGTATATAATAAAATTAAAATTAATCAGTTATGAAGATTAAAATGTGTTATCAAATATAGAAATAAAATACAGTTCGATAAATCTATCAAATAACAGATCATCTAAATATACCGAACAATATCTACTAATAAATCTCTTCTCATTTAGTAGGATAGTTTATGAAAGTTTTTTGTTTCAAAGTCTTCGTGTTCTATAACGAAGAATATCATATGAAATGTAACGTAAGGAAAACAATAATTGGTCATATATATTGCTTTTGTGTATAAGTTTTTCAAGGCACATGTTCTCATGGACCACTTGACCTGAACCTTCCGAAAACAACTAAAGAATTAGTCCATTTACCCAAATGTTTATGATCGTTGCATTCGGTGCATATATACTAAAAGAATACTAAATGAATCCTTCCTTATACATTATCTATCATCTAATTATAAATGAATGCATAAATGTGTCTTGATTTTGAAAGATTTCCTAACAACTGGAATGAAACAAACTTTCCAACTACAAGAGTGCGTTCTTTTGTCTTGAAAGTTAATTTTTTAAAATTAAAATTTTAAAAATATATTATTTTTTATAGAAAATAAGTTAAAAATAATTTTTATATTCTTTTTATAGTAAAAAATAAATAAATAATAATTTTTTGGTAGTGAAAAAGTGATTTTTATGTGTAAAAGAATAAACTCTAAGAAGGTGATACGCAGGCGATGAATGAAGCGGCAAGAGGGAGCCGAAGGCCGTCCAAGTGAATCGCTAGGGCTACTTATAAGAGTTGTGTTCATAGCCATGAGTCAGCTGCAGTGGCAGTATATTTATTAGGTAGGAAGAGTGGTAGTTGCTTTAGCATCCATTAGGGACTGGTGTTGGGGTTCCTTATGAAATATTGATCAAATTAACTCAGCCTTGAGAGGGCATTATCTACAACCATGTTGTTTTCACTTTCAGTTTTACTTGAGCTTGCACTTGACCTTCCACTGTTGTATTACTTGCAGTTGTTGCACTTTAATTTCTGTTAAGTTGTTTAGATAAGATCTAGCATCTATCAGAGGGCTCACCTACTACAATTAAGGTCTTCATCGACTGAAAAACTCAGTCAGTGACCATAATCATTTCAGTCGACAAGAACATAATCATTTCAGTCAGCAATTTAACTTACCGATTAAAATCTGTTAGTCGGTAAATATTTGACAAAATTTAGTCGACAATTTTTTGAATCAAGTATTTTTGATCAATAATTATACACGACTACCGAATACTTAAATTTATAGTCGCTAATTTTGATAAATTACTGAGTTTTTTTTCAATTAGTAGGTAGGTTAGTAAAACTTACCGACTATTTGTTATGTAGTTGGTGTCGAGCTTAGCTAACGCCTATTCGTTGTCAAACGGTAATTCTCAGCCAGTGAAGCCAATAATTGTAATAGTGTTCTTTATTCGTGTTCTTCCATGTAACGATCTGAAAAAGTAACTCGATGCTGCAGCTGGTCTGAAACGTAATTTAAGAAAACGTTTGATAGTATTTATAAAATAAAATTTTTTAAAAAAATTTAAACTGGTGTAGGACGCTAGTGGCCAGCTGTATTCCTTACAAACAAACTTTGTGGACTTTGTAGCCAGCCAAAGACTTCATACAGTAGGTCGGAAGTTAAAAATCCCTTTTAATTATTAATTTCGGCTAGAATTTGTGTTATCACTTATCAGTTTGTCAACTACTTGCAGTTTCTGATCACAATCTCTACTGCAGCAGCTTCCTTCCGCGTTATTTTCGCATCTTCAATTCCATCGCCGATGGCGTTCATCGCTGAAAATCTCATCAGTCGGCTCACTGATTACCTACACAAGATGGTGGAGGAAGAGATCGGCATGCTCGTCGGCGTGCCTCAAGAAATCAAAAGGCTTCGAGAGACCCTCAGAAGTATTAGCAATGTCCTGGAGGATGCAGAAAGAAAGAGGATTGAGGACAAGTTCGTTAATGATTGGCTTGCCAAGCTCAAGGATGTCATGTACGATGCAGAAGACATACTCGATGAATTCTTCATCGAGGCTCAGAAGACGAAGGAACCGACAAGACCATCAAAACTGTCAATATTGTGCCCTCTTCATTTACCCTCTTGCTTCATCAAGATCGCGCATTCTCATGAGATTGGTACCAGAATGAAAGAGCTCAATCTTAGGCTCAAGCAGATCTCGGAAGAACGCTCACAGTTTCAACTCATGGCCAATATATCTTCATGGCGCGAAGACAAGACTATTGTTGGAGGGAGTCAATCAAGTTCACCTGTATTGGGCCCAGATATCGTGGGATCAAAGATTGAAGAGGACGCCGACAAAGTTGTGGAATACCTAACAGAGAAAGACGAAAGAGAGAAGATTCTTGTGTATGGAATCACAGGCATCGGAGGAATTGGTAAGACTACACTAGCCCAGAAGGTGTTTAATGATAGTAGAGTCAACGCTGCTTTTCAAGCGAAAATATGGGTCAGTGTTTCAGAGACATATAGCGACTTGGAAGTGTTACGTGATATCTTGGCTTCTATGAAAGTAGATCATACAGGAGCTCAAACAAAATCACAACTCGAGCCTATGGTGACAAATGCTCTTGACAATAAGAAATTCTTGATTGTCCTGGATAAGGTATGGAACGCATCTGTTTGGAACAATCTACTGAGGAATCCCCTTCATAGTGGAGCAACAGGCAGCAGGGTCTTGGTCACAACTAGAAGGGAAGACATTATTGATCAAATGAAGGCCGTTAGATACTTGCCAATGGAACCAATGTCTCTCGAAGATGGATGGCTATTATTATGTAAAGTTGTGGTATTGGGAGGAGTTGAAAGTGAGATTTTGTGGCTTAAGGATATCGGGGTGCAGATTGTGGACAAATGTAAAGGGTTGCCTTTAGCTATTCGCGCAATTGCCGGTGTGCTATGTGAGACAAAGAGAAATAGGCATGCATGGGAAGATGTTCTCAAGCGCAGTGAATGGTCATTGACAAAACTCCCGAGTGAAATTCATAATGCTTTGTATTTAAGTTATAAGGATTTGCCGCCACAGCTTAAACAATGCTTCCTTTTTTGCTCATTATCTCGTTCTGGTGAGGTGCATGACATGGAATACATCTGCAATTTTTGGATCTCGGAAGGGTTAATAAGAGAATACAAGAACTCAACATTGGAAAAGGAAGCAGGAAATTGCTACATTCAACTCATCAGAAGAGGTATGTTGCAAGTTAACCCTCAATATGTTAGCGGAGAAGTATGGCAGATGCATGATCTCTTGAGAGCTCTAGGTCATGCTCTAACGCAAAGTGAGAACTTATATGCAACGGAGTTCACAGATATAGCCCACCATAATACATCGGTAATGAAATTGCGCAAGTTGTATATTAAAGATAGTGCCAGTAGTAGTGATTTGGGTGCAGCTCCGGTTGTGAATTTCATTAGAAAATGCACATCTCTGAGATATTTAGGCTTAGAAGGTTCAAAAATCGAAGATGAGGGCGTTAATCAGATCTGCAAAGCCAACAAGCGCCTTCGAATCTTGTATTTGATGGATGCTCCTATTGTACGTCTACCATCCTCCATACAAAATCTCATACACTTGAGATGTCTTCATTTTGACAATCTTAGCATAAGAGAATTGCCTGAGAGCGTTGGGGACCTTTCAAACCTTCTCTTCCTACATCTCATTAACTGCAAAAACCTACGGAACCTTCCAAAAAGTATAGTTAGACTTCAGAACCTGAGAACTATTAATATTCGGTATACAGAACTGGAGGGTATGCCAGCAGGACTGCAAAATCTGAAAAATCTCCAAGAAGTTTGGGGATTTAGTATTCACAGTCGGGATGTTTTGTCACAACAAAATCAAATAGAGTGGTGCAGTTTGGAAGATTTATCTTGCCTCCCCTACCTTCGGCGGCTCTACATTAACCATCTTCAGAGAGCAGAAGTTTCAAATGATAATAATACAAAGATGGAAAGCATATTCAGAAACAATAGTTGCTTGGAGCAATTGGTCTTGTCATGCACGTCACCGACTACAAGTGAAATGGACGAGGAGAACATTGAGAAGGTGTTTGAGTTATTTTTGTTGCCATCGGATCGTCTCGAGAACTTATGGATTGATGGTTTCTTTGGAAGAAGCTTCCCTGAGTGGATCTCTTACAATTATCTTCCTAATCTGCTATATTTGCAATTGGTCGATTGTCATTATTTCACAAGCCTTCCACCTCTTGGCATGCTGCCCAATTTGAAGTATCTCAAAATAGACGGTGCGTCTGCGGTCAGAATTATCGGCTCAGAGTTTCTGGGTCTCTCTAATCACAGCAGTTCTTATTCATCTTCTCTACGCAAAGTTATATTTCCCAAACTGGAGTACTTATACTTAGAAAACTTGAGCAACTGGTCAGAATGGAAATGGCATAATATAAAAGAAGAGGAAGCAAGTGATGGAGGGATATGTAAGGCCTTCCCTTGTTTGAAAGGGTTCGGAATTGAAGGAAGCCCGTTGCTGAGGTCTCTTCCGTCTGGCTTCTATTGCTATGGCGCAGGATCCTTAACAAAGTTGGATATAAGGGATTCAGGATTGGAAGAACTAGGCCACCTTCCATCCCTCAGAGTATTGGTTCTTGTAAGTAACAATGGACTGCAGAAAGTCTCTGGTCTTCCCAAGCTGGAAAAGCTTTATCTGCACTCAAACTCTATGAATTCCCTGCCGCAATGGTTGCTCGGCAGACGGCACGACTTCCCATCACTGCGGATGCTGCAAACCAACATGCTCGGCAAGGACGAAACGATTAATAAGATGCTCCGGGGGATTTGTGATCGTGAGGATTGCCCAGAGTGGCCTCTCTGTTCCCACCTTCCTCAAGGCAGATCAACCAATGTCAGAACTCTCTCTCTCTCTCTCTCTCTTAATACATCGATTGGAAATTAGCTTTTTCAATTGTATAATACTCTTCCTTTCTTGTTCTTCTTAGTTATTAGAGGGCGACGATAGGCAGGTGATTGAAGAAGTGCTTAGAACTCAACTTTTGCAGAAAACAACGAAGGAAATTAAGCTTACAAGCAATAGCCTTTTCCAGCTACGCCTCTCGTTGTGAGAGCTTAGGAGCTATCTCTAATAAGCTGCCAAACATCAGCTCAAAGTTGAAACCATGACTATGGGACCGAAGATAACTATCAAATGATTCGAACAGAGCGATATTTCAGCTATCTGAGAGACAAAAAGGAAAGCAGTCTTCCAAGGAGCTCAGCAGAAAGCCGTCAAGGCGAGCAAGCACAGGATTATGATTCGTATTTACTGTTGGTTATTCAAGGGGGAGTTCAACGAGCTCAAGATGGTTAACTTCCGCTTCCTAACCACTCGTGTAGTACCTTGCCCTGATTATTTACCTAGTAGAAATTCAGTTTCGTGACATACTGAAATCAAAAAGTTGAATTTATGCGAAAAAAATTTCTTGTAATATTTGTTGTAGGTGGGGTCCGGAAAGAATTCCTCAGCTTGCAATATACCTTTTCATCTTATTGGCACCAGAGGCATTCCGATATCACTGAGGCTGGAGACTCGGGCCGTTAAAGAACCCCATTGTTACGCACTAAATTTACTTCATGCAGATGTGCTTTTCATACTAATGAACAAAAAATTTCTTATTGACCTGTGATCATTTCATATATCAAGAAAAGAAAATTTGAAAATTTATATCCGTTGTGTCAAAACTGCTCACTAGAAATCTCTGAACTTGTTCTTCGGTTAACTTTGCGGCGAATCCTCTGAACGCATTAAAGTAGGATTCCGGAGCTCTCCAAGTTGTCGGTGCAAAGATACAGCTCAAGAACCCAAATTATTCAAAGAACTTGAATTCGTGCAAAAAGGAGGAAATTAAAAAGCTTTGGCACCTTCGTCCATGAACTACCGAGAGCATTTGATAATGCTGATTCAAGATCTCATCAGGCATCATTGCTTTTTTCCCATACAAACAGCATAAACCTTCAAATTAAGAAAATAAGAAGTTATATAGGTAAAAGAAAATGAAAGTCAAGAATTAATGAAGAATGCAATAAATCTTTGAAGAAAGATGAACTTGTTTGTTGTATGAGCATAACAGAGAGCAAGACATAATGAAATATTATAACATGGAGAGACATTGAAAGGAGAATGGAACGGAAGAATGTTTTGTTTCTCTATACATATGTCAAGCAAGAAAACAACTAAACTTCTTATTTATTTTTAAAGCAAGTTACCACGTTTTCTTAAGGATCAATGACTAGCATGAAAGTTTATCTTTTTCATCTGAGACATTAGGAGTGGCAATTTAGATTTGTCTAGATAGTTTCGCGTCGACTTATTTAATAATCAGATCAAATTTGTTCAACTCTAATTCAATCTATTAATTTATACGGATAAAAATTATCAATTGTAACTCAACATATTTAATAATCGAATAAAATTCGAATAAATTTATTTAATAATTAAAATTAGTAATTTTATTTCTATTTTTTTAAGCTCGAGTAAAATTGGTGACTGTCCCAATTTTTAAGCTTCACTGTCTTTATTTTCAAAGTTGAGTATATGAGAAGGAATGAAAATTTTGTTTTTAATTACTAGAGTCAACTATAACTTTGGGGAGTTTTCCTTGTTGAATATGGAAAATTCTTAATGTTGAATTTTCTTCTTTAGTTATAAAGAATATCCTAAGCATGATTTTAGTCACTTTCTAATTCAGTTTCGTGTTGAGACAAACTTGGCAAAAAATCAAGGAAAAAGAATTTTCAAGTTTACATAATTTTTTAACCATCAATAGTCATAAAAATTTAAAGTTATTATATATAACTGTAGAAATATCATACTTTAAATCAGTTAGCAATAAGAAATTCCGTTATATAAGAAAGAACAAAGAGGGGATGGCATTCACATGAAAATTTTGTCACCATAAATTAAGTATTATTTTATTATTTTATTTTAATAATTCTTTTTTCCTAATAAGAAATTTCACAGGAAGGAGGTAAAGCATGGAAGTATTCCATAAGCAGAAGCTGCAGGAATTCAAAAGCACTTTTGAACTGTAGATATACAAAAAAAATGCTACATGAATTAATTAGCGAAATAAATTCTTTTTATAGAACAAAGAAAAAGAGGGATGGCATTCACATGAAAATTTTGTCACCATATTAATTAAGTTAATTATTATTTATATAATAATTCTTCTTCTGTTTTTAATAGGAAATTTCATAGGAAGGAGGCAAAGCATGGCACGGAGGGGGATGTATTTCATAAGCAGAAGCGGCAGGGATCCAAAAAGCACTTTTGGAACTATAGCTTTTTTGTGTCATTTCTTAATTCACATGATCCCCCACGCTCACATCACATGCAACCCCCTCATATCATCACAACAAAATAAAATTAAGTAATTCCTGTTTCAAAATTTATATATATGTTTTATAAATTAAGATATGTTAAATTTATTGGTCAATAAATACATGCATAAAAAAAGAACAAAAATGTACGTAATAATGGCTAATGTATAAGTTTTACCTAATACATTTATTTGGCGAATGTTTGTGTATATAAGAAAACTTAAGGTTATGATTATGGTATGAAATATGCAAAAGGAAAGCTTAAGAATTATTGATTTAAAGATTTACAATTACATAAAAAAATAATCACTTATGTAGCAAATTTTACACAAAGACAAGATGTTCAACAAGTCATAAAATTAACTCAAAGAATGCTATAATTTTTTATTTAACAGTTATGGTCTTTTTTAAATATTTAACTACACAATTTGCTATGGAATAGTATGTTATTAGACAAAAATGAAATTTTTATGAAATTAAGTTACATGAAATAGAAAATGAAAAGGCGTAGAGCATGATCCAAGGAAGGTTTTTGGAGAGTTGCTTGCGCACGAACTTACATATTTCTTCCATCTATCCATTAGAATATCGTCAAGTAAAAGCAGTACCTGTTCGTAGCCTCTATCCAATTCGAAAACTGCCTCCAAACTTTCCATACCAAGCAACAGACATGTGAATATTGATCAGAAACACTATAAAAACAATTGTGAACAATGCACAGCAGAACTTCAGCAATTTGAGTACAGCTTCAGGAGTTTGTTTCGAATCGATCACAAAAACAACCTGTCTAACAATTTTATAGGCTTTGGCTTAAAGGTAGGTACAAGTAGAAACCATAACAGTGGAAAACACAGCACTCAATATCAGTGCTGTGTAAAACTAAACATAGACATAACAGTGGAAACGACAACGTTCGTTTGCCTATTCGCATCTGTAAAGATAGGAGTTCTACACTAAATGCCAATACAAAATTAATACGTAAGATATAACATCACAACCAAAACTTTTAGAATCAATAGATTGAAACAGCAATTCATATTATTTAAATTACAATAACATGAGACAATAACATCAAACCGGACTCAAAGTTGAGTATGCTCACACCCACTTATGATTTCTATGTTCTTTTCAGGGTCCAAAACAACATTAAAAAAAACTATGATTTCACATGACGAAGATATCTTTGGTAATGTAATGCACGAAAGAATGATGAAAGTTCCTCTATAAATATGATGATGACTAAATTCCTCTATAAATATGATGATGGACCTCTATAAATTAAATGTAAACTATGACCCAATTTATCTATAGGTGCATAAGTTATCATGCTCAGAAGCCAAAGTTTGGGGGTAAGAAGTTTGATGAAGATATGTAGTTGCCGGTGAAAAATAGCACAACTAATAAGAGGCAGAGTAGAACCACCCACATCCAAGCTTGCATTTCCCTCTTGCTCCTGTTGCGAAGTTGCGGAGGAAGGGGCTCTCCCTTGCTGTACTTCTTTGATACTGGCACTTGCCTTGAGGTTCTCTTGGAAACTGTAGTAGTCTTGCTCTCTGGTTTCTGAATGACAGCAGGTGAGCATGGTTCAGCTGCTGGGGCATCAGAAGCCGTCTCTATCTCCATAATCCCTGCTTTCTGCTTCTCTTTCTTTGCCTTTTTCTGCATTTTGTTATCAAAAGATTTGTCAGACATTAGAATATTAAAAAGGAAATTTGAACAGATAAGTTTCATAATGAAATTTAAAGGGTAAAGGTTTCACCAAAAAAATTCAAACTTTATACTTGCAGTAAATTTACTACGACAAATAGAGTAAGTACCTTTTCTTTCTCCTCCGCCTCTTTTCTTGCCTTGTACTCAGCTTTAGCTTGGTTCCTCTCAGCTTTCCTCTTCTTCCTTTCTTCAGCTTCCTTTGCCTTTGCTATTTGGTCCAGCCTAAGCTGTTCCTTCAACTCAGCAGCAGCTTTCTCCTTCCGCACTTCTTCCTCTTTCCTAGCAAGTTCCTCATCCTCTTTACTTACTTTCTTTTTCATAACCTCTTCCACCTCTTCCACATCTATATCAGGGATCATAGCACCGAGGTTCTTGGCAGAAGATGGCTTCTCGGACTTCTTTGATTTACTTTCCAAGTTTGCATTTGCATGTGTGATTCCCGAGGCAGCTTCTCCATTGGTATCCTTCACTGCTTTATTGAGCTTCTTTGAGACACTTTCCATGACCGCTGGAGCTACTTCCAATTTAGGTCCTGCATCATTATCTTTTGGTGTTGAATATTTATAAGAATCTCTATATTTGAACCTTGAACCTAAGGACTGTGAGTCTCCGCGCGCGCGCGCGCGCGAGAGAGAGAGAGAGAGCTGGCTTGCCTGAAATTGGATCAACAGCGGTCTGCAGCACAGGTGGCTTCTCATTTAAACCAACAGCTCTTCCATCCAGAGTTCCAAGCCTTCTGATCGTCTTTGCCTCATTAGATTTAACATACAGCTTACGAAATTCCTCGTTGCTGTTCCACATCTCCATCACACTCTCTACCTGTAAAAATTAGGTTAGGACATATACATAAACTAACATACTGAAACAGAGGCCTGAGGCATAACCACCTGACTGCTACAATAGTTTCGAAGCCCTTCTATGTCTTTGGCGGCTCTAAATTTGTCCACAGCTGTTCGATAGTCACTGAGTGAATAAAAATTTTGCCTCTGCAAAAACAAAAAATTGCTAAAGAATAAGTGAATATCTTTCCATTAACCATTTACGCATACCTTTCTACGATGTTAGAATACTGAAGAAAATATCAGCAGTAAAAGTTTCCAGACATCGTATGATCACTAAAGGATTTCAAAGTGTCAACCATAAATAGCATTCAAAGACCTCAAAATGTAAAGATCAAATGAGTTTGAAGTTCAGAGGAAATGCTAAGATTGTCCACTATTCATGTTCCAAATACCTATCCAGTAATCATCTAAAAACACCAGAGCTAGACTGCAGTATTTTTACGAAGTACAAGATCATTTCATGTATCAAGGTAGCAATTATTGCCAACTATATTTAGACTTTCGCACATGAAAGAATCTACTAACAATAATGGACATGTACACCATCCCCTTATGATTTTATACTACTAAGGGGTGGTTATCAATAATTTCCTAACCTCTCAGAATCGAATTGTAAAAGAAGCTGAGATTGGTAGGTTCTCTGTTTGGTTAAGAGCTATAAAATGTTAGTATAAGAGGCTATTCTATTCGAATATGGCACCTAAGGTGCCACTGTTGAATATAAAAAATTATGAGTTGGAATCATGCTGACAAAATTTCAATTCAATCATATCAGAAATTGACATCCACCCGCCTCCTGGTAAAAAATATCATAAAAAGAAAAAACATTTTTGTCAAATTTCACTATTTGTCACTTGATCTAAAGGCAAGATGAAAATCAATTTATAATCCGATTGAGTTGAAAATTTTATCAGCATATTTTATACTCATACTTCTTCGTATTCAATAATGGAGATTTAATTTGTAGCAATAAATCGGAAGGGTGCCCCTATCTTCACACACACGCGCACACACACATATATATAGCGGTACTTAAAAAAATGATGGAGACTGAATCTCATTATGAGGGGCATGGTTGCATTAGTTATATTACCAAGAGGCCCAATACCTCTAATTTAGACTCTTATAAACAACGCTACCATGGTA
This sequence comes from Acanthochlamys bracteata, assembly GCA_019914995.1. Taxonomy (NCBI): domain Eukaryota; kingdom Viridiplantae; phylum Streptophyta; class Magnoliopsida; order Pandanales; family Velloziaceae; genus Acanthochlamys; species Acanthochlamys bracteata. The sequence goes on from CM034145.1 coordinate 238,592, forward strand.
GTCTTAACAAAAATATGATATTGGTTTTAACCATTCTTATGGAACAAGAATGCTACAATTTGAGAAACATCGTTGACAAGTTTACCGCAAGATCTATGCTTCTAATAATAGTCAACTAAAGCGAACTATACCACTTGTAATTTTTCAAATATTCATTAACCATCACGATGATACTATCCCTCACAAAACATGCTACAAGAACCCATGCTATTTCTGTTCGAGATCAAATATATACAACAAAAACTATCATCAGTAAGATCAACTCTAACATGGATTTGAAGGCATCGCCGTCTTACTCATGATACAAAGGCCACGTCAGAAAGCTGCTTAGGTAGTGCTTCAATTTACATGATTAATTTCTACATCAATTACCATATTTATATTTGGCCGTTATATCTTATGTTTACAATTAAGATATGGATAAGTACCATTCTTGGAGAAAAAACATATAATTTACAAAAGAAGCCACAATCTAATAAGAAATATTGCCAATGGTGAACTCAAGTTCTACCAAATCCTTCTAAATTTTTTGGGACGAGGATTAAGGGACAATGTATCATATCCATAAAGAGGTCTACGGACTAGGGCATAAACAGTTCTTGATTGCGAAAACTGTAATAGGAAACAAGATTTTTGCTTGTAGAAAGCCATATTGAAGTCTTGTCTAAAGGGGAGTCCACCTTCATCTGTTCCAAGGTGAAACCTCTTTTCTAATTCAAGATACACAATAAGCTCAAAGCGCTTTCACCTCTTCATTCATTTGTTTTCCAAAATGTCACCTAATATTTAGCAACCTTCACAAACTAGCAATTGAAGCCTCCATTCCTCATTGAAGATCTTCCATCACTAGCCTTTAACAAAACAAATATGGGAAGATGCACAAATCTTGTGACTTGTAACAAGTACTTTTGAATAGTTTCAACCAAATTCCCACAGGCCAAGTCAAGCTATCCTATAAGTGACCTTAAGAAAGAGAACAGGAAAATTGTCCACTATCAAAGTTAAAGCAATGGACAAATACCCCCGCTTCGACAAACTAACACGATTGGCATCTCTAACAGATGGAGGGCGAGTTCTATTCTTTATTCAACATCCATATGAAACCAGATACCTTTGTCTCTATTTATTGTTTCCACGGTATGACCTACCTTTTAACAGTCTTCCATATAAGGAGATTGAGACTTCATTCATAAATAAAATTTAAAGTTGCACAATTGATGTGCTTATGGCATGCAAACTTAGAAAAACCCAAAATGTTTTCCACTTGCAGTAGATGCCTTAGGGTAGTACCTTAAGTTTATGATGTGTTTTTCCTCAATAAAGTTCATGCATGCAGCACACACTTTCACTATATCTCGAACTTACTAATATATCTATATATTGTTTTAAAGTTTCTACTAAAATGAGAATGTAAAAATTAGTAATGCATAAGTTTTATTGTATCGAATTGTCTAGATGTCGTTGCTTTGTTAGGCCCAATAGTCAGATAGTCAACATCAAAAACATTACCCGTAGATTTTAAAATTCTGTGACATAATATAGTTACCAATATCCATATTCTGTTGACCATCATAAAGAAAAACAAGGAACCTTCTTTCTAAATTGGACTAATGCTTTTCTTCACAAGGTATGTGAATGCCTTTACCCTTACCAAGAAAACTTAAATGCACAAGATTTATACGCATATAAAAACATGAAGAATGGAGGTGTAACATGCTCTAGTCAATCTCTGAGTCCTCATTATCTAGAAACCCAATAGAAACATTAGCAAGTGAAGCAAATTTTCATCCCTACACATCCCTCTAACTCTTTGTTTAAAGGTACTAGAGGAAGAAGCATAGTCATACTTACTCTAATGCCTAGCTAAAACTATATCAGTAAAGCCAATGATTCCACCACATTAATATTGGTCAATCACCAAATGCTTTGGTTTGACATGAATAATTGAAAATAACATTCATTCAAATTAAACTTCCAATTTCACAAAGCATAGATGCATACATAACAATAAAGTCAATATCTATCAAAGTTTGACAGCCAATGTGAAATTTTGATGGTGAAAATCTCCTTACACACATGGAAACTGATAAGGAATGAATGAAAAATAGCTATCATAATTCCCCAAAAGAAGAGATAAAGAATACTAAAATCGGGTACACAATTTCTTATGTTCCAAGTATGGATAGAAAGGTGCATTAACCATTTATCAGTGAACAACAAATGTATCAAATTCCTACTATACAATACCACAGAAACAAAAGCACGATTTAATGAAAACAATAAAGCTTAAGTACGAATTACCAATGCATAGAATTCAGAGTTGAGTTTCTTGAATTGTGCATAAGCTTCTTCCCGAATCTTTGCAGCAGCTTGAAATTGGTTCTGTAAATCTTTCAAATGTTGTCTTTCATCAGACAACTCCTTCCATGCATCTTTTGTAGCTTTTTCAGCAAGTGATAGCTCATCCTTCAAGGAATCAGCTTCCTTTTTCACAAGCTGCAAACAACAGTTTCATCAAGTAGGCAGTCATATATTAGAAAACAAGTGAATGAAGAAACAATATAACCACCTTCAGTCGTTCCTCAATTACATCTCTTTGTTCAAACGCCTCCTGAATATCTTCCATCGAGCCCATATTTGACAAAAGTTCCTCCCGCCGGCTCTTTAAGACCTTTATCTCCTTCAAATATTGCTTCTCTTGTTTTAGAGGCATTGTCTCATGTTGAATCATGAGCTCCATGTTTTGTATCTGAAACCATTAAAAAGCAGTAATCTGGTTTGATCCAAGAAGCAATTCAACATTACAAGAAAGTATATAAATCACAAAGCAGCCCATACCTTGTCGTCAATGTCATCAATGAAGCTTGCATTCTTCATTCTCCCAAGTATTGCCTGGAGGTTGTCGATTTCCTTCCGCTTATCATTGAATCTAGTACGTATCAAATTTTCTTCTCCCTTAGCAGCCTCCCATTTTTGCTGGCATTCACTTACAGAAACCTATATTGATGCCAAAGCTTTTAGCATGAGTGAAAAAGCACAACCATGAAGACAATAAGAAAATAAACCAGAAGTACTAAAAATAGCCACCTTTTGTGCTTTCACTGAAGCATTTACTGCATCCCTCGCTGCAGTCTTATTATTTAGGTCTGCTTGAAGGATAGATCTTTCTTCATCGTGCTCCTTCTTATTCAATCTAGGAATTAGAATTATGTAGACATCTCGTTTCTCTTTATCTGATGAAGAAGAACTAGGATACTCAGCTGCATCCTGAACAGCTTCAGCATCTTGGGCAAACTTTTCCTCGCCGTCCTGGACATGCTCTGGTTTCATACTTCCATCTGCATCGAAATTAATAGGTTCAATTGCTAATTCATCAGTTTTAGCTTCTTCACATAGATGCACTTCATGACTTGCTTCCGCTGCTGCTTCAAGTATCTCAGAATCACCAGTATCAGAGGGTTGAGACACATCTCCTGCTTGCGCACTGCTTTTGGCTTCGTAAATCGTTGTCTCATGTTCAACATCAGGACAACTAACAACAGCAACATCACCTTTCTCCATCTCGACAGGGATTTCTCTACCAACAATCTCAGGATTCTCTTGCGTGAATGATGCCTTTAATTTGACATTAGCCTGTTCCAATACAGGTAGTATTGCAGATTCTGACCCAGCTTCTGTTTCACCAGCATGATCTGCAACCACATTTTTGCCTTGAAGCTTGCTTTCAGGCTCAACCATCAAGGCAGTAGCCTTCTCTGTGTCAATGTCCTCCTTGCTCTCACCTTTCTCTACAGTAGCAGACCACAATTGTTGTTCACCGGAACCAATGACCACTTCTTCTGCAGATCTTGTTTGTGGGTCAGATTCAGCATCTTCTTCTTGCTTTGAGTCTAAAGCAACAATAAGAGCCTCCTCAACATCGGCACCTTCAACTGCTTTCGTCGGTGCGGTTAGTCCCGAATTCACCATTAGTGCTTGCAGTTCTGTTTCTTCCATAGCATCTATCACAAAATTTCCAACATCTTCCTTGCCACATTGCTCTATAATGTCAGTAGGCTCCCTAACCTCAACCTGAACCTCATCAACACCACTGTTTGAATCTTGATTCTTGCTCAATCCAACAGACAGTTCTTCTTCCATCTTCCTCTCTCCGTTCAACCAACTACTCTCTTCTTCTCTAATACAAGCATCACCACCTTCTTCCACCTTCATTTCATCTTCTTCTGATGGCAAAGACCTGTTCTCTCCAACATGATCTGCTGCTTCTACACAGATATTCTTCTTTCTTTCATCTTCTTCTGTAGAGCTAGGCACATTTTTCTCTTCAGCCTTACCATCTCCTAAATCGAATTGTTTATGCAACCCATCATCTTTTGCCAACCCCTCACTACTTTCTCTGACACTTTCTTCGCTACCATGTAATACATTCACCTTTGATTTCTCACTATTTTCAACTTTATCTTTACCCTCATGCAATTCATTCACCTCTAATTCCTCCCTACTTTCAACATTTTCTTCATTTCCGTGCAACCCACTCACTTCTATTTCCTTGTTGGTTGCAATATTTTCACCTTGCAACCCACTTACCTCCAACTCCTCGTCGCTTTTGACACTTACTTCACCCCCATGCAACCCACTGATCTCCACTTCCTCCCTTTCTCCAACATCTTCTTCACTCCCATATAACCGATTAACATCCCCTTGTTTGCTATCTGAAATACTCTTCTCACCTTGTAACCCACACACCTCAACTTCCCCCTTATTTTCCAGATTTTCTTCGTCCCTGTTCAAACCAGTGACCGCTTTTACTTCCTCTTCGTTTGCAACAGCTTCCTCTCCCTGCAAACTATTCACCTTTACTCCCTCGCTATTTTCGCCATTGACTTCACCCCCATGAAATGCAGTTAGCACCTTTTCCTCCCTATTTTCAACATTTTCTTCCTCCCCATTCAACCTGCTCACTGCCCACTCCTCCCTATCTTCAGCATCTCTTTCTTCCCCATTCAATCCAACGACTTCAACTTCCTCATTTGTCACAACACCTTCTTCTCCTTGCGAGCCACTCTCCTCCACCCTCTTGTTACTTTCGACATTTTCTTTACCACTGTGTGACCCACTCAGCTCCACCTCCTCACAATTCAACTCATTCTCCTCCACTTTCTTGCTATTCTCACCACCTTCCTCACACCCATGCACCCCATTGGCCCCCAAATCTTCACCATTTGCAGCACCTTCTTCACCGTCTACTTTCCCGTTCACGCCCACTTCATCCCCATTTTCAATTTTCAATCCCAATTGACCACCATTTCCGATTGTCCCTTCGTCTTCCAATCCCTCCCCTGGATTCTCATCGCCCCCAAGGCCGACCTTCTCGTAATCATCTCCAGCATTGTCATCATCACCGACAGAGATCTCCTTCGGATCACGAGCAGCAGCCTGGACGAGCACGAACGATCCACCTACATCTCCTTCCTCTCCGCTTAGATCCGGCGACGAGAACGCCGATGACGTGGCATTCTCCACCGAAGCTGACTTGGCACCAGCACGAGTCTGCTCCTCCGGCATTGTTGTTGTTGTTGTTGCTTCTTCTCTGCAGTTGTTGTCTTTGTTATCGAGAAACGAATAAGAAGAAGAAGAAGAAGAAGAAGAGAAGATGGGTAGACAAGAAGAGAGAGCCGCCACGGAGCCGCCAAAAACGGAGCAGAAACAACGGGACGGATCCCGTGGTGGCGGCCGGGGTACGGATCTGGAGGTATCCACGAATCAGAAGAAAGATCTCCGGCCCAGATTCAAAGATCTCTCTCTCTCTGCTTTGGTTTTTGTTGTCTCTGCAATTTGAAGGAGAACGAAAGAGAAGAAGAGAATGAATGTGAATATAAATAAATAATAAACGGATTTTTAAAAAAAATAAGTTTTGAAACATTTAATTAAATTGCAACTCATAAGTCAAGACCTTTTAAAGTTCATCTTCGGTAAATTCACTCGTTAAGCAATAAGTATTAATAATGACTAAAACGTCCTTATTTTATCATCTTTGGCTTAAACGATAATACAAGCGTATGATAGTCTTTATAAGATTCAAACGTGCATAATCAGGCTACTAACATAAAACTTTAAACAGTAAAAAGTTAGCTAAATTGCACATCTAGACCACTATTGTTCATCTTCTATATAATACCTCCTCCTTACTGAAAGATGTCTGAAAATGCTCTTGAAAAAAAAAAATTTTTTTAAATGTTTTTAATTATTTAAAAAAACAGTAAGAATAACAAATTTAACTATATTTATATAGATAAATAAATAAATGAGTAATAAAGTAATTTTTTTATAAAGACTCAATTATTTTTTATTTATATTAAACTAATTTTTTAATATAACTTTAAGCCAATCTTATTAATGTAACTTTAGTTTTATTTTTTTGTAATAACTTAACTTTAGATTAATGTTAGGTATAATTTAACAAAATAAATCTGTTTTTAAATATATAAAAAATTAATCATATAATTTTATTATTGTTCTTACCAATTAAACTTAATTAAATAAATAAATATATAAATATAATTATTATAATAAAAAGTAATACGTATTAGTTTAAACATATTACATTAAATTTATATTAAATTAGAAATTAAATAAATAGAAATTATAAAATATAAAATAAAAGAAAAGCAAATTCACTATGTGTAACTATCAAAATAGTAGGTACATATTTAATTATAATATAAAAATTATTTTTTACTAATAAAATGAAATCAAATATGATAAAAATGAAATAATAGTTTTGGACCATGTGTTTGAAAATAATGGGAAGAGTTTAATTTATTAGTAATTGTAATAGTACGTGTATAGGTAGCAACATTTATTAAGGCTTGAACGTTTCTGCATTTCGAGGTTGGTTAGTTATTATCATTATTAATGGTTCAAACGTTGCTGATTTTTAAATTTGATTAGTTCCAAGTACCTATTTAAAACTTTAAACCATTGACAAATATAGTCAAGATTGATTTTAATTTAATACAGTTTGAATACAGTTATATTATTTTACACGAATAAGATTTATATCATTTTATATATTTTCATAATACTATAAAAAATTTCTTTAAAAATAAAATAAAGAAAATTAAAAATTAAAAAGTATTTTCAAATATTTTTTAAGTTAGTGTTCGGTTATCAATACTCGTCAAACACGGCTCTTTCACATTGATTTATTTCAGACTTGCAGGCTTAAATTGAGGCGAAATTGATGGAATGTGTAAGAATATTTTTAAAAATGAATTTTTCTAAAAATAAAAATATTTAGTAATTAAATTTTAATATAATAAGTAATTATAAAATTTTATAATGTAAAATTTATTATATTTTTTAATTTTTGTTAAATATATAAAATATTATAAAAATTTTATCAAAATATGAATAAAAATTGGAATAAAAATTTAATTCCAAACCGCACATGAAGTGTTCGAATGCATTTAATCTCTTTATATCTGAAAATATCTAAAATCTAAATCAATTTCTTTTTTCTTTACAGTAATAAGTTAATAACGTGTTAGGTTATGTCCACTAATGTAATATTTAGAAGTCAAACGATGGTGGGTTTTTAAAAGAGTGGTGGTCCTCTATTCAATCAATTGAAAGTTTGAAAAACCTTAATAAGTGGTGCACATCTAAATCAATCAAACCCCTTTCGTTCCTATCAACTTTAAACGGATATTCCTTTGGTTCATTCACACCGGGACCTTTTTAGGATGTGTTTGATAGTGATTTTAAAAACAAATTTTCAAATAAAAAAATATTTTATTATTTATTATTTTATTTTTAAAAATAATAAAATCTTATTACATAAATATTTTTATATTTTTTAAAAATTTAAATAAATTTTATAAAATATTATAAAAATTTATTAGAAGATATAAAATAAAAAATTAAAATTCTTTTGAAACTTACTTTCAAACGCTTTGTTTGTTTGGACCACAGAGCTCTAATAATAGTAGGTTCCGTTTAGACGTGCTGAAATTTTTATGCTTTTGAAAGCTATTTTAGAATGCTATAAGTGGCTGTGAAGCTTTTACTATAAAAGCAGCTTTATGCTGAAAAATGTTTGAATAAATTGTTACTGTATTGTGTTTTTTAATACTGAAAGCTGAATAAAATGTTTGGTTAAACTTATGCTTATTTTTATATAAAATATAAAATGATTGAAATACTCCTAAATATATAACAATTGATATATTATGAAAATTTTAATTCTTTTTGATATATTATTTATTTTTTAAATATAATAAATTTATTATGTAAAAATTATATAAATAAATTATATTATTGATATCAATCAATAATTAATTTGAATAATATTGATTATATAATAATTATTATTATATTAAATTTGAAAAACTCTTGAATATATAATAATTGATATATTGTAAAATTTTTAATTTTTTTTGATATATTATTTATTTTTTAGATTTAATAAATTTATTATGTAAAAATTATATAAATAATTTTTTCAACATTTTGGTTCAGCTTTTTTTCAACATTTTTTTACAAATTTTTATTTTATATTTTTTAATATATATTTTATAAGTATTTAGAAAATTTATTTAAAAATTTAGAAAGTATAGAAAAAAATTTCTACGTAGTGAGATAATTTTATTGTATATTTTTATAACTTTTTAGAAATAAAAAAATAAAAGTTATTTTTTAAAATTCTTCATTTAAAAAACGTTCTATTTTATAAGCAATCCTAAAACACACTTTACCATGGTTTATTAGGCCACCTAAAAAAATAAAAACTTTTAAAACAGAAAAAGAATTTCAATAATTTTTAATAATATTTAAGAAAATTATATATAATAATTATAACCTATAATTTAACTTATTCTTAAACTTTTAAAACCTTTATTGTACAAGCTCTTTTTAGTTTAAAATTTTCAAAAACCGTCTATTTTACCTAAAATGGCCTAATGTTACAAAAAAATGTAATTGTATGGGCTTAAATCCAATATAACACTAGAATAGCCCAAAACGTTTGTTTTGGGCCTGAACGTGGACAAATGTCGATTGTCGAATGTAAAGTATTTCTACAGTACTGTACTTAAAGAGTACTAAAACAAGAACACATACTATTTATTATTGTTGAATTAATCCTTGTCATCATCGAATGGGATGAGAATGCAGTAAGTAATTCCCATGGCAACCCACCCACCAACTAACACCCTCACGGCAGACGCCTTCGCCGGAGCTCCGCCGAATCTTGCGCCAATTGCTCCGAAACCCACAAGCATCACCGACGCCACCGTCACAATCACAGCGACTCTCACCACGTGTCGCGTTATAAAAGCACTAGACAGAAGTGGCACTACTGCACCTGCCATGAACGATATCCCTGATGCTGCCGCAGCTTTCACCGGACTCGGCAACTCTGTCTTTTTGTTTGTAGCATTAGTCGATATTTCGATGTCACGTTGAGTTGAAACGGATATGAATTCGCCTACTGCCATACTGAAAGCTCCGGCGATAGCACCTGCTATGCCGGAGACTAACATGGACATTCTGTCTTCTCGAGCAGCACCAACACCTAGCATGAGTGAAGTCGTCGACAGCAAACCATCACTGGAGCCGAGAATAGCGGCGCGGAGCCATTGCGCCCGTTTCGTTGTCGCCGTTGCCGGAGAATCCATGGAAATTCCGGCATGCACTAGTAGTGTGTGCAAGTTAAGTAGCAACCTGGGTCTTGCATAAAAAGTTTTCTTGCCATAAGGTGTTTGGTTGTATTTGAGTAGTCACACTTTGGAGCAACTATTTTTTTGGTTTGTTTCCCTTTTTGCATTGAGCAAGAAACCAAATTTTAAATTGTTCAGAATGAATGTTTGGTTCTCATGATTAAAAGAAGCATGTGAGTTATACCTTATGCTTTGGAAGGTAGTTCAAAAACTGGACTTGAATTTCATTTGCGTCCAAGCACTCAGAAACTCGAACTAATTGAAGAAGTCTAATTGAGCCGAGTCTATCATTGCAAACAAATTTTTTTGACTTCTACAAGTTGAAAGTTTATCACACAAGACATTTCAAATGCACAAAGTAAACCTTCTCTAGATCTAGTAACAAATTATGATAAATGAATGATATAAATATTACACAAAACAACTGCCATCACTAGGCTCGAAGTATTTGCAATTACTCTGAAAAACAATATACTTTCATATATAAATTTAAATAAATTTTTGCACAAGTAATCTTATGATGTGCCACCCATGGCATCCAGGTCAAGATCCTCATCTGAGTCGATGACATCTTCAAAATCATAGTATGCTTTTGCCTGCACCAATGTGTAAATTCTCTTACATCAATAAAGAAGCACATTTACATTTCTCTTAGTAATCTCGATGAAAGCTACATTAGTGAAAAAATGAACTACATCATAAAGTCGATTGGAAATACCTTAGGTCTTGGGTATACTGCTTCGAAAGTATGGAAGTCTGGATTTGCATAGTCGGGCGGATGCAATACAATGTATGCTCCTTTGTTGTTAGATCTCTCTTGGGTAGCCTGATTAATAATCAAAATTTACATTAGCAAGAGTACTGTGTAGAAGTGAGGGTCTGCAGTGGATATGCTACCTGAAACTGAGGGTAATCGGGTGCACTAAAAAGTGTTATCAGCTTTCCGGAATCAACTACATGATCAATCGTGTATCCGTTTTCCATTCCTGCAAGATCACTCCGTTTATCCCTAGCATCGGGTCCCTCATGTGACCTGATAATCAACTAAGTTAAAACAATCAAAACTTCAGATAACCAAAACCTCAACCACCTTCAAATCAAATTCTTTTACAAGGAGAGATATCCACCAATATCCAAAAGGTTCCTAAATATCCTTGAAGTGAATGAAACTAGTAAGATAAAGTGATCTACACTTCAAATGTATGATGAACAATGCCTCTATAAAAACCAATTGATTTAATCCCATGAATAATTAATTAAGCCATAGACAGAGTCCCGATTGTCGCTTGTCTGCTTAGATTACCTATCAAGTAAAGTATGGCTTCTCAAGAACGGTAATCACATATCTCTGCTTGCCTCCCTAAATTTTATAGAAATGCATACTAAGGAAAATTTTCATCAAGTTCTGCCTAAATTGATTGCCATGAAAAAATAAAAATGTTGCTGATCCATAATAAAACAGGATCAGTATACAAAAAGAGAGTATAATTCACCTTCAAATGATGCTTCTTCAGAAATTCCTCGGTGCAATCTGGTCCAAACAACAATCCGATTCCCCTTTCTGTATTCAATGAAAGACCAGACTTCATTGACGGGTCCGACCATAAGACATCACCAGGTATCAAGTTTAAACCTTGCCAAGGAGGATCAAGAACGGTCCGTCTTGCTTTCATTAATTCATCCAAGGAACCAAGTTTTAAAGTAATTTCATCCATAACCACGTTGGAGACTATTCTACGACCTTTCCTACGTTTTGGCTTCTTCTTCGAAACCATATTCATACTTCGAAATAATCCTCCATGTGCTGTTAACACTGTATCCGCAATCAATGAGGCTAATGGAAGATCTTCAAAACATCTTAAGCACTTTCGATAAACATGTTGCCCTTGGCTGCCATACTTAGCCATCACCTCTTTCTCAAAACCATAAACAGACGTACAGTACTTCGACTCATGATTACCACGCAATAGAAACACTCGGTGAGGCAAATGCACCTATAATAAATTAAATTAGACAACAACAGATAAAAATTCTCGTAAAGCAAATGATAGTTACTACCAACATAAACTAGCATATATTCTAACCAAAAATCTAGCAAAATCACAAGTTAATAGCCAAGTTCCTGATAAATTGAAATTCCAACTCGTAACAAAGAACGGCTACTAAGCATGAACAAGTTCAGTCAAAAACTAAGAATAACACAATCTCTCATCTCCTCGTGTTCCTATCAACATAAACTAGCACACATTCTACAGAAAAATCTAGCAAAACCACTACTGATAGTTGAACTCCTCATCAACTGAAATTCCAACCCCTAACAAAGAATGGCTACTAAGCATGAACAAGTTCATCTAAAAACTAACAATAGCACATATCTCTCATCTCCTAGCATTCCTATCAACATAAACTAGTATATATTCTACCCAAAAATGTAGCAAAATCACGACTTGATACTCGAGTTCCTCGTTAATTGAAATTCCAAAACCTTACGAAAAGCAGCTAACAAGCATGAACAAATTCATCTAAAAATTACAACAACACATCTCTCATGTCATCGGCTTCCTATCATTTCATGAACTTTCATCAAATTCACTAAATTTATCGATTCCAACCAAACTTGCACCAAACAAAAGCATGACTACAAAAATTGTAAGTATGAATATAAAGGAGAATAGAAATTGTTACCTTCCAAGCTAACAGCAAAACAAACGTCTCCAACCCCCAAGCACCTCTATCAACATAATCCCCATTAAAAACATAAACTTTCTTCTCCGATGGCAATCCGGCATCTCGAAACAAGAACAACAAATCATGCAACTGTCCATGGAGATCTCCGACCACAACAACATCGAGACCACCATCATCTCCACCGCCATCACCGGTACCAGTGCTGATTTTAACACAGTTAGGTTCAGCGTGTAGAATTTTTGAAGCCTCAAGCAATAAGTGATCGAGGAGAGAAACCGGAACAACTCCGGGGAGATCATCTGGTGCTACGCAACGGGAAGACCAGTCCAACGTGTCGGAAAGTGATTGGATCCAGCTAGTCCTGATTGATCCGTCTTCCGGCCATGTCAGAGGGATCTCCGCCGGCGGCGGCGGTGGTGATGGAGCTTGTCGGTCTTCTTCCTCCATTGAGAACAAAAAATAAAGAAATAAGAGAATAAGGATTGGTTATAAATCAGTTAAATAACTATAACAAAGAATTCGTTGGGCTTTATTTGGGCTGAGAGTTGATTCAACTATGGGCTGAGTGTTGAAATTTAACGTAATCCAAAGCTATTAGTTTGGGAAAGGCGTACTACACTACTTAGGATCAAAAATATGAATTTGAATTTAATATATCGATAATTCTTATGTTTTTAAATCACTGTTTAGATTTTGACACCAATAAAAAAGGTACAAAATCGAATTTGCTGGACAATAGTTGAACAAGATTATTTAATTCTAAAAAGCCCCAATTTTTACGTAAAGTCCACATTTAGAATTGTGTTCTAAACATATATCCTTCAATTTTTAATTTATATTTTTAAATAAAATATATAATATTGTATAATTTTATAAAAATTTATAAAAATTAATTATTTATTATTAAAATAAAAACAATTTTTTTTTTTATAAAATAAAATATGTTTTATTTAAAAAATTAATTTTCTGAATCATTAACGCTCCCTAACTCCATTCTAACAATCCATTCCCAGCCTATTTTACTAGCCCATATATCCTTAAAACTTTAAAGCAGCCTATTCAGTAGCCGTGTTTAAATTTGTCGTATATGCTTAATAGTTGTTCTCAATTGCAAAAACGTTAGGAAGAATTTTTTCTTTTTCTTATAAATTTTCGCGAGTTCCGCTCACACGAGAGGTGCAGCAGCGCGCTCCGGTTCTTCAGTGAACTCAAAACACGCATGGCCTCTCCTTCCACCACTACCGGCGCCGTAGCTCGCCGCCACCGACCCAATCATCAGCATCACCCTCCTCCTCAGCCACGTCTCCGTGCTTCCGACGCGCTACCTCTACCGATCTCTCACACCAACCGTGCTTTCGCTGTGATCTTCGTTCTCCCTTTGATTTTCTTGATGCGCCGGTGGGGTGGAAAGATCAAAGCTTCCATACCGTTGTACATCGTCGATTTGCCCGAGCTGATTGCTACTGTCGCTCTTGTCGCTTCGCTTACTTACTTGCCCAATTTCTTCGCGATTCAGTTCGTGCAGAATATGATTCATTCTGATGATGATGATGTTGTTGTTGGGCATGGTGATTCTGACGATGTTGGGTTTAGAACGAGCTTGCCCATGTTGTCAAACGGCGATCTTGATGATCCCAGGTTGAAATCGGGCGTGCCCAGAACGGGAAGATTGGATCTTGTTGATCTGAATTCGAAGCCGAGTTTCACGATATCGCCAAATGGTGTTTCGGATGAAATTGGATCGAGAGAAAGCTTGTCCGTATCGGAAAAATTCGATCTTGGCGATTCAAAATTGAAATCGGAAGTACCGAAACGACAATGTAAGCTTCTGGAAGATTCTAGCTCGAAATTGAGCCCACTGATCGCGTCAGAAGATGATGATGAGACGATTATTGCTTCGGTTGCTGCAGGTGCGACACCATCTTATGTTCTTGAATCGAAGCTTGCAGACTGCTACCGAGCTGCTGCAATTCGAAGGGAGGCCTTGAAGAGGGTGACTGGAAAGGGATTGGAAGGATTGCCTCTCAGTGGATTTGATTATGCTTCCATTCTTGGACAATGTTGCGAATTGCCTGTCGGATATGTTACCCTTCCGGTGGGAATTGCCGGACCGTTGATGCTTAATGGGAAGCAGTTCTATGTACCAATGGCGACAACAGAAGGATGCCTTGTCGCGAGCACTAACAGAGGATGCAAGGCCATAGCTGAATCAGGCGGAGCAACGTGTGTGGTGATGAAGGATGGAATGACAAGAGCGCCGGTCGTCCGCCTGCCTACTGCTGTAAAAGCAGCTGAGCTTAAGTCTTTCCTTGAGGCACCTGCCAATTTCGAGACGATTGCTATTGTGTTCAACAGGTATTAGTCTTTCTTATATGATAGCTGAATTTTTATGGCACTCTAAACCTGTAGTCTACTTTCTTTAAGTTGTTGAATTCCATGTATTTAATCCATATCTTCATCTAGAGGCAGAAAGTTATTAGGTATATCTAATTTCATTGTTCTTGTTGATGTTGATGTCTTATTTCAAGAAGGTAGTTAATATGATTACTGTCACTTTCTGAAGAGAAGATCACCGTATGTGCATAAGCAATAGTACTGTCTGAGTGGTTTCCCTCGGGAAAGTACCACTGTACAGGTTGTTTGGTATTAATGTAGCATTTTCATTTCTGATGTATGATTGATGGTTTTGAAATGTGAATTACTGCTGAATTAAAGCATGCTTTTTATCTAGATTAATGCTCTGCTATTTAGGTGGTTGTTAGCAGACTGCAATGCTTCTTTTTGCAGAAGTATTTCTTTCAGATGGTTAACCATATCTGAGGTGGTAAGCATCTTTGCTTTGTTGTCATTGCTACTTCAGGTCCAGCAGATTCGCCAGGCTTCAGAAGATTCAGTGTGCTCTTGCAGGAAGAAACCTGTACATGCGATTTAGCTGCTTGACTGGAGATGCAATGGGGATGAACATGGTATCAAAGGGTGTCCAGAATGTATTGGATTACCTCCAGAATGACTTCCCTGACATGGATGTGATCAGCATCTCTAGTATGTTCTGTTGGACTAGTCGATATTTCTGATGCATTCTTTCTATAAACTTTTGATTCTAGAAGAGGATAGAGGATTTCTTTGCTTTGAAAGGTTGCGTCAATCTTAACACTTTTAGTAAGTTGCTACAAATATGTCCTATGTAGAATCTCTGAGATTAGAATGTGAAGCAAGCTTTTGATGCAAAGGCTTTGAGGTTTACTAAAAATGTTTTGGAATTCCTGGACAGGCAATTTTTGCTCTGATAAGAAGCCTGCTGCAGTCAATTGGATTGAAGGCCGTGGTAAATCAGTTGTGTGTGAGGCAATTATAAAGGAGGAGGTTGTTAGGACGGTCCTAAAGACTAACATTTCAGCCCTAATGGAGCTCAACATGGTAAAAAATCTTGCTGGTTCAGCAGTTGCTGGAGCTTTGGGTGGTTTCAATGCTCATGCAAGCAATATCGTTTCTGCAATCTATATTGCCACCGGACAAGATCCAGCACAAAATATTGAGAGTTCACACTGCATCACCATGTTTGAAGCTGCTAATGGTGGGAGGGATCTACATGTTTCAGTGACAATGCCTTCAATTGAGGTATGCCAGTACTCGTTTTTCTTCTGCTTTTCTTTGTTATACATCTTTTCATGTTGCATCACTCGTGTGTTATTTTGTGTACATGATGTGCTTACCTAGCTTGTGAGTTACGATCCGTTGAAAAGCTCATATATGGCGCATAATCTGATAATTGTTTCCAAAACTCTGTTATTGTGATATGATTTTCTGCTGCTTGTTCACCTTTGATTTTCTCCAACTCGTGCATTGTGAACATCAATTTGATACCTCTGCTAATCTTTGAAGTTACAAAAGTTTAGTTATTATCCATGAATGATGTCATCTGTGTTGCTTGAAGATTTATCCAAGCTATGCTTGTTCATGCAAATTGAGATCAAGCATGGAGTTGCTTCTGAACCTTTCCTTTCCAAACATACCAGAATGCTGTTGCTATCTTCCATCAAATACTGTATGAGTAATAAAAAAACTAAGTGTCTGTCTTATGTGTTTCCTGTCAGTTGATCGCTAGTTGAAAATTAACTTCTATCAAATACTGTATGAGTAACAAAAAACCTAAGTCTGTCTTATGTGTTTCCTGTCAGTTGATCTCTATTTGAAAATTATCTACAATTATAAACCCTTCTTTCCCAAAATTCTTTTCCGGCATTTTTGTTTTTGTGAAAATGCACTCCTTCACCCTGTTAAGTGAGAAATTTCCCTGCAAGACGAAGTTTTGAAGGCTCTCTAGTTGAAAATTCCTGCATATTCAAAATAATCTCTTACAACTGGACAATGCTTCTTTTTCTTGTCGAGCTGGTGATCAAAACCTTTTGTCCTTCTCAACTGCATCACTCTATTATATTGGCATTTTCCAAACCATTTCCTTGTTTGTACTCTTTCCTAGTGATATTAACCAGCCATGTGTGCATGTTTAAGATGTTGAGCCGTGTTTATCACTTCTCAATCTTTCTTTTTGTCTATTGCTTTAATTGTGCAAACTTTTGAGATGCGCCTTGATAACTATACAGGTTGGCACAGTTGGAGGTGGCACCCAGCTCGCATCTCAGGCTGCCTGTCTGGACCTACTTGGTGTGAAGGGTGCTAACATGGATTGTCCTGGGGCCAATGCAAAGCAACTCGCCACTATCGTTGCCGGTGCTGTTCTTGCTGGTGAGCTTTCTCTTATGTCTGCTCTTGCTGCTGGACAACTCGTGAAGAGCCACATGAAGTACAACAGATCCAGCAAAGATGTCACCAAGGCCGGCTTTTGATGAAAGATATCTTATCATGGACCCCTTATAAGATTGAACATGATGCACGAGAGAATGAAAGTAACGTTTTGGGGAATCATCTATAAAGGGGTTGCTGCTAAGATTTTAACAACTGACGCTATCTGGAAGTTTTGTTTCTCAATTCTGCAACTGAGGCTGAGGTGGGAGGACTGGAATACTGCATGGGCGTTCTTGTTTAATTCCTTTACGTATTTCTTGTTGTTTATTCACTTGATTCATTGTTGTTTAAGCTTGTGTTATCTGTAGCTTATCTTTAATCTGATGAATAATTACTCTAATTAATGTTTAAAGAGTTCTCTACTAACTTCATGTTTTAAAATTTTTTAAAATTCTAATAATGCACAAAGATTGACAAGCTCTAAAAGCTCTTTAAAAAATAATAATCTTTTTTTATTTATTTAAGAAAAAAGGTTAATGTATTGAGGCGTTTGACATTATTTTTTTAGAAAATAATTTTTAATTTTATTAAAAATTTAAAAAGTATAGAAAAATTTTATATAATAAAATTACTTATTTTATGTTTATAATAAAATTAAAATATTTTATTTTAAAAAAAATAAAAATATTTTTTGTTCTAAAAAAATTTATGTAAAGTACATTTTCAAAGACCAGGCTTTCAAACAAACATAAACTTCCAGCGTAGTTAAGAGCATAATTTGGGCCTTGGCCATAATTGAAAGGCCCGATTAAACAGAACTAAGAGCAAATTATCGTCGGTAGGCAGCGGAGAAATGGCGGCGATTGGCGGCGGAAGAAGCAGAGGATGGCAGCGGACGTTGGGAAACGTTCGGTCGGTCTTTGGAAACGCGCTCGGCGGTCTTCGTGGTGGGCCTAATATAGCTTCTTGGGCAGTCGCCGGAACGCTTGCTTACTTCTTCTGGGTCAAGCCCGAGAGAGAACTTCGCAAGCAGCAAGAGGTTTACTTGTGTGGTTTTTATTTTTGTGATTTTTGTCGTTTTCTGAATTCAATTGATAGAAATTAGTAATGGGTTGAGCTGATTTTTCATAGTTATAGTGAATGGTTGTCTTCAAAGGTTCAATCTTTTGTTTTTTCCCCCATGCTAGTTTTGGTTAATTTTGCTAAGTAACAAGCTAGTTGGTTTGATTACTCGGTGATAAATTTCTGGTAGACTTCTTGTTGCTGCTTATGTATGTTCTCTGATCGCATGCTTGCTCTGTGTTGATTTCAGTTCATGTGTTTCACTCTTTGAATTTTGAGCTATTTGAATGAATTTCAAAGAGGAAGTGTTGTGCCAATAGTTGATTAGTCCTCAAAGTTAAGTGGCTTAAGTGAACCATGATAGTTGGTAGACGATAATTTGGGTGAAAGTTCAGGAATTCACTTTCTACCTGCTCTACGATCATGTTAACTATTTGTCTTGGCTGCAGGTTAATCAACAAGCTAGACATCCAGTTGTATCTCTAGTGGATTTCTAACTTAACAATCAGAAGCTCGTCTTATGTGCATATCATTTGGAAACTGCTTGCCTCTCTTGTAGACCTTAAAGTGTTCTTAGCTCTTGTCTCCCAATTTGAATGCAACATTACATTGTCTAGTGCCCTTCAAACAAAATTTCCATGTAATAGAGAAGATTTTAGGATCATATGGTAGTTCCTTCTGAGGTTTATATGAATTAACATTTCTTAAAAATTTCCATTTGTTGCATCTGGAGGGTTACATGTTCTTGTTTGGACAGGAGAAATGTACGAGTGTTATTTTTCTTTTAATAAACCCATTGGTAAGACTTCTTTTTGGTTGCTTCAGGAGAAAGCGGCTCTAGCTGCTGCATCTGATCCTTACCGGTATGTAGAGAAACGAAAACCCATTCCTGATCCTCAGGTTTGTTTCATGTGGAGATATTCCATTTCTTTTGTTGCAGTCATCCATTGGAGAAAGTTTCCATGCCGTATCTTAATCTATTTATCATTCTCTCCAGAATACTGGTTTGATTTATGGGAAGAGGAGAAAACCCGAAGAATCAGAAAATTAATATCTGGACTTAAGTACCAGAAGTCCTTTCTGATCACTATCTCAAGAGTTTTAGACACCATTTGTTTTCCAAATCAGTAAATAATTAAGCACAATATCATTTTCCTTTCAACTTATACATGTACAATTAGTTTATCTTCATACTTACACAAGCTTATGTACTTTGTTGCATATCTGTACAGTTTTACATTCGATCTTGCAGAAGTTTCTCGAGTTACTGTTCTTTTTTGTGATGGATATTTCGTTGGGTCTACGGAAGAATTCTATTTTTACTAAGTTTGTAAAGTTCTAGCCTTTTATGTAAGTTGGCTTTTATCTATGGAACTTTACTCTCTACTTCCTATGCAGGATTGATTTGAACTTCTCATGTGATACTTTTGTCAATTGTGGGAGTACCAGTATATGTAATGTATAGCGTCAAGCTTCATTAAGTCGCCAAGGTGAACTATTGAAACGATATGCAACTTGTCCAGGAAAAAATAGAAGACTATGTAATTGCCATTTGGAAACTTCTCCGTAGCTATTCATAGTAGTTGCTGTTCAGTATTTCATAATGCCCCCATGGTTCAGTTTAGCAATACTTTTCCCAACGTTTAAGGAAGTAAGATAGAAAGAGTTTCTGAAGTTAGATAGTTGGACACTGAAGTTTGTGTAATTGCAATTGAAAGGGTGGAAGGGTTTTTGAAAACTCTTATTTGCTTCGGATTTCAAGAAGTAGGTGTTTCGTTGTTGGACTTGTATTATTTATGTGGTGGCTGAACTTCTCATTTGTGTATATGATCAGCATAGCAGTAGCAAACGTGGAATTTTTTGTCCAGAATGGATTGGTCCTGATATATGATGTTTTCACAATAGCGGTCACAGTTACTTGGAAAAAGCCAAAAAGAAGGATCTACTACTGGTCTCATCTGTAGTGTAGGTTTTTCATTTGGAAAAATGATTTCAGCTCTTCAGAACTCATTTTTAATCAAATTTAAAATTAAATTTAATTTAATTTTAAAATTATAATTAAAATTTTATTTTGAACTGTATTTCGAACTCTCTTTCTAAATACAACTGAAATAACAAAAATCAAAACTCATTTCAATGTAAATATTTTATAAACTCTATCTTGTTAATTATTTTTAAAATTTATTTTTGAGCCACTAAAATATGTTCTTCGTCCTTAAACAGGATACCAACTTAATTAGCAGTCTTGTTTTTGATACAAGTGTTAAAAAAAACTGTATGCATTGAAGCTTTTATAGTTATTTGGGGTAGCATAGGTATCATAGACTTTTATTTTTTGTAGCGAATAATCAACTTGACTGCAGTCCATGAGCCAAAAACTTATCATACCAAACTTTTTATGATCATGATTTCAGTTCCTTAACAAGATTTCTCAATTGAAGATAAATTTCATCTCTTTTTTCTTTTGAGTTGTGAGGTTTTGGTATCTCTAATAGTTTCCTTTCTTTAATCTCCTGATCTAATTAAACAATGTTTTATGCATTATCTCGAGGTCATACTTTATTCTTTTCTTCTTTGTTTTTTAATTAAAGAAAAGATAGTGGCAACATTAGATCATGGATTAGGACAAGGATGCAATGCCTCCTTTAATTAAAAGCTTGTTTGAAGATACTTATTAAAAAAAATTATAAACAAAATATTTTTTTATTCTATTTTAATAAACAAATTTTATGATTTTTATTTAAAAAATAAATAAATATTTTAATATGTAAACTTTTAATAATTTTAAATTTTTAAATAAATTTTATAAATTATTATAAAAAATTTTATTAAAAAATAAGCTAAACAGTCTCTAAATTAGTTATTTGGAGTGCGTTTGGAATTACGTTTTCAAATATATTTTTTAATTTTTTATTTCATATTTTTTGATATATATTTTATAATTATTTAAAAATTTAAAAAATAAAATAAATTTTTATATAATTAGATTTTTTTATTGTATATTTTTATTATATTTTTAAAATAAAATAAAATTTATATTAAAAAAATAAAAACATTTTTTATTATAAAAAAATTTTATTTTATAAAACACTCCAGACGTCCTCCTAGTATTTGTTTGCTTTACCGCAAGTAATACAAAATTAAAAAGAACACGCTCTTAAATTTCGACTAATGTGCGACATGAGTGTTTATTAAATAGTTAAATTTCGACTAATGTGCTACATGATTGTTTATTAAATAGTTAACATAGGTGATTAAAGTTCTAGGAACTATATTATATGCTTGGGGGATGCCTCTCTTATACCCAAAGGCAAGAACAAGCAGCCGCTGCTTGCCCTTATTTTAATCCTTTAATGACTTCTCATAGTGTTTTTTAATACTTAATTAGATCTTACTTGATCCTTGTCTCGTTTTGGTCTTTTTTATTTGCTTTATTTTTTTTTCCTCGTTCTAACTTGTTGTCTATATCGTGCGTTTCAGTTTTGTCGTTAGCAGTGTTAGCTGTGTATTGTTAGTATCTGAATTTTTAAAATCTGCGGTAATATTATCTTTCCCTGGTTATAACTGTTGTAGTTTAGCTCAAGTTTATGAACCCTTTTCTGTATCTGATTTAGACCTGACAACTTTGACCGCACGTGGTTCAGACCTGAACCCGACAAGACCAAGGGTAAATTAGTCTATGTACAAGGCAGTTGCTATTAACAGAAGCAGTGCTTGGTGTTGCAAGGCTATCCTAAAAAGGAAAGTTGGGAAGAAGCACTTTTGTTTTGTTTTGTTTTTGTATTGGGATAATAAAGCGCGTGTATAGTCATTCAAACCTGTCCAATCAAACACTCTTTGATGGTTTTTAATTAATCTTCTTCTTCTTCTAATAAAGAAAAATTTGTAAGCTGCAACTTTGAATATTTTTATCAAAAGACTCAAAATAATCCAGAAAGCAAAATTCAGTAAACAAGGATCTATGTTAATACTCTCTGCCGTCTATGTAAAGAATGTGTTTCAATTCCATCAATGTCATTTTTTATATTTTTATCTTATACTGAATTTATCAAATTTTTTTTTATTTGAAGTTTTTTTAATTTAATTTTTATCAAGTAAAACACATCTAAAGGCTAGCTAAATTTTCAGAACCATTCAAGCAGAGATGAACGAACGAACACTGAGTCCACCTTATATTATATTATACAAAATGATTTCTCAGCAACAATCACTAAAAGATCAATAATGTAGAGTTAACTGTTACAGTAAATTAGTTTTATGTAATTGTTAAATCAGTATATAATAGTAATGATTATGAAATGTCATGTATAATTATTAAGAAACACTCTTTAACTAGATATAGAATACCTAGTTCTTCATGAATGTTAAATCAGTATGAATCTACAAAGTAAACTATCTGTTTCATACATTTAACCTAAATGCCTTAGTGTGCGTTTGTTTCAGCTATCAAAAAAATATTTTTTAATTTTTAATATATATTTATAAATATTTAACAAAAATTATTTATAAATTTATAATTTTTTTAATTATAAATTTTTATTTTTTTGAAAAAAAAATTTTATTTTAGAAAAGAATGTAAATATTTTTTATTTAGAAAATTTCAAAAGCATTCCAAACGTTGTATTAAAAGAAAGCTTCCACTGATGCAAATGCAAATTATGCAGAAACTTCATGATCAATAATTAGATAAACTCTTTGTGTGTGTAGTGACAAATACTTCATTTCATTTTGCTCTTAAATTAAATTATCTATCATGATGATGACGATGCTAGAGTTAGTGTACTTGTATAGAGATTGACCAATGCACTTTGATTAAATCATAATATATTAATTATTATCATCTTTATTAACTTATAGAACTAAAACATTTGTGGATAATTAATATATAAAGCTTCTCCTTCTTCTTTTTGTTTGTCCGGTACCTCCACGTATAACATAATATAATATGAATATATTGCTGCACTCTTTCCACCATCTTCCTTCTCTCCTCTGCTGCTTGTTCATTCACTAATTCATCTTCTTTCCTCTTCAAACCTTCAGTGATTGAACTGCTAGGTAAAACAGAGCTCAATCTATTCTTCTGCTGCTGCATGTTTCTGTATGCTTTGCCTTGTGCAGCAGTAAAGAAAATTAACCCTATGAACCCTTCGTGTAAGGATCTAAGGTTTCTATCAAATCTCGATCTTAAGTTCTCTCAACACAGGCAAAGGGGTTCTGTGAATTTTCATCTCTGTAGTTGCAGCTTCACATGCAGCATGCTGTACTACTAGAGCAGGTGAAGAGGGATCATTTCTTTCTAGTTATGTTTGTTTCTGTTTTAAAGATCTTGCAGTTCTTCTAATGCTACCAACTGCAGCAGCAGTAGTTCAGATCAACAAGTGAAAAGAAAAACAAAAAGAAAAAACTTCAAAGAGAAAGCAGCAGTAGAGCTTGTTCAATAACGACAATGATCAACAAGTTGTTGAAGACTTGAAGCAGTAGCTACAAATTACTGCTGCTGTTGGAAATCTTTGTAATTTTTTAAAGAAGAATCAATCAAGAATTTAAAGCTGGCAAGCAGCAAGTGGTGGGAAAGGGCAGATGCTCCCGGCATGCCCGCCGCCACCCCTACTTCAGCCGGCGCCGCAGCAGCCGGTACTTCAACTTCTTACCTCCAACCTCGTCTCGGCCCACCTTCTTCCTCTGACCAACAACCGAAGCAAGAACAAGAACAGCAAGCACTAGTAGTAGCGGGAGCAGGGCCTTCTTCTTCCGCCGCCGCTTCTGCTCGGCGTCCACGTGGCCGTCCACAAGGTTCCAAGAATAAACCAAGAGCGCCCATCATCATCACAAGAGACAGCCCGAGCTCTCTCCGGTCGCACCTTCTCGAACTCTCCCCCGGCTCAGACCTTGTTACCGCTATTACTGACTTCTCTCGTCGCCGCTCTCGCGCTCTTTCTTTACTCTCCGGTTCCGGTTCCGTCTCTAACGTCTCTCTACGCCAACCATCTTCGTCCAACAACGCTTCTTCATCTGCAGGAGCAGGAGCTACTCAAGTTGTTTCGCTTCACGGAAGGTTCGAAATTTTATCACTGACAGGAACAGTATTGCCTCCGCCAGCACCTCCTGGAGCAGGAGGGTTAACTGTTTTTCTTGCCGGAGGACAAGGGCAAGTTGTCGGGGGTGGAGTTGTGGGTCCATTAGTAGCCGCAACACCGGTAGTGATCATTGCGGCTTCTTTTACGAATGCTGCTTATGAAAGGTTGCCTTTAGAAGAAGGCGATCAACAAGAAGAGAATGCAACTCCCGCTGCTGAAGGTGGCGGTGTTGTTGCAATGCAGCAGCAGCAGCCGGCTTCGCAGTCATCTAGTCTGACTGGTGGAGAAGGTAGTGGCGGCGGAGGTGTTTCGTTTTTTAACTTGGGTGGTGGTGCTGGATTTCAGTATGCTACTGGGGAAGGGTTCGGGTGGCCGGGTGGTGGCGGTGGAAGTCGGCCGTTGTTTTGATTTCACTGTAGCTTCGTATGTAGCTCTCCGACCGATCAATTCGACGTTTTGGTGTTTGAAGCCTTGACAAGAAGGTTAGTGTTTTGAAATATTTTTTTTTTAAAACTTATTATTAGTGTTGTTGTAAGAGTTTGCAAAGCATGCTGCTACTGTTCTATTCAAGAATTTCTTGAATAATCGTTGAACTCAAGTTTTGCAAGTATCTTGATTTGTTGTTGTCACTTGTCGGTGAAGAAGAAGAGGATTCGGAGGTAAGCAGAAGTTCCTTTTTTTTTTTCTTTCATTAGCAGTACGGGTAGAAATACATAGAATAGCCTGAGCGGCTTTCGAGAGTAATTTTAAAATAAATTGTTTAAAACGAATAATATTTTATTTTTTAATGAAAAATAAGAAAATAAATAAATAAATAATTTATTATGTAGAATTTTTTATATTTTTAATTTTTAAATATATATTAAAAAAATTTATGAAACTTGAATTGAAAAATATAACTTAAAAATTTTTTTTTTAAGAATAGAACGCCAAACGTCCAAGTGAATGTGGCATTGATAAATAGAAAAGCAATAGTTAAACTGTAGGTCTTTGTCTTTCTTTGCGTCACTCTGTGCCATTTTCCCTAATGGGTTCTTTTTCAAGTTTCTTTGATCATAGCTATAAGATCGTCTAACTTTAAAACCAAATTTCAAAATTAAAAGTGTGTTTTAATTAATGAAAAGTATGTTTTTAAATTAAATTTGATAAGATTGAGTTTTCGCAAGAGTTGAATTCAAAATAACTTTAATAAAATTGAGATAAATTAGAATGCAAAAAAGAACTGCGTGCGAATTTAAATTTTGAGAAACTAACGTGAGTTTTATATAATCAAAACATATCTTAAATTGGGCTACTTTAGGTTACATTTCCGTAGCTGAACCCGGTCGGTCCAGGATTGGCTGTATTGGATCTGCTTCGGCTGATTATTTTTTTCCGATCATAATACTGTTTTTGGCTAACTGATATCGGTTCTAATTTTTCAAGTCTTGAACCTGGCTTCCTGAGTTTAGGATCGGTCAAGGATTGGATCGACTAGATTTGTGTCCGAGCGGAGCCATATTTATTCGGTGCCTATAACAAGCTTTTGCGAACCTTGATGTAAATTTTGAAATGTCTTGAAGTTGAATGCTATCCAGGTTTAAAGAGAGAAGGGAATGTTCAGTGCAGTTCAATGCAGAGGCAGCAGTGGCGGAAGAAGAGTTGCAATTGATTGAAAGGAAGATAGAGGTCAAAATGAATGAAAGCAGGATTGAAGACAGGAGCAATGCATGTTTTTTTGACATTTCATTTTTAAAAAAATAAGTTATAATTTTTTTATTTATATTTTAAACATTATTTTTATAAATTTCAAGAATTTAAAATTTTAAAAAATATATAAAGTTGTATATAAATTTTTTTATTTGTTAGATAAAAAAGTAAAATTTACTTTTCAAAAAAATATTTTTTGTTATTTTGAAAATAAAATTCTTTTTTATTATAAATAAAAATATATAATAAAAAATTATTACTTAAAGTTTTTTATATTTTAAAAATTTTTAATAAAATTTTAAAATAATATAAAAATGTACTAGAAAATATAATTAATAATTAAAAAATTATTTTTAGAAAAGCAAGGACAAATTTTCCTGAAATTTGTCATTCATCTCTGATTTTGTATTGTTTCAACACAAAAGTTATTTATTTATTAAAAATTTATTTTTAATTTATTTTATTTTTAAAAAAACTACATAAAAAAATACTATTTTCTAATACCCTTTCATTCTTTCAGTAATTAACACAAAAGTTGAATAATCCATGACACAAAAAAACTAACTTTTTTTAATTTTTTAATTTTATATTTTTTAATATATATTTTATAAATATTTAACATTTATTTAAAAAAATTAGATAGAACGTTCTATTTATTGAACTATAAAAAATAAAGCTTATTTTTTTAAAAATAAAAATCTTTTTAAATAAAAATATTTCTTAAAATACTTTTATTTTTTTATATTTAAAAAATAATTATACAAAAGAATACAATATTATGATATATAACTTTAATATTTTCTAAAATATTAAAAGTTTAAATTAGGTTATTTGTTTTTTATGATTTTTAATCAATTGATAATAAGTTTGACATATGAGTTTATAATATTTCAACATTTAAATTTTTGTTTATTAAAAAACCAAAATTTTCACATGTAGTTTAATATTTGAAAATAATCAGATTTAATTTGAACACTTTAGGAGAAAAATTTAGAACAATTGAATCATTAAATTTGATTTATAATCAAATAGAAAAAAGCTAATTTATATAATCGATCGCACACAAATGGACTAAAGAATTAATATGTTGTTGTTTAGTTGACTATAATTAATATGTAACTAACTCGTACTTCTAAAATATTTTCATTTTTTTAATGTAGAAAATTTTTATCTAAAATTGAAAAACATAGCTTGTTTGGCACAACTTATGATAAACTACTTATTAACTTTTCTCTATTTCATATTTTTTAATACATATTTTATAAATATATAAAAAATTTATTTAAAATTTTAAAAAGTGTAGAAAAATTTTACGGAGTGAGATCTTTTTATTGCATATTTTTATTATTTTTTTGAAAATAAAAAAATAGAGCTCGTTTTTCAAAAAAATAAAAATATTTTCTATTTTAAAAAAATTTTATTTTATAAATACTACAAAACGCTCCCTTATGTATATAGAAGTAGTCCATTTTCACTTGAAATTTTTTTTTATTTGTTGAATTTCACTACTTAGAGAAAATGTAGGAGTCATACATGTATGACGAAGCACATTTCATTATACATCACAGCAAAAAAGAGAACTAAAAAGATATTCAATTACAAAACGTTTGCAATATTATGAACTAAAAACATTCACATTACTAAGAGTTTACAACTATTGAAAAAAAAAACTTACCTACTACATATTCTCACATATTAAAGTCTTAATTTGCTTTTCTAAGTCAATGAAAGGGGACCATTTGCGTAACTTAACTTTGCCACAAATTCTTCACCACCCCCTTCCTTGACTTTGAAAAAGAAACAAAATTTCGGTGTTCAAGTTTGAAACTTCTAATTACATTGTAAAGAGACGAACAAAAAAAAAAATAATTCAATCAAATACTGTTTCATATATATTATCATCGTAACTAAAACTAAATAGAACAAAAAAAACATAATCTTAGAATTCACAAGAAGGAAGTATTACCGTTTAACTAATTATTGTCTTGATGACAATTCTTGGCCATGATGATCAACTGAAACAGAAAAAGTCTTCTTGATGAACTCGAGGCACTCAGCAATGGCTTCAGCATAGAACGAATTGGACCGTCTACACGATAGCAGAGCATTCGTACTCTGCTCTCTCTTGCAATACCTTCTTCTTCTCTTGCCATGATGATCGCCATCGTTGATGTGCAGACACTGAGCTATGAGCTTGAAGAAGAACTTTGTTAACCGCCGGCATGAATTTAGTCGAATAACGCGAATGCGTCGCCATCTCCGGCGATTCCTTGTGTACCCGAACTCAACCATTTAATTTCTTTTGTTGTTTCAGAAGAAGAGAAAAAATAGTTATAATGTTATCTCTATGTTATCTCTCTCTCCCTCTCTAATAAAAGATTCAGAAAAGAAAAAAAAAAGAAAAAGAAGAAAAGAAGAAAACAGCGTGGGGTCGGTTGGAAATTTAGAGGGAAAGGACATAGAAGAAAGAACGCAGTTAGGTTTGAAAACCAAATAATTCAAAGGAAATTTATAAAGTTAATTATTCCTAAGAGTAAAATAAAATAAATTGAGATTAGTGAATACTTTTTTTATTTTAATAATGTGTTATTGCGTTCTACTATATGAAGCTTCGATAATTGACTTGTGATTAATATAAACAAAAAGGATTTAAAATATTTTAAGTTTAGGTAGGTGTTTGACTCTAAAAATCATGATAGAAAATATAGAGCTTGCTTTTAGTAACAAGTTTTCCATACGTAGTTTGGAATATTAAGTTTATTTCTATATTTTGAAGTCTGATTCTAGAAAAAGAAAAGAAATATAAATTTGTTAGTATCTATTTAGTATTGTCTTGTTGTGCTTGCATTGATTTGGCATTTATTTTTCCCAGCCTGTGTATGAACCGAGTTTCTATCCAGCGATGAACTCAATAATTTGAAAAAGAAAAACAAATCTGTGCCTACGTATGATGGATTTCTACAGGTTTACATCTTTAGTATTTATGTATTTGCATCAAAGGATTAATTTATTGAAAGTAGTTAGACTCGACAAACTAAATGTTTCTTTTACAGAACACCCAACTTCGATCATTTGCGTCACTAATTACAACAGAAAGCACCATGTTACATGTAGTATGGTGCATTGCACGATCTTTAATCGAAGCATCATACAGCTAGATCTTGTCTTTGCTATCAGTTGGTCAACTGATTGACTTTTGAGAGAATTTTTCATTTCCATGCTATGCTTGAAGAAATATCACAATGCTCCTTTATAAGTAAAATCGGTTTCAAGACAGGAAGGCAAAGAAGAGCTGACGAAGGTGAGCATGCATTATGGTTGATTTTAGTTCCTTACCTTTGTGTATAAGGCTTGATTCATTTCCAGCTCTCTAGGCAGATCCGGCAACAGGTAATAATACTTGCTAAATATGAAATCACTCGCTCACTCATTATATGTTTCTTTTTCCTTAAACCTTTCTTTCGATCGATTCTCTTCAGTTTCTATACATATTTTTAGCATCCAAGATTGGAAGACTGTTCCAGCTCTCCTTGAATGTTGGAATCTTCCTTCAATTGAATCCCTTCAAAGTTAATTTCATCTAGAACTTGAAAAAGGTCAGTCGCAAGATTGTTCATTACTATAAGCAAAATTACTATGTTAACTTTCTCTATCAGTTTGTCAACTACTTGCAATTTCTGATCACAATCTCTACTGCAGCAGCCTCCTTTCCTTCGTTTTGTTCCTTCGAATCGACCGCCGATGGCATTCATAGCTGAAAATCTCATCAACCGTCTTACTGATTACCTCCATAAGATGGTGGAGGAAGAGATCTCCATGCTCGCCGGTGTGCCTCGTGAAGTCAAAAGGCTTCGAGAGACACTTCGGAATATTAGAAATGTCCTCGAGGATGCAGAGAGAAAAAGAATTGAGGACAAGTTCATCAATGTCTGGCTTGCCAAGCTCAAGGATGTCATGTACGATGCAGAAGACATACTTGATGAATGCTTCATCGAGGCTCAGAAGACGAAGGAACCAACGAGACCATCAAGATTGTCAGTGTCATGCCATTTTCCTTTACCCTTTTGCTTCATAAAGCTCTCACACACTCATGAGATCGGTGTCAGAATGAAAGAGCTCAATCTTAGGCTCCAGCAGATCTCTGAAGAACGCTCTCGGTTTCAACTCACTGCTGATGTATATTCATGGCGTGAAGACAAGACTTTGTTGGGAAGCAGTCGAGCAAGTTCATCTGTATTGAGCCCTGACATCGTCGGATCAAATATTGAAGAGACCAACAAAAAAGTTGTGGAATTTCTCACAAAGGAAGATGAACGAGAGAAGATCCTCGTGTATGGAATAACAGGCATCGGAGGAATCGGGAAGACTACACTAGCCCAGAAGGTGTTTAATGATGACAGAGTAAATGCTTCCTTTCAAGTAAAACTATGGGTCAGTGTTTCAGAAATATATGATGAGGAGAAACTTTTACGTGACGTTATGGCTTCTATGAAAGTTGACCATACAGGCACTCTAACAAAAGCACAGCTCGAGCCTATGGTGAAAGATGCCCTTAAAAATAAGAAATTCTTGGTTGTGCTGGATAACGTATGGAACGCGTCCGTTTGGAACGATCTACTGAGGAATCCCCTCCATAGTGGAGCAATAGGCAGCAGGATCTTGGTTACAACTAGAAGAGAAGATATTGCTAATCAAATGAAGGCTGTCAGATGCTTTCCAATCGAACCAATGTCTCTCGAAGATGGATGGCTATTATTATGTAAAGTTGTGTTATTGGGCGGAGACGAAAGTAAGATTTTGTGGCTTAAGGATATTGGGGTGCAGATTGTGGACAAATGTGGAGGATTGCCTTTAGCTATCCGTGCAATTGCGGGTGTGCTATGCGAGACAAACAGAAGTAGGCGTGCGTGGGAGGGTGTTCTCGAACGTAGCGAATGGTCATCGACAAAACTCCCGGATGAAATTCATAATGCATTGTATTTAAGTTATAAGGATCTGCCTCCGCAACTTAAACAGCTCTTCCTTCTTTGCTCATTATCTAGTTATGAAGAAACGTATTACAGGGAAAGTATATGCAGCTTTTGGATCTCTCAAGGGCTAATAAGAGAATACATGAATTCAACTCTTGAAAAGGAAGCTGGCAATTGCTATGTTCAACTCATAAGAAGAGGTATGTTGCAACTTAACCCTGGATATGTTGATGGAACAGGATTGCAGATGCATGATCTCTTGAGAGCTCTTGGTCGTGCTCTAACGCAAGGTGAGAACTTATGTGTAACGGAGGTCACAGACATAACGCATCACAATACATCTGTGATGAAATTGCGGAACTTACGTATTAATGTTACTGCCAGTAATAGTGAATCGAATGCAGCACCACTTGTCGATTTGATAACAAATTGCCCATCTCTGAGGTATTTAGGCTTGTAAAAGTGGATGATAAGGTCGTTAATCAGATTTGCAAAGCCAACAAGCGCCTTCGCATTTTGCACTTGACGGATGCTCCTATTGTACGTTTACCGTCCTCCATACAAAATCTCATACACTTGAGATATCTCCATCTTGAAGATCTTTGCATAAGAGAATTGCCTGACAGTATTGGAGACCTTTCAAATCTCCTCTTTCTAGATCTCATGGATTGCAAAAACCTACAGAGCCTTCCGAAGAGTATAGTTAGACTTCAGAGCCTGAGAGCTATTGATATTGCGTATACAGAACTGGAGGGTATACCAGCAGGATTGCAAAATCTGAAAAATCTTCAAGTTGTTTGGGGATTTACTATTCACCATCTGGATATTATCCCAAAACAAAACCAAACGGAGTGGTGTAGTTTGGAGGATTTATCTTGCCTCCTCTACCTCCGTAGGCTCTGCATTAACCACCTAGAGAGAGCAAAAGTTTTAGATGATAACAACACAAGATTGGGAAGCATATTTAGAGATAACAGTTGCTTGGAGATATTGACGTTGCAATGCACACCACCTACTGAAACTGAAATGGACGCGGAGAGCATTGAAAAGGTTTTTGAGTTCTTATTGGCGCCACCGGATTGTCTAGAAGACTTGACGATCGGAGGTTTCTTTGGAGGAAGGTTCCCTTCTTGGATTTCTTATAATAATCTTCCTAATCTATTGTATTTGTATTTGATCAACTGCAATTATTGCACAAACCTTCCACCTCTTGGCATGCTCCCCAACTTGAAATATCTGAAATTTGACGGTGCACCGGCGGTCAGAGTTATCGGCGAAGAATTTCTCGGCCTCGCTAATCACGGCAGTTCTTCTTTTTCTCCAGACAAGGTTATATTTCCCAAGCTAGAGTATCTATTCTTGGAAAACTTGAGCAACTGGTCAGAATGGAAGTGGGATATTAAAGAAGAAGAGGAAGGAAGTGATGGAGGGATCTGTAAAGCCTTCCCTTGTTTGATTCAATTCAGAATTGATGGATGTCCGTTGCTGAAGTCTCTTCCCCCTGGCTTCTACCGTTATGGTAGTGGAGCCTTAATGGAGTTGCAAATAAGGAATTCAGGTTTGGAAGAACTCGGCCACCTTCCATCCCTTAGAAAATTTGATCTTGAAAACAGCAGTGGGCTGCAGATAGTCACTAGTCTTCCCAAGCTGGAACAGCTTCGTTTGCACTCAAACTCTACAGATTTCCTGCCGCAATGGGTGCTCGGCAGACGGCAAGAGTTTCCGTCACTCTGGATGCTGCGCACAATGGGCGGAAGGATCAAGATTCCCCGGGGGATTTGTCATAGTGAGGATTGCCCAGAGTGGCCTCTCTGTACCCACCTTGCTCAAGGCTGATCAACCAGCATCTCTCTCTTTCTCTCTCTCTATTAGCTCTTTCTATTATATAATTAGTTTTGCATTTTTTTAATTTTAATTGAAAGACAAGAGATTGAAAGCCATGAAGATCAAAGTTGGAAACAGAGTTTGAGTTCTGTTTGCTCATTTCTGGATTAATTGGCTCCCCTTGATTTCTGGATAATTTTATTATTATCGTTTTAGGTTGTGTTAATGGTATGCGCTCTTCCGTTCCTCAGTTGTGTTACTGCTTCTTGATGGTACTTTGAAATGGAATTTGTTTGAAATAAAAAATATTTTTATTTTTTTGAAATATGAATTTTATTTTTTTATATTTAAAAAATAATAAAAATATATAATAAAAATTTTCGTTTATATTTTTATATTTTTTTAAATTTTAAATAAAATTTTAAAATATTTATAAAATATATTTTAAAAAATATAAAATAGAAAAAAAATAAAATATATTATTCCAAACTTAGAGTCTGAACCAATTCCGTGGCGTTTCAAATGCCCCAAAAACCTGTTCTTCCGTCCAAAATGAAATTTTCAGCGATTTATATATTTCAAATATAAACTAAATTTATATCTACACTTCAAATTTACTATATTTGATTTTTTATTTATTTTAAAAAATAAAAATTAAACTTCACTTTCAACCAACTTTAATAAATAATTAAAATACAAAAATTAAATTTCAATTCTAACTCATTTTTTTAAAAAGATTATTTTTTATTTTTTTATTTTTATGATACTCACTTACGTGTATTTAAAAAACATACTTAATTAAAAGAGTAACATAAAATAATTGAAACTAGTGAATGTTTAAGGTTTTTTTTTAAAACTAATGTGGGCATTGTGATCTACTATATTAAGGTTTGATGAATGACTTGCGATCACCAAAAGTAAAAGGATTGAAAAAAAGTTTATCTAGAGGTAGCTGTTTGAGTCAAATAAAGATAGAAATATATAACTTGATTTTCGTACAAGTTTTCAATACATAACTAGAAATATTAAGTTTTTTCTAGATTTTGAACTCTGATTCTAGAAAAAGAAAAGAAATATAAATTTGATTATATTCATTACATATTTGTATATATTTGGTACCGACTTAAATTAGTTTAGTATCTATTTATTTTACATATGCTTGGTTTTTACAATTATTTATTTGTGTCGGATTTTCAAGTTAGCTTAAATATGAGTTAATAGCGTGAAGGGCCGAATAGCTCGAGTAAAATATAAATTAATTTGACAAATTAGGTCTAAATTTGTAGTTTATAGATCTTGAAGATGATAATTTAGTGAGAAATAAATTAGCTAATTACATGACCCAATATTTAACTTAATTGAGCCAAGTTGGAACCTTGACTATGTGCTTAATAATTTGTACTTTTTATTGATTCTATATTAACTGAATATTGAAATAAATATATATTTATATATTAAAAATACTAATTTTAAAATAATTGATCAATTATTTTAATACGAAAATCTGATCTTATAATTTATTATTTATGTTTCATACCCTGCGTATGAAGCGAGTTTCTATCTAGCGATGAACTCAATAATTTAAAACAGAAAAACTAATTTGCGTCTATGTGTGATGGATTTGTACAGTTTTATCTTTGTTATTTATGTATTGCATCAAATGATTAATTTATTGATAGTGGTTAGACTCGACAAACTAAACGTTGCATCAATCTATTTAGGATATCATCATAACTTGTTAGGAAAAACCCCAGGGCACAGTTTTCACGAGGTAAGTACCGCATTGCACATTGAGACAACTTTAGAGATAAATTTGTTAGATGTAAATGTCAGTATTGAACTGTATTATTGAGCTATATATGAGACAAACTCATTATATATACTATATAAATAATTGTACGATATAAACTCTAGTTATCATTAATTTTTCATTATTCATCATATTCAATTCTATTATTATTTTTCTTCATCAATTGTTTCATGGTATCGAGCCAAGTTGATTTTTGAAAAAAAATTTTCTACAATTTTTTTCTTTTCAATTTTTTCTTCTTCATCATCAAAATAAAACAAACAAACAAAAAAAAAAAAAAAACCCTAATCCTAACCTTATAAAATGGCAGCCAAATTACTACAACCGCCGTCTTCTCCGTAGTAGTGTCGCTATCGTAATTCGTTTCCGCCGTTTGTCGCCGCGGCTCTTCTTCACGCCTTCGCGCGAACCGCGATCACGCCCTCATTCGCGGTGACGCCCGCCGCTTGCCCGCCCGCTACCGCTTGCGGGCCTATCGCGTCGGGCGGCCGGCCCGATCTCTAGGTCCGACCCGTTTTTCTTAAAAAATAAAAATTGTTATGCCTTCGCTGACTTTTCGGACTTCTTTATTTCTACCGACATCTATTGATTTTCTTTGAAAATGATGATTGGCGGAATGGGTAAAACTATTCTTCGTGGGCGTCGTCTTCTTGGTCATCTTGATGGCTCTATTCAACGCCCTCTCACCATCGATGATGATGCTTCTATTGAGGTAAAGAATAACATTCGATTTTATTTGGGATGATCATGATGAACGCAATTCTCGTATTTATCATTGCAATCGATCTCTTCGACCAAAAAGACATCCCCATATTATTATGGGAGACTTTGACTACGCAGTTTGTTCAATCAAGTGGTGCTAGAGTATCAAATTCTCACCGAGGCTTGGGTCACAGACGGGGTGATCGCATTATTCAAGTTCGCTACATTGATGCGAGGTTCTTGGCGCGAGCTTTTGAAGCTTCAAGGTCATGGCTATGCCTGCATCATGAACGTCGTATCTTAAAACGTCAACTTTACCGATTTCTTATGGTTTTGCGTCCGCATTTCCAAGCGGTGAGTGGTCGTATCATACAAAATAATACCATCTAGATGTAATTTACGAGCTCATTGCCGAGGAGACTACGGTCTCTTTCGATGATGGTACCGAACATTGACTCCGCTTCAATGTTTGTTGCATCTTCACGCCTTCTTCATCTTCCACTTGGGAGACACTAGTGGTCATTCTCGCAATTTGAATCATTACGTACTCATTGCAAAAAATCGGGTCATACTGTGGATAGTTGTTTTCAGCTTCACCCACATTTACTTACTCAGTATCGGGAGCGAAAGAAGGCGAAAGATTCTACCACTACTAGCCCTCCATTTAGACAGGCGAATGATGTTGATCTTTTCCTATCTCTCGCCTATCACCAATGACTCAACGGATATTCACCATCGTCTTGCTCAGATAGAACTTCAGCTTTAGCGACAATCCATTTTTGCTGGTTCATCTGCCTCTGCTTCTTCCGCCGCTCCTGGTATGTTTTCCTCTTGGATTTTAGATTCTGGTGCATCTCATCATATGACTTCGGATCTATCATTGTTATCTGACACGACATCTTTACCACTAAACTTTCCATCTTTACATCTGCATGGCTCTCAACTAACCATCACTCAATCTGGTTCTGTTATTTTTGACTCTCTCAGTCTACCCTTTGTTTTACATGTTCCTCATCTCACCCTACATCTAATCTCAGTTAGTTCTCTTTGTGAAACGGGCTTCTTGTTGTCTTTGATTCCCTTATACATTACTCGGGATCCTCGTAGACTGCCAGACGATTGGTCGTGCTCATAAAAAGGGACGACTGTATCACTTAGAGTATCTTCATCTTCCTTTTTCGATTACTTCAAATCTTAGTTGTGTTTGTTGTTGTTGCGTCTCTCGCTGATTTGTGGCATAGACGTTTATGTCATATTTCAATCTCGTTTAAAGAGTCTCATTGATAGTGGAGCTCTTGGCGAGTTTCTTTTCTCCTTTATCTTCATGTACTAGTGTAAAATTGGCAAAACATTCATTTTACCTTTTCATCAAAGTTTATCTAAAACTTCTCATGCTTTTGATCTAATTCATTACGATATTTGGGGACCAAACTCAATTTCATCTATGATTGGTTTTGTTTACTATGTGAGTTTCATTGATGACTATACTAAATTTGGTTTATCTTCTCCCGTAATCGTTCAAGTTTCTACTATATATAACACTTTCAAAGACTATGGTTTCATATTCAATTTAATACTAAATTAAGATTTTTCGCCTTACGATGGTGCTCGTGAATATACATCTTCTACTATGAGATCCATCTTACGCCTCATGGCACTATTTTTCAACAATCTTGTCCTTATACACCTGAACAGAATGGAGTAGCGGAGCGTAAGCATCGTCATATTCTTAAAACTGCTCGCTCTCTCTTGCTTTCCTCTTCAGTTCCTCAAATTTTTTAGGCAGAAGCTATTCTTACATCTGTTAATCTTATCAATATTACCCCTTCATCTGCTTTGTCTGGCAAGACACCTCATGAGAGTTTATTTTTATCTCCTCTAGACTATAGTATGATCCGCACTTTTGGGTGCACTTGTTTTGTTCTACTTCCTCCGACTGAGTGGATAAAATTGACTGCTCGATCAATCAAGTGTGTTTTGCTTGGCATTAGTGACGTTGTGACTGACGTTGCTCGATCATGATGAACGAATTCTCGCATGTTTATAGATCTTACTCCATTACTTCCTTCTATTGATACCGCCCCTTCTTCGACGACACAAACGCCGGCTAGCGAGGATCCTCCTCATTCTTCTCCAATTTTACCAATAATTGAGGACGTTGTGACTGACGAACAAGTGGTGGTGAAGATGTAGATAAACTGGATATCTACGCTATTTTCTTGGATTGGAGATTGCACAAAGTATTAGAGGAATTCTTATTTCTCAACAAAAATATACTTCTGACATTATTAAATCTGCAGGCTTATCTGATAGTCGGACGGTTGATACCCCTTTAGAGCTTCATGTGAGCTTCGTCCTACTGATGGTGAGTCTTCACAGATCCTACTCGGTGCAAACGGCTTGTCGGTCACTTGTCTATCTTTGTTGACTAGGCGGACATTTCTCATCAAATGATTTAGTCAATTTATTTTCGATATCTTCAAAGCACTAAACTCGCTCCTTATTTATGTCTTCCACATCTATTTTGGAGCTTGAGCTTTTATATGATCCAACCACTCGTTCTAACTTTTCGCTTATTCATCGGTGATTCATTAATTTAATTTGGCGCGCAAGAAGAAACGGAGATGGATGTCGTTGCTTGTTCTTCAGGCCGAGTATCGAGCTATGGCACCACAAGGAGATTATTCATGTGAGGAGATTACTTACTGATATGGGAGTTACTTTTGCAAAAGTTACTCCTCTTTACTGTGATAATCGGAGTGCTATTCAGATTGTAAGCAATCCAGTTTTTCATGAACGAACGAAACATATTGAGATTGACTATCACTGTTCGAACATTTTCTCGTCGTATTGTTGAGATCAACAAAATCGCATCCAACACCGAGATTTCAAACGTTATTGAACAAACTCATATTGTTTGACCCATCATGAATTTGAGGGGGGATATTGGACTGTATTATTGGGTTATATATGAGACAAGCCCATTATATGTACTATATAAATAATCGTACGATGTAAACTCTAGTTATCATTAATTATTCATTATTCATCATATTCAATTCTATTATTATTTTTCTTCATCAATTGTTTCAGTCAGCTTCCTAAATTGTTTAAGTTTTTGAGTTTAAAACCAGAAAATTTCATTCTCAGCTTTCATGCTTTCGCTATCAGCATGTTAACCATATGACTATAGATGAGATTTCATTTTCATGATGTAGTAGAGTGTTACGCTATCGTAAGGACAACTTCTTCCTACTGATCCAAGTTTTTATTCTATGTCGTTCATGTAGCAATTTAATTGCCTCTCCATTTTTCTGAATATCAAGCAATTAAGTTGCAGATAAACATTATGTCTACGGACTTTTCTGAATATATCAAGTTGCAGATTGTTTAGTGAGCTCTGATTGGCATCAGTAATCTTCATTGAATCATCATGCTATGCTTTTCACAGAAATTTCATGATTGACTTTTCAGAGAAATTTCATTTTTGATCACGCTATGCTTGGAAGATGAATCACAATGCTCTTTCATTTGTTTCGATCTCCCTTTACTAGCTTAATTATCTAAATGGCATGCATAGCAAATGAACTCATTGGGGAAATTTCAAGTCTTCTAAGCTAAGGCAGGAAGGCGAAAGAAGAGATGACAAAGGTGAGCATGCAATATGGTTGATTCATACTTCTTTTTTCTCCCTCTCTGGGCAGGTCTGTTGATAGGTTTTCATCATCTCAATCAGGCTTTCTTTCAATCATCTCTCTTCTGCTGCTCTGTTTAATTCTCTGGATTTGATTCATCCTGTTAATACTGCATGCTGTGATGCTGATCAAGCTTTCAGGCGTGAGGTAATACTTAAGAAATCGCTCGCTTACTCATTGTATGGTTTCCTTATTTCTTAAACCTTTTGTTTCAGTTTTAATACATATTCTTGACGTCCCAAGGTTGAAATCCTGTTCTAGCTCGTCATGAAGGTTTGAATTTAATCGGATCCCTTCAAAGTTACTTTCATCTAGAACTTGAAAGAGGTTAGTTGCAAGATTGTTCATGTATATAAGAAAACTTCTTTCATGAACTTTCTCTTTCAGTTCGTCAACTACATGCAGTTTCTAATACAATCTCTACTGCAGCAGCCTCCTTCCTTTTTTTGCTCCGTGTTATTTTCCAAATCTTCAATTCCATTTTTTATGGCGTTCATAGCTGAAAATCTCATCAATCGGCTCACTGATTACCTGTACAAGATGGCAGTGGAAGAGATCTCCATGCTCATCGGCGTGCCTCGAGAAGTCAAAAGGCTTCGAGAGATGCTCGAAAATATTAGCAATGTCCTTGAGGATGCAGAGAGAAAAAGGATTGAGGACAAGGTCATCAGTAACTGGCTCGCCAAGCTCAAGGATGTCATGTACGATGCAGAAGATATACTTGATGAATGCTTCATTGAGGCTCAGAAGACGAAGGAACCAACAATACCATCGGGATCGTCGCTGTCATGCTATTATTTTCCTTTACCCTCTTGCTTCATCAAGATTGCGCACACTCATGAGATTGGGACCAAAATGAAAGAGCTCAATCTTAGGCTCCAGCAGATCTCTGAAGAAGGCTCTCGGTTTCAACTCATTGCCAATATATCTTCATGGCGTGAAGGCAAGACTATTGTGGGAAGTAGTCGAGCAAGTTCGCCGGTATTGAGCCCAGACATCGTGGGATCGAGGATTGAAGTAAACACTGATAAAGTTGTGGAATTTCTAACAGAGAAAGATGACCGAGAGAAGATACTTGTGTATGGAATCACAGGCATCGGAGGAATCGGTAAGACTACACTAGCTCAGAAGGTGTTTAATGATTATAGAGTCGACGCTGCATTTCAAGTAAAAGTATGGGTCAGTGTTTCCGAAATATATGATGAGGAGAAACTTTTGCGTGACATTATGGCTTCTATGAAAGTCGAACATATGGGTGCTCAAACTAAAACACAGCTCGAGCCTACGGTGAAAGATGCCCTTAAAAATAAGAAATTCTTGATTGTGCTGGATAACGTATGGAACGCAGCCGTTTGGAATGATCTACTGAGGGTTCCCCTTCATAGTGGAGCAGTGGGCAGCAGGGTCTTGGTTACAACTAGAAGAGAGGACATTGCTAACCAAATGAAGTCCGTCAGATGCTTGCAAATCGAACCTATGTCTCTCGAAGAGGGATGGTTATTGTTATGTAAAGTTGTGGTGTTGGGCGGAGATGAAAGTGAAATTTTGTGGCTTAAGGATATTGGGGTGCAGATTGTGGAGAAATGTGGCGGATTGCCTTTAGCTATTCGCGCACTTGCAGGTGTGCTATGTGAGACAAACAGAAGTAGGTGTGCGTGGGAGGATGTTGTCAAACGTAGCGAATGGTCATCGACAAAGCTTCCAAATGAAATTCATAGTGCATTGTACGTAAGTTATAAGGATTTGCCGCCTCAGCTTAAACAATGCTTCCTCTATTGCTCGTTATCTCGACCTGGTGAATTGTATATCTCGCACGATATATACAAGGAGTGGATTTCTGAAGGGTTAATAAGAGAATACAAGAATTCAACCTTGCGAAAGGAAGCAGTAAATTGTTATTATCAGCTCATTAGAAGAGGTATGTTGCAAGTTAACACTCGATATGTTGGTGAAGAAGTATGGTACATGCATGATCTCTTGAGAGCTTTGGGTCATGATCTAACGCAAGGTGAGCATTTATGTGCGATGGAGTTCATGGATATATCCCAGCATAATACATCAATGATGAAATTGCGCAAGTTGTATATTAAAATTAGCGCCAGTAATAGTGATTTGAATGCAGCTCGGGTGGTCGATTTCGTTAGAAAATGTCCATCTCTCAGGTATTTATGCTTAGAAGGTTCAAAAGTGGATGATGAAGCCGTTAATCAGATCTGCAAAACCAACAAGCGCCTTCGAATCTTGCACTTGACGGATGCTCCTATTGTACGTCTTCCCTCCTCCATACAGAATCTTATACACTTGAGATATCTTCATCTTGACAAACTTCTCATAAGAGAATTGCCTGATACCATTGGAGATCTTTCAAACCTCCTCTTCCTATGTGTCATTGGTTGCAAAAACCTACAGAACCTTCCAAAGAGTATAGCTAGACTTCAGAACCTCAGATCTATTAATCTTTCGAATACAGAAGTAGAGGGTATGCCTACAGGATTGAGAAATCTGCAAAACCCTCCAGGAAGTTTGGGAATTTAATATTCACCATGGGGATGTTTTGTCACAACAAAGCAAAACAGAATGGTGTAGCTTGCAAGATCTATCTTGTCTTCCGCTCCTCCGCTGGCTTAGGATCGTTCACCTAGAGAGGGCAAAACTTTTAGAGAATAGTACAAAGATGGAAAGCATATTCAAACAAAACAGTTGCTTGGAGGTATTGGCTTTGAAATGCACACCACCTACTGAAAATAAAAATGAGGAGAGCATTGAGAAGGTGTTTGAGTACTTTTTGTCGCCACCGGATTGTCTCTGGAGCTTGAGAATCGAAGATTTCTTTGGAAGAAAGCTCCCTAGTTGGATCTCTTACGATTATCTTCCTAATCTAACGAATTTGCTATTGTGCAGTTGTAATTATTGCACAAACCTTCCACCTCTGGGGATGCTTCCTAATTTGCTGTCTCTCGAAATCAACTGTGCGTCGGCAGTCAAAAGTATCGGCTCAGAGTTTCTTGGCCTCACTAATCACGTTGAGTCTTCTTCTTCTTTCCCTCCACCCAAGGTTATATTTCCCAAGCTGGAGCTTTTGGCTTTCTACGGAATGGATAACCTGGTAGAATGGAAGTGGGATTTTGAAGAAAAAGAGGAAGGAAGAGATGGAGGGATCTGTAAAGCCTTCCCTTTTCTCAAAGTATTCCACATTTATGAATGCCCGTTGCTGAAGTCTCTTCCGTCTGGCTTCTACAGTTACGGCGGCGAAGCCTTAAAAGAGTTGCACATATGCAGTTTAGGATTCGAAGAACTCGGCCACCTTCCATCCCTTAGAAAACTGCATTTTAAAAGCAACAACAGTTTGCAGAGAGTCTCTAGTCTTCCCAAGCTGGAAGAGCTTTATCTGCACTCAAACTCTATGGACTCCCTGCCGCAATGGTTGCTTGGCAGGCGGCATGACTTCCCGTCACTCTGGATGCTGCAAACAGAGGGCGGAATGATCAAGATCTCCGGGGGATTTGTGATCGTGAGGATTGCCCGGAGTGGCCTCTCTGTTCCCATCTTGCTCAAGGCTGATCAACCAAGGTCAGAACTCTCTCCGGGGGATTTGTTATCTTAATACATTAGTTGCTTTTTCTAACATATAATCGCTCTTCCTTTCGTGTTCTTCTTAAATTTTAGAAGGCGACGACAGACAAGTGACTGAAAGCCATGAAGATCAAAGTTGGATACGGAGATTGAGCTATGTTTGCTCCTAAGTACAACAATATGCATGCAGTTGGATTAATCGGCTCTGCTTCATTTCTGGATTTTAATATTATAATCATTATCGATGTAAGTTGTGCTAATGCTATGTTCTTCCATTCATCAGTTAGGTTGCCAATATGGAAAAAAACACAAAAAAAGATGGTGTGCGTTGTGAGTCAAGTTTCATATTGTTTGGGTTGCGAATTTGCTGATTGTTGGTCAGTGTCTAGTGAAACATAATTTGGTTTGAGTGAGATGCAGTTGTCTGTACAAATGTTGAAAATAAAAAAAGGTCAATTGTTTTTTGTGTGTGTATATATTAGCTTCTTTTTCTTTCTTACTGATGCATTCGGCAATAAACATCTCAGGTGTTAGTTTGCTTGTACTAGCAATCATAGCTTAGTAGTTTTCTGACAGCAGAACACTAGAGCTTAAAATTCCTACTACGTAACATTACAGGATGATCCAAGGTAGCAGTAAAACTTAAGATCCATTCGGTTGAGGTCTCTCCAGTCACAAAATATTCTTCGTTCAACAGGTGTTTGAAGTACGGGCGAGCCTTGGCTATCTTCGCTGAGATACGCTAACAAGGTCATATTGCAACATCTTCTGGCAAAATTTTAAGTTCAAACCCAATGTCATATGATGATCAGCCTCTTACACTATAACGGTTTATTTGGAATTTTAGGTTGTTATTCTAATCAATTTTGTTTTCACATTACACGCTTGATAACTTTTTTCCGAAAGATTTCTGGTTCACAGCACAACTCAGGTAACTCAAGTGAAGTGTTTCTATTGATTATTTTGGTTTCCAGTGTTAAGGTAACAAGTAGCGACATTGGAAAAAATTTGAATGCTAAGACATATAAGCCCAAGAGCAATTTCGTTGAGAATCAAACTATCGTAAGCTTGTGCACAATACATTGCAACAGTTTGAGTTGTACAACGGAGCCTGCGGGATCAGATTAATAATGTAACCAAAAAAATATTAATTACATCCTTCAAAAGCTGGAACAGGAACGATAAATATAAAAAGGTTCGGCTATCAAGAAAGAAATGGAGAAGAGCTATTGGTACAAAGAGTGCTGAATTCTGAAACTGTCTATTTCGTTTTCTTAAGAATAACTGCAGTGCGGTATTCTGCACCATCCTTGATGAAGCTCCACCAGAGATAGGTTAGAGGAATTGTGGTGGTATGCCACATATAGAAAATCTTACAAAAAAGTACTGAAGGCCTAGGCATGGAAACTAGTCATATATATTAAGGCATTTGAATGACACAATGGAATGTCTTAGTATTAACTTAGAATTCGCATCGATTTGATACCATCTAAATCTTAGAAATAAGAAAGCTGAAAAGTACAAAAAAGCGGTTGCAAAGATGCAAACCAAAATGTTAACAGAAAGAAATCAAAAGCTTACCATAATCAAGTTCATAAAATTACAGAATAGGAGTGGTGATAAAAGCCACAAATCGGTGCTGCAGACATGACTCTTAAGGCCTCATCCTTTGACATTAAATGTTTGTAACAATGAAAGAATCAACGAGTATCCAAAGTAAAGCGACACGAGTTGATGAATAGTCCAACTTCTCTGTCAAATCAATGTCCCTGTCCAATTTCAGTATCAACATCAGAAACAGATCATCCACTTTTATTTTGTCAGGATTTTCGTGGGTGGTTCGACAAATTAATGGGCGTTTGTATGAAATAAAGCTTTTATAAAATAAAAAATATTTTTATTTTTTTTAAAAAATAAGATTTATTTTTTTTTATTTTTAAAAAAATAATAAAAATATCTAATGAAAAGATCTTATTACGTAGAATTTTTCTACACTTTCTAAATTTTTAAATAAATTTTTTATATATTTATAAAATATGTATTAAAAATATGAAATGAAAAAAAGTTGAAAAGTAGTTTTTTTGTAAGTAAAGCAACTAACGGCTGACACCCTAATTTGTCCCATTTCAGTATCAACATCAGAAACAGCATATCAGCATTCTTCGTCAAGAGTAAATTTTATTCATTAATTTTTGTTAAATTATTATAATATCAAAATAATATATTTAGTAAATTT
Source organism: Acanthochlamys bracteata (assembly GCA_019914995.1). NCBI lineage: Eukaryota > Viridiplantae > Streptophyta > Magnoliopsida > Pandanales > Velloziaceae > Acanthochlamys > Acanthochlamys bracteata. The sequence goes on from CM034145.1 coordinate 283,383, forward strand.
TTTGAATCTATTTGACTCAGCCTAAGACGAATTACTAGTCCATTTTTGAATTAGTTAGCTTGAAGATGGTCCAATAATTCATTTTAAATTGGACCAATTGAAACTTAGCTTGATAGAATTAACAGTTCACGTTTTTTAATAGTTCTATAATGGCTGAATGTTACAATGAGTGTGTATTTATAAATAAAAATACTAATCCATAAGAGGTTGGCTAATTCATTTAAATGTGGGGATCAAATCCTACACAAAACATGTTTAGTCTAAGTTTTTCCATATCAATAATTTCAAAACTCTTAAAACATACATATAGAATATTGGTTAAAGCATATATATATAATATTGTTTAATAATTTCACTACAAACAAAATATTCTGCTGATGTATCACCACAACAACAGCATCATGTATATCAGTTTGTCAACTCCTAGAAAATTTTGAAGAAATATTCAATAAAGTTCAGGATATCACAACTTATTAGGATCTAATGTAAAACGTAAGCTTCCAAAAATTGTTGTACAAGTTTCAGAGTTTTGCAACAGAAAATGTATAGACTTATTCATCGTTTGATGTATAATAAGTACCTTCATGCTTTCACTATCACTTTGTCAACCATATGACTTTAGATGAGATTTCGTTTTCATGATGTAGAGTGTTACGCTAATCCTAAGGACGACTTCTTCCTATTGATCCAAGTTTTATTCTATGTCGTTTATAGCAATTTCATTGCCTCTTCCATTTTTCTGAATATATCAAGCAAGTTGCAGATTGTCTATTGAGCTCTGATTGGCATCGGTAATTATCATCGAAGAATCATATAAACTTTTCTTTATTCATGCCATCAGCTAGCTTTCTCTGCTATCAGTTTATCAACTGATTGACTTTTGAGAGAAATTTCATTTTTCACGCTATGCTTTCAAGATGTATCACAATGCTCTTTCATTTGTTTCCAGATCTCCCTTTTACTAGCTTAATTATCTAAATGGCGAGCATAGCAAATAAACTCATTGGGGAAGTTTCAAGTCTTCTCAGCTAAGGCAGGAAGGCAAAAGAAGAGATGACAAAGGTGAGCATGCAATATAGTTGATTCATACTTCTTTTTGCTCCCTCTCTGGACAGGTCTTTTAACAGGATTTCAGGCTTTCTTTCATCAATCATCTCTCTTCTGCTGCTCTGTTTAATTCTCTGGATTTGATTCATCCTGTTAATGCGGCTGCATGCTGTGATGCTGATCAAACTTTCTGGCGTGAGGTAATACTTGTGAAATCACTCGCTTACTCATTCTATGGTTTCCTTATTTCTTAAACCTTTTGTTTCAGTTTTAATACATATTCTTGACGTCCCAAGTTCGAAATCCTGTTCTAGCTCGTCATGAAGGTTTGAATTTAATCGGATCCCTTCAAAGTTACTTTCATCTAGAACTTGAAAGAGGTTTGTTGCAAGATTGTTCATGTATATAAGAAAGCTTCTTTTATGAACTTTCTCTTTCAGTTAGTCAACTACGTACTTGCAGTTTCTAATACAATCTCTACCGCAGCAGCCTCCTTCCCTTTCTTTGCTCCGTGTTATCTTCCAAATCTTTAGTTTCATATCCGATGGCGTTCATAGCTCAAAATCTCGTCAATCGGCTCACTGATTACCTGAACAAGATGGTGGAGGAAGAGATCGCCATGCTCGTCTGCGTGCCTCGTGAGGTCGAAAGGCTTCGAGAGACACTCAGAAGTATTAGCAAAGTCCTGGAGGATGCTGAGAGAAAGAGGATCGAGGACAAGTTCATCAATAACTGGCTTGCCAAACTCAAGGATGTCATGTACGATGCAGAAGACATACTTGATGAATGCTCCATCGAGGCTCAGAAGACCAAGGAACCGACAAGAACATCAAACTTGTCAATATTATGCTGTCTTCATTTACTCTCTTGCTTCATCAAGATCGAGCATTCTCATGAGATTGGTACCAGAATGAAAGAGATCAATCTTAGGCTCCAGCAGATTTCCGAAGAGTGCTCTCAGTTTCAACTCATTGCCAATATACCTTCACGGCATGAAGACAAGAGTATTGCGGGAAGCAGTCGAGCATGTGGACCTTTGTTGAGTCCAGACATCGTGGGAACAAAAATTGAAGAGAACACTGACAAAATTGTGGAATTTCTAACCGAGAAAGACGAACGAGAGAAGATCCTCGTGTATGGAATCACAGGCATTGGAGGAATCGGGAAGACTACACTAGCCCAGAAGGTGTTTAATGATTATAGAGTAGACGCAGCTTTTCAAGTAAAAATATGGGTCAGTGTTACAGAAGTATATGATGAGGAGAAACTTTTACGTGATATCTTGGCTTCTATCAAAGTCGATCATACAGGGGCTCTAACAAAATCACAACTCGAGCCTATGGTGAAAAATGCCCTTGAAAATAAGAAATTCTTAGTTGTCCTGGATAACGTCTGGAACGCGTCCGTTTGGGAAAAGTTACTGAGGGATCCTCTCCATAGTGGAGCGATAGGCAGCAGGGTCTTGGTTACAACTAGAGGAGAAGATATCGCTAATCAAATGAAGTCTGTCAGATGCTTGCCAATCGAACCTATGTCTCTCGAAGATGGATGGCTATTACTATGTAAAGTTGTGGTATTGGGAGGAGATGAAAGTGAGATTTTGTGGCTTAAGGATATCGGGTTGCAGATTGTGAACAAATGTGGAGGATTGCCTTTAGCTATCCGTGCAATTGCGGGTGTGCTATGCGAGACAAACAGAAGTAGGCGTGCGTGGGAGGGTGTTCTCTTACGTAGCGAATGGTCATCGACAAAACTCCCGGATGAAATTCATAATGCATTGTATTTAAGTTATAAGGATTTGCCGTCACAGCTTAAACAATGCTTTCTTGTTTGCTCATTATTTGGTTATGGTGAGATGCACGACATCGACAATATAGTTAGTATTTGGATATCTGAAGGGTTAATAACAGAATACAGGAATTTAACCTCGGAAAGAAGCAGAAATTTGCTATGTTGGACTCATTAGACGAGGTATGTTGCAACTTGACCCGGAATATTGTGATGAAATGTAACAGCCTGATTAGTAGTGAGTTGAATTAAGCCATTGTTGGAGTTAGAGGCCTTACTATGCAATGTTTTCTTCTTTTATTTTTCTCCTCACCTTTCTTTTCATCTTCCACCCGACAGCCACCTTGCTGCCCCCTCACCGGCAGCAATTTCTCCCCTCCGGCGCCATTATTTTTCTTTGTTCTTACTCCGGCGTGCATCTCCAAGCCCTCCCCTTGCTTTCCTTGCTTCAATTTCGCCGGATTGAGTTTTGTTTCACCGCCGAGCAAAAACCCTAATTTGTCCGTCGTTGATTCGCCGCCGTTTCTTGACGCGGCTTCCTAAAATCCTTCTCCTCACCCCACTGAAGGTTTTTCCCTACATCAATTGAGCTCGATTTGGCTCAAGAGAGAAGGAGCACGATTTCTTCCAAGCCGTCGTGTAAATGGCGATTCCGGCACCGGCAAATGTTTTTAGTTTAACCATCGGTTCTATTAAACTCTACCACTCTTGAGGATCATTTCGTTATTAATTTCTCTCTTGCCGGAAAGTTCGCGGAACCCTAATTTTCGCCGAATCCGACGAGCCGTGAACCGACGGTTTAGGTGAGATCAAATGCTCTCTTTTGTCGATGAACTTGTTTTTGGACCTCTGAATAACCCATTTAACTTTATACGTCTAGTTGATCGATAACCGGCGAGAGTTCGTCTCTCGACGTGAGGTCCGTTCTCGATCGACTTGTTCGATTCGTAAGCATTCTTAGTTGCTAGCTTAGTATTAGTCGATGTGTTTGAATTATGAGTTATTCTTTGGAGAATTGCTTTAGATTACTTATTGCGTGGTTTTATATTGGTAATAGGATTAAAAGCGAAATTTGTCGGATGATCCGAATTGGTAATAGCCATAGATAAGAGGTTTTGCAAGGACCTTGGTGAGGGTTACTTAAGGTCTTCTCTTCTTAGCTTATCGTTAGGTTTTTAACGCAAAGTAACATTTGCTTTGAAAACTCGCATGACTTGCCACCTTCAAGATATATAATATGATTGATCGTTCATGCCATAAAGTGCTTGTGCATGTATAACTATGTAAGGTTATGATAACGATAGAAATTATAAGGGCATGCTAGAAACAAAGTAGGTTGGATGATTGATGAGAATATCATGTTTGCATGTAAAAATCTAGAATTTGTGATATGCAAGTATATGAGATCTATAGGATGTCGTCTATATCGGATGGCCTGTAAACTGGACAATGATTTTATGTTATTAAAGTGGCTAGATATAGATACTTTAACTCTATATCAAGTTATGACATATATTAAGCAACTAGAAGACTTGAACTAACATATTAGTATGTTTAGAGTGATATATGTGCATAATAATCATATCACAAGTATATCAGTATGTCATTAGTAAATGACTTAGCATGTTTAATTAGTTTATACGTGATTCGAATGATTTTGCAGATAAGTAGTAGAATTAAATTGCATGCACCATTACGTATGCTATATGGGGTTCTGCATTGAATGCACTTTTCACTTGTAAAGCATGCTCATTAAAAGTGATGATTATGGTAATCATGATGCATAGTAATTTTAGATATGTGAAGGTGACTTCACATATTGTTTGCATATGAATTCCAAGTATAGAGCATGTGATATTTATATACCTACACATGCATGGGCATTGATTGTGATTGAAATCCGGTGAGAGGCTTTTAAGCCCTGGTTCACCATGTGAATATGCATATGACCTATGACTAATGCCCGTAGGGGCTCAGATTTGATTGACCTATTATGCATGGACACTGCGTCTTTGCACGAGGCAGCAGCGAGTCAGGTGAGATCGGGACCCGATGGGTGTGGGGCGGCACCCACCTATGGCCATAGTATTTTAGGCCCATGCGGCGTGGGCGATACCACGGCCCATCCGGTTCGATCACCCGAATGGTTGTACCACCGGCGCGAGTAGCTGGTTTTGTAGGTCGAGTGGAGATTGGATCTCGCTCTATATTATATATTTATCTTCCGATTCCCGACTAGTGTTACATCATGAATATAGATAGACAAACATGTGTGGTATCATATTAGACATGTTTGGATAACTGACGACGCATGTATGAATGCATAAAGGTATTGTAGCGTGCATAGTTGGACTTTATGTATTTAGGATGCCATAGTGAAAGAAATATAAACTATGTAGTTTGTTCTCATAGTACATGGCATCTAATGAATATTATTACATGTTAATATAGCAGATATTTTATGGATCGCATTTGTTGTATGTCAAAGCCCTCCGTATCGATTCTTATTGGGAACTAGGTTGGTATGGGACGACTTAGGACCCAATAGAGCTTGTTCCGATCTAATCGTTGCATCCGCATATAGCGGATAGGATTGAAACAATTAGGGTAATGCATTAAAAGCCCTAAATGGTGCATTTTGTTATTTCACCTCACTGAGTCTGGGCTTATCCCTTTTTCTTTCTTTGGCCTCTCCCAGATATTCCAGGTACTAGCGGGAGCTGACAGGATATAGCACTGAGTTTTGATATAGCACGTCGACGGTAGATCCGTGTACTTATAGCTCATTTTGGCATATAGATGGCTCTGTTATTTTCTTAAGATATGTATTTCTCTTATATCTTTTTTGGCTTTGTAAATTGAAGTTTTGGAGATGTAATAGGTGTGAGTGTGGCTACCGGTAGCCCATAGATATTTATTTGGTTGGTTTTGGTATTGAAAGTATTTGTTTATTTTTGCTTTGTTTTATCGTTATCAAATGAATTATTATGGTACAGGTTTCCACTTGAAATTATAGAGAAGGTTCTGTCGAATTTTATTTATTTATTTATTTGAAAACGTTTGGTGAACCGTTATGATATTTTTGGATCAGGCTTACTAGACTGGATCTAGTTTGGTTGTTGTCCAGACAGGTCTAGTTTAGGCCGGTCGCGGCCGGGTTGGGTCGTGACATGGAACAACATGGCAGATGCATGATCTCTTGAGAGATCTAGGTCGTTCCCTAACGCAAGGTGAGAATTTGTGTGCAAAGGATTTCATAGAGATGACCAACCCTAATGAGTCTGTCATGAAATTGCGCAATTTACGTATTAAAGTTAGTGCTAGTCATAGTAGTTCGAATGCTTCTTCTCATGTCGATTTTATTAGAAAATGCTCATCCCTAAGGTATTTAGGGTTAGAAAGTTTAGAAGTGGATGTTGAGGGCGTTAATCAGATCTGCAAAGCAAACAAGCGCCTTCGAATCTTGCACTTGACGGATGCTCCTATTGTACATCTTCCGTCCTCCATACTGAATCTCATTCACTTGAGATATCTTCATCTTGAATATCTTACAATAAGTGAATTGCCGGATAGCATTGGAGACCTTTCAAACCTTCTTTTCCTTTATCTCATAAGTTGCAAGTTCCTACGGAACCTTCCAAGGAGTGTGGTTAGACTTCAGAATCTGCGAGCTATTGATCTTTCGGATACAGATCTAGAGGGTATGCCAGCAGGATGGGAAAGTTTGAAAAATCTCCAAAAAGTTATGCGATTTAGTATTCACGAAGGGGATGTTTTGTCCCGACAAAACCAAACAGAGTGGTGCAGTTTGGAAGATTTATCTTGCCTCCCCTTCCTCCGGCAACTCTACATTTACCACCTAGACAGAGCAAAAGTTTCGGATGATAATCATAACACAGAGATGGAAAGCATATTCAGAAATAACAGTTGCTTGGAGAAGTTGTACTTGGACTGCACATTACCTATTAAAACTGACACGGATGAGGAGATCATTGACAGTTCGTCGGATAAATCAATCTTGGACTGCACATTACCTAGTGAAATTGATACAGATGAGGAGATCATTGACAGTTCGTCGGATAAATCAATCTTGAACTGCACATTACCTAGTGAAAGTGAATTGGACGTGGAGAACATTGAGAAGGTGTTTGAGTTCTTTTTGTGCCCACCGGATTCTCTCGAGATCTTATGGATTAGGGATTTCTATGGAAGAAGCTTCCCGAGTTGGATCTCTTGCAGTTATCTTCCTAATGTATCGACTTTACAATTGTTCAACTGTCATTATTGTACAAACCTTCCACCTCTTGGCATGCTTCCAAATTTGAGTTATCTCAAAATAAGCTGTGCGCGGGACATCAAAATTATTGGCCCAGAGTTTCTCGGCCTCTCTAATCATGGCGGTTCTTCTTCTTCTTTTCCACCCAACGTTATATTTCCCAAGTTGGAGAATCTGTACTTCGAATACTTGAAAAATTGGTCTGAATGGATCTGGGATATTAAAGAACGAGAGGAAACAAGTCACGGAGGGATCTGTAAAGCCTTCCCCTGTTTGAAAGAAATTGCTATTAATGGATGCCCTTTGCTGAAGTCTCTTCCGCATAGCTTCTATCTCTATGGTGCCGAATCCTTACAAGATATGCATATAGAGGATTCAGGTTTGGAAGAACTCGGCCACCTTCCATCTCTTAGAAAATTGCTTGTTGAAAACAAGGACAACAAACTACAGAGGGTCTCAAATCTTCCTAAGCTGGAAGTGCTTTATCTATACCCAAACTCTATGGATTCCCTGCCACAATGGTTGCTCGGTAGACGGCATGGATTTTCCTCACTCCGGTTGCTGCATACTGAGGAAGGATGTAAGATGCTCCGGGGAATTTGTGACCGTGAATATTGCCCAGTGTGGCCTCTCTGTTCCCACCATCCTCAAGGCTATCAACCAAGGTCAGAGCTCTCTCTCGCTCTCTCTCTGTGTATATCTTAAATTTTAATGTATTGATTGGAAATTAGCTCTTTGATTTATATAATTACTAGTCGTTTCTTCTTCTCTTAATTTTGGAAGGTGATGATTCAAAGCGAGGAGGATGAAAGCTGCACGCAGAGTTTGAGTAATGTTTGCTCCACTTCCAACAACATGCATACAGTTGGATTAATCGGCTTCGCTTCATTTCTAATGTTATTATTACTGTTATCGTTGGATTGCTGCTTCTTGATGTTTTTTTTCAACGAAGAGAGAGGAAAGAAACAAAAAACAAAACGTTGTTGTGATTCAAGTTTCATGTTGTTTGGGTTGTGAAAAATTTGCTGATTGTTCATCGGCGTCTATAGTTCGCACCAAAAGAAAAAACAAGGGAAAACAGTGAGGACAGAGAGAGAGGAATATTATTTGAGTAAAGTTTTGCTGTCTGTACAAACAAATGTTTGCAATAAATAAAATGTTGTGTTTGTTTTGTGTGTTTGTGTTAAATCTCTTTTGCAATTAGTTAAATCTATTAGATTTGGAAGAATGGTTTATTCTAAATTTAAAAATATGATTTGACTATTTGGATTAATTGAGCTGGAGAAAGGGTTGATTGTATAATTAAAAGTTGTATTTTTTTTCAAATGAGTTAAATTTGGTAAGTTAAAAAAATTATTACCTAAAATTTTTATTTTTTATATTACTTGAGCTTAATAAATTGTTTGTGATTTTCCTGATTTATTGTAATTTATTTGATTTATCCAAACCTAATTTGGCATCTAGAGTTTTGGTTTTTTAGATTGTTGAGTGTCTGCTTGACCAGGTAAACGTTTATTTCTTAATACTGGTGGATTAAAAAGATAAATGGATTAATCTTCCATTAAATAAAAATAAAATAAAAAAATAGTTATATACTAGAAAGTTTTATAATTTATTGGTTTAAATTATTGTGTTTGAATTAAACTTTTTAGTATATGAGAAGGATCTTTCGGATGTTTTATTTGGTTAGTTTTTTGGATATTGTATTTTTTTAAATAGTAGTATCAAAACCAATAGTTTGGTTGGAAGTTAGGTGTACATAATAGTTTTCGCTAACGGTGTGCGAGCAAGTTAAAAATAATGTGATTCACATAAAGCTTTTATATGGTTAGCAAGAATTCAAAGCAAATTAGACTCGGATGACGAGTTCTTGATTGCACAAAAGCAGTGCACATATAAGATGACCGGCGCATATTATAACTATAACTGATATTTGCTAAATATGCTACAGCAGTGTAACTTTTCAGCTTCTGTATGATGAGCGAGATTTTAAAACAAATTGAAGGCAAGCTCATAGTATGCCATAACGGTGCTCGATGATACATTTGATTAGAATTTTGAACGATCGACATATTTGGTATCGTGATAGGATGTTTAGATGATAAGAAATATGAATAATTCATTCTTGAAAAAAAAATTGTTAGTTTAATAGTGAGTGAATTAGTTCTATATTGAATAAAAATAAAATAAAAAATATTAATATACTAAAAGATTTTATAAATCATTAGTTTAAACTTTTGAATTGAATTAAATTTTCTAATATAATTTTTTAACTTACATTTTTTTATATATTATTTATAAGTATTTAAAAAATTTATTTATAAATTTATAAATATAAAAAATTTTACATAACAAAATATTTTTATTATTTAATTTTTTAAATTAAAAAATATTTTATTTTAAAATAATTTTCAAACGGCTCCTAGTGAACCTGGAAGATATGGAAGAGCGTCTCGTTATGGTGCTTTACCTCTTTTACAGTGATTGATACCATCGGCGAGTGGACTTGCAGCAACCATCTGCAGGCGCTGACATTATTATGTCTCAGTCATTGTTTGGATTATAGATTTTGGTTGTGAATGATAGGGATAGTGAAATATTTCACCATCTTAATCATATTTATTTTTATTTTATTAAAAAGAAAAATAGTGGTAGTGATAAAATTGTGATGAATTGATGTTAAAATATGTAACTATTAAATTAGCGGGTATATATGATGACAAAAAAAAAGTAAATTTATTTCACTTTTTATCTTTTTATTTTTTTAATAATTTAATAATTATTTTAATTAGATATTTTTAATTAAATATTTATTTTAATTAATATATACTAGTTTTATTATAATAATTTATAATTTTATATTTATTTAATTTTAATTGATTTTAGTTGATAAAAAATAATGAAACTATATGATCAAAGTTTTTAATTTAAAATTTTTATTTAATTATATTAAATTATATCAAATATTAATAAAAAGTTAAATTAATATATAAATTAATTTAAAATTTATATTAATAAAATTAATTCAAATTATATTAATAAAATTAGTTTAAAGTTATATTAATAAAAAAAAAAGATTAATATAAATAAAAAAGACATTTGAGTCTTTTATAAAAATTTACTTCATTACTTATTTACTTATCTATTTATTTAAATATAGTTAGTTTATTATCCTTACTATATATTTAAATATTATAAAGTTAAATAGTTATTTTTTCTATCCGTTTTTTATTATTTTTTTAATCTATCATCTTATTTTTATTTCTTAATTATGTATCCAAACATATAGTTAAAGAGCGTCGATTTAGGTAAATATACTGTGCATTTTTTAAATTACTTTTAAATAATTTTTTTTAAAATAAAATATTTTTATTTTTTAAAAAAGTTATTTTTTATTGTTAAAAAAATAATAAAAAATTTTACTATATAAATATTTTTTATATTTTTAAATTTTAAATAGATATTAAAATATTTATAAAAAAATATATTGAAAATTATAAATTAAAAAATTTTAAAATAATTTTGAGGGAATGGAATTCTTAAGATCCTTGCTCCCTGTTGTATATGTTTGCAATAAATGAATATTGTTTGTTTTGTGTGTGTATATGTTCTTTTTCCTTGCCGATGCACTCGGATATGCTTATTTCTTGGATCAGCTTTCTACAGCCGAATATTCTGTTCCTTAAGGCTCGGCTTTTTTTGGATTATTGTGGTTAAATAAAAATATTGAAAAAATAAAAGTTTTAGTTTTTATAAAAGCAAGTTTTAGTTTAAAATAATAAAAGTTATAATATTTCATAACGTATTATTTATGTATTTTAAAATTTAAATAAAAAATTCTGAAGTACTTCAAAATTGTTTTGAAAACAAAAAATTAAAATCCAGATAAAATAAGTACTTTTAAACAATGCAAATAAATATGTTTTGGATTAGTTGGATTTATTGCATTTCAAAAAATGGTTAATTTAAAATTTTAGATTTTAGTACTTGGATTAATTGAGTTAGGAGAAGGTTGATTTTATAGTTAAAAATTGTATTTTTTGGAAAATGAGTTAAATTTGTTAAGTTAAAATTATTTTTATCTTAATATCTTATTCTTTATATTACTCGAGTCTAATGAGTAACTTTGTGGTTTTCATGATGGTTTTGGGTGAACTTGGAAAGGTTATGAGTGCATCGGTTTGGTTTCTTATTCTGGATTTGAAAGAGCTGGGGACTGGTACCTCTTATTAATTTCTTCTGGCTTAGGGTTTGTTTCTTTTTGACTTCTAATTTTTTTTCTATCTATTAAAATGGTATTTGATAGTGATTATGACACTAATTTTTATTTTTAAATATTTTTTAATAAACTTTTTATTATATTTAATTTTTTAAAATTTGAAAAGTACGGATGAAATCCTATAGTTTTATATCTTGAATTTTTAGAAAGTAGATTTAAAAAATTAAAATTAAAATATTTAATAAAAAATAAATTTTATATTAATAATAAAATTTAAAATTAAATTAAAAAATTGATAAAAAATTTATTTTATTTATTTTATATTAAAATAAATTTGAAAAAAATAAAATTGCCTTTAGAGAATTTAACTTTCCATCAAAACACTGCCCCACAATTATGAGCGCCAACTAGGCTTGAATGAAAAAGCTCGGATATTCGTTCTAAGAACATTTTAATAGGGATTGTAAATTTTGATCCGATTTGAAAATTCAATTCGAAATCGATTTGAAAAAATCAGGTTCGGATTAAATTTTAGTCGCATTCAAATCGATTTCGGATTGATCTGAAACTAATTTGAAAATTTTAAACGAATTTAAATCGGATTGTCATTCCTAATTTTTAATGGTAGTTTCGTAATTATGATACATATGATCGGCTTTGTAAAGTTATGGGGCCCATTGTGGTTGCTGTAATTATCGCTGCGAAAATGCGCGCTCGTTATACTTTACAATAAAACCCTTCTTTGGAGCAGTTTTACAAATAACTCTTCCTGCACAAGTTAACGGGTAACGGCAGATTATTCTTATTTATTGGGGTTATCATGACAATAAAAATAATTACATATTATCAAATATTACTATCTATTATCATGATCATCATAATTATTTATTGTGATGATACCAAGCTAAACTTAGTTATTATTTTCTTTATTTCTTAACACATTTAACTTATTTCTTATACAAGCACTGCTACTTAAAACAACCATTTCTCTCACTTATTTCTTACACATTTTGGCTGAAACATTTTTAGAAAGAGCATTAACAGTATCATGCTATGCTGCTCTATATGGAGTTATGGACTGAAAGAAAATTTTTTAGAAATTCAAAAATAGTAATTTTTCATAATTTTAAATACTCAAAAATATTATTCGTATATATAACAAAAGCTGAGGGGTGCGTTGTAAATGTAATATCTAGGGATATATACCGTTCTTTTTGTCTCTCTTCTTTCGACACTATCGTGAAGACAACGCCGCGGAAAGAAGCTAACAAGCACAAACAAGAGGCGATGGATTCGGATTACGGCGTTACACGCGAGCTCTCCGCTGTGCAGAAGGAGCGCGCTCTCTACCAGCCAGATCTTCCGCCTTGTCTCCAGGTTCTTCACCAGTGCCACTTTAAAGATTGAATCTTTGTCTTTCTGGGAATTTTTTGAGTGCTTTTTAGGTTGATTTTTGTGCTTGTTAGTGTTTTATGAGGTGATTTCTTCTGGGTTGTTGTTGGTTTTGGTTTAATGATTGTTTTTGAGCATTGCAAAATCTCAATTTTCCACTCTACAGTAGTAGATTTGATTTGGGTAATGTTGGATTTTATCTCAGTGATTGTTGGGGCATTGTAAATTTCTATATTTCACAATAAAGTTAGGTACTGATTTAGTTTTAACAGATAATATTTGAGATTATTCGGTTGTATTCTGGGTGATATTGGGTTTGGTAGTGTTTTTACTTGTAATTTGATCTGGGTGCTTTTGATTTTTGGTTCAGTGTAAATCTGTGTCTGCCAGTCTAGGTTGCCTTTTCTTTTTTCGTTTTACAGATTTTGTAAGATTTGATTTTCTGTGTTAGTTCTCAGATCTAATTGGAAGAAATTAGATTCATTTGTTCTTAATCTTCCGAGAGTTTCACTTGTTGACTTCGTTTAACTGTTTTTGAGTTGCATTTTGGAGATTTTGTTGGTGTGATCTAGGTACTGCAAATCACAGATCGGATAATTGTTGCCTAGATACTGAGTTTCTTTCTTGATCTCCTGTGCATGTGAGGAAGTCTTTGTGAACTGTTACAGATTGCTTTATTTCTACTCAATTAGTAAGTTGGAGATAAGATTGGAAGTTGTTGTGTGTACTATTTGGAATATGGTTTGTTCGATTACTTTAAAATGGGAGTTTATCTAATTGCTTTTGGTTGGTTATGTGTGATTTGGCTATTGAATAATGTGGATGTCAATTTTCAAGATTTGACTTGAATAATGTGGATGTCAGATCTGGCGTCCGTGGGTCTCAAGAAAAATTGATCTTTTCACATGATCTGATTGGTTCTCTTCTTCACTCTGTTAGGTTAAAGTTACAGCTTGTTTTTGAGGATCGGGAATGGATTTTGTTTGCAAATTGTAATTAAGCCACTTCAGTGGGAGTGCAGGAAACTTGCTTTTCTTTTTGGCTATCAATTGGTTCTGTTCTTTTGGGAGCGTTTTTGTAATTTTTATCAATTAATGTTGATCTGTGGTTTGCACTTGCACGTTTGTTTGTGTCCTGTCCTATGCGTCTGTATGCCCAAGATATGTAGAATGTGTCAGTAGTGTATGTATGTCTAAGCTGAATGGACTCGTGCCAGCTGTCAGTTGCTTACTGCATATCTTGAAAGGTAGTATTTATTTGTTGTAGTGAAAATCTGATTGTGGTAGTTAATTTCTCATACAATTGTTTTCATATCTGGATTGGCTAAGCCATGACTTCGATTTAGATTATAGCGGGTTTTTTGGGGCTAATATGTAAACAAGCACTGCAGTCCCTGTTGGCATATTTCTAATTTCTGGTGACCGCTGGTGTCTGGTAGGGCACAACTGTGAGAGTGGAGTTTGGTGATGCTACAACTGCTGCTGATCCTGCAGGTGCACATGTCATCAGCCAGGCTTTTCCTCACACCTATGGGCAGCCGTTGGCTCATTTCCTGAGGGCAACTTCCAAGGTGCCTGAAGCACATATCATAACTGAACATCCACCTGTTAGGTTTGTATTTGTCTGTTTCATTCTTCTGTGTTCTAGTCTACCTAGGAAGTGCCTGATCTTATATATATGGGAGTTACACTTTTCTTGTTACTTCTGGTGGTGTTGTGAATAGATTAATCACAATTTGTTATGGTTTCTGAGAATTTTCAGTAGAAATGGAAGAACTGTAGTTTGACAAAATTAGCATTAGGCAAATTTAGTATTTGCATCTGTATCTTGAGCTCAAGTTCCAAGTTGTGCTTTGATTAGTGATTTTGTAAAAAGAATCAGGCTAGGCTACTCATCTTTTGCAGTTTCCACTTAACATTTTTATCACGATAAGAAGGCTTGAATACCTTGTTTAAACTGTTGGAGGGGATATGTGGCATATTAATCTACAAATGAATTGTACTGTTTTTTAGTAACAACTATTTGATAAATGTCTATGTCATGATGATGTTATATACCTTGGATGGTTCTGTTTCATACCTTCTAAGCATATAATTCATAAAAAAAATGTTGCTTCATTTTGAAGTGGCTTTTCTTTTTCCCTTTAACTCCATCTCTTGGAAAGTTTGTGCCTTTGTGGTGCCATTCAATCATTTTCTTATAATCCAAGCCTGGACAAAGGACATGGAAAGGTTAGGCTAGCATAAATGTTAACCTATTCTTGTGCTGATTTGCCTGTTGCTATGTCTTTGGATTCACATGAAAGTTACTTTTATTAGTTCATATAACACTTCATATGTTTTTGCATGGCACATTGCAGGGTAGGTGTTGTATTTAGTGGGAGGCAATCTCCAGGAGGTCACAATGTGATTTGGGGTCTTCATGTAGCAATTAAGTGTCACAATCGTGATAGTGTGCTCCTTGGCTTTCTTGGTAAGCAATGTTAAAATGTTTGTTTCCATTACCTAGGTTTTGGTTGTCTCATCTTCCATTCACATGATCATCTAGCATGTAATGCCACACCTTTAAGAAAAGCTATTTCCATCTAGTTTTGGAGTGACAAATTGTTATCCCTTTTCCTGCTTTAGGAATTCATTTCTTGAACAATGTATGATGGTACTTGTTTAGAGAAACACTGGAGTTAGCTCTAAACAGTAGCTTTGCTCCTATTTATTTGTTTTGCCTGTGATTGAGCAATGAATTAATATACAAAACACTTCTGGCATCAGGTCATATAGTTGGCTTAGCCAAAGTTGGGCTTAGTTTGTGAAGCCAATATAGAGTAAACTGTAGTGGACAAATGGTAAAAAAATGCTTGAATTCTACATTGGTAGTTATTTTGAATTAGATATATCAATGGCCCTTTGTATTTGACAATTAGGATACATCAGCTACTTAATGCATTTTTTGAGTTTCAATGTGGCTGCTTTGGATATCTATAAGACTAGGTTTCATCTTTGATAAGTTTGAATTTCAGAATTTTGCATTGCATTTTTATGATAGGTGGAACTGATGGCCTTTTTGCACAAAAGACTTTGGAAATTACAGATGAAGTTCTTGCTACTTATAAGAACCAAGGTGTGTTGAGTCCATGCTTCACTTTTATCTTTGCATTTGATGGCTTTCTTCTCTAACATTCAGTTTTATTTTTAACTTGTAAGGTGGTTATGATTTACTTGGCCGGACAAGGGATCAAATTAGAACAACCGAGCAAGTAAATGCTGCAATGGCTGCTTGCCAAGCTTTGAAGTTGGATGCCCTTGTCATTATTGGAGGCATGCGAATTAATCGAAGTCTTTCTAATTGCTCAGGATTGATTTTATAACTCTGTCTTCGTACTAAATATTATTGCTTTCTAGGGGTTACATCAAACACCGATGCTGCACAACTTGCTGAGACTTTTGCTGACCGTAAATGCCCAACAAAGGTGATAAAAGTTCCTTTTTACATTTTAGAATTTTGAATAGTGAACCTTTAATGTGCCTTTCTGGTTCAATACGGATGCTTCCTTTACGTAGTAATAATTGTTGATTTTTTATGTATTGTCAATGGAGAATGCCTCTGTCTTTGCTGTGGTTTCTATATTTTGAACGTTTATAAAGAGGTTGACGTGCTATGAGCAAATGCCTCTTTGGTGTAAGCAATCTGTTCTCCCAATTTTGGGAATTTTGGATATTTAATTTTGTGGAGTAATGTAAGTTATTCCAATTACAGGTTGTTGGTGTCCCTGTAACTCTGAACGGTGATCTTAAGAATCAATTTGTGGAGACAGATGTTGGCTTTGATACAATATGCAAGGTATGAGTAGTTTATATATCAGTTTGGTTTAGTTTGACCTTTTGCTTTACTTTTCAATACATTGCACTTGCTTATGTTGTAATTAGGAAATGGACATTCTAGCTTTAATGTTCATTTTGCAACAATTCAGTTTATCTGGTTTCTGTGAACTTAAATGTGAATTTTGATTTCTACTTAACTTGTGTAGGATTTAGACTATTTCTTCCATTTCCATGACACTCTGAACCCGGTTCCTAGTTAACTTTAACCTTCCTTTTTTCAGGTTAATTCTCAGCTTATCAGCAATGTCTGCACTGATGCTCTTTCAGCTGAAAAGGTTTTCTAAATAAAATGCACTTCGTCTTTGTATGATTGACAATTTCAAATTTAGTGGAGAGACTTTCGCTTCAGAGCTGCATATTGTTACTTATTTTCTGACTTTTCTTTACTAGTTCAATTATCTCTGCAGTATTATTATTTCATTCGTCTTATGGGCCGCAAAGCTTCTCATGTTGCTCTAGAGTGCACTCTCCAGTCGCATCCTAATATGGTTAACTTTCCTTGTGTTCTTTTCTGATTTTTACCTTACTTTTGAAAACTGGAAACTAATTCACTTTTACTTCTCAGGTTATTCTTGGTGAGGAAGTGCAGGCATCAAAACTTACCCTTTTTGACATCACCAAACAGATATGTGATGCAGTCCAGGCCAGGGCTGAACAAGGTTTGAAGTTTGTGCTATTTTCATGGTATATGCTTATAGTCATTGATTAGTGCTCATCCTTTGACATGCTATTTGTTGTGAGCAGACAAGTATCACGGTGTCGTACTTATTCCTGAGGGCCTTGTGGAAAGTATTCCGGAGTTATATGCTCTACTCCAAGTAGATGGCTCTTCTTCTCTTACCTCATATATTTATATTAGAACAATACAAATTGCACAAATATCTGCCTGTGAAGGTGAAAATTGTTTAAATGACAATCCTTTTCTAATTGCAGGAAATTCATGGTTTGCATGGACAAGGCATTTCTGTGGACAACATTTCTTCTCGTCTCTCACCCTGGGCTTCTGCTTTATTTGAATTTTTACCTCCATTTATCAGAAAACAGGTTTGTACTTTCTTACATTTCAAATGTTCAGTGCACATTACTACAGTGCTGGTAATATAATAACAAGACATTCTATGATGCAGCTACTGCTTCATCCAGAATCAGATGACTCTGCACAACTTTCCCAGGTAACTTGTCTTTGTTTTGTTAACTAATGTTGTTTATGATCTCTAGGATTTGTCTAACATTTCGTCCTTGCTTTTGTCTGCAGATTGAGATGGAAAAACTTCTTGCTCAGTTGGTTGAGACAGAAATGAATAAAAGGATGGTAAGTTGGTCTATGTTTTGTATCATCGAAAAATGAGACAGTATTTCTGTAAGGGCATATTTATCTCTTGCTTATGTTCAGAATTCTGGTCAAGGAAATTCACTAGGTGTTTCCCTAGCTTTTCTGCCCCTTGCTAGTAATCTCATGTTTAGAATATCCGTTTCTGACTAGCTCTCATGGATTCAACTCTAACTCCTTTTTGAAATCTTCTATACATTTTTAGAAAGAAGGTACATATAAAGGAAAGAAATTCAACGCAATTTGCCACTTCTTTGGTTATCAAGCCCGTGGATCCTTACCCTCAAAATTTGATTGTGACTATGCCTATGTAAGTCAATATAAAGAGTACCTTCCCTTCAGTGAAAGTGCCATCATTTTTAAGAAGACATATACCTGCTTCTGTCTTCAGGTTCTTGGGCACATATGTTACCACATTCTAGCTGCTGGTTTGAATGGTTACATGGCTACAGTAACAAATCTGAAAAACCCTGTCAACAAGTGGAAGTGCGGTGCTGCACCAATCACGGTTGGAACTCAAACTCTTGTTTCTATCCCGTCAGTTTTCATAGTTGCATATGCATGAGATAAGTCCCAACTACTATCTTTTCTTGAACTGGTGAAAGTATCTAACACTTTTTGTTACATCCAGGCGATGATGACTGTGAAGCGCTGGTCTCGTGGTCCTGGGGCTTCTTCAATTGGAAAACCTGCCGTACATCCTGCTACTATCGAGTTGAAAGGAAAAGCATATGAGTATGTTATATTTTGTGTGTAACTTTGTTTCTTCCAATTTTATTGTGCTGTATGTACGAGTATGGAACTCAGTATGTTTAATTTACACCAGGATGTTAAGGCACAAGGCTTCCAACTTTTTGATGGATGACATATACAGAAACCCAGGTCCGCTACAATTTGAGGGCCCTGGTGCTGATTGTAAACCCATTACCTTGTGCGTTGAGGATCAAGATTACATGGGCCGCATCAAACTTCTTCAGGAATATCTCAACAAGGTCTTCCACTCCTTTAAATGCTATAACTTATACTGCATATCTCTAAATAATCAAATGGAGATTTCAAAGTTAGTAGAACCCTCAAGATACATTATTTAAAATTTTAACTATTGCAGGTCAAGAGCATTGTGAAGCCAGGGTGCCCCCAAGAGGTCTTGAAGGCAGCTTTGAGTGCAATGGCCTCCGTAACTGATGTACTAACAGTGATGTCCTCACCACAGTTTGCTAGCCAATTACCACTCTGAACTCGCATAAAACAGATTCAGCAGATCGGCAAGCATTCGAGTTATTCCTTTCGCTTCTGGTGAGCTTTTGTAGGCATTAGGATCTTTTGCGTTTTCATCCGGCTGTTTGTTTGTGTTTTAAGTTTTTTATGTACTATTAAAGCTGCAGAAATAATTCATACCTGGTTGGTGCAACATTATGAATTCAGATCAAAAGTTCTTTTTTTTTATAATTTTTTTATTGTTTGAAATTCTTAATCATGTATATGTGAGTATCAACTTGAGATGATAGCTTCTGCAATGGTTTTTAGAATCATGGCTTTATCTCACCTCAGAATTCGAGCGTGTTGTCGATTCAGAGATAGGACATAGGACTCGCTTTGGAAGAAGTTGAAGGATCTCAGGTTCTAGAGTCCTTAGTTGCTCAAATTTCTGTAATTCTTTTTAACGTTTTCTTTTTCCCCCTAGAATGTAAGAATAATATTGTTCAGTAATTTGTTACTTTGTTAATGATTAATGAAACAATTAAGTTATTTAAATCAACACATACATATCTCAAGAATTAGCTGCTGTTGTTCTGTTCTTGATGTTAGAACATATATATGCAGGTTGATGAAGTGCATATATATGTTGGACATTCTTTGAGAAGTATAACATAACAACAGTTGGACATTCTTACCTTTCTCTCAAAATTATTTCAAGTTTTTTGTTTTTTGTTGAAACTCTCTATTTTGTAGTAAATTACTAAATTCTTGATATATGTATTTTAGTTTAAATAAATTTATTGTTTTCATTAATAATAAGCAATATTATTTTTTCTCTCTTGTTTCTATCATTTGAAAAATAAAATCAACAAATTTCTCCTTAACATTATTTATTTTTCTTTTGTTTTTTTAGCAGAACCAAACAATTGTTCGATAATCGTGAAAATTTCATCCCACTAATTTCAACAAAATTCTCCGGCAAGAAGTTTTACGAAAAACTAATTTTTCGTTCAAGAAACATGAGCATTTCATCTGAGGAAAACAACCACAAATACCAAGATGCATTTGTTGATTCTTCGAAGAAAATTGAAAGAAAAATACAAGAACATGAAACATGCATGACTCAATTTCTTAGTTTTTCTTCTCTTATAAGAAAAGAAAAGTACATTTATTTTTTTCTTGAAAACATTTTATAAAATCAATCTAGTACAACTGCTCCACCCCTTTCTTTTTCCTCCCAGAAAAATAAAGAAAAATTAAATCTTTCTCTTCCTTGAACCATGAATTCCGGTGAGAACAGCGGCGGTGGCGGCGAAGGAGGAACTCCAGCAGTGTTTAAGGGAACTCATTATTCATTTTTCAAGACGATGGTAGCTCTCCTTCTGTGGTTGGGAGCCATCCATGTTAACGTAGCTCTCGTTTTTGCTTCTCTATTCTTCTTTCCGGCGAAGCTCTCCGTTGGGTAATGAATTCTCCCATTTTAGCCTGATTCTGGAGAAATTTGATTTCTGGTTTTTTTTTTTTTGCAGTGTCTGGCGGATAAATCTGATCTTTGAGTTGTTTGATTGCTTCAGTTTGAAGGGTGTTTGTTGAATGCTGTTTGCTCAAATTTGTAATCTTTTTAAAGTTATTTGGTTGCTTGAATTGTAGGTTGTTCGCTAAATCTTTTTTTGTTTTCGAGTCAATTTGACCACAGTTGCTTCCTTAAAATTTGTTCTTGGAGATTTGGTTGCTTTAAATTTGCAGGATGTTTGCTGCAAATATTATCTTTTGAATCATTTGGTTGCTTGGATAGCAGAGTGTCTGTTGAAAATTCTAATCTTTGAGTCATTTGGTGGATTTCAGGGTGTTTGCTTTGTTGCTGTTCTTTATGGTTATCCCTCTGAACGATAAGAACAAGCTAGGGAGGAAAGTGGCCAGGTAATTTCCATGGTTTGTTTTGAGTGGTTTAAGATTTTCTGTGCTTTAGGGATTGAATGCTGTGGAGTTGGGTTAGTTAGTCATTCTTAGTACTGGAATGTCGAAGTTTGGTGAGTCGCCTCTTTTGGTTTGAGTATGTAGAATGTTTTGAGTTTACTTTACTTTCTCTCTTTTTGATTTGGCCTAGTTATTAATTGTTACTATTGCTGCAGCTTCGAGGCGTTAGGCATTATTAAGACTACCAATGTATAGTTTTCTGGGGTTCTTGTAGATTTTCAATAAGTTTGATACAACACCAGAGAGTTATTGCTTGTTGTTGGTTTCAGAGAGTAGCCTTATTTTGTTCAAGGTTTCAAGACGTTTGGATAGTTTTATAGAATATGTTGTTCTATCAATTAGTCTTGCAGCATTGCTTGTTGGATTAAAACTATGAAAAGCCAATGTTTCCTTTTGATATTTGTGCATTGTATAGTGATCTTTTTCTACTTTTTCGCTTGGATGGGAGGAGCAGGTTTATTTGTAAATATGCTGTTGGGTATTTTCCTTTAACGCTTCATGTGGACGACATCACAGCTTTTGATCCAAACCAGGCCTATGGTGAGCTACATATGAGTTTTGTAATGTCAGTATTTAGTTTGCTCTTTTCTTATGATATGATGGAGCCGATATAGGAATGTAAATACTTTATATGGCAGTAATGGAGAATAGGTGAAGGGTATCGCTGCAGTGAAGAGTATAAAAAATATAGTTAGTCATTATCTTTTACCAAACTTATATCAGTCATTGGATAGAGACTGGTACTGTTCATGTGGTCATTGAGTGTTCGTGTCTGTATACATCGGAACTAGCTCTGGTTCTCTTGTCAATTATTTGTCTGAGATGGTTAATTTGAGTGACTGTGAGTGGCTGATAGTGGGTGATTGAATGCAGTCTTTGGTTATGAGCCACACTCGGTGCTACCTATTGGTGTTGGTGCTCTTGCTGATCTCACAGGGTTCATGCCAATTTCAAAAATCAAAGTCCTAGCGAGCAGTGCTGTGAGTTTTTCCGCTCCTTTCGATTTTGTTCCTTCTAGATGATATGTACAGGTCCTTACTGACTCCATTTACCTTGTTCAGGTATTCTACACACCATTTCTAAGGCAGATATGGACATGGCTTGGTCTGATTCCAGCTTCCAGGAAGACTTTCCGCAAATACTTGGAAACTGGGTATAGCTGCATTGTGATTCCAGGAGGTGTTCAGGAAATGCTTCACATGGATTTTGACTCTGAGGTCTTCTTTTTCTATTATTAACTTGGAAATGTTCTTTGTTCAAGACTTCCTTTCAACGACACAATATGTTTTATTAGTCTGTGTACCTGGGTACTGTTTATGTATGTTGGCCAAATTGGTGCTTGTATGTTGTATGCTGACCTCTTGATCAGTTTTCCAACTGCAATCCTGTTAATTGTTCATCCATTTATGTGGATAGTTGGTATATACGCTGATGCCTCTCTTTCCCTCAAATGCAATAGGTTGCTTTTCTCCAGTCAAGGAAAGGATTTATTCGCATAGCCATAGAGATGGGTCGACCAGTAGTTCCAGTGTTCTGCTTCGGTCAGGTATTGCTTTATCTTTTGTTTCACGTCCTTTTTCTTCTTTTTCTTGGGGAGAGAACTCTTTTTACATTGATCATCATTTTTTTTCCATGCATTTTTGTTGCTGCTCACTTTTTTCAACTTTGTTTTGCAACTAGAGTTTCGTGTATAAGTGGTGGCGACCTGGAGGGAAGCTGTTTGTCCAGCTTGCAAGACTACTTAAGTTTACTCCCTTAGTTTTCTGGGGGAGGTTTGGGTAAGTACTTGAACCTTGATCATATGTTACTTTCTGGTTTTGAATGCTTCTTTATTTCAGGACTAACTGTCTCACTTCTTGTGGTGCAGGACGCCAATACCATTTCAGCATCCCATGCATGTTGTTGTTGGAAGGCCTATTGAGGTGACAAGAAATCCTAACCCGACCACAGACGAGGTGCAGACCCCTTTACCATGTTTTCGGTCTTGCTGTTCCAATGTTCCTGTCTGAACAAAGGGTTATCATGCGTGCTTTTTTCTGTCCTTTCTCTGAATCAGAATTAACATACACTGCTTGTCAGTTGACCTTGTCCCTTTTGGTTTTGGAATTTGAATACTGCATGCGTGTTATGTTCTATTAGACTTCACCTTAAGGTTCATTAGGAAACTGTTTCCCCTTTTGTGATACATGATTCCACTAATATGCTACAATGGTTGAGATGCTGAAAATTTTATTTTTTTTTTGTTTATGTTTCTTGTGTGGGCAGGTGAATGAAGTTCATAGAAAGTTCGTGACATCTTTGGAGGAATTATTTGAGAGATACAAAGGCAAAGTTGGTTATCCTGATCGTCATTTGAGAATACTTTAAAGTCGCCTGATTGCTACTGTACACCTTTTCTGTTGGTCGGAGTCATGCCTCTAGCTTTGATGAAGAACAAGCAGACATAGGTGCCTGTAACATTCACAAAGGCTCTTGATCGTCGCCTTTGGAAGTTGAATACATGATCTGCCAGCCATCGAATTACACCCAATGTATCATTGACAACGTTAGCTACTTATTAGAAGATTTTATGCTGAAAAAGACTTATGAAAAAAACGCCTCGTTCAACTTGTATAACTTGTACAGGCTGGATTTAAAAGTTGTAAATATGTATGATGACCATTGGAAAGATTCTAGGTGAATTTTATTTGATGAATTATATATGTTCACAAGTTCTGATAACATGAACATTCATTGTATTCGCAGATACCTACTGTAAAATCTCACCAGGTTCAAACGGAATATATCATTTTCTTGAAAGAAATTTCCAGCAGTCACAAAGCTTCATTCGTGCCGAAAAGAGTCAACGGTAAAATTTCCAGAAGAACAGATGCCTCACAGTCATATAATAACAATAATGAGAACTTGTACACATTGACATAGATTTCAATTTACTATTTTTGGACATATACAACAAGAGAGTAAATATTTTTGGAGTATAATGCAAACATGAGATGAGATGAGAGGGGTAACGGTGTTGGACTCTCTTCCAGTACCCGTTACGCATGCTTAAAAAAATAGGTATGGGACTGATGCGGAATTCCATTTCCAGCATCTACTATGAAGCAAACTTATACCTAATGGAGATATTAATGTATGTTCTATACTTTATACGGGCTGTCAGATTCCACTTCTGATGCCCTTGACTGTGGTGAGATGGGAGCTATCCGAGCTCTCATGGTTTCAGCCCCATTCATCAGAGCAAAACACTATCTCAGTTGTGGTGTCTCTGCCTATCATCAACGATGAACTACCTGCAAAGCAATTGATCATGCTATACTCAAATACAATACAATATCAAGAACTAAAGATGAAAATTTTAGCATGATCTTGAATCACTGTTAAAGACATTCTTAACTAACCTATAAATTGCAAAGACGAATACTTGCAAGGAAAGACGAGAATGCCGCTCGAGTGGCAGCAGATCTGTTCTTTGTCCTGCTGCAATTTAAGGATTACCTGCTAAAATCAAATTAAGAGAAGGAAAAGTATTAGCGGTTCTGGGTGTTGAGGAAAAATTAAAATGTTAGGTAAGAGGGCATGCCTCATGATTTTAGACAATGGGAGAATTCAGTCAGCCTGCTGTTTGGTCAGACACACTGCCTTGTTGGAACTGCTGAGAGCGGACAGGAAGGTAGAACTGAGGCTGGGAACCAGTTGGTGATATCATCCCTGTTAGGAAACCTAAGAAAGTGTATCACAGGCGCATAAACAAAGAACAAATCGTTGCATGACATAAAATTTGAAGAATAGAGCCCATCTATAAGTATCCTAAGAAATAACTCTTTATGGAACTCTTGCCTGAGGGATAAGCAGAAGCTTGATTAGCAGGCACAGACCCAGTGTTTGTTCCACCGAGTTGCACCAAAGTTTGGCTTGGAACTGCGTAGCCTTGAATAGTAGGATAATTATTCTGCACTTGAAATAGAATGAGCCATTTGTGCAAATGGGTAAACAGGCGCACCATTTGTTCCAGGAACTCTGTAAATCTGAACATACTGCTGGCCCCCATAAAGACTGTTTAAATTCTGAAATATAAGTTATATTAACAATTGGAAAGTGATGTCACCATGAACATGTAATCATTAGCAAAAGAAGTAAATGTGCTCATAATTTTTCCCTGACCTGCGTGTACATATAGTCATGCCCGTATGCTGTGTAGCTGCAGAAAGAAGCAACTCATTGAGAACATTTTATCGAGCAACAGTTAAGTGCAACAACAATTAAAGCTGCATCACTTGCAAAAAAAGATAGCTAAATGAATTCTAAAAACAAAATGCAACGCAGAAGCCAAAATCAATACAATTTTATAAGGAAAATACTACAAGGTTGCATGATGACTTACCCATATGGTGGATAAGTGAAACTATGCTGGTAAGTGTACGGAATATGTTGGTTATAAGCAGAGCTTCCAATATAGCCACCTCTAGGAACTGGCAGGCTTCCAATTAAAGGAACTGCTGGCCTCACTCTTGCCACTATTAATTGAATAAAGACAAATTTTAAATTGCATATACAAAATTTGGCATAGATATCAAAATTCTAAGAAGATAAACATAAGAGCAAATGTTTTATCCATTTGGTGTATGATCATGTATAGACAATATGACAATAATCGACAAAACCCAAAAAGACAATTTAAAAAATTGTGTTCAATTTCATAATTCAAACAGACACCTGATATATTAGGAATGTAAGCACAACACTTCAATGAGACAAGATCATAACTTTCAACTACAACTTATAAAGGTACACTATACTAAGTAACTATGACCAAATTTGCACATGTAGAATAAAGGAATGGAGTAGGAACACAAACCATAAGGAACAGGCGATAGCTGAGGACGGCCAAGAGAGGCCAAGTTACAGTTCGCCTGTCTACCATCAATAGTTGGGCTTGGATCAACACAAGCTCTTTTTGCCGATTCAGGATCACGAAACGTAACCTACATTTTCATTAGAACAAGACATCAAGCATGTAATACTGGCAATTTCCACACCATTCTACCAATCATTTCTGCCAAATTCGCCTACCAAACCAAAAAATTAATCAACAAAGTCCAACATTCGTGACCAAAAACAAAACTTTTCATCGCTGAAACATTGAAAAGCAATTGACTTACAAAGCCATAACCTTTAGAGCGGCCTGTATTCTTGTCAGTAATAACAACTGCTTCCAGAATTTCGCCGTAAGGCTCGAAGTGACAACGAAGGCCGTCGCTCTGTGTCTCCCAAGCAAGACCACCAACAAACACCTTGGTGTATGTCGTGTCTCCAAAAGGAGAGCTCAAGTAATGAAGCTCACCAGCAAAACTCCCAAGTGCTCCACCGCCGGCCACCGGGTGTCGGCCGGCCATCAAACTCCCGAAAAAAACTTGCGTTGAACAACCAATCCAAGTTGAGATATAGAATAACAAAAAGTTAATGAATTTGAAAAAAATGAGTTGTTGTATGATCAGACACAGAGCAATCCAGTTGTCGGTATGAAATATCAAATATTTAAATGGACCATGAATAGAAACAACCCGAACTTTGGTGCCATGATGAATAGAAAAACCCTAACTGTGGTGGTAGGGGAGAAAGATTGTGTCAAAAGGAGACATGGGTTTGTTGCAACATTACTGGAATATGGTATTATTCCATGAATTAAGTACGAAAAACCAAATAATTTTGATCGAAATTTTTTTTAAAGAAAATTACGGAAGGGAATGTTTCAATGATTCCTTGGAGAGAGGAGTGAAGAAGAAAGAAAACAGAACAGGGGAGAGAAAGGAAAGCAAAGCAGGGGAAGGCTAAAATAAAAAAAGGAACACTTTTTTTGCTTTGATTTGATTTTCGTATCGAGTTTGTAGAAAGCTTCACAAAGCAAGCAAATAGAGGTGTTGGCTCGTGGGTCCCGCACTCTTCTTCTCCATTGATTGATTGTCTTGTTTTTTATTTTGTTTTGCATACGAGAAAATGAAAGTTACATTCGAAATTTTGGATAAGATTTTGCTATTTCTATGCTGGACTTTCTCTTCAAAGCTTCAAGCTTTCTTCTTACGGATTTCAAAGAACACGTTGAAAAAGCTTGTACATTCAATTTGTATTCAAAATATGCAACAAGAATCTAATAATAGCAAATTCACTTGACGTCCTTTTGGAGTTTTGACTCTTTAACAGAGCACGCATGTAGTATTACTCTTCAAAAAATTCCACAAAAGAAACTAGAAAAGAAAATCTATCAATACATATAAAAGAGAAGCCTGAAGTTGTTATCAAGCCTATGATGATTATTATCAAGTGAAAAGTTGTATATCTGAAGGGAAAACAAAAATAGAGCTTGCTGCAGGGAAGCTAGATGCAGTTACGTTACCCCTTGGTAGCACCTGATGGCCTGATGCCAGCGGAACAAGCTCGTAACTGATGATATGTTCGGTTTTGGGAAGAACAGAAACAAAGTCACTATGAGCCAGGTCCAGTAGAAACAAAGGACTGCCAGTCGCCAGGAAAATACTTCAAATCTCCTGCAGTAACTTAAGATTTTGAATCCTAAAATGGAATAAGGGAATACCAAGGGTGGAATGCCGAGAGCACCCTAAGTTCCCAACCAATGGAGGCTTCCCCATGTTCAATCCAACTGAAACGGATGTCAGTTCTTCATAAGAGAATTTCAAAGATTAAGTTTCCAATAAGAAATCCACGCTGTTTATAGCACATTCACATTACATGTCTAAAATCGAACCAGTTTGATCTACTACAGACTAGACACTATATACATAGCTGAACTAAGTCTCCCTCTTTTTAAATACCACCAAGTCCACAAACACAAATGCATACCAAAACCATTTCTCAACAAATAACCAACCTCATACCAAAACCAATCAACCATCTTCCTCTCAATCCAATAATACTAAAACAAGTGAAACCTACATGGTTCTACGAGAAACTTCATGCAAACATTCCACCTTTCTCTACCCAATCCCTTAGAAAACATTCCTCTAACCAATGGCATTGTCAAAATAAGTAATCAGGGTTTCTCTCCATCAATAGTACAAGAACAAAGTGAAACTATATGTAAAGATTCTGTTTGGCATTGCGTTAGAAAAACAGCTTTTTAATTTTTAATTTTATATTTTCATACATATTTTATAAATATACAAAAAATTTATTTAAAAATTTAAATAATTTAAAAATATTTTAATTAGCAAATTTCTTATATTATATATTTTTATTATTTTTATAAAAAAATTAATTTATTTTTCATAAAAAAATAAAAATAGTTTTTATTTCAAAATAATTTAATTTTATAACCACTTCCAAAACGCAGCCTATCTTTCTCTTCCCAATCCCTCAAAAAATATCGTTTTAACCGATACTAATTCAAATCATCAACAAGGACTTCAAAAGCGAACAAAAACACAGAGAGAGGTTGGCGAGTAATTCCGTACTTGAGATTGTCAACATCATTGCAGGCTTGTACCGGCGTGCCGGATTCCGGCAACATCACCACACCGAAACATAACAGCAACAACTGCCTGCACCATTCTCCGGTGCTTTGCAAGCCAATCTCTCTTCACGACTCCACCAGGCGGCGACTTCTGCTGCTGCTGACCCAACGGATCAATCACATGCCTCTCACGTGACATTTTACCGGCAGCCTCTGCAGTCCGCGCAAACCCACGAACATTGATCGGTGGTTGAGTTGAGTGAAGGTAAGAGGAAACAGTTTGGTGGAGAACTTGGTCGCCACCGATCAGAGAGATTAGAAGACTGGTGCTGTTCGTAATTATTCTGGATTTCTCCCATTGCCGGAGATTGCTTTCAGGTTCCGGCGATCGATCGACCGAGATCGATCTCCGTTGATTGATAGCAACGATAATAACTGTAGTAACGAGAATGTTTATGACCCGTCCCTGGGCCTTGATCGGCACTGGACTAACCCGGCTAGTCCAGCTAGCCTAACCCATAAATCAATACAAAGCAATAATACAAATTTTTTAAAATTTTGACAATATCTTTCCTAAAATTTAAAGGCAAAAATCATACAAATTCATTATGATAACAAGAACCAGCAATTTACGCATAGGTACAAAAATAATCTTAAATTTTCAAATAACTAATTAAACATATAAATACTATCCTGGACTGTTACAAGCTACAAGCTGATACCATTTTCAAATAAAAACAAAAATATAAATACAACTCAATATACACAAATGAATGAGAACATATAATTCTTCGAAGTTACGGGCTAACTAAAGTATGAAAACATAAATGCATACCATCGTTACATCACTCTGATCCACGTCACCGAACACCGTTCAAACTAACTCTACTCTACAACAACCGGGAGAAATCAAAGAAAAAATGATTGATCCCAGTGAGGTGTAAAATCAAAATATATCATTTAAGACTTATAATACACTATCCTAATATTAACTCACTATATCTCTATATGAAACAGATGTAATGATAAATAAGATCGAATCTTACTAAGTTCTGAGTCGTTCAATACCAACTTAGTCTTTAGGCAGAAAAGATACAATAAAAATGCGATGCAACACGCTGCAATCATTCCTTTAATAAAGACATTACATTATATACATGAAGTTATATAGCTTAATCCTCCTAAAAATTTACATGTGCCAATCTAAGTATTCAACCATACACTATTCACATGATCTCTATGGCTATTTGTGTATGTCATATGTATAATCTCCTTTCCAAGCCATTAATACATTCATGCATATAACGAGCATATTTATATGAACTACAAAATGATATACCATAAGTGATCAAGTAAGACTATATCTCTAACTCGCATCGCTACAAACTACTTGCACATGTGCATACAAATATACCAATCGTATACATAACCCATCTCTTTGGAATGCTTATGTATGTTCATACCATTCATAACAATAACCTTTAGATGCATGCATATATGAATCCGTGCAGTAGATCAACATGCACTTATACTATCAGTCTGATGGTTATGCATGTGTGTGCATCTATAAATATGATTCAATATTCGTCTGGAAATCGAGATAGAGTAGAGGGTCAAAATCATGCCTATTTTATCTATATATGTGGCCGTGCATGCACATCAAACTGTTTGTACAACATCAAACTGTTTCACAGTTTTGTGCTCAAGCTAACGATAATCTAATTGTCAACGAAATTACTCTCAGGCTTACAAGCCTTAGCATTCAAAAATTTTCCCATGTAGTTACTTGTTACCTTAACATTGGAAACCAAAATATTCAATAGAAACACTTGACTTAAGTTACTGGAGCTGTGCTGTGAACCAGAAATCTTCCCAAAAGAAGTTGTCAAGCCTGTATTGTGAAAAACAAAGTTGCTTGGAAAAACAACATAAGAATTTCCAAATAAACAGTTATAGTATATGAGGCTGATCATCAATTAACATAGCCTGAAATCAACCATGTTACTCGGAAACTTCTGCTAAATATAATCTAATTTTTGAGTACTTTTATCCCTGATTAAAAGAATTGAATATCATGATACATACATTGTAGGCTATGTAAAATGCAGTAGTCATGCTCCCAGACCCTTCCATAACTGCACGAATCTTGTTTACCTGAATGGACAAAACACAACAATCGACATTTTGTTTATTGCCAACAAATCAACACCTCACACAAATCAATTTGTACTAGACACTGACGAACAATCAGCAAACTTCACAACCCAAACGACATGAAACTTGACTCATAACACCCTTGTTCCTTTTGGGAAAGAAAACATCAAGAAGCAGCAACCCAACTGACGAATGGAAAAGCATAGCATTAGCACAATCTAAAACATTAATAATAATAATCATAATATCCAGAAATGAAGCGGAGCCGATTAATCCAACTGCAAGCATGCTGTTAATCGTCAAACTCTGCGTTCAACTTTGATCTTCGTCGCTTTCAATCTTGTCTATGGTCGCCTTCTAAAAATTAAGAAGAAGAACAAACAAAGACTAATTATAGAATTGAAAGAGCTACTTTTAATCAATGCATTAAGATGTAACATATATACACAGAGAGAGTTCTTACCTTGGTTGATCAGCCTTGAGCAAGGTGGGAACAGAGAGGCCACTCTGAGCAATCGTCGCGTTCACAAATCTCCCGGAGCATCTTGGCTGTTCCTTCCTCAGTTCGCAGCATATTAAGTGACGGGAACTCGAGCCTTCTGCCGAACAACCATTGCGGCAGGGAATCCATAGAGTTTGAGTGCAGATAAAGCTGCTCCAGCTTGGGAAGACTAGAGACCGTTTGCAGTCCGTTGTTGTTTTTAAGACCCAATTTTCTAAGGGATGGAAGATGGCCAAGCTCTTCCAATCCTGAATTCCATATGTACAGCTGCGCTAAGGATCCGGCTCCATAGCGATAGAAGCTAGATGGAAGAGACTTCAGCAACGGGCATCCGATAATTCCGAATTCTTCCAAACAAGGGAAGGCTTTACAGATCCCTCCATCACTTCCTTCGTCTTCTTGCATATCCCACTTCCATTCTTCCCAGTTATCCATTCTGTTGAAAAACAAATGTTTCAGCTTGGGAAACATAACCTTGTGTGGAGAATAAGAAGAAGAACCTCCATGATTAGTGAGGCCGAGAAACTCTGGGCCGATAATTCTGACAGCCGATGCATCACTGATTCCGAGGTGCTTCAAGTTTGGGAGCATGCCAAGTGGTGGAAGGTTTGTGCAATAATTACATCCGTTCAATTGCAAATGCAATAGATTAGGAAGATAATTATAAGAGATCCAACCGGGGAACCTTCTTCCAAAAAAACCAAAGATCCTCAAGTCCTCGAGACAATCCGGAGGCAACAAAAAGAACTCAAACACCTTCTCAATGCTCTCCTCGTCCATTTCAGTTTGAGTAGGCGGTGTGCATCGCAAATTCAAATGCTCCAAGCAGCTGTTATCTCTTAGTATGCTTTCCAATTTTGTATTTTTATCATCTAAAACTTTTGCTCTCTCTAGGTGCTTAATGTAGAGCATGCGAAGGTAGCGGAGGCAAGATAAATCTTCCAAACTGCACCATTTTGTTCGGCTTTGTTGTGGCAAAACATCCCGATGGTGAATATTAAATCCCCAAACTTCTTGGAGTTTATTCAGGTTTTGCAATCCTGCTGGCATACCCTCCAGTTCTGTAGACCGAATGTTAATACTTCTCAGGTTCTGAAGTCTAACTATACTCGTTGGAAGGTTCCGTTGGATTTTACAATCAGTGAGATATAGGAAGAGGAGGTTTGGAAGGTCTCCAATGCTGTCAGGCAATTCTCTTATGCTAATATTGAAAAGAAGCAGACATCTCAAGTGTATGAGATTTTGTATAGAGGATGGCAGACGTCCAATAGGAGCATCCGCCAAGTGCAAGATTCGAAGGCGCTTGTTGGCTTTGCAAATCTTATTGATGCCCTCATCATCCACTTGTGAACCTTCTAAGCCTAAATACCTCAGAGATGTGCATTTTGTAATAAAATCAACAAGCGGAGCTGCATTCGAGTCACTATTATTGGCACTAACTTTAATACGCAAGTTGCGCAATTTCATGGCAGATGTATTATAGTAGGTTATATCTGTTAACTTCTCCGCACATAAATTCTCACCTTGTGTTAGATAACGGCCTAGAACTCTCAAGAGATCATGCATCTGCCATTTTGTTCCACGAACATTTTCAGGCATAACTTGCAACATACCTCTTTGAATGAGTTGAACATAGCAATTTCCTGCTTCTTTTTCAAGGGTAGAATTCTTGAATTCTCTTATTAACCCTTCAGATATCCAAAAATTGCATACAGCTTCCATGTGATGCTTCTCACCGGAACTAGTTAATGAGCAATAAAGAAAGCATTGTTTAAGTTGCGGAGGCAAATCCTTATAACTCAAATACAATGCATTATGAATTTCATCTGGGAGTTTTGTCGATGACCATTCGCTACGTTCGAGAACACCCTCCCACGCACGCCTACTTCTGTTTGTCTCGCATAGCACACCCGCAATTGCACGGATAGCTAAAGGCAATCCTCCACATTTGTCCACAATCTGCACTCCAATATCCTTAAGCCACAAAATCTCACTTTCATCTCCGCCCAACACCACAACTTTACATAATAATAGCCATCCATCCTCGAGAGACATTGGTTCGATTGGCAAGCATCTGACAGCCTTCATTTGATTAGCGATATCTTCTCTTCTAGTTGTAACCAAGACCCTGCTGCCTATTGCTCCACTATGGAGGGGATTCTTCAGTAGATCGTTCCAGATGGACGCGTTCCATATGTTGTCCAGCACAACCAAGAATTTCTTATTTTCAAGGGCATCTTTCACCATGGGCTCGAGCTGTGCTTTTGTTAGAGCGCCTGTGTGATCGACTTTCATAGAAGCCATAATGTCACATAAAAGTTTCTCCTCATCATATATTTCTGAAACACTGACCCATATTTTTACTTGAAAAGCAGCCTCGACTCTGTAATCATTAAACACCTTTTGGGCTAGTGTAGTCTTCCCGATTCCTCCAATGCCCGTGATTCCATACACGAGGATCTTCTCTCGTTCATCCTTCTCTGTTAGAAATTCCACAAGTTTGTCTGTGTTCTCTTCAATCTTTGATCCCACGATGTCTGGATTCAAAACAGGTGAACTTGCTCTACTGCTTCCCGCAATAGTCTTGTCTTCACGCCATGAAGATATATTGGCAATGAGTTGAAACCGAGAGCCTTCTTCAGAGATCTGCTGGAGCTTAAATTTGAGCTCTTTCATTTTGGTCCCAATCTCATGAGTGTGCGCAATCTTGACGAAGCAAGAGGGTAAAGGAAAATAGCATGACAGCGACGATCCAGATGGTGTTGTTGGTTCCTTCGTCTTCTGAGCCTCGATGAAGCATTCATCAAGTATATCTTCTGCATCATACATGACATCCTTGAGCTTGGCAAGCCAATCATTAATGAACTTGTCCTCAATCCTTTTTCTCTCTGCATCCTCAAGGACATTGCTAATACTTTGGAGTGTCTCCCGAAGCCTTTTGACTTCTTGAGGCACGCCTATGAGCATGGAGATCTCTTCCTCCACCATCTTATGCAGGTAATCAGTGAGCCGATTGATGAGATTTTGGGCTATGAACGCCATTGTAGATGAACTGAAGATCTGGAAAAATAGATGGATCAAAGAAAGGGAAGGAGACTGCTGCACCAGAGATTATGATCAGAAACTGCAGTAATTGGCAAACTGATAGACGAAGTTCATAAAAGAAGTTTGCTTATAGAAATGAACAATCTTGCAAGTAACAATTTACAAGTTATAGATGAAATTAACTTTGAAGGGATCCAACTTCCAACCTTCAAGAAGAGCTGGAACAGGATTCCGATCTTGGACTCCAGGAATATATATAAGAACTGTGAAACTTTTTTTTGAAAAAAAAGGTTTAAGAAGAAAGGAAAATATATTTAGTGAGCGAGTGATTTCATAGTAAGTATTACCTCACGCTGAAAGCTTGATCAGCATCACAGCATGCAGTGCGTTAACAGGATGAATCAATGCAGAGAACTAAGAGGAAGACCACCCAACAAAAGAGGCAGAACCTGAAGCAGCAGATCGAAGAGAGATGAACGAGAGAAAGCCGGACTTAGAAGACGCAACCCTGTTAACAAACCTGTCCAGAGAGGGAGAAAAAGACGTATGAATCAAATGTTGGCATCACGTATAAAGGTAAGAATCTAAAATCAACCATATTGCATGCTCACCTTTGTCATCTCTTCGTTTGCGTTCCTGTCTT
Source organism: Acanthochlamys bracteata (assembly GCA_019914995.1). Lineage (NCBI taxonomy): Eukaryota > Viridiplantae > Streptophyta > Magnoliopsida > Pandanales > Velloziaceae > Acanthochlamys > Acanthochlamys bracteata. The sequence continues at coordinate 318,302 of CM034145.1, forward strand.
AGCTGAGAAGACTTGAAACCCCCCCAATGAGTTTATGTTAGATGAGCTAGGAAGGGAGATCTGAAACATCATCCAAGCATAGCATGAAAAATGGAATTTCTCCAAAAGTCCATCAGTTGACCAACTGATAGCATAGAGAAGTCTAGCTGATAACATAAATAAAGAGAAGTCTAGTTGCATGATGCTTCGACGAAACTGGAAATATTCGACACCGATGCCAATCAGAGCGCAATAATAGGCTTTGGCTTTGACTACAAAAAGTTTCTTTGTAGTTATAAGCAGTCTGCAACCAACTCATGGTGACATAATATTTGTCTGCAACTTGATATATTAGAAAAAAAATTTAGACCAATAAAAGAATTGCTTGTATCAAATCATGAAAACAACTTATCAAAAGTTCATGAAAACCTGAACTTCTTCGCAAGCTTAAATTTAAGAACTATTTAGGGACATTCTGAAGCAGTGGAATCAGAAAAAGCGATAAAAACAACATTCGTTAGAAATCTCAAATGATGGTAATATTAAAAATTACTTCAAGTCACCATGAGTTGATTGGTGATCTTGGTCGCCGCCGAACAGAGAGATTAGAGAGACTGGTGGTGTTAGTAATTCCTCCGGATTTCTTCCATTTCCAGAGATTCCGGTCAAGTTCGGGCGATCGATCGACCGAGATTTCCATCTCGTTGATTGATTGAGATCCATATTGATTGATAACAACGACAATAACTTTGGTAACGAGAATGTTTATAAGGAAGGAAGGATTTGGAATTGCTAACACAGTTTATAGAGGTCTTAAATTTTAAACTTAGGAAAGACTAGTTGATTGTGAAATCATTATTGCAGGTCTGATTTGCAAAAGTTAGGATGGACTTGAAATTGCCAAATGGTTTATCCAGTAAGAAATTAATAGATATTTGGTAGAATTTTTTTATATTCTAATTTTTTATTACATTTAAAATTTTTAAATATTTTATAAAATTTAAAAAATTTTTAAAATATAAATAATTTTACGTCATAAAATTTAACTATATTGTTTACACAAAAAATAAAACTCATTTTAAAAAAATTTTAAAATATTTAAAATATTTTTAAATAAACACTCTCAAATATTTCTACATAATTCGGATATTGTATTATGTGGATTAATAGTATTGTTAGAAAATCGTTTGATATTATTTTTTAATTAATTATCATTTTCAGATTATTTTATATTTGTAGTAAAACTATAAATTTAACAAAGGCTAAAAATTATATATGTAATTTATTTTCATTTATTTTTATTTTTTAAATTTAAAATAATTTAAAATATTTTTATTTTAATTTATTTCATAACACTTCGAAACGACACTTATTATTCAAATACCTGAACAATACGAGTACTGCTAAATCGATTATTTTTCTGAATTTGCAAATTAAAGAGTGATATGACTGCGAAGAATTTAAGGAGTCCGAAATTCTATTTTTTGCGAAAGTGAATGTTATAAGCCTTAGCGCAAAACAGAGAGCAAAACTGTTGCATATAAATTATGTTATTGAACTTATAATGCAAATTCAAGTAAAGCCCTTGTATTATTTTCTCTCTTGTTTAATGACTTTAATCTCTCGGTCTCTTCTTTCTTTTCTCTGTTGTTTTGTTTCAGTTTTCTTGGAAATTTTGGTTTATTTGTGCTTCAATATTTTGTTGCCGGTTCTTGGTTGCTTGATTGGTATAATCAACGCTAGCCTCGGTGACGGTGATCCACTCTAAAGGTCTTATTCTTTTGATCTTTTGTTTTTGGTATAAGATGAGTCTGTTATTAGATTGTAATGGTTTTTGTTCGTTTTAGTTTTTGATTAGATGTTTTTGTGTGTTTGGTTAGTGGGTAGTTATTGGAAGCGTTTGATGAAATTCCTGAAGATAATGTTGTTTGTTGTTTTTTTTATAGTTTTTTTTGAAAGCGAGTTAAGTTAGTTTTACTTTAGTGCGTAAATAAAAATTAAAGCTTTTTGAAACGTTACTGTTTCCTAGGATAAATTTGTTTGTCGGGGTTGATGAATAGTTGATCACTTGAATTGTCTATTCTTGAGTTTGCGTCAGAAGGGAGTTTGATGAGAAATTTGGTCCAGGAGTTTGTGTATATGTTAAATTTGTTGGTTCGAAAGAATGCAGCAGACACGCATAAGATTTATTAACTTTCTGAATCATAGATGTACACCGTAGTCAACTGTAAGTACTTCTACAATTACTTCTTTATGGAAACTCCAACATATTGGTGTTGACAATGAAGTAAGAGACTTCAAACTGAATTTAAGTAAGCATGATTAGCATTCTTCGATTTTCATTCAAATGCATGAATGGCCTTGATGCTGAAGCGAGGGAAAAAAGGCATCTTACAAAATGGCCTTCAAATGCATGAATGGCACTAGGAAGCAGGGGGCAATGATAAGAGGAGACTTGCCTTCAATCTGCAAACTTCTCAGTACATCGAGCCCCAGGTTTCTAGGCTCAATAATACTCGCAAATAACCAAGTGAAACATAGAACATGACAGACTTAATTTGGTCTGTGCCATTTGAGCTCTAAATTGCAAGACCATGAATCTCCTGGTCTTAAATCTGGAATTGAAATAACTCCAAAAGAATGCTGGATTCTATTACTGTTATCTGTTTCAGAAGCAATTTTTTTTTTTTCACGCATTCCTGAAATGCAGAGAATCTCAACAGGATAATTATCTGATCAGAAGATTCATATTCTCTTGACCTCATCAACAACCACCTTCTCTTGCATCAATTATATTGATCTTCGGCTCCCTATGACGGTTACCAGGATGCTCATGGTATGTGGCATGCCACCACAATTCCTCTAACCTATCTCTGGTGGAACTTCATCAAGGATGACACAGAATACTGCACTGCAGTTCTTCTTAAGGAAGCAAAATAAACAGTTTCAGAATTCAGCACTCTTTGTACCAATAGCTCTTCTCCGTTTCTCTGTTGATAGTCGAACCTGATTTGTGCTGTGAACAGAAATCTTTCGGAGAAAAGTTATCAAGCATGTAATGTGAAAACAAAATTGATTAGAATAACAAGATAAAATTCCAAATAAACCATTATAGCTTATGAGGCTGATCATTATATGAATTGGTAATGTCGAATGAACGCTGTCAAATTCAAATTTAAGGGCGTGTTTACCAACCACGTAACTCCACTTTTTACATATTCATTTTCAATACAAAATAAACACATTTAAAATAAACTTTTTCTCTTAAACTTTTTTTCAAAATTTAATTTTAAAACTTACTTTTAATACAAAATTATATAAAAAATTATTCTTAAATATTTTAAATTTTAAATTTTAAATTCATTTAAAAAAAAATAAGTTTATATCAAAATAAATACACCCTAAATATCTCAATTAAATGTATAGGACTAGACATTTGTTCGTGTTAGTTCTCATCAAGTTAATTATGTTGGCAGTGTGTTTTTCGAAAGATCATTTTTAATTTTTAATTTTATATTTTTTAATAATTTATAATATTTATAAAATTTATTTAAAAATTATAAAATAAAAAATTTTACTTAATAAGATCTTATTATTGTTAATTATTATTATTATTATTTAAAAAAAAATAATAGAACTTATTTATTAAAATAAGACAAATATATTTTCTATTTAAAAAAAAATATTTTAAAAGCTCTCTCAAATACGTCTAACACAATTGTCATATGGATGAATGGATGGAGGCATGAATGAAGAAAGGGGCTGTTTTTGTTTAGGGCGCATGCTTCAGGTTGCTAGCAAACAAACACCTGAGATGTTATTACCGAATGCATCAGTAAGAAAGAAAAAGAAGCTAATGTATACACACACAAGCAAAAAATAAAAATTGACAATTTTCATTGTCAACATCTGTACAGGCAACTGCATTTCACTCGAACCAAATTATGTTTCACTCTTCTTTTGTTTTTTGTTTTCGGGAGCAACTAAACACCGAGCAAATTCGCAAACCAAACAACATGAAACTTTGACTCACAACGTACACCATCTTTTTTTGTGTTTTTTCCAAATTCGCAACACAACTGATGAAATGGAAGAACATAGCATTAGCACAACCTACAATGATAATAATTATGATATTAAAATCCAGAAACGAAGCAGAGCCGATTAATCCAACTTCACTTGGAGCAAACATAGCTCAATCTCCGTATCCAACTTTGATCTTTATGGCTTCCAATCACTTATCTGTCGTCGCCTTCTAAAATTTAAGAAGAACACGATAGGAAGAGCAATTATATATTAGAAAAAGCTAATTTTCAACCAATGTATTAAGATAGAGAGAGTTTTCTAACCTTGATTGATCGGTCTTGAGCAAGGTGGCACTCACAGATAGGCCACTCCGGGCAATCCTCACGATCACAAATCCCACGGAGCATCTTGATCATTCCGCCATTTGTTTGCAGCATCCAGAGTGATGGGAACTCATGCCGTCTGGCAAGCAACCATTGCGGCAGGGAGTCCATAGAGTTTGAGTGCAGATAAAGCTCTTCCATTTTGGGAAGACTAGAGACTGTCTGCAAACCATTGTTGTTTCTAAGATGCAGTTTTCTAACGGATGGTAGGTGGCCGAGTTCTTCCAATCCTAAATTCCAAATTTGCAACTCCTTTAAGGCTCCGCTACCATAACTGTAGAAGCCAGAGGGAAGAGACTTCAGCGACGGGCATTCATAAATTCGGAATTGTATCAAACAAGGGAAGGCTTTACAGATCCCTCCATCACTTCCTTCCACTTCTTCTTTAATATCCCACTTCCATTCTGACCAGTTGCTCAAGTTTACCAAGAACAGATACTGCAGTTTGGGAAATATAACCTTGGGTGGAGAAGAAGAAGAAGTAGAACTGCCGTTAGTGAGGCCGAGAAACTCTGGGCCGATAATTCTGACGGCCGACGCACTGACGATTTCTAGATACCTCAAGTTAGGAAGCATGCCAAGAGGTGGAAGGTCTGTGCAATAATTACAACCGCACAATATCAAAGTCGATAGATTAGGAAGATAATTGCAAGAGATCCAACTAGGGAGCCTTCTTCCAAAGAAATCTACAATTCTCAAGCTCCAGAGACAATCCGGTGGGGACAAGAAGAACTCAAACACCTTCTCAATGCTCTCCTCGTCTTTATTTTCAGTAGGTGGTGCGCACTCCATAGCCAACACCTCCAAGCAACTGTTGCATTTGAATATGCTTTCCATATTTGTACTATTCTGTAAAAGTTTTGCCCTCTCTAGGTGGACGATCCTAAGATGGCGGAGGAGTCGAAGACATGATAGATTTTGTAAGCTACACCATTCTGTTTTGCTTTGTTGAGACAAAACATCCCCACGATGAATATTAAATTCCAGAATTTCTTGAAGGCTTTGCAGATATCTCAATCCTGCAGGCATACCCTCTAATTCAGTATCCGAAAGATCAATAGATCTGAGGTTCTGAAGTCTAACTACACTCTTTGGAAGGCTCCGTAGGTTTTTGCAATCAGTGACGCAAAGGAAGAAGAGGTTTGAAAGGTCTCCAATACTATCAGGCAATTCTCTTATGCTAAGTTTGTCAAGACGAAGATATCTCAAGTGTATAAGATTCTGTATGGAGGACCGAAGACGTACAATAGGAGCATCCGTCAAGTGCAAGATTCGAAGGCACTTGTTGGTTTTGAAAATCTGATTAACGCCCTCATCTTCCAGTTTTGAACCTTCTAAGCATAAATACCTCAGCGATGTGCATTTTCTAATGAAATCGACCACCAAAGCTGCATTCAAATCACTATTACTGGCACTAATTTTAACATATAACATGCGCAATTTCATCACAGATGTATTTTGCTGGGTTATATCCGTGAACTCCGTCGCACATAAATTCTCACCTTGCGTTAGCTCACGAGCTAAAGCTCTCAAGAGATCATGCATGTACCATAGTTCTCCGCCAACATTTTGAGGGTTAACTTGCAACATACCTCTTCTAATGAGTTGATAATAACACTTTTCTGCTTCCTTCTCCAAGGTTGAATTCTTGTATTCTCTTATTAACCCTTGAGAAATCCACTCCTTGAATATATCATGCGAGATATACATTCCACTTGGTCGAGATAATGAGCAATAAAGGAAGCATTGTTTAAGTTGCGGTGGCAAATCCTTATAACTTAAATACAATGCAGTATGAATTTCATTTGGAAGTTTTGTCGATGTCCATTCACTACGTTTCAGAACGTCTTCCCATTCACGCCTACTTCGGTTTGTCTCACATAGCACACCGGCAAGTGCTCGAATAGCCAAAGGCAATCCTCCACATTTGTCCACAATCTGCAACCCAATATCCTTAAGCCACAAAATCTCACTTTCATCTCCGCCCAATACCACAACTTTACATAATAATAGCCATCCATCTTCGAGAGACATTGGTTCGATTGGAAAGCATCTAACGGCCTTCATTTGATTAGCAATATCTTCTCTTCGAGTTGTCACCAAGACCCTGCTGCCTATTGCTCCACTATGGAGGGGATTCCTCAGTAGATCGTTCCAAACGGATGCGTTCCAGACGTTATCCAGCACAACCAAGAATTTCTTATTTTCAAGTGCATCTTTCACCATAGGCTCGAGCTGTGTTTTCGTTTGAGCGACCATATGATCGACTTTCATTGAAGCCGTAATGTCACGTAAAAGTTTCTCCTCATCATATATTTCTGAAACACTGAGCCATACTTTCACTTGAAAAGCAGCGTCGACTCTATAATCATTAAACACCTTCTGAGCTAGTGTAGTCTTACCGATTCCTCCGATACCTGTGATTCCGTACACAAGTATCTTCTCTCGCTCATCTTTCTCTGTTAGAAACTCCACAACTTTATTAGTGTTTACTTCAATCCTCGATCCCACGATGTCTGGGCTCAATACCGGCGAACTTGGTCGACTACTTCCCACAATAGTCTTGCCTTCACGCCATGAAGATATATTGGCAATGAGTTGAAACTGAGAGCGTTCTTCAGAGATGCGGCGGAGTCTAAGATTGAGCTCTTTCATTCTGGTACCAATTTCATGAGCGTGTTTGATCTTGATGTAGCAAGAGGGTAAAGGAAAATGGCATGATACTGACGATCTTGATGGTCTTGTTGGTTCCTTAGTCTTCTGAGCCTCGATGAAGCATACATCAAGTATGTCTTCCGCATCGTACATGACATCTTTGAGCTTGGCGAGCCAGTTATTGATGACCTTGTCCTCGATCCTTTTTCTCTCTGCATCCTCGAGGACATTGCTAATACTTTGGAGCGTCTCTCGAAGCCTTTTGACTTCTTGAGGAACGCCGATGAGCATGGAGATCTCTTCCTCCACCATGTTGTGCAGGTAGTCAGTGAGCCGAATGATGAGATTTTGAGCTATGAACGCCATCAAAGATGGAATTGAAGATTCGAAAAATAACACGGAGCAAAGAAAGGGAAGGAGGCTGGTGCAGCAGAGATTGTGATTAGAAACTGCAAGTAGTTGACAGACTGATGATCAAGAAAATTTATAAAAAAGTTTGCTTATAGAAATGAAGAATCTTGCAACTAACCTTTTTCAAGTTCTAGATGAAATTAATTTTGAAGGGGATACAACTTCCAACATTCAGAGAGCTGGAACAGGATTCCAATCTTCGATGCCAAAAATATGTATAGAAACCGAAGAAAATTGAAGGAAAGGTTCAATGAAAGAAGAAACGTATAATGAGTGAGCGAGTATTTACTAATTACAAAAAGCTTGATCAGCATCACAGCATGCTGTGCCATTAACAGAAAGAAATTTCTCTGAAAAGCGTGTAGCATGATGCTTCAATGAAGATTACCAATGCCAATCAGAGCTCACTAAACAATCTGCAAGTTTATATATTCAGAAAAAGTCTGTAGACATAATGTTTATCTGCAACTTAGTTGCTTGACATTTTCAGAAAAATGGAAGAGGCAATTACCATCGACATAGAATAAAAACTTGGATCAGTAGGAAGAAGTTGTCCTTACGGTAGCGTAACACTACTCTACTACGGGGGCGTTTGGAATTACTTATAAAATGGAGCTTTTATGAAATGAAGAGTATTTTTGTCCTTTTTGAAAAACGAGCTCTATTTTTTTTACTTCTAAAAAAAAATAAAAATATGCAATAAAAAGATCTAATTCCGTAGAATTTTTTTACGCTTTCTAAATTTTTAAATAAATTTTTTATATATTTATAAAATATGTATTGAAAAACGTAAAATGGAAAATTGAAAAGTTGGGTTGGAGGAAAGCAAAGCCAAACACCCCCTACATCATGAAAACGAAATCTCATCTAAAGTCATATTGAAAGTTGACGATGACCTCTGCCGGCGAATAAGTCGCCTGTTTGTAGTGCATTTCAGAAAAAGTTTTTCAATTTTTAATAGAATTTATTTAAAAATTTAAAATATAAAAAAATTTATATCATAAAATTTTATTATTATTATTTTGATAAAAAATTAAAGCTTTATTTTTAAAATAAAATAAAAATATTTTTTATTTAAATAAATACTTTTAGTAAGTACTTGCAAAGCTTTTCGGAAACTTATACTTTTTGGAAGCTCATATTTGCGTCAGTGAAATTTATCTCTAAACTCTACCTGCGAAATTAGATGTGAAATGTACAAATCCATCACTACGTAGACACAAATTAGTTTTTCTACCAATAAATTAAACCTTTGATGCAGAGATTTCTATGAACTTACAAGCCAGACGAACATCATCCATCAGAAAGTGATTTCAACTGAAGCTACGAGTGTATTTTTTGAGTCAGCAGTAGTTTTTTAGAAAATAAGTTATTTAAATATGAACTGTTGTGAATAATACTGTTAGAAATAAATTTATTTTTTATAGAAATAAATAAAATAAAATAATTTTTGTATATTTTATGTAATTAAAAGTGAATTTAAAATAATTTTTTAGTGAAAAAAGTGAGTTCTTAAAATAAAAAAATACACTCTAAAGCATCCGTCCACTAAAAAAAAAAAAACAACTACATCACTGTCAGTGTTATACTTGGGACAACAATATATACGATAAACAAGTGAAAAATCACTCAGGATGACGAAAAGAATCTTATCTATTCAATAACTTCCCATATAAGTTTTCACCATTTTACGCTGAATTCAGAAGTTTTATGTTACTTTAAACAAGTGAAAAATCACTCAGGATGACGAAAAGAATCTTATCTATTCAATAGCTTCCCATATAAGTTTTCACCATTTTACGCTGAATTCAGAAGTTTTATGTTACTTTGCCAGGTAATGAAGAAGACAGCATGAATTGGTTCATGTTGGGCCTCAAACTTAGGTTAGTCTCGAATTAGTAGCATTTAGGGGGCTGAAATGGTGCCAAAATAAAAAACAGACTAACTAATTTGGAGGTGGGCTAACAACTCATCTTGAGTTGGGCCAAGTGAATTCTAGTTTGGTGGACTTAACAGCCCACGTCCGTTAATAATTTTACATTGGCTGAATACTATGTTATTCAAACCTACATATATAACTCAAAAAGGGAAGGGTGAATTGACTTATAGATAAATAAAACTTTTTTCAACAAATTAGTTTATGTTTAGTCGACCGTGCTCAGACAAAGAACTAGAACAGAGTGTTTAGTATGCAGTGACTGATTTTAAAAAAAATTCTCAACTGGATGACAATCAAAGTAAGATAGTGCTACTACACAAATATTTAATGTGATTTGGTAAGTGAATTGCCTACGTCCACAACCACTCAACTTGAGTGAACTTCACTAATTTTAAGTGCAGAACTACAACATCTTACCACAGTGCTATGACAAGCACAACTCTGTCAGCTCACTTGTCAAGCTAAATCGACAGCAGTTACTCAGAGTATTTCTTATTGCAGAGCTTACACTTATACAGACTCTCCTATCAGCAAAAGCTTCCTCAAGCTACTTGCTCTCAAGTGCAAATGCACTTGCACGCATTTGATGAAATTTAAAACACAGGTTGAAGCACTGAATCTATCTCACATTTTCAGTTTGCAGAGTGAGTGAAGTGAGATGATAAAAAAGGAAGCCTGAAACAAAATCTCTTGTGTTCTTGGCTTCAGTAGGAGCAGAGCTATCTTAGTTTCTTAGAGAGAAATTTATGGCCTTTCTGCTCTTATTTACTTCAGCTTAGATTTTCATCTTTTTATATATTTCTTCTTCACAAGTTGGCTGCCGTTTTAAAATTTCCATTGCCTTTCTTCTTCCCGATCTTCAAGGTGATGAAAATTTGCCCATTGAGCTGGTTTGAGTAATGGCCGACTTGGAGTGACAGGGTCTCTACCGGATCAAGCATTTAATTCATCCACTCTTGGAAGTGATTTGATATGTATGGTTGTAATTAATGCTCGCTGGTGGCACTTCTTCTCTTTGTCTGGAAATTTGATTTTATGGACGTATTGTTGTGTCTTGGTACAAGTGAGTCTGGTTAGATTTTGACGCATTATTGTAGCTGTTCCTTGTATTAAACATCATTGCAGTCAACTGTTGTTTCCTATTAGTTTCTTCTGAACATGCTAGGTGATTTCTGTATCTTTATTCGTCAGTGAGCCTTTTCCTATATAATAGTTGGCTGTGTGGTGACTAAATTGTGTTGGTGCTGTCAGAACCCTGTAAAGCTAATTTCAATAGCTGAGATTAAATTATTTGCATTTTATATACAATAATTTTTCCATTTTGTGATCATCAAAATATATTCCAATATGATACAACATTCTCCCCCTTTTTGACGATGACAAAATATATTTAGAATTATTTTACTTTGTATTACTTTGATGACTTCTTTTGAACAATGCTCTCCCTTGGTCTATGTCATATAAAATAAACTATGAGTGTTATAGTGTATCTCATATCTTGGGTACTCAAAGCTCAGGGCTGTACTTGTTCTCCCCCTTTATCTATTCAATCTGTGCTTGTAATATTACTGATAGTGTATTGAACCATTCTACCCTTTTTGTCAGCAGCAAAAAAAAAAAAAAACATTGCAAGTATTGGGAGAAAGACAAGTAAACATTGATTATGCATATATAAACAATATTGACTAATCAACCAAAATGCAGTACGGTCCTTAGGATATATAAATATTAAGCAAACATACAAAAGGTCTGCATCCATGAAGATTTCAGACATAGACAAAACATCCATTGTACCAAAACATACATAGACAAGGCTCCATGAAAAGTTAAGCAGAATAGTAAATGAATTTAGTCTAGGAGGGATTTTAGGATGTTGGTTTGGTTTTGCTTCTGCCAGAGGATCTGCATCCAGATGGTCTTGGTCTTTTATGTTTGGGTGGGGCAGGAGAGGATTGAGGAAGAATTTCAGATTCATCCTCAAATACGGGTTCCTTAGAGATAGGTGGTCTAGGTCTTGGTTTTTGCTGCTCTGGTGGGTCTAGTTGAGATTTTATCTCAGCTTCTCTATTGTCCTTTTTCTGAGCATGCTTCTTCAGCTCATCTAAAGCAGATATGATGGTGTTCCTAACTTCTAAAAATCTGGAATCACTGAGTTCAGCTTGAAATGCAATTGTGTCTTGTAATCTTTGTATTTGTCCTGTCAACTCAGATTGCAGGCTTTCAATCGAGCGTTTCATTTGTTCTAACTGTTCTACTGGAACTAGAACACATGCTGGTACCTCTGGGCATGTAGACTATTATGGAATATCGGTCCTGATTTGCTACTGCTGTCCAGAAGAGTGATCTCCTCTAATCTCGGCCGAGGTTAATCCAGTAATGAATTTACCATCTAGAAGTATCAGATTCTGTATTTCAGTGTCTCCGAATTTATCCATCTCCACACTGAATGTTCGACATATGCTGCTGATGATATGAGGATATGGCAAGTGTTTGGATTCAGATTTGTAGGCTTTCCTCATGTGACTGATCATAAGCTCAGTAATGTTTATGGGAAGCTTTTTCATTATTCTCCAAAGGATGTAGGAGTCAACAGTGGATAGATCATTTCTGCTTCCAGTCCTTGGTATGATGATTCTTAAATGATATGGCACATTACCCGTGGGAGAAGAGGCAGATTAGCAATTGATTTCAATTCCTTCTCTGAAATGGTGTCCGTGTCCAGTGCCAACTTCAAGTAATTTTCTTTGGTTGAATTCATAGTATCAACATCCTCATGGTAAGGAACATCTAGTAACATTGCTAAAGATCTAGGCTCCAGGTTAATTCTTACCCCATGAACTTCAGAGCTAAGTGAGGAGGTTCCGGCCAACTTCAAATTTGCGTAAAAGATCCGAATGCTTTCCTCGAAATACTTTCCCGGCAAGGAGATTAGAGTCATCCATCCTTGAAATTCAAACAATTTCTTAATTGCTAGTCCGGCAGAGTCAAAATCTTGAAATCGGATTGTCATCGGCGGAAGGACCGGCAACCGAAGACGATCGAGGTATTTCTTGTACGCTGCTGGACTCTTGAACCGCTTGTGCCTGTCACTCTCTTGTTTGTTCTTCTTAATTTTTCGGGCAAGTTTCATGGTCGGCATTCTTCCGGTGATAGTGATGAAATTTTAGAGATTTTGGTTTTGGGACGGAAGAGATAGGAGAAGGATTGGCCTCGATGAGATATATCAGGTTAGGCTTTAGGTGTAGAGGAGGGTGTTGAGTTGCAAATAAATAAAAAAAAACTTAAGGAGCCGTTTTCGAAAAATAGTTAACTAAAAGCCAACTGAAAGCACCTATATACATATGAATAAAATTCTCTGTTTTGCAGAGAACACTTATTTCATGAAACATAAACCTAGTTCATAACAAATCCTTGAGAACTGATCAAAGGCCAACGATTTTGTAAAAATATCAGCAAATTGATTTTCAGTGTTTACAAAACTCAAGACAATATTGTTGTTTTCAATATGTTCACGGATGAAATGGTGTCGTAATTCAATATGTTTAGTGCGAGAATGTAAAATAGAATTTTTTGTTAATTTGATAGCACTTGTATTACCACAAAAGATGGGCACGTTTTTTTAAATTAAAACCATAATCTAATAGTTGGTGTTTAATCCACAATACCTGTGCACAATAGCTGCCGAAAGCGACGTATTCCGCTTCTGCAGTAGACATTGCCACAGAGGACTGCTTCTTTGAAAACCAGGATATCAGGCAGCCACCAAGAATTTGACAGGATCCACTAGTGCTTTTTCTGTCCAATTTGCATCCTCCAAAGTCAGCATCTACATAGGCAATGAGGTTGAAGCTGCATTCTTTTGGATAGAATAATCCCAGTTCTGTAGTGCCCTTTAGGTATCTAAGTATTCTATTAAAAGTACAGAGATGAGTTTCTTTAGAATTACTTTGAAATCTAGCACATAGGCACACATTAAACTATATGTCAGGCCTGCTTACTGTCAAATAGATGAGTGGGCCAATCATACCTCTATAAGTCTTTTGATCAATTGACTTACCTGTCTCATCTAGGTCAAGTTTGTAGGAAGTTGCCATGGATGTGTTGACTTCTTTTCCAGTGCCCATTTTGTATTTAGCAATCAATTCTTTGATATACTTATTTTGATTAATGAAGATTTCATGCTCTAGTTGCTTTATTTGAAGTCCAAAGAAGTATTTAACTCACCCATTAGACTCATCTCGAACTCTCCCTGCATTAGCTCAGTAAACATCTTGCACAACTTTTCATTTGTTAATCCAAATATTATATCATCAACATATATTTGTACAATTAAAATGTCATTGCTGTCATGCATAATGAACAAAGTTAAGTCGATTTTACCTTGTGAGAAGTCCTTTTCAGTCAGAAAAGCACTTAGATGTTCATACCAAACCCTAAGAGTTTGTTTGAGGCCATATAGAGTTTTGTTCAGCTTGAAGACATGTTCTGGAAAGTCTTCGTTTTCAAAACCAGGAGGTTGTTCAACATAGACCTCCTCTTTTAGTAATCCATTCAAAAATGCACTTTTGACATCCATTTGAAAAAGTTTAAAATCTTTGTGACATACAAATGCTAGTAGCATTCTAATTGCTTCGAGACGTGCTACAGGGGCATATGTCTCATCAAAGTCTATACCTTCTTCTTGATTATACCCTTTTGCTACTAATCTTGTTTTGTTTCTAATAATATTTCTATTTTTATTTGCTTTATTTCTAAATACGCATTTAGTTCCTATTATGGTTTTATTTAACGGTCTTCTAACTAGATGTCATACATTGTTTCTTTCAAATTGATTTAATTCATCTTACATAGCAATAATCCAGCAATCATTTTTAAGTGCTTTAAGAATACATTTTGGTTCAACAGTAGAGACAAATGCTGAATGTTCAATGAAGTTACCTTTCAGTTGAGATCGAGTTCTTATGCCTTCACTTGCAGTACCTATTATGTTTTCTTGTGGATAGCTTGATCTATGTTTGAACGGTCTTGGCCTGATTTCCATAGTTTCAAGTTGATGAGTCATCTCGTCTGAGATGTGTTCATTTTCTGCTTCAATTGCATTTGGATGTACATTATTTGTATCTTGTTCTGAGCCAGAGAACTGCTTCTCAGTTGTAGTAAAAATTGTATCTTCCTCAGCAACTGATCCTGCATTCATAACTGATTTCTTTCTTGACCCACTGTTAGACTCATAAAAAACAACATGAATTGATTCTTCAACGGTTAAGGTTCTTTTGTTAAAAATTCTATAAGCCTTGGAGTTAGTGAAGTATTATAGAAAAATATCTTCATCACTTCTGTCATCGAACTTGCTAAGATTTTTCTTTCCATTATTTAATACAAAACATTTGCATCCAAAGCACTTTAGATATGAGATATTAGGCTTTTTACTTTTTAGGAGTTCGTATGGAGTCTTTTTAAGGATAGGTCTGATGCGTGCACGGTTGATGATGTAGCACGCAGTGCTTACAGCTTCTGCCCAGAAGTACTTAGGCATATTTTGTTCAATTAACATAGTTTTTGCCATTTCCACTAGCACCCTATTTTTTCTTTCAACAACACCGTTTTGTTGAGGAGTTCTAGAGGCAGAAAAATTATGGATAACATCATTTGTATTGCAGAATTCATCAAAATCAAAGTTTTGAAATTATTTACCATGATCACTACGTACTGCAATGATTTTGAAATCTAGCTCATTTTGAATTCTTTTAAAGAAGATTGAAAATATTTTTAATGCATCATTTTATATGTAAGAAAATACACCCAATAAAAACGTGAGTAATCATCCACAATGACTAAACAGTAGTACTTACCTCCCAGACTGGCAATGCGGGATGGTCCAAATAAGTCCATATTTAATAACTGAAGTGGCTTCTGTGTTGAGACAACTTGTTTAGGTTTGAAGGATGACCTGACTTATTTTCCTTTCATATAGGCATCACAGAGATATTCCAGTTTGAAGATTGTTTCAGGAAGACCTTTTACTAAATTTAGTTTCAGGAGTTTGGACAGAATTTTTGTACTGCAATGCCCAAGTCTTCTGTATCATAGCCAAGTGTTTTCCTGTTGACTGGCCACTAAACAGATTTTGTGATTAGAATATTCATCAATGTAAAGTACATATACATTACCTTTTTTTTTTTTCATATAGAACTTCTTTTTCAGAGTTGGAGTTGACAATTGAGCAGCATTTATTAGTAAAGTTAACTTTAAACCATTATCACAGAGTTGACTAATACTCAGTAAGTTGTGTTTGAGACCCTGTACATGTAAAACATTTTCGATGTATTTGAGACCCTGTACATGTAAAACATTTTCGATGTATAGTGAAAAGATATTGCCAATTTTACCAGTTCCAACCACTCTGCATTTGCTATTGTCACAAAGGATTACATTTCCACCTGATTGCTCTTGCAGGTGACTAAAACATTTTATATTTCCTGTCATGTGTCTGGAGCAGCCACTATTCAGATACCATCTGTTTTTTGTATGGCTGCCTTCTATACCTTTTTTCTATAACAAGAAAATTAATGTTTAGGTACCCAAATTACTTTGGGTCCTAAAGTATTAGTCCTACTGGTTCCTTTTGGAACCAAAATTATTTTAATTTTATTTGCATTCTTTTTATATCAGCAGAAATTTATGTTATGTCCTTTCCTACCACAGTGAAAGCATTTTATGAATGGAGTTGAAGAGTAAGATTCGTCAGCAGCATATTCACTATAGTATACATGGCTATATTTTTGCTAACTTGAGGAGGGAATACTTACAGTGCCTTGATGCATGTCTGTGTATGATGGCTTATTGTTAATCTTAAAATGTTGTTTACCACTGTAGCTGCCAGTATGTGTAGTCATGTTGGTCGGAATGGAGCCAATGCCTTCCTTTCTGAATGTTCCTCTCTGTGCTCCAAGCATGACATCTAGCTTATCTTTACCTTTTACAAACCTTGCCAGGGATGCTTGTAAATCATTGTTCTTAGCCAGCAGATTTTGAACATTTCCTTTAAAGCCGTGTTATTATGGAGCAGTTTCTGATTTTCTTCTTGCATTATAATATCTTTTCTGAGCATATTATTATAATCATTCATGAAGGGTCTGAAGTTCGGTATGGTTGGATAGGATAATCTAGCCACTTCCCTGCTTAGAACTTCATTTAGCTCTTCAAATTCTGAGATTCTTTCTGTCATATCTTTAACAGTGGCTTGATTTGAGTTACCGGCTTCATGCTCACTTATTTTAACACGAAGTTTTTCAATAGTTTGTACCAAACGATTGTTTTCAATATGTAGAGTGCATAATCTAGAGTTCATTTGATCATAGTCAGCATGTAAAGTATCCTTGATGGCATTGGTGATATCATCTAAGGTAATTTTCAGAGTGAGTATCTTTTTGTTTAATTTGTTATTCTCTTCTTTTAATTCATTCATGCATACTCTTATAGTGTTTCTATCAGTTTTTGCATCAAGATATTTTGCATTTAATTCATCGAATACATCTTGAACATCTTCATCAGTGTCACAGTCAGAAGAATTTACCTCACTAGGATGTTCGCTGTCAGCCATCAGATAGAAATTGATCTCGCCTCGAATTTTAGCTTCAGACTGCTCGCTTTCTTCTGATGATGTATCATCTTCATCACTCCAAACTGCCATGGCTTTCTTTTTTTTTGAGTTATTTGCTCTGATTCTTCTTAAAAGTGAGCATTCATTTCTGAAATATCCTGATTTATTGCAATGATAGCAGTTTCTTTCAGAATTGTCATCTTCACGCTGGAATTTTCCAATAGTTTCTCCTTTTCTTGAACTTGTTCTTCTGTAGTAGATTCCTGAGTCTTTTTGTTAGCAATGCAATATCTTTTTCATTATTTGAGGATAATTCACATACCTATTTTTTTGTGCTTTTCAAGGCAATTCCTTCAGGTCGGTCATCAGCATTTTTCAGTGAGAGTTCCTTGGCCATTAACTTACCTATTAGCTCATCAAGTGTGATCTGAGGGAAGTTGGGGTTTTTTTCAATTGCATCAACTTTGGATCCAAATGCAGGTAGCACAGCTCTAAGTATTTTCCACTTGAGTTCTTCTGGCTTAAATACTTTTCCTAGATTTTTTAAGTATTTATAATGTTAGTAAATCTAGTGTACATTTGAGTAATTGTCTCACCTTTATTCATTTTAAAATTCTCATAATCATGCATGAGTAGGTTGATCCTGGTCTCTTTAACTTGGGTGGTGCCTTCATGTGTCACTTCTAGTTGATCCAAAATTTCCTTGGCAGTGCTACATGAGCAAATGCGGTTGAATTCATTTGAGTCAAGTGAGCAGTATAACAAGTTCATTGCCCTGTCGTTTAGTGACATTGCTCGGTTGTCTTCATCAGTATACTCGTTTTCAAACTTGGGAATGGTTCTGCCTTCTGCATTGGTTTTGGTGGATATGATTGGTCCATCTCGAACAATTTTCCATAGCATGTAGTCTTGAGCTCGTATAAAGATTGTCATTTTTGTTTTTCAATATCCGTAGTTGGTTCCATCAATCAAAGGAGGTCGGTTTGATGACCTGCCTTCAAAGGCAATAGGAACTAAGTTAGTCATTAGGAGATCTTTACCTCAGGTGGTTAAACCTTTGAATTTGAGGCCCGCTCTGATACCACTTGTTGTTCAAATCTGTATATATAACTCAAGAGGGAAAGAGTGAATTGAGTTATAGATAAATAGAACTTTTTCTAACAAATTAGTTTACGTTTAGTCGACTGTGCTCAGACAGAGAACTGGAATAGAGTGTTTAGTATGTAGTGATTGATTTTAAAAAAAATTCTCAACTGGATGACAATCAAAGTAAGATAGTGCTACTACACAAATATTTAACGTGGTTCGGCAAGTGAATTGCTTACGTCCACGACCATTCAACTTCAGTGAACTTCACTAATCTTAAGTGCAGAACTATAACATCTTACCACAGTGCTATGACAAGCACAACTCTGTCAGCTCACTTGTCAAGCTGAACCGACAGCAGTTACTAAGAGTATTTCTTATTGTAGAACTTACACTTATATAGACTCTCCTATCAGCAAAAGCTTCCTCAAGCTATTTGCTTTCAAGTGCAAATACACTTGCACGCATTTGATGAAATTTAAAACACAGGTTGAAGCATTGAATCTATCTCACATTTTCAGTTTACAGAGTAAGTGAAGTGAGATGATAAAAAAGGAAGCCTGAAATGAAATCTCTTGGGTTCTTGGCTTTAGTAGGAGCAGAGCTATCTTAGTTTCTTAGAGAGAAATTTATGGCCTTTCTGCTCTTATTTACTTCAGCTTAGATTTTCATCTTTTTATATATTTCTTCTTCACAAGTTGGCTGCCGTTTTAAAATTTCCATTGCCTTTCTTCTTCCCGATCTTCAAGGTGATGAAAATTTGCCCATTGAGCTGGTTTGAGTAATGGCCGACTTGGAGTGACAGGGTCTTTACCGGATCAAGCATTTAATTCATCCACCCTTGGAAGTGATTTGATATGTATGGCTGTAATTAATGCTCGCTGGTGGCACTTCTTCTCTTTGTCTGGAAATTTGATTTTATGGACGTATTGTTGTGTCTTGGTACAAGTGAGGCTGGTTAGATTTTGACGCATTATTGTAGCTGTTCCTTGTATTAAACATCATTGCAGTCAACTGCTGTTTCCTATTAGTTTCTTCTGAACATGCTAGGTGATTTCTGTATCTTCATTTGTCAGTGAGCCTTTTCCTATATAATAGTTGGCTGTGTGGTGACTAAATTGTGCTGGTGCTGTCAGAACTCTGTAAAGCTAATTTCAATAGCTGAGATTAAATCATTTGCATTTTATATACAATAATTCTTCCATTTTGTGATCATCAAAATATATTTTCAATATGATACAACATACTAGAATGTGTGCTTATAAGTGAGAAATACTAATCCTTAAGAGGTTGACCAATTCTTTTAGTGTGGAGATCCGATCTTATAATTTGTAGTATCAGGAACTCTAGTTGATTTATTGATAAAGTGATGAAGACGTCCATGTACCAACTCGATCTGCAAGGGTGTTGCCTTTGCCGTGGCCATGGAGTGATGCACAGTTATAGAACCTACAGAACTTCCTTATAATGCCAGGTTAATGACAAACTAATGTTCAAGTGCATCTTCCTCTCTTAAATATGCACAGGGACCGGAAGCCTCACAATATTATACTGGATCATAAGATAATGATGCTTAAAATAACGAATATTGGACTAGTCTTATAATTCAGAAATTTAGTTAGTGTTTGAAGTGAATTCCTGCTTTGGATAGATGGAAGTAGGCATATGCTTTGTATACTTTTCTTTATTGCCGAAAATGTTAGAAATATCGAGTATATTCGGTTGTCGATAGATGCAGCAGAAATATAAAACACACTTATGGATCTTGCGTAAGTAATACGAGAATCGAGATAAGAACAAGACAATCACAAACACAAAAAATTTACGTGGATAAAAATAAGAAAAATTCTACGGAAAGACAAACTAGTCTTCAAAGAAATCACTAATTCAAAAGCAATTACAAACTCTTATATTACACTTTAAGTGAAACTCTCACTAGAATGCTTTGCTTATATCTCACACACTTGATGTGTGAATGATCTTTTATTTCCATGATCCAGGTAAATGGCTCTTATTCATATATATAATACTTTAAGGAGACTTTTGAACTTCCAAACGGTTTTCATCTTCCTATTAATTGTCCAAGTTTTTTGGTCTTCCATCTTTCGAGAGATGCTTGAAAGTTCTTAACTATTGGTTTTTCAACTTTTTGGGTGATAGTTCGTCTTCCTTGATTTTTGGCATTCTAATATGAATGCACATTTAACTTGTTGCGTTCTAATGAACCACTAATTTACATAATGGCTTTACAATGTCTAACAGTAAAGGCATACACAATATATTTGATTTTAGTTTCTTTATACCTTTTAATTCTTTGTGTTATGCAGATCTTCACTCTGTGGTATTGAAGAGCAGAAGTACTTCTCGTGTCTGTTCGATATTCCAAACCTCTGGATATATGGTCAGTTGGATGTATCTTCGTTAAGTAGCCTCCTATGTGTCCAATTATCAAACATTGCATCTCACTGCTTCTATGTATAAAAGATTTCGAATAATCTCTTCCTGAATATGTACGTTTTGCATGATAGCTGAACTAGTGACGAACAAGCCACTGTTCCCTAGAGACTCTGAACTGCAACAGCTCTCCATATCTTCAGGTTTTATTAGTCATGACATCTCTGGCTACATGTATCGTTCTAGATCTTTGTGCGGGTTTAGTATCTTGTTAGGTTAAGACAATTGTCATGATGGATGAATGGAAGGATATGCATGGATGAAGGAAGGGCTTATTTTGTTTTTTTAGTTGCATGCTTCAGGTTGCAAGGAACTGCTCACTAGCAGATCTGTCCAGGAGTTAGTAAACTGACAAGTTGGCATGAGTATCCTTGGTGGAGTGAGAAGGGTGCGTTTGTGATTGCATTTCCGAAATGCTTTTTTTTAATTTTTAATTTCATATTTTTTAATATATATTTTACAAATATTTAAAAATTTTATTTAAATTTTAAAAAGTATAAAAAAATTATACATAGTAAAATTTTTTTATTATATATTTTATTTTTTTAATAAAAAAATAAAATTTATTTTTAAAAAAAACAAAAGTATTTTTATTTCAGAAAAATTTTATTTTATAAGCAATCTCAAAAGCTCCCCAAGAATCTTGCAACTTCTATTCCTAGTTTAGATGCCAATGGAGTTGACCTCCTCTCTGTGAGTATGTCTTCAGCTAGCTATTGTTCCTTACGTATCAGTTTTAGTTTATTTCAAGTTCTGTTTCTATCCATAGCCAACCACTTAAAATGGAACTCGAGGACGTATGTAAGGAGTAAAAACCTCTGCTTGATTAGTGCTTATAGAATTTGCTTTTTGGTGACTGACATTGGGCTTGAATTAAAAAAAATTTGCAGAAGATGCTGCAGAATATATGAATGTTCGAGCGTATCACGGCGAAGAAACCCATGGACGGCTCATAGTTCAATGACTTGTTGAACAAAGAGTGTTTTGTGACTGGAGAGCCCTCAACCTGAATGGATTTTCAGCTCTAGTGTTTCCTTGGATCATCTTTGATGTTATAGGAATTTTAAGCTCTAGTGTTTTGTTGTGCGATGAATGAAATATGTGTTTTAAGTTAAATTTAAGTTCGGATTAGTGTAGAGGTTTTGTGAAAGTCTGATGGATGAAAAACGGGTTAGTAGCGTAAGAATCAACCATGAGAAAGCTAATTTAGAGAACAACTTTGAATGCTACGCTATTTAATATTCCCACTTGGCTGGGTGCTATAATGGGTATATATTTATATGTGAAGGATGCTAATTCCTAAAAAGTTGATCAATTTTTTTAGTGTGGGGACTCGATCCTACAATATGGACCTCCATGAGAAAGCTACTGAACTTTGAATGCTACTCTATGCATCAACGAGATGTTGAGATTTGGTTTCCGTGACAACTGACAAGTGCTTGTATTGATTTCCCTTGGCATATTCAGGAATTAAGTTGCAGAAAGCTGATGCAAAAAACAACCAAACACCTTACCCAAACTTACTTGCCTGACATGTTATTACCGAGTGCATCGTCAACAAAGAAAAAGAAACTAAAACAAACGGCACTTTGGTTATTGCAAACATGTCTAACAGACAACAACACCTCACTAAAATCAAATCTCTCCCTCTCTTACTTATTTTTTTTTTTTGCCTTGTAAAACTTAAGAGAAACAAGAAAGGAAGAGTAATTATAATTTTGAAAGAGATAATTTCCAAACAACGTATTCAGATATGTACAGAGAGAGTTCTGACCTTGGTTGATCAGCCTTGAGGGCGGTGGGAACAGAGAGGCCACTCTGGGCAATCCCCACGATCACAAATTCCCCGGAGCATGGCTGTTCCTTCCTCGGTTCGCAGCAACCGGAGTGACGAGAAGTCGTGCCGTCTGCCGAGTAACCATCGCGGCAGGGAATCCATAGAGTTCGAGAGCAGATAAAGCTCTTCCATCTTGGGAAGACTAGAGACTGTCTGCAGTCCATTGTTGTTTTCAAGACCCAATCCTATAAGAGAAGGAAGGTGGCCAAGTTCTTCCAATCCCGAATCCCTTATACCCAACTCTGTTAAGGATCCGGCGCCATGGCGATAGAAGCCAGGCGGAAGAGACTTCAGCAACGGGCACCCAATAATTCCGAATTCTTTCAAACAAGGGAAGGCTTTACAGCTCCCTCCATCACTTCCTTTCTCTTCTTCAGCATCCCACTTCCATTCTGACCAGTTGCTCAAGTTTACCAAGAGCAGATACTCCAGCTTAGGAAATATAACCTTAGGTGGAGAACAAGAAGAAGAGCCGCCGTGATTAGTGAGGCCGAGAAACTCTGGGCCGATAATGCTAACCGCCAACGCACCGACGATTTTGAGATACTTCAAGTTGGGGAGCATGCCTAGAGTTGGAAGATTTGTGCAATAATTACAGTCGATCAATTGCAAATACAATAGATTGGGAAGATAATTATAAGAGATCCAATTAGGTAACCTTCTTCCAAAGAAACCTACGATCCTCAAGTCCTCGAGACAATCCGGCGGCGACAAAAAGAACTCGAACACCTTTTCAATGCTCTCCTCGTCCGTTTCAGTTTCAGTAGGTGACGTGCATTCCAAGACCAATTTCTCCAAGCAACTATTATTTCTGAATATGCTTTCCATCTTTGTATTGTTACGACCTGAAACTTTTGCTCTCTCCAGGTGGTTAATATACAGCTTGCTGAGGTGACGGAGGCAAGATAAATCTTCCAAACTGCACCGCTCTGTTTGGTTTTGTTGTGGCAGAACATCATGTTGGTGAATATTAAATCTCCAAACTAGTCGAAGATTTTTCAAACTTTGCAATCCTGCAGGCATACCTTCCAGTTCTGTATCCGAAAGATGAATAGTTCTTAGATTCTTAAGTCTACCTATAGTCTTTGGAAGGTTCTGTAGGTTTTTGCACCCAGTGAGATATAGGAAGAGGAGGTTTGAAAGGTCTCCAATGCTGTCAGGCAATTCTCTTATGCTAAGCTTGTGAAGACGAAGATATCTCAAGTGTATAAGATTCTGTATGGAGGACGGTAGACGTACAATAGGAGCATCAGTCAAGTGCAAGATTCGAAGGCGCTTGTTGGCTTTGCAAATCTGATTAATGCCCTCATCTTCCAGTTTTAAACCTTCTAAGCCTAAATACCTCAGAGATGTGCATTTTCTAATGAAATCGACCACCAAAGCTGCATTCGAATCATTACTACTGGCACTAGTTTCAATATGTAACTTGCGCAATTTCATCACAGATGTATTATGGTGGGTTATGCCTGTGAACTCCGTTGCATAAATATTCTCACCTTGCGTCAGAGTATGACCTAGAGCTCTCAAGAGATCATGCATTTGCCATCTTTTTCCATCAATATATTGAGGGTTAGGTTGCAACATACCTCTTCTAATGAGTTGAACATAACACATTCGTGCTTCCTTTTCCAAGGTTGAATTCTTGTATTCTCTTATTACTCCTTCAGAAATCCATTCATTGCATATATCTTGCATGTGATACGTCCCACCAGATCTAGATAACGAGCAGGAAAGGAAGCACTGTTTAAGTTGGGGCGGCAAATCCTCGTAGCTTAAATACAATGCATTATGAATTTCATTTGCAAGTTTTGTCGATAACCATTCGCTACGCTTGAGAACATCTTCCCATGCATGCCTACTTCTATTTGTTTCACATAGTACACCCGCAATTGCACGAATAGCTAAAGGCAATCCTCCACATTTGTCCACAATCTGCATCCCAATATCCTTAAGCCACAAAATCTCACTTTGATCTCCACCCAATACCACAACTTTGCATAATAATAGCCATCCTTCTTCGAGAGACATTGGTTCCATTGGCAAGCATCTGACGGACTTCATTTGAATAGCAATGTCTTCTCTTCTAGTTGTAACCAAGACCCTGCTGCCCACTGCTCCACTATGAAGGGGATTCCTGAGTAGATCGTTCCAAACTGACACGTTCCAAACGTTATCCAGCACAATCAAGAATTTCTTATTTTTAAGGGCATCTTT
The DNA here is from genome assembly GCA_019914995.1 of Acanthochlamys bracteata. NCBI lineage: Eukaryota > Viridiplantae > Streptophyta > Magnoliopsida > Pandanales > Velloziaceae > Acanthochlamys > Acanthochlamys bracteata. The sequence goes on from CM034145.1 coordinate 342,889, forward strand.
CACCATAGGCTCGAGCTGTGCTTTTGTTTGAGTTCCCGTATGTTCGACTTTCATCGAAGCCAGAATGTCACGTAAAAGTGTCTCCTCATCATATATTTCGGAAACACTGAGCCATATTTTTACTTGAAAAGCATCGTCGACTCTATAATCATTAAACACCTTCTGAGCTAGTGTAGTCTTACCGATTCCTCCGATGCCTGTGATTCCATACACAAGTATCTTCTCTCGCTCATCTTTCTCTGTTACAAAATCCACAACTTTATCAGTGTTTACTTCAATCCTCGATCCCACGATGTCTGGGCTCAATACCGGCGAACTTGGTCGACTACTTCCCACAATAGTCTTGCCTTCACGCCATGAAGATATATTGGCAATGAGTTGAAACTGGGAGCGTTCTTCGGAGATGTCGTGGAGCCTAAGATTGAGCGCTTTCATTCTGGTACCGATCTCATGAGTGTGCGCAATCTTGCTGAAGCAGGAGGGTAAAGGAAAATGGCATGATACTGACGATCTTGATGGTCTTGTTATTTCCTTAGTCTTCTGAGCCTCGATGAAGCATACATCAAGTATGTCTTCTGCATCGTACATGACATCTTTGAGCTTGGCGAGCCAGTGATTGATGACCTTGTCCTCGATCCTTTTTCTCTCTGCATCCTCGAGGACATTGCTAATACTTTGGAGCGTCTCTCGAAGCCTTTTGACTTCTTGAGGCACGCCGATGAGCATGGAGATCTCTTCCTCCACCATGTTGTGCAGGTAATCAGTGAGCCGAATGATGAGATTTTGAGCTATGAACGCCATCAAAGATGGAATTGAAGATTCGAAAAATAACACGGAGCAAAGAAAGGGAAGGAGGCTGGTGCAGTAGAGATTGTGATCAGAAACTGCAAGTAGTTGACGAACTGATGATCAAGAAAATTTATAAAAGAAGTTTGCTTATAGAAATGAAGGATCTTGCAGCTAACCTTTTTCAAGTTATAGATGAAATTAATTTTGAAGTGATACAACTTCCAACCTTCAGAGAGCTGGAACAGGATTCCAACCTTCGATACCAAGAATATGTACAGAAACTGAAGAGCTTGAAAGAAAAGTTTAAAGGAAAAAAGAAACAAATTATGCGTGAGCGAGTATTACCTCACGCCAAAAATCTTGATCAGCATCACAGCATGCTTTGCCATTAACAGGAAGAATCAATTAAGAGAATTAAGAGGAAGACAACCAAACAAAGGAGTCAGACCTGTTAACAGAGGAGAGATGGAATGGAAAAAGAGACCGAGATTGACATGATGGGATCCTGTTGACAGATCTGCCAGAGAATGAGAAAAAGAGAAGTATGAATCAAACGCAGCATCATATATAAAGGTAAGAATCTAAAATCAACCATATTGCATTCACACCTTGTTATCTCTTCTTTTGCCTTCCTGTCTTAGCTGAGAAGACTTGAAACTTCCCCAATGAGTTTAGTTGCTATGCATGCCGTTTAGATAAGCTAGGAAGGGAGATATGAAATCAATGAAAAAGCATTGCAGTACATCTTCCAAGCATAGTATGAAAAATGAAATTTCTCTGAAAATCAATCAGTTGAAAATTGATAGCATAGGAAAGTCTAGCTGGCTTGACTACAAGAAGATTAAATCTGGAGATATTGCCAATTAGAACGCAATAATAGGCTTTGGCTTGACTACAAGAAGTTTCTTTGTAGTTATAAGCAATCTGCAATCAACTCATGGTGACATAAGATTTGTCTGCAACATGATATATTCAAGACAAAAGAAATTAGACCAATAGAAGAATTGCTTGTCTCAAATCATGAAAACAACTCATCAAAAGTTCATGAAAACCTGAACTTATGCGCAGGCTTAAATTTAAGAAACTATTTAGAGACATTCTGAAGCAGTAGAATCAGAAAAAGCGATAAAACCAACATTCGTAAGAAGCCTCAAATTAATGATTGTAATATTAAAAATTACTTCAAGTCAAATTGAAACTCAGAAAAAAAACCATACTATCCCATGTAACCGTCTGTTGATAGTTGGCTGCCATGAAACAACTCAATTGAGTTAAAAATCAAACTTCAACTGAAAACCAGGAATAGCAGAAAAGCTCTCTACCACACTTATCGGAAACCAGGAATTCATCCAAAACCGTATGTGCCATGAAACATTACATACAACAGAACAAAATCCAACATCTATCAACATCTGTGAACCAAAACATGTCCTCAACACAGTTAATCCGCCTTCAATTCCAATCAAGTGGAGCAATAGGTCAAGCAAGAAATTTAAAATATCACCATAACTAGAACCTAAAGATGAAAACACCAAACTTCCAATGAGTTGAACGGAGCTAAAAAGATACAAGAAAGCTCCTCAATTAAAAAAAAAACATCGGATACTTATATCTCGAAGCAAGTGAGCACTTTGACAACTGGAACTGAAGCTGTAACTTAAGAAGCTCCAGAAAACCCATGCTTCAATCGATGTCAAAGCTTCTCTTATTCCAACTATCTCTAATACATGTGTAAACTTTTCACCTCCTTTCCCTGAAAAATGGAATGAAATTGATATTACAACTATTGAAATTATACTCCGATTTGAACATAATAGGACCCATCAAAAACTCAATATAAGAAAGAAAATCCTCAGAAAAAAATTATAATATCCATGTCAGAAAACAATTTGAGCATGTTGGTGTTGAAGAATCCATACCAAGTTCTTATCTTTTAATCTAAATTCGGCATATTCCTTAGAAATTCAAACAAAAAATCAATTTAACAGCTTTGGAAATAATGTAGAAATAGCATCTTTCATCAAAAGAACTCTATTATAAAAGAAGAGACTTTTAACTAACTATTATAAGAAGAAAACAAGAAAAAAAAAAGAAAAAAAGTTCTGAGAACTGTTGAATCCAAAAAACCAAAATTACCGACAACTGAATAAGTAGGATGGAATCCGCACATTAAAAAAATTGATCAAATTATTAAAAATTAGCATTTCTTATTTATAAACATATACTTATTCTATCACCTAGCTAATATGGAACTATTAAATAGCATGCGCCCCCACCAAATCAGAATCTATTTGATCTAACACAAAGCGAATTATTGGCTCACTTTCAAATTAGTTAGTTCATCTTTTATTCGAGCTTATTTCTAACATAATCATTTCAGTACTCAGCTAATGTGGTACTATTAAGAGTCGTAAATTGTTAAGCCCACCAAATCAGAATCTACTTGACTCAATCTAATAAGAATTGTTGGCCCACTTTTAAGTTAACTAATCTGTTTTTTATTGGAATCTGTCAAACCCATACGCTAGTAATTCGAATCTAATCTAACTTAGGAAGCCCAATAGAATAAGATTAATAATATCTCGAAAAAGTCAAACCAAAGAGACTTGAGGAAATTGCTTCTAAAATAAGTAACGATGACCAGTTGTATCTTTTTTATGAAAAGCAATGATACATTAGTAAGTAAAACAGGAAAGAAAAAGAACCAATTTTGTTAAGAGAAACTTACAAACTTTTCTGTGCCATCAAACATTTGTGAAGGAGCTAATCTCTGTTTGATAATTTGTATACGCAGGACTTGTGCTATATTACTGTGTCTATTCCACTGGATTCCTGTTTTAACCAGATACTACATGTTCCAGTTCCAGCAATATGGATGTTTCTATTATTGATATTGGGTATCCTGCTGATTGGGTTAAGATCAACTTGAAGAAAACTGTTAAGTACATGTATATGGACTTCCTCACGATTGTACCACCAAGAGTGTCACACTGTGCAATCTGTTTTTGCTGCTAGCATTGACTTATTCTTGTTCAATGTTTTTATGGAGATGATGTCTTCTTTTTGATGCAGAAGGACTGCTTTGAAGTCTATGCTCTAGTACCAGGCCTCCTTAGAGAAGAGGTAAGAGATAATGCAAAACCTCTGCTTTGTCTTGTATTACAAGCAGTAGAATAAGCATTTGTGGATATTGATATGTTTGTATCTCAGGTCCATTTCCAATCAGATCCTGGAGGCTGTTTGGTCATTTCTGGTTACCCTGAGGAGCCGAATAATCCTTGGGGTGTTACACCGTTTAAAAAGGTCATAATATCGTTTCCATTCTACGAAATATTTCAACCAGAATTTGTACCCTTATTTTACCAAATATTTTATTTCTCATCAGATCATTACCTTACCTTCGAAAATTGATCCGCACCAAACCTCTGCTGCGGTTACCCTGCATGGCCAACTCTTTGCTGTGCAAACATTTTACGTAATGTGAAGGTGTTCATTTAGTGCTCAAAGGCCCTTTTCCTATTAACCTGGAAGGTTTAGTTCATGTAATCTTCGAATGATGAGGGTTTATGTACTCAAAGGTGTACCGGTAACCTGGTATGTATCATATACTAACATTTGTTATCTGCTTCACCATTATCAAACATTTTCAGTAATACATCTCTGTATTCTAACGGTATTGGTTGATAATTTCGGAGAACATCACTGTACTGTACGTCTGTTTTGGTTAATATATCAAATCAGGATTCAGTATCTGTTGTTATATTTGGTCAGGATTGTACCATGTACCTTTTTAACTCAATAAAAATAATCCAGTGTTAATGTCTTCCTGAAGAAAATACAACAAACTGTAGTAAAGTCTTCCTTTTGACAACACAAACAAAAGAAATTGAATCATTCAAAAAGAAAATGCCTAACTGCCAAATCTTTATTCTACTTCATGTCCCAGTTCTTCAAGACTTTCTCGCCTGCTCCTTGGTCACAATAACGCTCAAGAAGAGGGCACTGTTTTGATTGATTCATTCACTCCTTGCTGCTGTTCCATGCTTGAAACCTGAACCTGTCACTCTAGTTTTTACATTTACTTCATCATGGTAACTGGAACCCTCTGCCTCTGATAGGGACTCTGGTCGCTACTGTAGGTTTCAATGGGCTGATAGCTATCCAGAGCAATGAAATGTTTATTGAATCAACACGGACCAAACGTAAACTACTTCACAAACAGGTATATATGATAGGCTTAACTGTTGTGGCACTTTCTGAGTTTATCGTTTTAATGAACTTGAACGCGATTGCGATGATGTTCGCCATCACGATAGGCTAAACATAAGGTGGATTCAAGCTTGATAAGCTAAAACATTTCATAAACAGAAAAGGAAAATTTTCAAAACCAGAATGCATTGCATTGACTCAACATCTCTGCATAATACAGAAAGGGACATGACACACACTAGTGACACAGCTGAAGCATATCAACTGAACCCATACAGACAGGAAACCCTTCGTCAAACAATCAACTGAACAAACTAGTTGGTAAACTTTGCAAACACCAATCGAACACTAGTAGAGATGGTTAATAAAGGAAATCATCAGGACCTCAAAAGTGTCAAAAAGGTTTCTGTTACAGCAGCAATCCATCCCTTCAGCAAAAAGCTCCTCTATGCAGACTTAGAATCTCCTGCAATGGGCTCTGCAGTTGCTTTCGCAGTCGTAGAAGCACGGCCCTTCACAGTGCATAGGGCATAGTAGCTTCATCCCTCTGCATCTTGTCCTTCCAATGCATCTAGCATACTCTCCTACCCGGTACAGCTCATTGCTGTAACTTGGCCTGCCTGCTTGTCTACGCACATCTCCACTAGAACGCCTATGCCCTCCTCTATGCCTACCCCTCCCTTGTCTTCCACATCCACTACCACTACCACCGCCACCTCCGCCGCCACCACCACCGCCTCCCCCACCACCTCCGCCGCCCTCACAAGATTCTCCCCAACACCAACCACCACCACCCCCTCCACCACCGCCTTCACTACCACTTCCCCATCCCCAACCATACCCCCAACTGCCTCCGTCACCAGTCCCACCTCCACCGCCACCGCCACCGCCACCATCAAGCATTTGTTTCCTACCACCTATGCTATCACCAGTAGAAGGGCTAGGAAACAATGCAGCATGTAGTTCATGAACTTTGCTACTTTTGGAAAGTGAAGAAGCTGAATTTGTGTAGTTAAGAAGTCGAGCAGATACATTTAACTGAAATGCTACTACATGTATGATAAGCATGAGATTGATGTGAAAGAATTTCTTTGAGACATTCTCCATGGTAGTAATAGGCTACTGAAGGAGTTTCTGATTTGAACAAAGTGGCATCTACAGAAGAGAATCTTTTATAGACAAATATTGAAGTGGATGGAATGATTGCAGTTGCAAATAACACAAAGTGAAGAGAGCAGTTTAGATTTTAAAAAGCAAGGAAAGAGTTACCAAGAGCTGTCTTGCCCATAGTGAACAGAAACTACTGCATGTGGGAGTAAAAGTGTAATGCAAGCAACTCTGCCATTGCTTTTAGAACAGATACTGATGCACTTCACTACTCTTGCAATAATAAGATTCTATCCACTTCGACGTACATGCTAGGAATGGAATGATAAAGCAACTCACTACAGGGAATTTCTACATTCCTGCACAAAGAAACAAAACAGGGTTGATCTAAAATTAATTTGGAGATAGAATGAAAATGAAGCAATCAGAGACCAAGTAACCCCAAAATAAAATATATAGGTCGGAATCTCGAAAAAGTAATTAAGCTAACAGCCAAAAACAACATAATATTATTTCCATTTTGAAATAACCAAGTAAAGCTGTACGAAAAAGTAACAAAAGAGATAGTTATATGCTAAATGCAATGATTCTTTTAGGTAAAAGTAGAAAGGGTTACATCTAGTTGCATTGATTATGAAATAATCAAGGTTATAAAGGCCAAAAAGCAACATTATCAAGCATAACCAGCAATGATGGTTCTTTCCAAATAAAAGAAAGATACCCATTCATGAATATATTAATCCATGCTTAGGAAAGAAATAGAGACTTATGTCCAACTTGTATCCAAATTCTGGCATAAGCCTGTGGAAGTAGGAGATACACTGTGGTCACATATACTTAATTCAGAAAGGCACGCATTAGTACTTCATTTATAGTACTATATGATCTCCATCCACATTAATATAGTAGTCATCAAAAGGCATGGAACTGATTTTGGTTATCACAGAAAGACAAAGTCTTATCTTGGCCTTCAGACTTACCTGGGTGCCACTGGGCTAGGTAATAACGTAAGAGTTTGCATACCACTCTTCCGACTGTTGGTCAAGACATAATGAGAATCTAATTTAATTAGAGTTGCACGGTAATCGACAGGTAGCAATGGAGAAACAGAAAGCACTTGCCTAAAACAGTTGCAGGAAGCTTCAGATTCAAGATTACTGCATCACAGTATTTCAAGTTGTCTACACAGCTCTGTTCCTGTTCAGGAGCACCACAAGAAACTGCAAAGATAAAGAGCACCAGATCTGGACACGGTTGAGGCACGAATATGGAATTCATCATAACCACTAACCAGATAGTAAAATGGTCATACAGGAACACATCCATAATCATTAATCCTAACAAATCATATCCCAAGGTTCCAGAAAGCTACCAATTCAAAATTAGCGTAGATGCTATCTTGACTTCAGTAAGATGAACCACCCAGAATTCTATACTCAAGCATTCAGCACCCGAGCATAAGACATCTACAGTTCTGGTTTTTACATAAAGTCCAGAAACTTTTGAAGTTGAGAGATGACAAAAGCATTGAATAAAAAACTGGTGTTTACGATTAATAACTGGGAATGAGCTTCATTCTTGCACCACAAACATGACAAATTCTTATGACAGATGACAAAACCGCCAGTCCTCAAATCCTACTATCTTTTTCCGGGCAATTTCTGGGAAGCTACAAAATTAAATCACAAAATGAGATAACTTAGGAGTTCAAATCACTAACAAGGAATGTCTCTACATCTTGGATTCTTTATATTCAGCTTCAGGAGTCTCTTCACCAGTAGAACCAGAGGATGATGAGTCACTGCTGCCACTACCTTGTTGCTGCATATGCTGCCCAATCTTGGAAACCGCTTTATTTGCAGCATCCATCTTCTCCTTGATTTTCTCTGCATCATCCTGGCTCATTACCTCCTTTAGATCAGTAACAGCAGTCTCAATCTCCCTTGCAACCTCAGCAGAGATCTTCCCCCTGTACTCGCCCAAGCTTTTCTCAATACTGTAGATTGTAGTATCTGCAGTGTTCCGGATATCAATGAGAGCCTTCTTCTCCTGGTCCTTCTGTGCATGAAGCTCAGCTTCCTTCACCATCTTCTCAATTTCGTCATCGGACAATCCACCTGATGAACGGATGGTGATCTCTTGCTCTTTTCCAGTGTTCTTGTCCTTTGCTGAGACCTTCACAATGCCATTGGCATCTATATCAAATGTCACCTCAATCTGAGGCATGCCTCTAGGGGCAGGAGGAATGCCAGAGAGTTCAAACTCCCCAAGAAGCTTGTTGTCAGTGGCCATCTCACGCTCACCCTGCAAAACCTTGACCCCGACTTGAGTCTGATTGTCAGCAGCAGTGGAGAAGACCTGACTCTTCTTTGTTGGAATAGTAGTATTTCTGTTAATGAGTCTTGTGAAGATTCCTCCAAGTGTCTCAATACCTAATGAAAGGGGAGTGACGTCCAGCAACAGAAGCTCCTTCACATCACCCCTGAGGATGCCACCTTGGATGGCAGCTCCCATAGCCACTGCTTCATCTGGGTTGACACCTTTGCTTGGGGTCTTTCCAAAGATCTCAGCTACAATCTCCTGTACCTTTGGAACCCTGGTCATCCCACCAACCAACAGTACCTCATCGATTTCTTTTGCAGTAACATTGGCATCCTTCAGGCAGTTCTTGCATGGGATTCTGGTTCTCTCAATCAGGTGGCTAACCAGAGTCTCAAATTTGGAGCGGGTTAATGTGATGTTGAAGTGCTTAGCACCAGAAGCATCAGCAGTGATGAAAGGAAGGTTGATCTCTGTTTGTGCAGTAGAAGAAAGCTCCACCTTTGCCTTCTCAGCTGCTTCCCTGAGCCTCTGGAGAGCCAATCTATCTTTCGATAAATCAATATTCTCTGTCCTCTTGAACTCACTAACTAGATAATCAAGCAGTGCACTGTCAAAATCTTCACCACCAAGGAAAGTGTCTCCATTGGTAGCTTTGACCTGTATTCAAAACCACATGTGAAATAAATGGAACTTAAAAACAAAGGATTGCATTAAGTAAAGCAGATAGAAGGAAAAGAAACTAAAAACACTTGCCTCAAAGACTCCATTAGAGATCTCAAGAATCGAGACATCAAAAGTCCCACCACCCAAATCAAACACAGCAATAAGGCCCTCCTTGTCATTCATTCCATATGAAAGTGCAGCAGCTGTTGGCTCATTAATGATTCTAAGAACTTCTAGTCCAGCAATTCTTCCAGCATCCTTTGTTGCTTGACGTTGTGCATCGTTGAAATAAGCAGGAACAGTGATGACAGCCTTAGAAACACTTTTCCCAAGATAAGATTCAGCAGTTTCCTTCATCTTGGTCAGGACAAATGCACCTATCTGGCTAGGGGAGTACTGCTGACCGTTCATCTCAACCCATGCATCTCCATTTGGAGCCTTGACAATTTTGTATGGTACCATTTTAAGCTCCTTTTGGGTCTGAGGGTCATCATACCTCCTTCCAATCAATCGCTTGGTGCCAAATAATGTGTTTGTTGGATTTGTGACCGCCTGCCTCTTTGCAGGGGTTCCCACAAGAAGCTCCCCTTTCTGATTAAAGGCCACAACAGATGGTGTAGTTCTTGTACCTTCAGCATTCTCAATCACCTTAGGGGACTGTCACAAAATTTGGCATTTAGATGCATTATACATATTAAAGCACTCCCAGTATAGAAAAGCTCTTTGTCTATAATACTTCCATATAGGAAGAAGGAACATGCATATAACTGCCTCATACATGAGGAAAGAGACATCACACTAAGAACTTATGTTTACTAGGTCATGCTAGGCAATAGATAGTTGGCCAACAATGAGAAGTGGATTTCTAGAAAACATACCTTTCCCTCCATAACAGCAACACAAGAGTTGGTAGTACCCAAGTCAATCCCGATCACTTCACCGCCCGCTGGTTTTGAGCTGAAAAAACACACAGAAGCATAAAGGGAAAGGGAATGCACATAAGAATTTTCAAAGGAGAAAAAATTAAGACTTCAATAAATGAATACCTGAAGGCTCTTGCCAAATATGTCCATCTTTGAGGTAGAACAGGGTTCCCATGAGAAGGCCTAATCGTGGTAGCAGCCTATATTATGTAGTAATTTAAAAATCAATCAACCACATAAATATTAGACAAAAAAAATTTTGTCAAGAGCTTGCATGGTCACAGAGTAAACGCTAGCAATTTTCTAATTTAATCAATCTACCAGACAACTTGACAGATCCTTACATCATCTCAAGCCCTCCGAAAATATATATGAAATGGACAATCATCGCACCCTTCCTACGCAAACGATTACCGAAATCCTTTTCCCGACTTAATTTTCAAAACTAAAAAACCCACCAACACCAATTATCGTTTCATCTATTCATCGATTCACCAAAAATAATAGAGAAAAGGCAAACACAAGCCAATCAACTATAATCTCACACAAAATGCAACCTCTTTTTCTACCACTTCCCTAAACAAAAATATATAAAGCTCTGAATCAGTACTAAACCATGCTTTCGCTCATTAAAAAACAAAGTCAAACAAACAATAACAAAACAAGCTTTATGAACGATCAATATTCAGCTCTACGCAAAATCTGGAACGAGAAACATCTACTCCAGCGCACAAAAAATCATCAGATCATCCGAAATTCACAATTACATAAACTAATTCAGACACAAACTACTAGTTAAAAAAAAAACAACAAAAAAATAGAAATCAAATGAATCACAGTAAAACCTGTTGAGCTGCGGATACGAGAGACTTCGCTCTAGCTATCTTTGACCAAATCGCCATTCCTCAAATTCGAATCGAAGATTTACAGCTAAAAATATATTTTTTTCTTCTCGAAGATTAGAAATGGGAAGAAGAAGAGAGAACAAACCTAAAACCCTAGAGCCAAGACAAAACGAAAAACCCCTCTTTTATTGGTGGTGGGCGGGGCCTTCTTGGGCAAGGGGAAAGCCCTCAACCATTTTATTTATGTTTTCAATTACACCATAACTGTTCTATCCAACAACCCTTCTCACATGATGAACGAATCAGATGCGTTGTTTAATATAATGAACGGCCTGATGAATAGCCGCATGATGCGGGAATCATCCCGTTGTGATCGATTTGAACATACTCGAAGGTCCTAGAAGAATATAAGATAATTACGCTCTCTGTTTCCGTTTGGGCTTTGTTCGGGCCAATAGAAAGAGGCCCATTAAAATTTGTAATGGGCGCAAGTAAAATGATGACCTGTTAAATCGCCACGTGTCTTGTAATATCTTAATGCGCTAAAAACTCTCTACGGTCTTTCTCCTCTGTCGTTTCTTCCCCTTACCGCGATCTCCTCCGTCGATCAAAATCTCGTCGGCGAATCTCATCCTTTGATTTCATTGCAGGCGAAGATTTCAGGTATTGTTATGATCCCTAGGTGATTCAACTGTTTCTTGGCTTAGTTGGTGAAATCCGATGATTTGATTGGTTTTATTTTGATTTTTGTAGGTTAGCGCATTGGTGAGGGATCAATTGCTTGATCAAGGAAAATGGTAAGAAGTTGTATTTCTCTGCTTTCTTTGTAAGGGAGATTTATTGCATAGTTTCTGCTGATTTTAGTATTATTGATGTTGGGTTAGTGAAAGTTTTAGTTTTTTCGGGTTTGTATTGTTTCTGAGATAAAGCTTGAGTGATACTGTTGGAGTCGATTCAGTTTTCAAATTTTCTTTTATTGATTTTTTTTTCCTGATTTTTTTGCTGAACGCTCGTTTTTTTACTAAGTTTGCTTGATTGGTGCTTTGTCTCTGAGGTTTTCTGTGGGGAAGAAAAATCTCAGGTTTCAGTTTTTAGCTTGCTCTTCAGTGTAGTATCTGAGATTTTGTGTGATAAAAGTTTCACTTTTGCAACTTATAGCATGAGCATACCACATTCTTTCATAACTCAGACTGAGCATTACACCTTTCCTGTGTAATTCTTTCTTTTGCTTGTTCAGAACTACATAATTGGAGCATTCAAGCCACCGTGTCATATTGCAATCAAATTTTCAGATGGAAGGACAAGGAAACAGGTAAAGCATTGAATTCTTGGTCCAATGTCACCTTCCTGCACACTCTTATTTAAGATGCTGATGATGCTTTCTGGTCTATCTAGCTTGTTAGGACTTAGGTTTTGTCCAGTATGGGAAGCGGTTGTCGTTGATATAGAGAATCAACTATGTTACTTGGAAGCCGAGATCCTTAAATTTTGATTTGTTTATGTTCGCAATCACCGTTAGAAGCTTTATAAAGTGTTAAGAAGAAGCAGGAATTATGGTCGTAGTTCTAATGTGATTGCTGTGTTAATGAAACCAGAAAGGTTATGGAGTAGTAAAATATCTCTGATTTATTTATTTCCACTTTCTAGCTAGCCCTGGTTGCTGAAATTTTATAGGAGTTTTTGTCTGTCACGTGTAGATTAACATGTGCCATTTTATAGCATTCTCTTCCTTTCAGCAGGTTACTATCAAGAAGGAAAATGGCAAGTCAGCAGCTGTCCCTCTCTTCCAGAGTCAAGAAACTATTACCGGTGAGGTACTGCATGTCTCTCTTGAAGATGTGAATGACTTTTCTTTGTAATAATTAATGGTTCTTTTTAGGATAACGGTAAATTTTCTTGTAATATTTAGGTTTCTATTGAACCCCTTCAAGGAAAAAAGCTTGAACACAATGGTATCAAGATTGAACTTCTTGGCCAAATAGGTATTTCTTCCCTTCTCGTTCAAGTTGGCAGAATTGTATGACATTATTATGCTCTCTGAATCCATATTCATCTGGATACCTCTGAACACATATTCATCTGAATACCTGTTCTAAGCTTTTCTGCAAGCAAGTGTTGGAGGATGGTTTTGAATTATATGCTTCTGGTCTGGTTATCGTGTTAAGTGCTTTTGCTTCCATTTATTGCAGAATTGTACTTTGACCGAGGCAATTTCTATGACTTCACGTCTCTAGGTAAGTGGCATTTACTAATTACTTTTATGTCGGGTATTGGTAGCTTCAAATAGTGCTATTCCTTCTTTGTTGCATTATCATGGCACATCACACCCTAGTTTTCACAACGGCACATTAATTATTTTGTATTGTTTTGGTTCTATTTTTCATGAGAGAGGAGCCCATTTCAAAGTGACTCAATCCACTATCTACCTTTATGCAGTACGCGAACTAGAAGTGCCTGGTGATATATATGAAAAGAAAACATACCCATTTGAGTTCTCAACTGTTGAAATGCCTTACGAATCATACAATGGGACTAATGTTAGACTGAGGTGAGTTCTTAGCTATTATTGATATTTGTTGAATGTCATGTCTAATTTAAATATCTCAATGTAAAGTTTTTCTTTAGAATAAATTATTCTTACCAAGTAGTTGTTAAAAGCTTGTGAAGAATCTATTTCTCATCATGTTTATTCTTTTTGTGCCAGGTATGTGCTGAAAGTAACAGTCAGCCGTAACTATGTTAGCAATATTGTGGAATATCAGGACATTTGGGTAAGTTCAATATGATTTTTCATTCGGATATTGGTTAATTGTTTTACATTGCCCCTCTGCTTAGTTGTGAATAACGATTTGTAGTATGTACTATTTTGGGCTGAGATTACTAATATTTATTGCTTCAATTTTTGTTGTAGCTTATTTATCTAATGTATTGTATATGATGTTGTATTTATCTAAAATACATATTTGGCATTTCTACAACTTGTCTCTCATATGATCATCAGAAATAAAGATTGAGTGCAAGATACGTACGTTTGGGGTAGGCTTGTGGTTGCCGTTATGTGTTTCTCTTTACATTTTCACTGAGGAACAGTAGAAATCTTGATGCTGAAGTTTAGTCAGAAAGAAACTAATGTTTTGAACTTCTGGTCCTGAATTTAACTTAGTATTTTATGAATTTAGTAAATTATTAATTTTTAATGACTCAATGGAAGGTTGCTTTACTTCAAAGCCTCAAAATTCATATGTACTTTTGTGTGAAGACATGTAATTTAAAGAAACTCTGCTATGTTAATGTTCTGACTTAACGGATCTCATTATTTCTCATCAGGTTTGCAATTACACACCGGCTCCAACAATTAACAACAGCATTAAGGTATGGAAGTCTGTCCTAAACAATCAACATAATTTACTGATGCGTAGCTATTGATAGCAATTCTGTACCAAAAATAAAATTGCTTCCAAGTTGAGTGCTGAACTATGTTAAAAGGTGGTTAAATAGGCTTATGATCCATGATGCTTATGTATTTCTGGTCTGAGATATTGTCAACCAAGTAGCTTATTCATCATACTGCATGATTTTTACTCAACTGCTATTTTCTCTCTGAGTTTGTTATAAGGAAAATCGGGTGTGTTAGTCAAATACAGTTTTTAACTATTAGTAGTTTATATTTCTGCAGTTCATAGCATGCCAGTTTCTAAGTTGAACTTGGTCAGTTTTGGCAATCAACTATTCTACTTTGTGCATCTGTTGATCATTAACTAGTTTCTCTCTCATGTAAGGATTGATTGATATATGCTTTTTTCTTTTAAAAGAATTCAAAAGAGAATACTTTTTATATGACAATTTCTCCTTCTTGATGCTTCGCAATGTCTGAGTCAAATGAGCGCATGTAAAATCCAATTGAATGATAGCCTATATTTCAGGCGCTTGGTTAACTAGGAACATTTAAATCTTATGGCTACTTACAGATTGAACATAGAATATCTGTGTTCATCTTGAGTAGTGTCAGTTATGGCTAGTTATGATGCAGTGATAAGCTGACAATTTGTGATTACGTCTAAGTCGGGTTATTTTGCAGATGGAAGTTGGAATTGAAGATTGCTTGCACATTGAGTTTGAATACAACAAAAGCAAGTAAGTTCTGCTTGTATGATTTGTGAGGATCCGGATCCTTATTTTGACAAAGCCGCTAGGGATTTTTTCTACTTAAAATAGGCATTTCTTGCTGACTTCTCCAGGTATCATCTTAAGGATGTTATCATTGGAAAGATATACTTTCTTCTAGTGAGGATTAAAATTAAATACATGGAACTTGAGATTAGACGTCGTGAATCAACTGGGTCAGGGCCTAATACATATGTCGAGACAGAGACACTCGCAAAATTTGAGTTGATGGATGGCGCTCCTGTGAGAGGTACGCATGGTCTTCATTCTGTTGCTCCCGTGTTTGTGCTGTTATATACATATCTTCTATAGCTTCTTTGACTGGGAATTTACTGTATGGTACCTCTTTAGTACAACTGCTGCTTTTAGCTGTTAGGTATACTCTGTTCTGTTATCGATTTTGTTAAGGTTCAGAGATCTCACTTCCGCCACTATTCAATCTGGTTGGGTTATGTTGGACCGTACATAAGGTGGGATAAGTGTAGTAACGTTCAGGGTGAATTACTGTACACAATGGTCATAGATGGCTATATATTTTTTCTTGCTATTTCAGTCAGGTTTATGTAAATTACTTTTTTTCACACAAGTGTCTTGTTTCGTAGTACATTTTGTCATTACATCTAAGGCGGGTTATTTCAGTCAGGCTATATACTTTTGTTGTCATTGCTTGATTAGATATTGTGATTTTACAGGTGAATCAATCCCAGTCAGGTTATTCTTAAGCCCATATGAGTTGACCCCAACATACCGGAATATTAACAACAAATTCAGTGTGAAATACTACCTAAACCTCGTACTTGTGGATGAAGAGGATAGAAGGTACTTCAAACAGCAAGAGATTACTGTTTACCGCCTTCAAGAAACCTGATAGTCGCCTATTAAGCAAAGAAACTCTATACTCCATCTCAAAAGCTAGCGCTATTGGCTCTTTTTTAACTTCCACTCTAACCATATGGCTTGAGGATCTGGGTTTTCTATGCTGGCACTGAGTATCTGTGTCAGAAAAAGCCCTGCTATGACCTCCTGGTCGCAACCGTCATTTTGAGAACCTTTTGTGAAGAATATGAATGAGAGAAAATTTGTCGAACTCGCGGAGGATGCTTTTGTTCCTTTAGTCACAAAACATTACCCTGTGTGATTGATTATTCATCCCTGGTTAGTTTGTGTTATCGTTTGAGATAGGTAAATACTGCAAAAAGAAAGAAGAATGTAATAATCGGCAAAAGATTGTTTCTGTAATGTATCTCTAGGCATTCTGTATGGTATTTGCGAATCTTTTCCAGTGCTCTGCACTGCCTGTTTTCGGAGTTTGATGCGTTGGATGCAGCATGGACTCGGGACATGTCTACTTTATTCTAATTTAATTTTTTTAAACTCACAACTTTTTCTTCAATAAATGACCGTTTATATTCATGTTTATTTTACAAACTTATTTTTAAGTAACCTTTTCTTTCAGAACTTATTTTTAGAAACTTTTTTTTCGAGCAAGAAACGGTCTCTGTGCTGTTGAAATGCCAAGGAGACCTTTTATTTAAAAATTTTTTATTTTTTTATTTTTAAAAAACTAATAAAATATATAATAAAAAAAATTTTTGTAAAATTTTTTATATTTTTTAAATTTTTAAATAAATTTTTAAATATTTATTAATATATATTAAAAATTTAAAAAATTTAAAAAAGAGCGTTTGGAAAACGAAATTCCAAACGCCCGAATTTGACTTGAATCCATATGAGATCTCTTACCAAGATAAACGAACATGCAATTTATAGCTCCGAATTTTAGAGCATGATTTAATTATATAAAAATGAATTTAACGAAAATAATTTAGATAAAAACGAAATTTTTTGAAAAATAAAATCTGATAAAATTTAAATATGAAATAATAATTAAACACATTAAGTAATAAAATTTAATTTTTAAAAAAAGTGAATTTTTATAATTATAAGATGCCCTTATTGCATTTCAAATTTTCAGTAAGTACAATAGCAAAGAAATTTAAATTATTAAATCAAAAAATTTAATGCAAAATAAATAAATTTTACACTGAAAAGTCCAAAAATAGTACAAACAAATGATAATTTTCGAAATATTCTTTGCTTTGCTTGTTGTCTTGGGAATCTAAAAAGTTCAACTAATTTTTTTTTTTTTTAAAAAAAGGTTTGCTAGCAGTAGAGCATAAAAATTTGAACTTTTATAGATGTTAGTAGGTTTTTGCTTTTAATACACATTCATGTCCCAAAAGAAGAAAGAAAAGCAAAAACGAAAAAGCAAAAAAAAAAAGGCACATTTTTTAGGCAACTGTAGTGTTAGAATAATTGTAGCCTCAAAATTTTGAAAATTTCTATTAAAATATATTTACATTTTTAGATTAAATTATTATAAAATGAATAGAAAAAATGTCAAAGGTGAATTTTGAAAGAACAACTTAACTTCTTGTATATGAAATAAGTTATTATGAATTATATTATTACAACTTATATTTTAAAAATATATGAGTTGAATAATTTTTGAGCTCATTTAAAATTTTAATGACATGAAACTTATTTTTTATTATAGATTCTTAAATGAACTTGTTTTTATATTTTAATCTATTTTTACTAACTGAACTTATTTATAATTTACTTTCTACAAAGTTCATTTCTACTGAATTTAGTTCCATAATCTTATTTGTTATAAAGTAAACACATTATTAGTGAAAGTAATAAGTTGGTAATTTGGTATGGGCGTTTGGGAAAGAATTTTTCAAAAATAACTTTTAATTTTTATTTCATAATTTTAATATATTTTATAATATTTAAAAATTTATTTAAAATTTTAGAAAATTAATATTCTTTTATTTTAATATAATTTTATTTCAAAATTACTTCTAAAATCTTAAGTAAACGAGTCCTTTTGTCATTAAAAAAAAGAAAAAAGAAATAAAAATTACTTTTATGAAAATCATTCAAAAGGTTTTCTTTTAGTTAGACCTAACATGAAGCTACCCTGCATGTTCTCTTTCTGCATAATTTGTTACCAATTTATTAAATTAAGTATTAATTTATCACACTTAATAAACTTGTAATGATTAAATAAATATAATAACACCACAGTTTTTCATAATTTTTCTAAAACTATTATGTCTTTTTTTCTTCCAATATCATTATAGATTTTTTTATAATAAAAGTGTGGTCCTGAATTTGA
This sequence comes from Acanthochlamys bracteata, assembly GCA_019914995.1. Taxonomy (NCBI): domain Eukaryota; kingdom Viridiplantae; phylum Streptophyta; class Magnoliopsida; order Pandanales; family Velloziaceae; genus Acanthochlamys; species Acanthochlamys bracteata. The sequence goes on from CM034145.1 coordinate 361,095, forward strand.
AATTAATTAGTATCCAGCTAATGTTAATTATATTAAAACAAATTAAAAAAATGTGTTTTCTATACTTAGAAGATAAGCTTCGGTAATATTAATATACTCCCACGCCTTAAAAGTCAAAAAAAGATTTAATTAATAATTAAAGCAAAAATGAACAAACAAGTCACATGAATCAATTATTATCTTTTCTTTATTTATTCCAAAACTCCAATTTTGAATCAAAAAATTAAACAAATAGTTTTCCAATTTTCCTAATTTGTTATTAAATTCAAATAATAGATTTAGCAATTAGTTTGAATACAATGCTTTCTCCTTATATAATAAAGAATATCCATTATATTTACTTATTCACTAATTAGTGAAATTATATATTGAAATGTTAATTATATACATTTTCTTTTATATATGATTTTGAAATAGTTAAATTATCTAATTTTTTATGTTTATATTAAAATTTCATAAGGACGTATTAAATTCTGTTATATGTAAAATTGAATCATCTTTATTGTAAGAATTAATCAATATCAATTTTATGAGCTCATACTTTGGCCTATATAATTTATTAACCATATTATATGTACACACAATTATAATTTTTTCTATTAACAATATAGGTAATTAAAATATTAAAACAAATAAATATTGCAACGTATCAGAATTATTATTATTTTTTTCTTGTACCAATTTAATTGGTTAATTAGAGTGTGCAAACAGATAATATTGATAATATTATCAAAAACTTTATGAAGAGACATAAAATTGATAATATTTAACTTAAATAGTCGCCAATTCTAAAATATTTAACAAAATTAGATTTGCATTTACAGTAACGAATTATAATTTTCTAACAACACATAAACTTAAAACAAAAATTAAGCATCATGAATTACCATTACACAAAAAAAAAGCAATTTTTTCCAAAAGCGAAAAACAAATTTTCTTTTAAACAACAATAATCTTTTATCTCCCAAAGAAAAATAAAAAATTTTTAAAAAACGCTGGTGGTGTTAATTATTAATTTATTAATAAATTATTAATTTAATCCTGTTGTTTTTCTTTTCCGTGTTCCAACCTGGTCGATGAAATAAATAAAAAAACACGGGGGTAAAATCGAAGAAATAAAAGAAAATCAAGCAACAACGTTTTCATTTCCGCCAAGAATTTCTCTCTCTTCACTTTTATCACTTTTACTTGCGTTCTAGGGTTTGGGTTTCAGGGAACTTTTGTGTAATTTTAGCTCGATTTTCAGCTAATTTTTACTCGGTTTATCTATTTTTGTTCGAATTTCACCGGAAATTTCGGGGATTTATTTGATTTTCTTGTGAAATTTACGAAAAAGCTGGGATTTTTAGGGCAGTGGAAACCTTAATTTCTTCTGAATTTTCCGGTGATCGTGATTTAAATTTGGGGAATTAGGATTTTTTCTCTGTTACTGTTCTTTTTTTTTTTTCTTACTCTACTAGTGTTTAGTTTAGGGTTTTGAAAATTTTCCCTCTTTTTTTTCCTTTTTTTCTCATTTTTTTCTTGTTTTAATTGTAAAATTAGCTCGCCTCTGTTCTTGTTATTGTATTCTAATTCGAAACTAAAATCCCTAATTTGCTGTTTGTAGGGTTTAGGGTTTGTAAAAGATTCCAGCTTTGATCTATCTAATCAGTAAAAAACCCACCTTTGTTCAAAATTTCCTGAAACTCCTTTTTTTTTGTTTCAATTTCTGTTTCTAAGTGTGAAATTCATCAAATTTCCACTCGCTCGCTCCCATTTTCTCAAAAGAAAATTCCTCTTTCTTCGTTCAGGTTTGAAAAGTTACGAATTTTCATCAGCTCGCAGAACTAAGACTCTAACATTTCCCGTAAACTATCCAACCTTTGCATGATTTGATCAATCTAATCTGTTCAATCCTTTTAAAATACCTTCAAAATCAGCTACCGGAAGTTGGGTTTAAAGATTTTTGCATCATATGTTATCCGCTGTTCAGTAGTTTTTCATGGAAGTGAGATCAGAAACTGGAATCATGTCGGGGAGGGACGCTTTCATCGCTGCCGGAGGCCCAGTACAAACTCAGCCCCCGCCGGCGACCATGCAAGGCATGAGACTAACCTACGCCTCAGACGGGACCCAAATCTATAAGCCAATCACAACTCCAGCTCAGCAACCTACTGGACCTACACAGCAAGCTGGCAACCCAACCCTTACAACTACTGAAGGAAGTAACGGTGATACTAACAGTAGTGCATTGCCGGCGGTCATGCCGTCGGTGGCAGCCCATGGACTGAACATGAACATGGGTGAACCGCTGAAGAGGAAGCGGGGACGGCCTAGAAAGTATGGGCCTGATGGGTCGATGGCCCTTGCATTGTCCCCCATCTCGCCTCCGTCTGGAGGGGCGATGAGAACACCAGGATCGATAGGGTTCTCGCCTTCACCAGTGGGTGCCACTGCTTCGGCTGAGGCATTGGCTAAGAAGATCCGAGGCAGGCCACCGGGCTCTAGAAAGAAGCAGCAGATAGCGGCACTTGGTAATTTGCTTGCCCTTTGCCACTCTCTTTGCTAGAGTGGAACTTCAGTTTGTCAATGAATGGTTTTTTTGTACACGGTATTTCTATATAGTATATAGTTGTTCAAGTTGTTGTTTTGGTTTTTAATCTGGTTGCTCAGTGTTGGAATGGGTGATGGTACTCTGTCTGTGGTTCTGGTGATCAGTAGTGGCAGATCTGACATGTTGGGCGGAGGACCACTAAAATGACATATATGACCTTGATTGATGGTTTTTGTATGTTGGTTCTGTATTAGATGGCATTTGGTATTTGAATTAGTCGACGTTTTTATCTCAGGAACTTGCATTTGGAAATGTTTTTACTGTACTGGCTTTCTAGGTATGCACAAGTTTGTGGAGAAGTTGCTTTGTTTATAGTATAATTAGCTGAGAATAACATTGATGTCTCTCTTATCCTATCTCTTAATAAACAACGGCTCAAAACTTACTTTGCTTGTTTACTATATGCTGTAGTTGTCTCCATAACACTCGATTCTGTTATTTATTGAAGTATTCTGTTGAAAGCCGACAAGTTTTAATGAAAGATAAGTATACATCCTGGTGTAATTTATGTTTTCTAGCTTCTCAGTATGTTAGTTTGTGCCTGCTTGAGTATGCTATTTAAGGTTGATTGGTTAATTTGATTTAATTATAGGATTTTTTGTGATACTTGATTTAGGAATGGTTTACATTATCATGCTACTTATGGCTGATATTAAAATATATATTAAACATTTATATGGTTTCTAACAAAGATGATACTTGCAGGTTTAGCAGGAATTGGTTTCACCCCTCATGTTATAACTGTGAAGGCTGGAGAGGTATATTGCCTTGACTTCACTTAGCTTCTTTTGTCATTTAGTTTTACCAGTTTTTATCTTACTACCAAAATCCTGGGTATTTATCTATACTGTGTTTTGTGCCTTTCAATTCTTTCAAGTCTGATGGTAGGTTTGAGTTTGATTTTGGACTTATCCTTCATTCTATCAGTTATTTCTATTAATTACTCTGCAGTCTGGACAATGTTACAAATGTATGATAGATTGATCTGCTCAAGTTACTTATATATTAATGTTGTAACAGAGTATTGGAGCTGCATATTTCCCACCAACTTGCTAATGATAGATCTACTTAGTTATTGTTATGACCTTTTTTATCGATCTGCTTAGTTATCATTATAATTTCATGCATTGATTGTATTGAAATGACTTCCATTTTGTTTTAGACATGCACCAAGCTGATAGATCTTGCACTGTTGTTACTACATAGTTTCTATAATTCAAAAATATCTGATTATGAACCTATTATTATAATGAAAAACAGAAAACAAATATTGGAGTAGTTAAGGATCAGAAATCCTACTGTGTATTTTAAAATTGTTTTTAGAAGATAGTATGATTTTAATATAGTGAGGTGAAATGATGTCTGGATAACCAATTTGTTGCAACTTAGTGCAGTCTATTTAAGTTTATGGTGTTATCCTTGTATTGCATATAATTAAAATGGATGTCATTTAGATTTCTAAATCCTGTCAGGGGCAGGGGAACAAGACTTTTAGGTATACGGATATAGTAGCTGAGAGCAGTCTTAATCTTGTATGTCCATGTACCTAAGATCATTTGAAGTTACTTGTTTACTGCTGGTAATCTTATTATTATAACAAATATCCAGTAATGCTCCTAAACATTTGGTGAAAGACAAACAAGCAACTGATCAACACATTACCTCTCTCTTTCCGCAGGACGTCTCATCAAAAATTATGTCATTTTCTCAGCATGGGCCCCGTGCAGTCTGCATTCTTTCTGCCAACGGTGCTATATCTAATGTAACTCTTCGTCAAGCAGCAACTTCTGGGGGAACTGTAACGTATGAGGTTTGTGATCTACTTGCTATTAGTTCAAAATAAAAAAGTACATTAGATATGGAATATGCAAGTAATGAACCAGAGTATTTTGTAGTTTAGGCAAATGCCGACTACAACATTTCTAAACTGATATTCTTGCAGGGTCGTTTTGAGATATTGTCCCTATCTGGATCATTTCTTCTGTCGGAAAGTGGTGGTCAGCGACAGCGTAGCCGAAGTGGGGGAGTTAGTGTGTCTCTGGCAGGTCCGGATGGGCGTGTTTTAGGCGGGGAAGTAGCAGGATTATTGACAGCAGCCTCTCCTGTCCAGGTCTGTGTCAAACTGCATAACAATCTTGCTACCATGCCTGATTGGCTTGAGATTACAATTTGTATATACGTCAATCTTTGTATGCTACATTTTTGCTAAATCATCCATAAAACTCATGGAGTGAGCTGTCCTTTCATTAGAAACTACTTGATATTTGCAGGTCGTGGTTGGAAGTTTTATAGCTGACGGACGAAAAGAGTCCAAGCACTCTAACGCACCTGACCCATCATCAGCTCCAGCCAAAGTTACTACGATTGGGGTGTCTGGGCCTAGCAGTCCCCCGTCTCGAGGCACCCAGAGCGAATCCTCTGGAGGACCTGGTAGCCCGCTCAACCAGAGCACGGGAGCATGCAACAACACCAACCAGCATGGGTTCTCCGCAATACCCTGGAAGTAAATTCTTAACTAGTCCCAAACCCTGTGACCCTAAATACTTGAAGTGAATGCTGTATTATCCTCCTTTTGAATGTAAACTTTTAGTTTGTAGCGAGAGCCCAGGAGAGCAGTGTTGTCTAAGGAGGAATGAGCTTTCCTGTGGCATGATCTCTTATGTGGGAAGTTTCTATGAAGGAGTTTAGTTTGTTACTTTTATTTCAGTCGTAGAGAAGTCAGTACCATCGCATCTGTGTTGTTTATTGTTGTATCAGAAGGAAGCTATGTATTCTGCATGTTGGTGTCGCTCTAGTTATGTACTTCTTTGTTTATCTGGTCGTAGTTCGAATGAAAGCTTCAGATTAGTTACTACTTGAAAGCGCAGAAATGGTTCCTGAATTAGAGCCCGTTTGGCACAGCTTATGATAAGTTGTTTATTAATTTTTTTATTTTACATTTTTAAATATATATTTTATAAATATATAAAAAATTTATTTAAAAATTTAGAAAATGTAAAAAAATTTTATGAAATAAAATTTTTTTATTATATATTTTTATTATTTTTTTAAAAATAAAAAATAAAAATTTTCTATTTTAAAAAATTTTTATTTTATAAACATTACCTTCTTTAATTTTGTACTGATATTGTCTGCAGATGTCTTTACTTATTAGAACAGGTCTCTTTAGAGCATTAGTAGAATTATTGAAAACCAGTTTTGTAACTAAAGGTTTATTTTTGTTCCCGAAAAATTTATAAACTGTATCGCTTCACAACTACAGTGTCTAAAGTACTCGAACTCGCTCATCAGGAAAAGTGAAACGCCGACAAGGTGTTCGATATAATGCCAACTTGCCTTCGGGTCATATTTTTAACTTTTAATTTTAATTTTTAATTCCGTTTTAAAAATTTATTTAAAAATTTAAAAAATATCTTTTTTATTACATATTTTTATTATTTTTTAAAAATTAAAAAAACGTTTTATTTTATGATTTCTTAAACATTATTCCGAATTGAGCCGTTGGTGGATTTCAAACTAGAATTGGAGCCGTGCAGGTGGATCCAATCCTGTTGCTGTGGTTTTCTTCAGGTTCTTGTTTTCAAAACTTGATATCGTTGTTGTTGTTTGTTTTTGTGTTTGTATAAATGTTCATCATAGCGATTTAAAGTTAGAAGTGCTGAATCGAAGAGTTTTATTAATTTAATTTAACTTGGAGCTTTATCAGTTTCCATAGAACATATTTTTTGCATACAATATAATTTATCAAACTTTGCTCATTAATTATCAGAAAAAGTCTTTGCATGTATTGCTCATACATTATAAGTTGACCTAAAAGAGTATTTGATAGTAATTTTTAAAAAATATTTTTTTAAAATAAGTGTATTTTTATTTTAGTTTAAAAAACAAAATTTATTTTTTTACTTAAAAATTTAAAATAATAATAATCAAATTTTATTATGTAAAATTTTTTATTTTTTAAAATTGTAAATAAATTTTGTAAAAAATTATAAAAAGATTATAATAAATATGAATTAAAAATTAAAATTATGTTTTTGAAATGTCCCTTACGCAACTTTTCACACAGATAACTATAATATATCATATGGTTTTGTAAATTATGTGCGTAAAATCAACTTATACTCTCATACTAATCAACACATACACAAGTAGAAACCCATCACAAACAGAGTAGTGAGGGATCAACACATAGTAGATAAACTATCACTTCCCCTCAAAATTAACCAGATCAGAAACACAAAATAGAAAACACTTAATTTTTCAGATAACATTGGGTACATAATATATATATATTTGTTAAGCTGCCAGCAGTCTTTGCTTCTGTAGAACGAGGACACGGAGGAAGAGGAAAACTTCTGTAAGATCACCTACCACCAGCCGCCGTTTTTCCTTCCAGAGTAGGAGTCATCGCCTCCAGCGGAAGACTTGTAACTGTAAGACCACTTGTCATTGCTGTTGCTTCCATAGTCATCAGCAAAACACTGGTTTTGCGAATCCCAAAGACCTGTAGCATAGGCTTTGTCGAAAAACATGCAGAGCAGGCAAACAAATATCAGAAACAGCAAGCACAGGGCTCTCCCAGGAGACATAATAATTTTGTTTTTGTAGCTTATTTATCAGATAGCTATCTAGCTGCAGAAACAAATTAGCTTGAAGAATGAAGGAGCTAGCAGAGCGATTTGGTGGAGATTGGAAGAGAGGTGTTCAACCTCTTGCTGCTACATGCCTTCAATTAAATAGAAGCTAAGGGAAGAAGAAAATGCCTGTAATAATAAATAACATTATATTAACTTCCATTTCATCATATTATGATTATGTTTTTCTTTTAATAGAAATTTACTTAGATCACTGATTTTTTGGTATACAAATTTAAAATTACCCATATATGCAAATGGTAACGAATCGAACAAAGAACCTTCGTTTATTATTAGTCGAAAACTCAGAAAATTTGTTCATTGTCTAGTGGAGATTAATTACAAGGATTCCACAATCAATCAATCAATCGCTGACCCTTCCAAAAAGATAGAGCCTTATATTTCTATGAATGTGTATCACGAGTTTTCATTATATAAATATGCAATATTTATGATCGTTTAAACAAAGACTGAACTTCGAAGTAATCAACTGCGAACGTGTTCGATACAAACTTGACGTGATCGGCTTTTATAAATTCGTACTTACAGCAATTATTTTGGTTACATGATATGCTACTTAATACTACCATCTATATGCCCGTAGTGGTCTTAACACTCGAGAAGAAAAAGAATACACTTCTGTAAGATTTCTTAGTTTAAAATTACTTTATGTTCACTTATGTTTTGCACCTTAGCATTATACTTTAATTTTTACTTATTATTCAATTTAATTTGTATTTTATAGGAAATTTGTAATTTCGGTGAGTTGCTGATTATTATGTATAAAAGCATTGACGTGTTTATGCGCAGGGGTGGCAATATATGGTCCGATCTGAAAATTCAATTCAAAATTGATCTGTTTAATCAGAATTAAGGTTAGAAAATTTGATCCGTATAAATATATAGGTTGAATTAGAGTTGAACAAATTTGATCCGTTTATTAAATGGATCGATCCGGGTTAACCCGAAATTGACCCACTAATTCGAAATATCACTTTTTGAAGGAACAATTCTTAATTTTTTCTTACCGTATAATAAAATATTGGCAATAAAAATAATTGATAATAGTTATTTACAAACTATTAAATTATATTATATTTATAATTAATTCTTTATTTTTATATCTTAGAAAAATAGTGTAAGATGAAAATTATAATATTATCGAAAGCATTACTATGTAGGTATTTTTAATGACGAATTTAGATTTCGTATAAAGATTTTTATGAAAATTTTGTTAGATAGATATATTTATCAAAATTTTTATCGAAATTATTAATATGTATTTATAATCATAAATTTCAGCTATTATCATATATTTTTATAAAATAAAAATAATAATTTTTTTTGGATATTTTAAGGACCGATGAAGACATTAAAGAATGCATATTTTGTCGAACATAATTATATCTCGTCAGTAAAAATATCGTGCACTTTCATGCAAACTGATCTTTTAATTTCGCTGAAGCTTAAAAATATAAAATTAATAATTAATAATTTTAATTATTAAATGGGTCGATCCGAATTTAATCCGGTTATTAGTAGGTTGGGTTAGGATTGACAATTCTGACTCGTATAAATTCATGGGTTGGGTTAGAGTTGAACGAATTTAATCCGGTTATTAAATGGGTCGACCCGAAATCGACTCACCAACCCATATTGCCACCTCTAAATTATGCGTCCTCCAAAAACCCACCCCTCTCAATTTTTATTGTAGGCTTAAATTTTTATCTTGATCCGAAATTTAGTCACATCTTTTATGGTTAAATCAATTTTTATCTAAAAAGTTATCAAAAATAGTTCAACAAATTTGTATAAGCTTGAGGGAGAAAGCGAAGTAACGAGAATTTAAATAGAGCTTTGAAGAAACTCAAGCATTATTACAACTTTTACTTGTTTACAAAGTTTTTGTTTGATGGTTACAAATGAGTGCATTGTTCTTTTATTTATACCCACTCTATCTTTTCAAAAGATAGTGCAGATTATTTTGATAGGACGATAGAGAACACTTGATATAGAAGATTCTTACATAATAGTTTATACAAAAATCTCCATTTTTCCAAATATCCAAACTATTTACGGTATTTCTTAAGTTACTCTAAATTTATGTCAACATATTCCAAGTGTTTAGAGCATTCTGCTATACTCTATACCTACTTTATATATATGATATTTTACTCAAGTAAAAAGTATTTTATCAAGATAACAAATATAAGAAAAATATCAAAATAATCATCTCGTGATATTCTTCCCACCTATTTAAGCAATCTATAAAGCCCGTTCCAAAAACTATAGGATAACTGTCTATAGGCACAATACAAAAATTCATAAGATCAGACCACTACGATGTAAATTTTAACGTTGTGGGCAACACCGAGAACGAATTTGGTAACTGCCTTAATTTATCTTTGTCCTTTCATGTATTTCATGCAAAGCCTTATTGCTTTCTTCTACTCGAGGAAGTTATGAGTCGCCCCTGTATTTATCAAAGTCCGGACCTCCTTTTCTTTTCGAGGAAGTTATGAGTCGACTCTATGTTTATCAAAGTTCGGACCTCCTATAATGCAACTTTGATCGTCACATACATTCGATATTTCACCTCACATTTCGACATTTTAGCTTTGGCTTGGACAACATTAAGTAGTTGTAACGAACCCATCTTTACTTTTCTAGGTTGCCGTTGTGGTTATCAATTATCTCGATTATTGTAAAGAATTTGTTTCGTTTTGGGCACTCCTTAGCCATATATGATATGTTTCTAATGAAGTATTTTAAAGACTGCTTATTATTTCCCCGTTTGTTACCAATATTTTCTTGGCTTATGTGGGAACCTTCCTTAGTCTTAGATGAGTCAACTGTTGCCTCTTCTACTTTATGTCTATCTCTACCCATCATTGTTCTTAAAGTTCTCGTGAGATTTGTGCTCGGGCTGTTGAAATACAATAAGAGACTCAGCTATAGCGATGTCAGAGTTGAGATCTTAAGGTTCCCTATGTTGGATCTCCAACGTTGCCCATATTTGTAATCCGTTTATGAAACTAAAGAGAGTTTTCCTTTCTAAAAAATGGGGGATCTCAAGGATTAACTCTAAAAAATCATTCACATAGTCTCTTATACTGTCTCGATTTGTTAAGCGTCAAAGCTAGTTTTGTAAATTCTAAAAGCCGCAGTTTTGTAAAATCCTTCACATAGTCCCTTATACTTGAAAGCCAGTTTTGTAAAATCTGAAAGTCGAGGCTTATTTTTGTCTGCAAAAATTTGTAAACTTTATCGCTTCATAACCATAGTGTCTACAATACTAGAACTCGCTCATCTGGAAAAAATGAAATGCCCGCTAGCACTAAGTGTTTGACATAATGCCTTACCTCGATCACATACTCAAATTCTGATCCAGAGATGTTTTGAGTCGTTGGTGATGGTCGTGGTGATGATTTCTTAACCTAGAATTGGAGCCGTGCAGGTGAATCCGATCCTGTTACTATGGTTTCTTCAGATTTTTGTTTTAAAAACTTGTTGTTGTTGTTGCTGTTTGTTTGTGTTTGTATAAATGTTCATCATAGCGATTTTAGTTGAAAGGCTGAATCAAAGAGTTTTAATTTGAAGGCTAGTTAGCGGACGTTCAATTGTGAACGACATTGTTATGGACTATTCATAGAATTATAATATGATACAATTGAAATCCACGAATGTATAGTAGTGGACGACCTTGTTTAGATGGTAAATGAACGACCTTGAAATTAAAAGCATACGCAACTTATATTCATATAGATCGCTATTTAATGTGTCGGGGAGATAAAACACTAGAAAAATTAACCAAGATAAGAAATTTAAATGGTCCAATTCATATACTAAAAAGCATAATTTAATCTAAAAATTTGAGCCAATGGTATTGAACTTTTTAAGATATTAACCTCATTCTTATCTTATTTTTATTTAATATGAGAATAATCTACTCACTCTTTGGACCCAACTATCTACACCTCAAGAGTGAATCATCGATATTTCATCTCATCCAATCACCCTATCACGCACCAAGTACGTTAATCATTGAAAGTTCCAATCACTTAGCTTCGAATATTATTACTACACTAACAGCTAGCATACAGAGTCTAATTTGCTTTAAATCATCGCTTGCCTTAAAATCAAACTGATGAGTGACGCTGTTCTAATATGCTCATCGTAGTACGAGTTAGAGTTATAATATGCGCTGGTCGTCTCGTCTCCATACTACTTCTGCACAAATAAGAGATAGCCATCGAAGCTCAATTTGTTCCGTAATCTTCGATCACACCTTACGGAGGCCCATGTGAGTCACACTGTTTTTATTTTTCTCACCCACTGTCAGTGAGAGCTACTATAGATCTCGGACTCACAGTCAAACCATCGGCTCTGATAATACTGTTGAGGAGATACAACATTGATGAGTTAACCAAAATAAGAAATCTGAAGGGTCTGATCAATATATTAGAAAGTCAATCTAATCTAAAATTTTAAGCTAACTAATTTTGAAACTTTTTAGTAGTTAACCTCATCATCTTATTTTTATTTAATATGGGACTAATTTATTCAGTTTTTGAACCCAATGCAGTGAGCAACAAGAAATTACTATTCTTGTGTCTGAGCTCTCATAGATCAATTATTGCTTGCTTGATTAATTATTTTCCAACTTGGAGCTTTATCATGTATCCGTAGATATATATATATATATATATATTTTTTATATGATTGTATACAATTTAATTTCTCAAACAATCTTTGCATTCTGAGCAATATATTGCAACTTACTCACTAATTATCAGAAAAAGTCTTTGTAAGTATTGGTCATACATTGGTAGTTGACTTAACACAACTTTTCACACAGATAACTATAACATATATCATATGGTTTTGCAAATTATATATGTGCGGAAATCAACTTATACTCTCTTAATAATCAACACATACATAACAAGTACACAAGACATCACAGAGTAGTGCGGAATCAACACATAGTACATAAACTATCACTTACCCTCAAAATTAAGGTGAGAGCAAGAAAGATTATGGCATGGATCCTAACCAGATCGATCAGGAACACAGGATATAATAAAAGCATAAACTCAAGAAACACCCATCTTATTCAGATAATATTGAGTACATAAATATATATATTTGTTAAGCTGCCAGCAGTCTTTGCTTCTGTAGGAGGAGGACATGGAGGGAGAGGAAAACTTCTGTAAGATCACCCACCCCACCAGCTGCCGCTTTTCCTTCCAGAGTAGGAGTCATCGCCTTCAGCCGAAGACTTTGTAACCGTAAGACCACTGGTCGTTGCTGTTGCTTCCATAGGAGGAGTCATAGTCATCAACAGGACACTGGTTTTGTATTTTATCAAAATCTATAGCATAGGCTTTGTCGAAAAACATGCAGAGCAGGCAAACAAATATCAGAAACAGCAGGCACAGGACTCTCCCAGGAGACATAATAATTTTGTTTTTCTAGCTTATTTATCAGAGAGCTAGCTAGCTGCAGAAACAAATTAGCTTGAAGAATGAAGGAGCTAGCAGAGCGATTTGGTGGAGATTGGCAGAGAGGTGTTCAACCTCTTGCTGCTACATGCCTTCAATTAAATAGAAGCTACTCGGGCCAAATAATAATAATAATAAATTTTACGATCGAGTCCCCACGATTAAAAGAATTGATTAATTTTTTAGGGTTATCATTCCTAGCTAGCTTATTACTAGATAGATAGCTGCAGAAACAAATTAGCTTGAAGAATGAAGGAGCTAACCGAGCGATTTGGTGGAAGGAATTTGGGAGAGAGGGTTCAGTTCAACCTTGTTGCTACATGCCTTACAATTATATAGAAGCTACTCGGGCCATATAAATTAATTATAACAATAATGATAAACTTTCTAAGGAATTAAACAAAAACATCAAAAGCTCTTGAAAACTTATGGTTTTGGTCTTAGAATAAGAACATTTTGTTTGCTTCCTCTATTATTTAGTCTCGAAAACGATTGTTTTTTTTTTTTAAATTTGGACTTAGAATAACACCAACTTGTTTGCTTCCTCTGCACGCCAAAAATTCATTATTAGGGAAAGAAAATAGGTTTAAATTTTTTAATAATTAGGTTTGCGTGATGCACGACTGCAATTTAATTATGAATAATTAACTGTCACAGATTTTTAGTTTCGATCCAATCAAAGATTAACTTCGTTTTAAATAATGACCAATCAAAGATTAACTGCGTAATCGTCGTTAAGCACATGCTTTGCTTCATAACTCATAGAAATTTGTATTTTGTTAGTGAGATTAATCGCAAAATGAACCAATCAGTCACTGACTTTTTCATGAAGATAAGAGCTTTTTATAATCCTATGGTTGTGTATTCACGAGCTTTCATTATGTGATCGTTTAAACAAAGACTGAATTTAAATGTCAAACTGCGTATTCGTCGGTAAGCACATGTTTTGCTTCATAATAATGAAAAAAGTCAAACACCTCTGTTTATTGTTAGTGAGATTAATTACAAAGATTCCACAATCAACTCAACTAACCAATCACTGACTCTTCTTAAAAGATAAGAGTTTTTTTTAAATCTATGAATGTGTGTACTCACGAGCTTTCATTATATGTACAACATTTATGATCGTTTAAACAAAGACGGACTTCAAGTATCAACGTCGAACGCGTTCATACTTGGAGCAATTATTTTAGTTACATGAGATGCTACTTAATTCTACCATCTATGCCTATGGTGGTCTTAACGCTCGAGAAGAAAAAACAATAAACTTCTGTAAGATTTCTTAGTTTAAAATTACTTTTATTTCCACTTTGCACCTTATTGTTTAACTTTTATTTTTACTTATTATTTTATTATTTGCACCTCCTTAACTTTGGATCGGAGATTTGATAAAAAAAAATGTTTTTCTTACTTGTAGTTCCTGCTTGCTTTTGATTCATCTTCTTCCCACCAAAGACAAAGACAAAGAGGTACTCCAGAAATCTGTTTGAATTTCTTCAGATTCTTAGTGCTCTGTTTGTTTGTTTGTTTTTTTTTTTGAAATTTAATATAATCCAACTGAAAAAGGTTCTTTCTTCTTGTTTGTTTGGATTTTTCTTTCTTTTCCCAGCTCAAACATTTCACTCTTTCATCTTATTTACTTGTTCTTGTTGATTATTGTTTCTTTTTGAGTTTTTTTCTCTACTAAAATTTGTCTGTGTTGTTCCTTTGTTTGGGCCAAAACAAGCATCCTGGACTTATATAGCCAAAGATCAGTTCTTTTTTCTGTTTTCTTCTTTCGTTCTTCTTTAGTAAAGCTCTTCTGCTTTTTGTTTTTCTCTAGTTACAAAAATCTTCTTTTCTATGAATCCTTTGAAAATTCTATAAAGAACTAGTTTGATCTAAAGGGTTTTGAGCTTCTTGTTGTTTATGTTTTTAAGAAGTTTCTCTTTTTTATAAGAAAAAGCGCTTTTTGCTTTTTAAACTTAGATTTTATGCTAGTTAAAAAATTTTCTTTTTTTCCTTTTAAGAAACTAGAAGAGTTAGTGCTCTCTTTGTTCTCCATTTTTTATGCCCGTTGCTAAAAGAATGCACTTGTCCTTTTTACTAATGGTATATTCTTTTAATTTAGTTACTTTTTTCCTTTAAATTTATTTTGTTCTTTTTTTTTTCTTTTGTTGGGATCCTGGTAGGTTGTAAGGGTTTATGATTCTAATGGAAATAATTCGATTTGTCGTTTGTAGGTTAGAGGAAATTTTGCGAACAAGATGGTAACATGATAACGGGCTGGCAAAAGGCAACCGATCACTCTACTGATCTGTATGTATCCACATCAATCCCTTTGTTATTTGCATTTCGCTAGAAGATGTAGCCCTTTTAAGGTTTTTCTGGTAGAACAACTTCAACGGACGAGTTGCTCACGGCCAATCCCACCAATTAAAATTAGACCTTTTGCAATTATTTTACTTTGCAATTAAAATTAGTTTGACCCTGTATTACTACTGCCTTTTAAATAGACCTTGTTTGCAAGTTGGCCAAGCCACAATTTGATAGTGGAAACTGTGACGTTCCAACTTCTCTTGATCAAAGAAATATGCTTCAATTAAGCATTAGATTTCTCTTGCCAGTACTTTGACATGGGTTTTGTTTTCATTTTTGTAGGCAGATTAATTATTTTGTGTCACTCTGAGAACTAAGTAGCAGACATTTTACATCATAGACTTCACGGTGGTTGGAAACTATCCAAAATGGCAGAGGTTGCTGCACTTGTAGCTGTTGGAAAGATTAGTTCTGCATTAATTGGAGTAGCACAGAGCCAGTTAAACTCTTACATAACTAAAAAAGTGGACTTATTATCACAACTGCCGAGTACTATGAGTCGTATCCGAAGAGAGTTTTCGGTGATGCTTACATTCTTAAGGAACATCGAATCACAAGAAAGTGAACGGGCCTTTGAGACTTGGCTGTACGAAGTAAGGAAGATAGCACATGAAGTTGAGGACATCGTGGACGATGCTGTTCATCTACTAGGTGACAAACGCCTGAGAGGATCTTTCATTTACTTCAAGAAAGTCACCGGTAAATGCTTTGGTGGTCAACCGACATTTATGTTTAAGTTGCACCGTGTTGCTTCAAGGCTTAAAGATTTGGAAGGCGATCTTGTCCATATAATGCAAGTCAAAGAACGATGGGTGCAGAAGGCGATAGAAAGTGGAAACTTCACTAGGTCAGTATACAGGAGAAGTTCTCAAACTGAGCCTTTTGGCATCAATGAGAAGAATGAGAACGTGGTTAAGCTTAAGAACCTACTAGGAAGTGAAGCTACACATGACGGGATCATTTCTATTTGGGGTGCTGTGGGAGTAGGAAAGAGTACCCTCGTTCAACAACTCTATGACATTGTGGAAAAGGAAAAAGGCATGCAATTTGCTCATCATGGATTAGTAACAGTTCCGCTTGGATGCAGCTCAGACGAACTATTAAGATTAATTATTAAAGAAGTTTATAAAAAGGTGGATGCCAGTAAGTCTGCAACTAAGCTTCTCCAAGATGTCAGTGATGTCCAAAACTACCTAATTATCCTAGATGGTGTACATGAAATTGAGGATTTTAATCATGTATGGGGTTTCTTTCCACACAACAGTCCAGAGAGTAGAATAATCTTCACAACACAATTCAAGAAAGTGGCTGATCTAGCACAAGAAGATTGTAGGATTGAAATTAAGCCAATGGAGGACGACTCTGCAAGGAAACTCTTCTCATACAGGGCACTTCCCTCACCAAAACTATATAAGAGTGCAAGTGTACCGGAAGTTATTAATGATGAACAAGAAGATGGGAAAGGTCTGAATGACCAGCGAACTAAAAGTTTACCCACAGAGCTACCTAACGGTGTCAATTTGCCAAAAGAGCCTATTCAAGCTGAACAAGATCATCGCAACAAGCAGTTTGATTCGTCGGCTTCAAGTTCTACCCAAGATATGCCCCAACATTTACAAAAGCCAGCAAGCAAAATTTTTCAAATGTGTGGGGGATTGCCTCTTGCAATTGTTTCTGTTGCTAATGCGTTGTCACGGTTGGAACGGAAAGAGGAGGCTTGGGAAGGTTTCTTTAAAGACTTTCAGTGGCACCTGGAGAAGAACAAAAGCCTTAGTCCACTAAAACTTGCTGTTATTACTGGCTTGAAAATTCTCCCGGAGTATCTTAAAAGCTGTCTCTTGTTTTGCAGCATGTTTCCTATGCTTTACCTCTTCAACAGAAAGAGGTTGATCAGGTTGTGGGTAGCAGAGGGCTTCATTGAGCAAAGAGAGAACAGCTTGCTGGAGGAAGTGGCTGAGCAGTACCTGAATGAACTAGCAGAAAGATGCATGTTTGATGTTACAGACAGAAACAGCGCTGGTAGAATTAAAATGTTTAGGATGCATGCTGCTATTCAGATTATAGTTTCAGCCAAGTCCAGAAGGGAATCCTTCAGTATGTTTTCTGATAATCTATACAACTTGAAGAATTATAGCGAAGCTCGTCACTTGTGCGTGCGTACACGTAATGTTCAAAAAGGATCTACTGTAGATGTCCCACACCTTCGCTCTTTCATCTCATTGCGGAGCCACATTCCGTCCGACATTGTATCATCACTTGTGCGCAACTGCAAATATCTGACGGTCTTGCATTTAGAAGGTAGCGGAATAGAGAGCATACCGGATAAAGTAGGAGATCTTTTCAACCTGCGATACCTGAATGTAAGGAGAACAAAAGTGCAGAAGCTTCCTAAAACTATACAGAAGCTTGCAAAACTAGAGACTCTTGATATTGTCTTCACTGGGATAACAGAATTGCCTATTGAAGTTACCAAGTTGAAGAAGTTGCGCCACTTCTTTGCTGGGAAGGTACCTGTTGGTCCGTTGAAACCGGAATTCCATTTTCTGAGTGGTGTAGCAGCTCCGAAGGGTATCAAAGATCTAACAGACTTGCAGACACTTTTTGGCATGGACGCAAGTCACAAACTTCTGTCATATCTTCCAACACTGTCCCATCTAAGAAGCCTTACGATAACAAAAGTTAAAAAAGTTCACTGCAATGCTCTCTGTGTTGCGCTGAAAAAATTGCAGTTGGTCTCTTCACTGAGGATTATTGCAATTTATGAGAATGTGCAACTAGACTTTGCAAAGCTAGATGAAGCACTGAATGGCCTCCAGAAGTTTGAATTACAAGGCCGCTTGTCTAAAAAAGTATGCAAAACTTTGGTTAATCGCTTGGCTAAAAGTCCAAACTTCAATCATTTGTACCTTGGATGGACAGGACTGGAGAATGATCCACTTCCATTTCTCAGTCAGCTAAACAACTTGGGAACTCTCATTCTTAATCATGCATTCGCAGGGGTTCGGCTACATTTCTTGGCGCATGCATTTCCAAAACTCAAGCGTCTGATATTGTCTAATATGGAAGAACTGGATATAATAAAGTTCGATGAATCATCTGCAGAGAAGTTGGAATGTCTGAATTTAATAGAGCTCCCAAGTCTGGATGATGTTGAAGGAATCGGATCGTTGCCGTCCTTGCAGAAACTGTATCATCAGAATTTACAGCCAAAGGCAATATCAGCTTTAAAAGGACAACTGAAAGAGGAAGTGCGTTTGATCAAGAATGAAGTGCAGCACACAGAAAATCCAGATGCAGTCATACGCTCTGAGAAGTGTTTATCTTTCCGAAAGTAAGTTTGTGTTGATTTTTACTTAAAAGGTGATGGTATATCTCTGTATTTTCAAGATGAAGTTCCTGGGTGGGTGATGTTTCTTTATCTTTCAAATCTTCAAATTCTTAATTGCTTGCTGTATGCTCACTTGCGAGCTGGTGCATGAAACACCATTCTGGCACTCCACACCAACCCTTTATAGTTCGTGACCAATGAACCTAAAGACCGTTAACAGGCTAATACTACTCTTTTATTTGATAAATTTTTAACATGCGAAAGTTTATCAGCTGCAGTTTTTCTTATTTTGGACTTGATAACGTGATAAGTTCTAATCACCTGAATGTTCTGATCTGCTTCATTTTTCTGCTACAGATCCACAAAGACAAAGTGAATCAGGCAGTTTTTGCTACAAATCAAAAGGTAACTCTGCATTTGTCAAGTATAATTTCAAGAGAAAACTAGAAGGAAATCTAGATGCACCATCTAAACTATATTGCCAAACTTCCAGGAAAGTAGCTCCTGTGTTTCCTTGTTTTTGTTTTTTTGTGCCAGTTGGTTAGACTCAAGCTGATTATGAGTTTTCAGTTTGTTATATGTTATAGGTATGAAACATACTATACCACTTGGTTATATTCAAGCTTCTTCATTTTAGAAAAAAGGAATTAAAAAAAGTTTCTGTTGGTGTTGCTCACACCACGATTCAGATATGCTAGTCCTTAAAGTGATAAACATTTTCTGATGACAGCTTTGCTTAAAAGCTCAAATGTATTCAAGATTAGGAACACAACAGAATAGATTCTATTTTCCTACAATATACATAATTTGTTTGTATAGGAGTTAAAGTGCAAAGCAGTAGGTATCTTTGAATTTTATGGTTTTGAACTTATATAAATCTTGTTTTTGTTTTAATTTTAAAATGTAGTTTGTATAATCAACTAGTCTTTTTTCAATCGTCCATTAGGAAATATTTAATTACCTTTTGATGGAGGTTTTTTGAAGCGGTAGACATTTATGAAATTTAGTTTCTAACATGTTTTTTATACTGTAGAACACATGTGGTGGTTTAGATTTTGCATTTGAAACTTCTAACATAAAAATGAAATTGATGTATGTGATCTTTCCATTTCATAGCATGAAGGTTTGTTGCACGAATTTCTCACAGAAGCTTTTCCTAATTTCCTTTTCAGGTATTTTCACTTGGTGTGTTAATAAGCAGACATAGCTGTGGAGCTTGTGTCATTGCGGGCGTTCTTGCAACGATCAAACTCTTCCTTATATTCATCTGTTGTGTGAAGAAGAATGTTTGTGTGTATCATTTATGAATGATAGACTATGTAATGCGTGGCTGTATATTTGGTCATGACCTGTAATGTAAGACTTGATTCGTGCGTACTCCTTTGATAACTGATAAGATCTGTAGTGATCTTTGTTTGCATCCGTCTATGATCTTACCTATTCGAGTTTACTGATCATTTTGTGCATATTGTTGATAGTACTGATCTGTTAGTGATCATTATATCGTCTATGATCTGTCTATAACGTTAGTATACTTCATGGATTGATTCTACTTGAGCAACTGCAGATATTGCTCAGAATCTGCTTGGGAACACTTATCGTATTCCTAATGAACAACTAAAGTGCCTTTACCTGTGGTAATATATATTGAGTTAAGAATTAATAGATTAATTTTTATTGAATAAAAATAAAATAAAAAAAATTAATATAATAGAAAATTTTATAATTTTTTGGCTTAAGATTTTGAGTTGAATTGAGCTTTCTAATATATTTGACCGGAATCTTAAGATATTTTATCTTAATTAATTTTTTCGATATTGGATTTCTCAAACACTATGCTACCAAATATATATTAGACATTCTTAATGGTTGCTTGGCAGTGAGTTTGCACTACATTTCATTCCAATTTTTTATTTTATATTAATTTTTATAATATTTTATAAATCTATTAAAAATTTAAAATATATAAAAATTATATACCTTATCTTTTATTATTTTATAGTTTTAGATAAAAAAATTAGAATTTGTTTTTAAAAATTTATATATCTTTTGTTTTAGAAAAATTTGCTTATTTTAAATACTCTAAAACATCCTCTTAATCAAGAAATCAAGCTAATATGACTCATGAGGCACAGTAGTACTTTTGCATTACAATATTTGCTTCTTTATTTTATCTTATTTTCAACATTTTATTTTTTAAAAACTTCCCTACAATATTTTTTATTTTCATTTTTAAAATTTGGACACGAGTGAATCGTTTATCATAAAATCATTATATTTATATTTTTTTATTTTTAAAATCATTATTTTTTATCATAAAATAATTCGTGCGTACTCATTTTTTAAATTCGTTTTTTAAAAAAAATCTCATCAAAATATTATTTTGCTAATTATTTCATAACCAATTCCAAATAATCTCTTAATAATACCACGCCAAAAAGGATATAGTATTTCTTTTTGTGTTTTTAAAAAAAAATTTGTCTAGTAAGACTTTGATCGGATATTATAAACAACAATTTAGTTGTTATTAATTATTGGCTTAAAATAATTATAATACCGCATATAATGCCATAGGAATTAATGAAATAAATCATTCCTACCACTTCAACTTTCACATAAATAAACGATAGACATGGTTTTGCAAATTAAGCGCGTAAAATCAACTTATAGGGCGTGTTTTAAATAATTGTAATTAAATTTTGTGAAAATTAAAATAGAAATTAAAGTTTATTAAAAAATAAATTGGAAGTACAGTTCAGTGTTTATGTTTCAATAATTTTTATTAGTGAGTAAAAATTTAAACTATAGAATTATATTAAAAAATGTACAAATAAAAAAATTGAAACTATAATTCTGCATGTTAAAATAGAATTCTAAATTTTTTGTGCAAAATAAAATATATGAATAGTTCAAAATTTTAAATTTGATAAAAAAGATAAAAATTAAGTACGTTTGAAATACGTCAATACTATCTTATTAATCAACACATATACATAACACATAACAAACAAAGAGTGGCCGGATCACAAACTTTCTTAAGAAAATCTTTTGTGGGGAAAGTGGAAACTATCACTTCCCCTCAAAATTAAGGTGAGAGCTGCATGAATCCTAACCAGATCGTTCAGAAACACAAGACACAATAAAAACATAAACTCAAGAAGCACCCAACTTATTCGGATATTAATACTATAGAGTACATAATTCAGTAACCTGCGGTGCCTCTATTCAGAACCATATATGTATATTTATTTATTAGCTGCCAACTTTGCTTCTGCAGGACTAGAACGAGGAGGAAGAGGAAAACTAAGATCACCAGTCGTAGCTGTTGCTTCCGGAAGAGTCATAGCCATTAGTAGAACACTGGTTTTGCATATCCCAAACGTTTGGAGCATAGACTTTGTCGAAAAACATGCAGAGCAGGTAAACAAATATCAGAAACAGCAGGCACAGGACTCTCCCAGGAGACATAGTAATTTTGTTTTTGTAGCTTATTTATCAGATAGCTATCTAACTGCAGAAACAAAAGCTTGAAGAATGAAGGAGCTAGCAGAGCGATTTGGTGGAGATTGGAAGAGAGGGTTCAGTTCAACCTTGTTGCTACATGCCTTCCAATTATATAGAAGCTACTGGGGAAGAAAACAACGTAAATATAATAATAATAATAATAATAATAATAATAATAATAATAATAATAAACTTTGTAAGGAATTAAACAAAAAATCGAAACTCTTGAAAACTAATATGATTGGTGTTAGAATAAGAACATTTAGTTTGCTTCCTCTATTATTTAGTGTAGAAAACGTTTTTTTTGTTTTTTTGGAGTTAGAATAACACCAACTTGTTTGCTTCATCTAACACGCCAAAAATTCTTTATTAGGGAAAGAAAATAGGTTTAATTTTTTTAATAATTAGGTTTGCGTGATGCACGACTTCAATTTAATTATGAATAATTAATTGTAACAGATTTCTAGTTTCTATCCAGTCAAAGATTAACTTCATTTTAAATAATGACCAATCAAAGATTTTAACTGCGTATTCGTCGTTAGCACATACTTAATTTGCTTCATAACAATAATGAAAAAGTCAGAAAACCTTTTGTTTATTATCACTCATAAAATTTTGTTTATTATTAGTGAGATTAATCACAAAAATTCCACAATCAACTAACCAATCACTGACTTAATTTTTCAAGAAGAAAGAGCTTTATAATCCTATGATTGTGTGTATTCACGAGCTTTCATTATGTGATCGTTTAAACAAAGACTGAATTTAAATGTCAAACTGCGTAGTCTTCGGTAAGAACATGTTTTGCTTCATAACATTTTAATGAAAAAGTTAAACACCTTTCTTTATTGTTCGTGAGATTAATTACAAAGATTCCACATTCAACCAACCAATCACTGGACTCTTCTAAAATGATAAAGAGTTTTTTTATAGTCCTATCAATGTGTGTGTGTGTGTATTCACGAGCTTTCATTATATGTATAATATTTATAAATATATTTCAAAAAATTATTATATATATATATTCTTTATTTTTAAATTTTTATAAAAATCTTTTAAAGAAATATTTTTTTTAGTAATCTCAAATGAACTTTTAATAATCTTAATTAGACAACTGAAAAACGGAGGTAATATCTATCGGCGCTGTTAAAACTTAGCCTATATTTTCTCTCTCCCTCGTAATTCGTTAATTGAATATTAATTATTTACATGCAGCATAATTATCTGTTTTAATTGTTATTTGTCTTCGGTTGTAAGCTATGTATATTGTTTTTTCTGGAGCATGTGTTGCTTTTTTTAATTTCAGCAATAATCTCAAAAGTTAAAAGCTATGATTAAAACTTAACCAAACATTTATTTTTGTTAACGTGTTGAAGATAATGTAAGAGCAAACTTAAAGCAATTCTTGATAGCCGAAAATAACTGCTTGGATCGGTAAATGTTATCGTTGGAGAATTACAATATAGAAAAAAAATTTAATTCAATTTAAAATTTTAAGCCAACAGATTTTAAGAATCTCTAATAAAATGAACTCTTTTAATCTTGTTTTTACTTCATTAGGAATAACCTAAACTCGTCCGAAATTATACCGCACAATTTTATCCCAAAAGGCTGAAAGAGGAGAGGGAAAAGAAACACCGAAAATAAAAAAAATATTCCAAACAAGATATAGCCGTTGAAAAAAGTGTGAAATTAATATAAATTCCCAAAATCACAAGTGTATAAATCAAGACATGAATCCCCATCAATTAAGTTGCTTTTTTGAATAAATTCTTTTCTTAAAGGCAACGGTTTGCTAACTTTCAATTGTACTCGAACAAGTAGTAGTGTGCATGGATCGAATTCTCATTCTCGAACAAAACAGGAGTTGGTTATGTTCTAATTGGACGGCAATGAGGGTTTCATAATGCGGCATAAGCATTGTCTTTATTATTCTTCGAAGAATTTGTTCTATTTATTCTTTATTATCTTTATTCCTATGTTTCAGAAAAGAATTCTGATCCTATTTTAAAAGAATCTGGACACTCAAAAAGAGCTTCTTTTTAAGATGCTGCTTTATTTACGCTACTCCAAACAAAGTGTAGTGCCTTTTTATTGTGCGTCCGTTGTTTCTCTTGTTCTTCACTTCATTCTTCCAGCTTAACTCCAACCAAGAACTCGTAGTGTGGTCATGGATCTGCACACCATATTGAACTTAACTCTAACATGTTTGTTACTTCCTGCTATCTTCAACTGGCTCCAACGACTACTTGTTTTTCTCTTCAATCCTGAAAGGGTAGGGAACAAGATTGCTCACTTCTGCAGATGCTTGGGGAATGCTGAAAGCAACGTCAAGGAGATGCAGGAAGAAATGCGGCAACTGGAGTTGGTTTCCAAAGATTTACCAAAGAGAAAGCTCTTAGCAGACTGGATTGAAAAGGTACCCAAAATTAAAAAAACCGAAGATACATATATCGATAAATCGAGAAAATTGAATTCTCTATTTCGGAGATACATACACCTCTTTTAATATGTTTTGTTGGTCTAATAGGTGGAATCGGTGAATGGAAAAGTCACCAGCATCTCAAATAAGTATGATAGGAGGTTGCGTGTTGTCGGCTTCCGGTTCGTGAGTTTCTGGACAATCTACAGAGCTAGCAAATTTGCCGAACACGTCAAGGACGAGATACGGAAACTTAAATCGGCCGTGCCACCACGGCCTGTTATTCCTGCAGTTCCGAAACGGGTGAGCGTCGAAGGCATGGATAATGATGTAACGGGAGATTCTATCATCTTGAAAGAAATGATCGTTTCTTCTAAAGGCAAACTTGTCGGAATGAAGGAAAAGATGGACCAATTAATGGAACTGCTAACGAACGAAGAACCAAATCATATGATCATCTCAATCAGAGGTCCAATGGGAGTGGGGAAGACTGCCCTTGTGTGCGAGTTAGACAGCACCGTTTTGGTAGAGCATTTTGATCACATTGCATCGGTCACGGTCCCTTTAGGAGGTAAAGCGGACGAAGTATTGAAAGTAATAGTTAAGCAAGTTTCAGGTAAAGATGACACAAGCAACAAGCCGGCAGCTCTGGTTCTCCGAAATGTTCTTGGTCAAGGAAAGTACCTGATCATCCTAGACGAAGTAGAGGCGAAGGAAGACTTTGATCGTTTATGGCATTCGTTTCCTCGAGCTAATTCTGCGAGTAGAGTAATCATCACAACACGATCAGAGGAAGTGGCTCGCGCGGCACAACCAATGTGTCAGATCATGATAGAACCTCTAAAGGAGGATGATGCTAAGGAACTCTTCTCGAGCAGGGTGCTTACTGGATCCGCAAATAAGCAAAATAAGTTTATTCAGTCTGAAACAGAAGATTCAGAAGAACAAGGCCCACCCTGTCCATCTATACCTTCGGAACTACAAGATACAGCAGACAAGATTATCCAAATGTGTGGGAGAGTGCCGCTTGGTATCTTGTGCTTTGCTAACGCTTTCTCGCAGTTGAAAATGGAAAAGGAGGAATGGGAACGTTTCAACGATAACCTGCGGTGGAACTTCATGTACAACAAAAGTCTAAGCCCTCTAAAACACCTTGTGAATGTCAGCTTCAAAAAGCTCCCAGAGCATCTTAAGAGCAGCCTCCTGCTCAGTAGCATGTTTCCCGTGGACTATGTGTTCAAGAGAAAAGGATTTCTCAGGATGTTGGTAGCAGAGGGCTTCATCAACCAAGGAGGACATAGCACGCCGGAGGATGTGGCGGAACAATGCCTGAACAAACTTTTCAGGAGTAACATGTTTGAAGTTGTGGAGAGGAACGAGGCTGGCAGTGTTAAAGCTTTCAAGTTGAATACCTATATGCAGATTATAATTTCGGAGATTTCCAAAAGGGAATCCTTTGGCATGTTTTTTGTTGATCTAAAGAACCTTCAGAATTGCAGTGAAGTTCATCACTTGTCGCTGCACGAGTGTAACAGGCAAGAAGTTTCTACCATCGAAGCGCCACAGCTTCGGTCAGTCCTAGCAACAACCAGTTACATTTCGTTGAACTTCTTATTTTCGATTGTGCGCCACTCTAAAAATCTTACAGTCTTGCATTTGGAAGATAGCAGAATTGACAAGTTGCCAGATGAAATCGGTCACCTTATCAACCTGCGTTACCTGAACCTCAGGCGCACGACAGTGGCTGAGCTCCCGAAAACTATTGGTAATCTTATACATCTGCTGACACTTGATATTTACTCAACCAACATAGAAGAGCTGCCACCTGAACTCATCGAGCTAAAGAAGCTAAGGCAGTTCTTTGCGGGGAAGATAGACTATGCATCTCAAACCTTCATCGGCGTAAAGCCTCCAAAGGGCGTAACAGACATGACGGACTTGCGCACGATTTACGTATTGGAGGCGAGCGAGAAATTTCTTTCTCAACTGTGGAATCTGTTTAATCTGAGAAGCCTCGGGTTGATAAAAGTGGAAAAGATCCATTGTGAAGTTCTTTGTGCAGCACTGAATAGACTGCGATCGCTTACCTCGCTTCGAATTGTAGCGAGTAATGAGAATGAGCGGCTGGACTTGACAGGCCTAGACGATGCAGTACTAAAGCGTCTACAAAAGTTCGAACTGCACGCAAGATTAACTGAAGCAGCAGCAAAATCATTCCTGAGGTGCTTGACAAAGAATTCGATGAACTTGAACTATTCGACCCTGAGATGGAACGAAGAAGCAGGGAAGTCTGGGACTAGGGGTCACCTGGAGAACTCGATAAACCTAAGCTATTTGTACTTGGGATGGACTGGACTGAGAGAGGGCCAGCTTCGGTTTCTCGGTAGGCTAAACAACTTGCGGACGCTCATTCTTAACAAGGCCTTCATAGGCGAGGAACTATTCTTCACTGCCAAATCATTTCCGCAACTCAAGTCTTTGTTCTTGGACAACATGCCTAATCTGAAAACAGTCATGTTCGACGAAATGTCTTCTCCAAAACTGGAACAACTTGCACTGTTGAATTTGAAAAACGTTACAGAGGTACCCAGAGGCATTCACTTCCTTGAGTCCCTTAAGGTATTGCGCGTATCTGGTGTGCCCAACGAGTTCATGAAGAGTTTGGAAGAATGTAATAGCAGGTACAACCCTAAGTTTTCTATTGACGTAGTAGTGCCCACAGAAACTGAACCAGAATCAACTGTCCAGGAGAAAAAGCGTCCTTTCTCCTTTGTCAAGTAAGTAGATTTTGGCTTCTGTTTAGAAACTATACGTTACTTTTCTAGCTCTAGTACGTACTACAGCAACCATGGACTAACTATGTATAATTCTCTAGAATCTCAACATTGATCAGCAAGAAATGCTTGATGCTGTTGGCGGTGGTATCACTGTGCTCACTTCTAGGTAATGTTATTAGTACTATAAAGGGTTTCCTTCACAAAAATAACCACCGTTCTGAAATTTTCATTTCAAACTCAGTGAAACTATGTTCATGGCAACTGCAGCGACATGTAGCTTTTGTAAATTCTTTGCTGAGACTTTAGAGAAACATGAAATTTTATCAGAAGATGTTCTGATCAAAAACTTTGCTTCTGCATGTTCAGGTGCTTCAAGACGTGCTCGTCTGCAGTTAGGAAGAAGAATAATTTAGTTGGGGTGTACCGTTTACGGGCTATTAATGAAGGCATGCTATATATTTCTACTTGTTTGTTTTACGGCTTCACGAATCTGTAACAAAGCGTTTATTATGTGTAGCTTTCAATTGATGAGATACTTGGATGTTTATCTGCTTATTATACGAAAATAAAACCTTACATTACTGTTGTCTATGATGTTAAGGGATGACTTGTATCAGTTTTTGGTAATCAAATTCTGCACATTATTCAACATTTGAAATTATCTCACGTTGTAAAGCTTATTATCGTTGTTGTTCCAATATTGATTTATCCTTAAAAAAGAAGAGCTTCTTAAGCTTTTTTAACTTAAGAATGAATGGTGAAATATTTTAATTTCTTTCCTAATGAAGAAGTTGACTTGGAGAAAAACAATATGAAAGTTCGCTTTTTAGTTGTTTGTAACGATTGTATAAGATAGTTTTGAGCTCTCCAATCAATTTAGTCGTTGTTGATTATTGTTGGCTTAACGACATCGACGAGAATTCTTAAGGAACCAATTTATGCTCAAAATGGTGCATCTCAGAAAATGATCAATAAATAAAGGTTACACTCAGAAAAGGATAAAAAGTCCCATGTTTAAAGTCTATGCATTCATTTAGATATACAACTATTCAAACAAACGTGACCTTATCTAAAAGAGCCCAACCTTAAGAGTAGTTGAATACAAACTCTTACAGTAGTACTCAGATTGTTATACACTTGTACTAAGGTTACATCGACAGCCTAAGTCTCAAGTCATTCAGTGGAAGTCATATTCATGGAGAAGAAGGAATTGGGTCAGTACTGGAAACATGAGAGGCGGCGTCCTCTTTCGAGATAGCAACATAGTTTATTGGAGCTGCAAGCCGTGCACTCTCTCTCCTTCCGTCTTTCATTGAAGACCTTGAACTGTTGCTGTGATGGGTGTTGAGGGACAATCTTCGACTTGGGGTACCATTTGAAGAATTACCGTTTGCACGAGGGGCGACCACTTTCTTTGGACCAACAGGCCGACTTGGGCTTGGCTTGGATCCAAAGATTGTCTCCTGCTCTGTTGTGATTTGCTCATGAAACTTCTTCTGATCCTGAAACATGCATTTGTATTACTTAAGGTTTTCCATGCTGATATGGACCACAATCAGGTGATGATAAGAAAAGTAAACATGATCATTATGAAATCATCATCTACTCTAAGCAGTCGTGTTCTATCCATCTCAGGATATACCCTCTGTCTTCTCTTTTCTTCTTCTCTTTCTTGCCTGAGCATTGCGTACTCATCGAGCATTGCGAGCAGCGGAACACCATCATACACAAAAGACATGCCATGATCAGCC
Organism: Acanthochlamys bracteata; assembly: GCA_019914995.1. NCBI lineage: Eukaryota > Viridiplantae > Streptophyta > Magnoliopsida > Pandanales > Velloziaceae > Acanthochlamys > Acanthochlamys bracteata. The sequence goes on from CM034145.1 coordinate 389,966, forward strand.
TCCCAAGCCCGGGTCTTGTTAACCAATGTATCGACATGTGCTGCGACAAATTAAGTAGCACATAGATCAGGCATAAAGGAAGCCCATATGTTGATAAATATTAACAAAAACATTGACATTCGCAGGATGCACTATAGTATTAAACAGTGGAATAACAACAATGGCGGTGTAGTGAAATATTGCTATCTTACACCCAAGAGGTAAGATAAGATTATTCTCAAGAAAACCTTAGAGTATTAATTACTACAAAAGGGCCAAATGAGTAGATGGACTTACCGGGAATCTTATTAACCAAAATACGAGCTTTCTCTGCACGCTTAAGGTTTAAATGAGCTCCCCTGCTTGAGTTGTATCTATTTTCATCCTGAATAACAAAAGCTCCAATAAGAACACACTTTCTACTCAATCGTACACCCAGTAAATTAGGAGGAACAAGTTGAGAACACCACAACCAAGCACACACTGCTGTTCCAGTTCTAGCATATTTGGAAGCATCACTAAGAAAAACCAAAGATGCTGAAACAAAGGTTATTACCCTATTATAATCCTCGAGCCAGCTCTCTTCTTCGCATGCTGACATCCATTTATCAACCTTTTCCAATATTTCTTTTCTGCTAAGGGCTTCATCCTTGGCTTTTGAGATCTGATTGTCCATGTCAGCTAGCAACTCAGAAGGTTCAACGTTCCCTGTGTCAATGAGTGCCATTATCTTATCTTGTGCAGCTACTGTATCTATCTCTATATGAGCATGCGCATAGATGTCCTCAAGTTCTGCTTGTTTCTTGAAAGCTATTTCCTTCATCTTGCTGAATTTCAGTAGATCGAGTCTCTCAACTTCAACTTCGGCCTAAATTACAAAGGTTAGACATAAGGAACATGAATCAAACATCTAGAGGGACCACAAGGCGATATAATGCTAACCTGCTCAATCAGGTCAAGGGTTAGGGCTCCAGGTACAGTGACATCATTGACTGAAGAAGATATGTTACATGTCACATGGTCAAACTGCCTTCTTTCCTCAATAGGAGTATCCATCAAATTCCACAGATCAGTAAGCTGAATTGCTAGCTCTTGGAGCTGAAACAATAAGGCAAGGGATTAGATATCTCTACCATACAGATGCATTCGATAATAACTCTAAGCAGGACATATCTAATGCGTCGGAAAATAGATTTCTTCCAACTAATTACAAAAAATTCCGTGGAAACTAGGCTATTTACATGTTAAAATCATGCAAGACATCTCCAAATAAAAAAAACAGCTATATATAAAAAAGTATTTTTTAACCTTTTGATTAATAAGTAAATAAAATAAAAAACCTTTTGCAGCCTTGTCCTTTTCTCCTCTTCAAGTGCTACTACAGCTTTAGCAAGCTTGGCCAATGTATCATTGCTAATGCTCTTAGATTGTACACCAACTGAATCATTTAGACTAGGATGGACTTCAGTAATGGTGCTGAAGAAGTCAATCCCCAGGACAGCACAAAGATCATGAACTGTGCTTACAAACTCAAGAACCCTGTGTAACCTGTCACTCTGTGGGAATAAAAAAAAGAAGATAAAGCACTGTCGAAGTAAACAAAAGAATCTGAGCTTCAGCATGTAAATGTACCTTTTCTTTCTGAAGCTCCTGAAGCTGATACTGAAACTCTTCTAATTTCGTTAGGGAAAGATCTTCCTCATCAACAGCCGGTGGTGCCATCTCTTCACCCAGTTTTAGTGCCCCAGAAATTTCACCAGTTATTTTCTTAATTTGAGATTGTACATCAGAAAATTCCCTAATCCTTTCCTCTCTCTGCTTGCACAACTGTTCTAACGCTGGTGCTATAGCGGCAAGCTGCTCCTTGATGGTGTCAGATGACTTGTCAGGCTGTCTCACAAACAAAGAGCTAACTCAGTGAAAGATGATTAATACGAGATGTCCGTATTAAAGAGAAAACTCTATGTTACCCATCCTCGACTCCTAAAGTATTAACCTTTCATGGTTCAAGTCTGTAAATAGCAGGCAATCAACTAGCATAAATTTATGGAGGAATAATAGCCATTAAATGACAGGGTTTATCCTCTTCTAGGAGATAATCCTTATGAATGATAATCAGACTGTATGTTACTGTCCTATGAAACATACAACCATGAAAGGCTGGAGTATATGTTCTTTCTAAACAATATATCCAAAGAACGCAAAGGACATTTAACAGATCATATGGCATCAAAGGACCTACAAAAAGAAAGCAACCACACAAAGCATAAGGGTAACAAGTAACTGAGAAATAATATCCATATAACATATTAACAAGTCTAGGTCCTATAAGCTTTAACACACTCTAATATAGGCCAGAGAGCTATCTGTTTCGGTCAGTACAAATGTGACTGATGTGATATATAAGTTAACAATTCACCAAGTTTGAATAAACAGGGAGTACTCATATTATTGGTAAGATTAATTATAAAGTACTATGCGTTACTATGATTTGACATAATAACTTAAGGAACTCACAATGCCAACAAGGGTAATTTGTCCAAGAGAAGAAAGAAGTCGTGCAAGCTCTGCCTTTGAATCAGCCAAAGACTGGAGAAGCAGTGCCCTTCCTTTCGAAGCCTGATCAACTTTCCTTCTGTAAACATCTAGGCAGTCCTGTTCCAGTTGAAGTAGCATCTTGTCACGGTCCGCATCGCTCTCGCCAACTTCATCCCATATTAGCTGAAACAAAATGTCATTTGCATCAATCTACAAGTACTCTCCTTTGCATGCTTATAGAGAGGTTAAGAACACAATCAAAATGGTAAGTAGATGACCTGCAATTGCTGCAGCAATGAGCTGCATGTTGTTTGACCTAACAATGGATTCTCAGTTCCTGTATTTGCCATTTATCACTTCAGAAAACCTGCATACAGCAGAATAGTTTAGTATGCACTTCAAAGGTAGTTTCAACTTTGAGGAGACTACCGCTGACCTATAGCTTTTCTTTAGGCAACAACACAATGTTGTACCAACTAGATCAAGAAATTTTTGAAGTGCTTCAACCAATCCGATTGACAGCCAAAACACACTGCTGCAACAAACCAAAAAGGTCAAATTAAACTATGTTCCAATGGAAAGCACCAAGAACAGCTGCATAGGTTTAACGTTCGGTACAATTTCATAAACAGGAGTAGTAATTACAATAATTCTGGCAGAATCATCAAAAGACAGCAGCTAATTTCTGAAAGAACCCAACTTACAACAAGCAAAGTATGACATCAATAACAACAAAGCTTCATCATACAAGAGGGCATCAATAAAAAAGGATTGCCTTGTCACACGCTTGCACACTCAAACAAACAGATGCAAGCAGCTGCACACAAGTACACAAAGGAAATAGTTGCTTGTAAATAATAGGATGTCAAATGCCGCTCCCCTTAACAGAATACACAACTAGCCAAGCATGTATACTCACATACTCACATAGACACGCAAACATCTGCAACATAAGCTCCAAGAAACAATCATGCAGAAGCTAATAACAGAGTTCTCCTGTAAGATCAAACCATTATTAATCTCAATTCTAAAAGGACACACCTCCACCAAAATCAAGCTCTAGGAAAAAGTTAGTAACCAACAAAGATCAAGCCTCCTCAAAGTCCATGTTGTAAACATTAATCTAGAAAGGCCGAAGAAAGAAACCCTTGCAAAGCTCATACTTTTCCAAGGCATCATCTCATCTTCCAAGCAACAAAGGAACACATAGCAAAGATTTGCCTTAAAATGTAGGACCCAATTTATATGCATCAAGAAACACCGGGATAGTCAAGAATTGGCGAGTAGGAAGTTAATTGGAAAAACAGAGAACCAAAATGAGCAAAAAAATGCGTTACCTTGCGACTTAAAAAAAACCATTTCACTCAAAAGAACCGATCTTTCTCCAAAACCCAGAAAATCTCACCTTAAAACAGCCACATTATCACAAACCAAGATAATCCTAAAAAGCCTCGATCTAAAACTAAACAAAGACATTCCTACAACTCCGAAAATCAAACCACCCCGATCTACACCAACTCAAAACCATTTCAAGAGAAAACAACCAAGGTTTGGTGATTTATAGTAAATCAGATATTGCAAAGCTGAAAATTGGATGTAAATTTGTTACCTTTGGACTTTGATTTCTTGAAGTTAAAATCGAGATCTGGGCAAATTTCTTTCTTTCTCCCTCTCTCACTCTCTCTCTATATTTGAGTTTGGGAGAGTGAAGAAGTGAAGCAGTGAATAGTTGCTATTGTTTGTGCATGATTTTCTCGGACAAGGAGCAGCGGAAAACGAGCAAAAAGTTTAATTTCTAAGATTAGTGAATTCGTCCTGCAAATTTAAATATTTAACAATAATAGTAATTATTATATACAAAGCAGTATTACTATTTTACAAAAAATCTTAATTTTATGAATAAAATTTTAATTCAAATAATTTTATGAATAAAACACATGAGAATTATGCTCTTAATTGTATCCAAAGATTTCAGTATTCTATTTAGATGCTGAAGAGTAAATATTTTTTCATATACTTCGAGCAAAAGTTTTATTAATAGAATTTTAGCCAAAATTGTTATATAATAGTTATAGTTGAACAATAATAAATTCTTTTGAAAAAATAATCTTTTGATCTATAATTTAAAAAGTAATATATAAGCAAATTATAATAATCTTCCCGCCGTCCAAATTAGTTAGTTTGACCGAAATATCATTACTTTAGACTACACAAACAAATATTTGTGGTCTTTAACTGAAAATCTCATAACTGCATTACTTAGTACTTGATTTTAAATAACACTTAATGGACTGATAATGCAAAACGTTGGTGCGTAGATCACGAGCTCTAGTTCCTTGCCCGTCAGGCATTCTGTCGTGTTGCGACCCACGGTGCAGTCGTTTTCCTTTTCTTTTTATTTAACATTGCACATGGCTTCATGGGCCATCACGTTATGTAACAACCCAGACTATCCACGTAACATAGTGTTTTTTTTGTGGTACATTGCAATTTTACTCTAGTGGTAGTTGGGCCTTTATTGGGCTCTCGATTCGACTGTCTTTCCATTTGCATAGATATTCAACAGCAGAGACACTTAACCGGGTCGTTTGAAAATAAATTTTTATAAAATAAAACTATTTAAAAAAATTATTTTTAATTTTAAAAAACTAATAAAAATAAATAATGATTTTATAATATAAAATTTTGTATATCTTTAAAAACATATTAAAAAAATAAAAAAGTGAAAAACAATCCATAAACAATGCCAAACAACCCCAACATTTGACGAGTAACTTGTGCAAGGTAGCAAGTTCTACACCAAAAGAAACCAAACAACTGAATGGCAGGCTATTCAAGCATGGGAAATTTTTTTACAAAAGGCGTTAATGGAAAATGCGGCACTAGCGCATTTCATCAACATTGATGGTATACCAAATCGAAAACAGAAACAAGCCTAAGTTCAACCAGAGAGGCAACCAGCTTTGAGGTGGGCGAAAAACATGCCATATTTCTCAGTAACGGTGTCTGACGTGGAAGACTAATCTTTCTAACTGAAACAAAGTAGTTACATCAATTCAGCTACTAACAAATGTCTGAACGTTTAACTACTAGACGTACAGGATAGACAGATTCGCCGAAGATCACAAAATCTACAGATAATTAGCTTAATAAGTGGGCATGCAACAAATAGTCTGAACCAATGCATGATATAAAAAAGGGAGAATACCTCTACTTTCGTATGCCTTGAGCAAAAATGTCTGCAGATACAGTTGTGAAATTAAGTTATTATCTAGAACAATACTGCACGCATCATTAACTGATAACTGATTGAAAAGCTCCTTTTGATTCATCGAATTTCCATCTGCAAAATAGATTTTATAAGTAGGAAACTTACATGATTTCCATGTCTGTCCTTAAGATAAAGTTTAACTAGAAAATTTTCATCTATCTCCAACGATGCACACAGCCAAATATAAGAGGTCAATGCTAAAACAAACAACGACAACTACATTCTCTATATCTACCAGAACAGTTTAATTTAAACCCAATCTAAAGTATTACTCAACCAAAGAACACAGTTTTAGATGCTTCAGGCTTTCAAAATGTAACAGCGCAAGATTATTCCAAGGATTGATTTCACAGATATATTATCAGAAATATCCAAAGTGTCCCTAGTATCTATCTAAAACTTCATAACTAGAAATGCAAGTCTATATATGTTTGTTCACTAACTGGACATCAAATCTACGCCCTAAAGGAAACCAATTTAGAAATCTTGCACAGTGGATACAGGTTGAACCTTGGATACATAAGTTTGTTACTACAAGTTTCACCTAGGATATTGCTTTGATGAGTACAAGATATATGACTGGGATAATCAAGGAAGTATACCTGCATATAAAAGTAGGACGTATATCAGCACCTGCACCAGCCAAATCTGCTTTTGTACGATTATCCTCCCTTGATGGCTCTGAGATGATTACTTCGCAATGGGCTTGAATAGAGCAGGCCAATAACATGTTCTCATGATTTGAAGCATATACCTACAGTCAATTAGAATACAACATGCCAAAATCAGATTAAAGAGAAACAAAAACACCTAGTGATATGGCTGGAAGACTATTGAGAATGACGATGATATGCTTCTTTTAGACAACGTAGAATGTATGATATTTTTTCCTAAGGTAATTTAACATGTTCAAGATCTCAGTAAATACAATAAGTACGAAAGTTCTACAAGATTACCTCATTGCTTTTTGGGACAACTGGTTGATGAACAGACCCCGGAAGTTCAGTTGGTAAGTAATACTCTCTAATTGAAGCCCATTTCATGCCACTCTTATTATCTTCCCACAAAGCCTAAGGAACACCAAAACCTAAAATGAAAATACTTCTTCCAAGCAAGCATAAAGAAAATTTTCTAGGGAAATGTAAACATCTAATCTGGATTAATACTTACTTGAAGTTGTGAAGGTTTAACAACCTGCACATTGCTAGATGTAATTACATGATCTTCTAATTTGTATATTGTGGCGTTTATGCGGCACGACTTATAATAAGTCTTACTGTCTACAACTTGGAGAGCTTCATCAATCCAGTCTACAGAAGGAGGTTCAGATGAAGAAGGTCTTTCACTGGATCCAGCTACATCTGCTCTTTGCGAAGTGCCGTGAACAAGGGTGCTGTTATTGTCATGCTGTTGAACAACACAGGCTGACTGGAACTCACTTATTCTGAGCGGATCTTCTGGCTTGACAAATTCATCTGTACTGCGCCCATCAACGACAAGTGGTTTAGAAGCATCCTCACAACTGATTGAAATATCGGCCCTTTTAACCTGTGAATTACTAGGTACTTGAGAGTGAGAAGCAACCTCAAACTTGAGCGTAGTATCTATGGAATGTTCTTCTACACCCTCAGCCTTGATACTAGACCCTGTAGTAAGTTTCTCCAAGTCAGATTCAGCTATTATGTTATCCTCTGAGTGCTTAACTGAACTTTCAATTTGTTCAGGAGGGGTAACACACCCAGCTCGACTTTCTATGTTTATTTCATTATTAGAAGAACCTGCAGATGTCTTGTTCTCATTTTCCATTCGGACTGTGGAAACCTTTAAGCTGCTATCTGTTTCTTCTGCTTTTGTCGTATTTGAAACAGGTCTTAACTTGCATAGCATATCACCTGTACCAGAATCTTGGGCATACTGAATCAGGCCAGGATTTTTATCAACTACCTTCTTTTCAGAATCAAGCTTTGTATCTGCACTCTCTGCCAGCTTCTCTGTAGTAGGATGGCAGCCATCCATCAATTCAGGATCTCTATCAATTATCTGCTTTTCAGAATCAGGCTTCATTTCTGCACACTCTGCTGGCTTTTCTAGAGTGCTTTGGCTTCCACTGATATTAGAGCTCTTCGAATGAATAGTTCTGGTTACACGTCCATATTTAGGGGGAAATGGTTTTCCCTTGTTGCCAAGTATGCACTTAGGACAATGCCAATCACATTTGGGAAGAATGACTTTATTACCACAAGACTGCAGACATCTCAGATGAGTCCCATTGTTACAGCTATCACAAACAAGTAAGCTATCAACATCAGTGATAGTTATCTTGCATATTTCACAGTCTTTAGGTTCGTTTATGTACGCAGTGGATGGAGGTGTCCAGCTTGGATGATTAGAGACTTTTGGTTGCAAAAACCTCTGGACGGATTTAGCAATGTCATTATGGCTGGCAAAGAAAGCTGTAGGATTAACACATGCCAAGCCCTGTGGATCTTGATGACTAACAAAAAGGTTAGCTGGAGTAGCTTGTGTTATAGGGGTCTTTAGGTCTTGACCTTTAGCTTGTTGGGAGGTTGGGACTGAACTAGCATCCCTATCACCCTCTATTTTTCTAAATCCAGAATCTGGAGGTTTGGTTGATTGTCCAGCCTTTGAAGCGGTGGTAGATGCAAGCTGCACAGGGTTTGTTGCACTCCCTTCAGGAAGGTAGCCACCGGGCAATGCTCCTATGTATTTAAACAAAACCAAAAGGAATAAATCTTGCGCATATTAACACCAGAAGCAAGCATGGAAAATTGATAGTTGCGGGTAGACCATGACCATACAAATGAGAAATACCACCACGGAGTGCACATATAAAAGCTTAAATTCTCCATAGGCAGAATTTTCCATTTAGAGGAAATTAAAGAAAAATAAAATTCACATATTAGAAAGACATAGAACACATACGTTAGCATCAGTAACAAGATGAAAAAGTAGAGAAAGGAAACAGGGAAACTGACCTCTAGCTTGACCAGAATATAGTGAACCTTGTGCTTGAGTATCAGCTAGATATTGATGTACTTCTGATTGAGGGAACTTAGGAGACTGAAAATTGCTTTCAAGATTCATATTCGACATCTTTACCAAAGGAACAGACATCTGCACCTCATTGATCTGAGACTCCTTTAGGGCCGGAGTTGAAGTAGACAACTGCGAAGAAAAACTAGCGAAAGAAGCAGCATGCTGGCCTCCTGTATACATAGAAACCGTATTCTGTTTATCTGGCTGAAACCTTGAAGGCCCATGCACCAAAGCAGCTTGGGATTCACGTTTTATGCCGGAACCTACTCCATGAAGTTGCGATGAAAAAATGGTAGTTTGCACAGAAAGTTCCTTGCTTTCCTCCATCTTCATAAACAAAAACCGAAACAACATATATAATGATCAGTTTCACAATCAAAGAACAATAACGTGTAAGTCTAGAACTCCGACACTAAAATGAAATTCACTAATTACATACTAAGAAGGCAAAACAGAAATTACAGCAACAGGTAACTCAAACTAGTATAGCTGTTATTAGCACAGTACTCAAATCTCTTCGTCGCGTGATAAAAAAGGAATACAACATAAACTAGGCCAATTAGTTTCACAGTCAGACTCAGAATAACGTAAAATATCAAGAATTCCTTAAATCAAACGGAACTAACTTACATACTGGAGAAAACAAAATTAGCAATTATATCAACAAAGAAATTCAAAGCAGTGAGTTTGTTACTGTTAAAATTTATTAATGATGATACCGACAATAAAAATAAACAAATAAAATGAAATTCCCAAAAATGATAATTGTTCCAGATTGTTGACGAAATCAGTATACCTTCTTCTTGGTAAACGAAATCTTCTCAGCAATAGACATCGTAGGAGCTCGAAACCCGATCAACGGATCTTTGAATCGGTTAAGCCCTAAATCTTCAATAACAACATTCACAGATTCTTTATCGAACAAATCCTTCGGTTTCATTGATTCACAAGCACTCGCGAGCAATTCACGTGCCTCAGCGGCGAGTGCTCGTTCCTCAACTGTTGGATCTCGACCACCGCGAATCTCCGACAACGCAGAAAGTACCATCACAATCTCTGCAACTCTCTTCAGATCTCTTTTATCACCAACAGCACGCTGCCGCTTTGCCGCCGGAGCTCCACTATCTTCGTTCGCCATTGAGAACGAACCAAAAGAAACACTAGATCGATTGAATCGAGTTGAAATTAAATTGAAATTCGTGGCGGGAGATCGAAGGAATTTGAAAGATTTGTTAATTAATTAACAGAACTTTTGTTGGTGATGAACTAGAGAGAGAGAGAGAGAGAGCGCGAGAGAGGTAGCGAAGGATCAAAGCAGAAACTACACGAATAAATTTACAGAGGGCTAAAGTTGCTTAACTTGTATATTAAAAGGCAGATCCTCCAAAATGTTTGTATTATCGCAAGGTTGCGAATATTACTGTAAACGGATTGTGATCGTAAATTTGGTAATTTAGAATCTAATATGACAAAACTTTATAATCTTTAGCCTGTCTATGAAAAAGTAAAAAACTTAAAATTATTCATGTAACAAAAAGAGTTTTTAAAAAAAAAAACAGAATGGGGAAAATTATTTTACCAATTTTTTTACTTTAATCATGCGAATAAAGTTCAGACATCTCAAGCAATTTTTTTGGAAATAAATAGCTTTCACTGTAGTTTTGTTTGGCGACCTTTAAATTTAATTTAGGGAATAGTAGTTGTGTTCTGATTTCAGCTAGCAGTACCATATTTTTAAATTTATTTTAATATAAAATAAATTTAAAAATTAAAATAATTTATTTTATCAAAGATTTAATTTTAAATTTTATTTATAATATAAAATAAATATAAAAAATTGTTTTTATTAAATATTTTCAAATTTACTTTTAAAATAGTGAATTTATTTTAAAATAAACACACTCTATGATGTGATGTCGAAAACTAAAGAAGAAAATTGGTACAAGTTAACTTGCATTTAGCTGTATATTCAACACTAATTCCTTTTTACAAAATTTTTGAATAATTTTTTGAATTATTTCAAAAGAAAAATATTTTTACAAATCACATATTATAAATTTATTTTCATTAAAAAGGACGTACGAAACTCTAGTTAAAATTCCTACGAGTTCAACCGTAACAGAGGATTCCGTTTAATTTCTCAATACGCATTGATTCTTTCCGTAAAAAATGGAAGTGTGCCTGTTGTTGTAACTGTTTTGATAACTCGTGTTGCGTTGTGAAATGGTTTGTAATCTCTATTCTTGTTAACATTATTTTATATATATTTCCATTTATAACAAAACTGTTTGTGGATGAATACAAAAGTTTTTCCTTTCTGAATTTAAGTAAAAATTGGTAGTTGCTATCTACCAACTATGATCTGTCAAATCAACATAAACAAGTAGATTGAATTAAATGAAGCTCGGAGAATAATGCAACACTTGAATATTTTAATTTAATCAGCGATTTTTTTGTTTCTTTTGGAGCATCTTCAACTCTCTTATGCTAATCTTCGTACCAAACCTAGACTATTCCTTCTAGTTCACAACTCGCACGCTGACATTGAAGAGTAGAAGTTGAAGAAATGGCAATCTGTCGAGAGACGGCTTTCGTAGAAGTGACAAGAGGGTTTCAGCTAGCCATGAAGCTTCAGAACCTGATTCCAACTCTGCAGCTCGATAAAATCCGTTCGGAGTTGGCAAAATCTCTCCACAATGAGATCCTACGGTGTCTGAAAACGGCGCTATCAGCACTGCATCCCCCTCCATCTGTAGTTTCTGTCGATCAACTTCCTTCAGGTTCATCTGGTTCAAATTTACCAGTCAACCAACGTAGACCTAAGCAAAGAAGGTATCTAAATTTAGCCTTCAAGTTTCATTTCGCTTTAAAACTTCATCGACTATAGTTACTGGTATTGATTTACGGATTGCAGGGACGCGAATGGTGTGGCTACTAAAACGACGGTGACTCGCGCACCCTACGACGATGGTTATCACTGGAGGAAATACGGGCAGAAGGATATCAAGAAGTCAAACACACAAAAGTAACACAAATCACTTCAGAAATCTCAATCTTTTATTCAAGAATCTAAGGACTTCTTGCTTTCTTTTTTAAGACTAAATTTTGTAAAATCAACATTGATCATCAGGAGTTACTACAGATGCGCGAACAACGAAAGCCATAAGTGTCCTGCAAAGAAACAAGTGCAGCAGGACTCCGACGATCCATGTCTCTACCATGTTACCTACTACAAGCAACACAACTGCAGCGACCCGACCACTACCGATTTTTCTCTTATCGAACCGGTATTAGATTTACCTCAAACAAATTCTTCGTTCCGAATCACCTATCGAAGTGACCGTAATAAGCAGTCTGCTTTCGCTTCAAATTTCATCGAAGAAAAACGTATTGAAAGTTCTAAAGGTGCTACTACTAGTTTGTCTTTTGCTAGTAGGAGCTCTGGTAGTGCTTCTGAGAATCCGGTGAATTTGAAAGCGATCAGTACAAGCTGCAAAAGTGAAGAGATCAACACTGGAAATCAACTAAACGGAAGTTGCTGTTCTTTGGTGAGGCATTGTTCCACAGCTTCAATAGACAGTACTCTTGAGCCTGCAGCAGAAACGGTTTCATGGATAGATGAATTGTTAAGAGGCATTACAGATGCAGAAGAAACCAACAATTGTTCTCTTATAGATTTGTAAATCTTTTCTTGCAACTCATTCTTAGGTTTTTGAGAACAGTATCAGGCACTGGTAATAAACTAGTGTTAGCTGGAAGCTAGAAGTTTGGATATATAATTCCTGTCGCTCCTCTGAGTTTCCTCTAAGAAGCAGAAACTAGAGCGTTTCAAAATCATCATCGTGACGGGTAGCTCAGAACTGAAAGAATAAGATAATTTTAGTGAAAAAAAGGTTTGGAGGAGAACCAACCTACTTTGTAAGCTCCACTGTTGAGGTCTTAGACAAATTTAAATATTGCAAAGGAGCAACAACCGAATGAAATTGGCATGAATATGTTTTAGATGATAATAATACTTGAAGAACAAGGCTGAATAACTGCAGGCAATCTGAAAACATCATCTTTTCCTAAGTTTCTTGAACTTTATCTCCAGATTTCACAATGCACTTACTGGTACTCCATCCCTCTTCATTCGCAATCCACAACCTCTGATGAACAAGAATCATCATCAACAACAACAACTTACAACAGCACATAAAGAGCCCCCTAAAAACCGACTGCCAAAAAATAGATTATCTAGCCAAGGCAACTCTAATGTGCTCCAGTAAGAGAATGGATTTGCTACCTCTGCTGCTGCTCCATGGTCGCCTTCTTCATTGCAAACTCGTTACATAGCTCCACAGAATTCCATCCAATTCTAGATGCTCGAGTGATGGGGTTAGAGCGTTATCAGAAGCGGGGAACTAACACTAACCCTTGTGCTTTAGAAGTTCAGTAGGTGTTTGGACGCAGGAAAGTTGCAATCTTGGTGGACGTTGTTGTAGAATATGCAGCAAATGAGGAGAAGGAAACGGTTGATGTTAGACTGTGCATGTTATGGGAGTTTAAGAGTCCTATTGGAGCCTCAGGGTTTACTGAAATGAATCCACGCAGGGAAGATAATGGTGAAGGTTTTCTTGGATGTGTTTGATGCATTACACCAGGATTTGCAAGTGAAACTCGTCAAGCATGGGTTGTTATAAGGGTCAAACACTAGGAATGATCTTGATAAGAGGTGGATGAAGCAGCATACGTCGGAGCTTGATATGCTGGTAAGACTCCTTTGGTCACTTCTGGAGAATGCGGTAAATGAGATTACCTCTTTTGCCTCTTGATCAACTATCATATTTATTCTATTCTGAAATGTGAACCTATACTCTTGCATCAGCTTTAATTCATGTAGTCTAACATTTTCCTAATACCTCATAGTTTAATTGAAGTATATGGTAATTCCCTACTGTAACTTTATGCCTCTGTTGATTCGAAGGTATTTTATTACATTCTCTGTTATTGTTGTTGTTAGGATACGGTACTCTTATTATGTGAACGGTGTAGTCGGCCATTTTACCATTGACTCCATTGTTCATCTCTATCTGGTGTGGGAGAAATGTTAGCATTTATTTTCTGTAAGGTCGAAACGTTATGCTAATGCTGAAGTTGCCTAACAGCCTAAGTTCTTTTCACTTCCAACAATCTTGAGGTGGCATATATACTAATTCGTAAGATTGCATCTTGTTTGACCGAGTATGTGTGTGCGTTCGTGTTTGACTGGGCATATGATCTACTTCAACTTCTTTGGCTCTCGATTTGACAACATTCGTGTTCCAGAATCCAGTCCCATGGTCACAGCCTGATCTTCTTTTGTTAGCTAAGAAGGGACCAAGCTGAAGCAGGTGTTTTAATCTGGCATTTCATTCGTGAGGGAACTAATACAGGGAGAGGGTGAGTTCTCACTGGTAGCTTGGGAGCACCCCGCAAGTGACAAACGAATTACAAGAATTGCGGAATCTATCTGTAGAAAGTAGAATTCACTGATTTCAACAGATGTGCCACAACCTTTCAGCAAGTTGATTACTTGTTTATGCTGCCAATTCAATTCTGAACGTAATATTCTTTATCTTCACGGGTAACCTTGAGAGTCCTACTCTGCATCAAGAATGGACAAGCTGAAATATGCCCTTTTCTTTGGATCAATATATTCAGTATTGCTCTGTAGATAACGGTTTAATGTAATAGAATATTGCAGATTTGCTGCAAGCTGTTTCACAAGGGTCAATTCCAATGGATATCGGTACATTTACAGCCTCATTCACTGTCTTGCCTTCAGTACAATGATGAAAAGCGGGTACTTCAGTTTTTTTACTGATAGTTGTCTTGCTAAATTTTTAGCATACCTTGAAAATAATTCATCAACTATCTCCTCGCCGAAGTGAACTTTGATGATGGTCTCATAAACAGCCCTTATGGAATTTGAGATATTCCGTCCACTTTCAATAGTGTCTACCAAAAGTTCTTTGTCGGAATCATCGAAAGGGTCGCAGTTCGTCTCGTAGATATGGGCATGAACAAGCTCAAAGGATCCTTCATCTGTTATTACTGATTCTACTTCCTCCATTGAAGGTGTATATAATGGAAGATCAAAACCATCCAGCTTTTCCTCTTCCACAATACCCTACTTAATTTGCATCAAAATAACAAATTAATACAATCACACAAATGTTCACTAAAGAAACTCCGTAGGAAATTCTACCTAATGAGATAAGACTTGGTCACTACTTATGTTTTTGACAGAGAAAGTACTTCTATAATATTATTAAAAATTTTTTACCTCATTAACCAAGGAACTGAAGGCATCTCCTAGTAGTCCCCAAATATTGCAAAGTTCTCCGCTTGTTGCTTTTGAACTTTTCCTTCCCAGAAATGATAAGACCATCTGTCCTTTGGAGATGATTTCCTCTCCGCGTGATCTAAGAAAAACCGAAAAATCCCTTCGAAATTGTTCGAGATATAATTTTGGAACAATGTTAGGCCTTGTTCATATAAGCTGGTCTCTTGAGCTCTGGAGGTGCCTGCAATATGTAGCATAAGCTATACTAAGAAACTTCTTGAGTTAAGCTATAAGCTAAAAGTTGGTCAGAGTTTACAAAATAACTCTTTAGAACTTATGAAAATAAGTCAAAAACTAAAGTTAACACTTGAAACTACTCTACTATAAACAGCCACTGGCGACGTAAACATGAATTTGTAATAAGCATTACCCGAGAGATCCACATGAGACTGCAGGAGGAATGAAAGAAATGAACACTGTTACTTGGGAACAACCTTCCATAGAAAGTCCCTGGAGCTCCATAGATATAGTAGTTTATCCTCTTACTTCCCTCTGCTTGTCTAACTTGCTCATCATACAAGGCTAAGCTTCCGAAAATATTGTTGAAATCATTCCCTGGAAGATCGTTAAGATAGCATTTGATCTCTGGTATCGTTTGATTTCTAGTTTTTGTGGTGGCGGAAATGGCCATGGACATTAACAGGAATGCATTTGGTCCAGAAGAGCAACCAAGATCTGCCACTACTAATGTTCCAGGAGCAACAGATGAGTATATGCTTGCAATAGCTTCTTCCACTAAGGGTTTAGTGTGAAGTATAATCTTCTCCTGAGATGATATATAGAAAACAGTGCAGATTAATATTACAAACATTTTAAAAGAAAACTTCGCAGAAAGAAGTAGGAGTTTTACCTGAATTTTAGAATTCGAGGCGTAACTAGTTGGTCCATTACCGGCAACCATGCAAAGAACTTCCATTTTGATTACTTTTGCCTCTTAGTCTCGGATGCCTTCTCGAGTCATAGCTTTTTTAAAATATTGAGTCTTCAATGATGCAATGTATTTCATTGTCTCTAGAGTTGGGTTTGAGACAAAAAAAACATTGAATGCTTCCAGGTTGTACTGAACCCATTATTGAATAAAAACATGTTCTCCATGATCTCTTTCTATTTTTAGAATCTAGATAATATTAAGTATGCCATCTTTTAACAATTTAGGGAGTGAATTTAAAGAAGAAACGTCAAGGATTACATTCATGATAAAATAATAAAAAAACTTCATCAAGGCAAATATTTTATTGAAGTATATAAGTAAGTTGAACTAAAGTTGAATTGAGGAATAGACATCAAAGCAATTTCTAAAAAGTCTACGTATTTAGGAATATTTAAAAATATTTATACAAAAAAGTTTTTATAAAAAAAAGATATTTTAAAAGTTTTTGAAAAAATAAATTCTAATGTTTTGATTTAAAAAAATAAAAATAAGTAATTTATAATAAAAAATTTTATATTTTTTAAATTTTAAAAAAATTCAAAATATAAAATAAAAATTAAAACAAAATAGAGTTGAAAAGTATATCCAAATATCACCTTAATCTGTTACTAGATCATCAAGTTTTGTTACTTGCTCATTATGCTAATTAATAAATTCTTGTCACACCACATATTACTAGAGGAAAACTTTTCATGCGTAATTTGAAAAGTGAAATCGTGCAGCTCGTGTATTTGGAAGTTTCATATAAATAATTAAATAATTGGCCATTCTCTCAAGTGGTTGTGATTTGGGTACTTCTGATTTTATGCCATGGCTTTTTTTAAAAAATTGTAGCGGTTGTTTGCGATTACATTTTTTAAATGCTTTATTTTAATTTTTTATTTTATATTTTTAAATATTTTTAATATGATATTTTATAAATATTTAAAAATTTTATTTAAAAATTTAAAAAATATAAAAAAATTTTACATAGTGAAATTTTTTTATTGTATAATTTTATTACTGTTTTAGAGATAAAAGATAAAATTTATTTTTTAAAAAAATGCCTTCAAATCAAAAAAAAAAAAATCTCAAACGTTTCTAAATATCTCTCGAGCCTTTGTCCAGGGCTGATGTTGGTAATGATAATTTGTCTTGTTGGACCTCCTGCTGATGGGCTAGCAACATTCAAGACAACTAATGGGCCTAGCCCATCAGACATATTCTCTTCCTTCCTTCCAGATTTTTCTCCTCCTTTATTTGCTTTCTCCTATTCGGTTCTACCGAGAACATCTCTTCCTTCGGAAATTTCAAGCTGCAGCAGGAGCATAATGAAAGGATTCAGCCAAAAATTCCATTCGAGAAATCCCATCGGTTCGATTTGGATCTAGCCTTCTCTTTATCTAGGTAAGCTTTTAATTTAAGCTAGCCCTAGCATTAGGCGAAGATTTTGTGGTTCATTGAGTGTTGATTGTTTGAAGTGAATGCAGTATTTTACTATCAAAATCGGACTTGAATGCATCGTGGGTATAGCTGTTGAGTTGTAGCATTCAGAATGCCAAGTAGAATTCAATTCTAATATTACATGATTAAGGTGGTAAGCATATACGGGTGTTTGTGTTAGGATCGAGAATGGAAGTTAGGCATGCTAATCAACTTGTGGACCGCTTGTGGTTTGGACGATAGCAAAAAGACTTGAGGTCAGGCTTACAGTGCCATTTTTCTTCCTAAATTATCGTTAGGTTTTCGGCACAATTAACATCTGTCTTGACCATCTGGCATACCTTGCCGTCTTCATTGCATTATGATTTATCTCTCGTTATGCATGTTTACTATGACTTGATAACATGCTTGATATTTTAATCATCAAATGTTATGTTTGATGATTATGTTTAGATACTTTTATTATGTTTAGATATTTTAATCATCAAAAGTACTTTTATTATGTTTAGATACTCGTGCTGTACGAAAGCAGGGGCTAAGATTAGGACTGTGTGAGGAGGTTATCCACTTATGTCCATAGTATTATGTAGGCTCATACGCGTGGGGACGGTACCACAGCTCATCCAGACCGATCACCAGGAGTGGTGGTACCTGCTATCGTAACTCCCTAACTGTTGGATTTTATTTGTATTTATGACTGCTTAAATTATTATGCTTAACAAAGCTTTTCTATTACTCATTTCTTTTACTCACAATTTAATTTACAACTTTATACTCTTTGTATAACTCCTTAACTACTTTATTGTCTAATTTATTAGTTATTTAAAAGTTCATGTATTTATTAACTTACGATTTAATACATCAGATATAACTAATTATTTACTTAATTTTTACTTAATTTTTTACACTATTTGTTTTATTAAATTCTTCAATGAATATGTTTTTATACAAGGTGTTAAATAATGTTCGCACAATTTGGAGAAAGTATATCAATTCAATTTATTACATATTTATTGTTGCATATTGTATTGTATATATACGTATATTGTTACTAAGGATTGAGTCCATATGGAATGATGCAAGTTTGGTAGGATTGATCCGATGTAATTGCTACTTTCGTACATGTAGAAAAATATGAATCAAAACATTAGACAATACATTAGAAAATTTAAATAGTACATTTAGTTATTTCATCTCACTAACATTAGGGTCGTTATTTTTTTTCTTTGGCCTCTCTCAGATAACTAGTAGACATGCACTTGCCATGGCATCGTCATTAGGACAATGTACGTATGATATTTAATCATCTTTAGTATCTTTCATTTTGTATATAGACGGCTTTGTGGCTTTAAAAGATCTGTACTACTTTGAAGTATGTATGATTTATGTGATGTATATTTCTTTGAGCGTTGTAATTATTATTGTAGCTGCTAGCAATAAGTCCTTTCCCTGCTTTTGGGTAATAGTGTTGAATGTTTATGTTGTTGCAATTCTTTTAGTTTTCCCCTTGAGTTTATAAGGAATGGTTTGTCGAAATTTTGAACAATTCGAAAGTGTGTTGATTTTTGAGTTGGGCTGAGATTAGTTTTATTTAGGATTATTGCATTGGGCTGAGTTTGTATTTGATGTTGGTTTAGTTTGGACCAGTGTTAGTCATGCTTGGGTTCGAGGTGTGACAATAATACATCGATCAAACTTGCATATAAATAACTTTCTGGAAGTAATGCTAGCTAGTTACTTAAGGTGTGTTTTTTTTACTCTTGCAATTTATTTCTTTCTATTAAAAATTGACTTTCAGCATATTTTTAATTATATAAAAGAATACAATATGGTACTTTTACTTTATTTTAATTATACAAAGAATACCATAAGGTACTTTCAGCTTACATTTTTTCAAAAAATTTTTTTTTAAAAAGTTAATAATACTAGTTATGGTAATTTATTTCTAATAATTCATCTTTGAATGATTCAGTTTCAATCTAAAAGAACACAGCCTTAGCCTCCAAGGAGATGACCAAAACATGGTACTTAGCCTTCTTCCTTGAGAGATGCATTGCCATATTCTCTGCATACCTTGAGAACAAGTCTTCCATGTTATCCTCTCCAAATTGAAGACTGAGCATAGGCTCCATGACAGCTCTTATGCTGTTCGCAATGTTTTTCCCACTCACCAAATTATCAACCACATTATCTTCATCGGAATCATCAAGCGGATCGCAATTTGATTCAAAAATATGATCTTGAACAATGTCAAATGAGCCTTCACTCTTGATCACCAACTTTACTTCCTCCATTGAAGGTGTATAAAATGGAAGTTGAAAGGCATTCACCTTCCCCTCATCCACGAGTCTCTACACAATATACCATAAGTAGTTGCAATCAGAAAACAGTACAGTTAAGACGTGAAGTAGGATATATATATATAAGAGGTGCTTTACCTCTTTTACCATGGAGTTGAGAGCTTCTGCAAGTAATCCCCAAGTATTGCAGTGTTCACTATCCAGTGGATCCAAATTTTTCCTTCCTAAAAACGATAAAACCATTCGTCCTCCTTTTGTGATCTCTTTGGAACGCAAAGCAAGAAACATTTTGAAATCTTTTGCGAATTGCTCGAGGTATAATTTTGGCACGATCGAAGGACTTGTCTTCGCTATGTAGATATTGCCCTTGTTTAGAGATTCAGTCTTTATTCTTGGAGGAACCTACAGTATATAGACGTAAAAGTCTTATTATTAGTTTTGTAAAGTATGATTGTCAGAATTATTAGACAAAATGTTTATGCACACTATTAATGATAACCTGAGATAGCCACATAAGGCAAAAGGAAGAGTGAAAGAAATGAATGCTTCTTTTTTCAAATAGCCTTCCATAAAACGACCCTGGAACTCCGTAGACGTAGTAGGGAGGCAAAACCTTCTTCTCCCCAGCTATTTCTTCTCTAAGGAGCTCATCGTACCAAGACAAGCTTTTAAAGACGTTGTTGAAATCGTTCCCTGGGAGATCATTGAGATAGCACTTGATCTCAATATCTCTAGTACTTGTTTTTGTTGCAGCAACGATGGAAAGTGACAATGCTAGGAACGTGTTTGGCCCAGAAGAGCAACCTAGGTCTGCTACAACTAGGGTTTCAGGAAGCAAAGACGAGTATATGCTTGCAATGGCATCTTCAACTAATGGTTTAGTATGAAGTATCGTTTTCTCCTGCAGCAAGATCATGCATATAGAAGAAACTTAAACTTTCAGTTCAAAATCGAAGTGTTCATTAACTATTGATTCAAGTTATGTTAAACGATACGTACCTGAATCCTGGAGTTGGATGCATAGCTAGTTGGTCCATTACCACCAACCATATGAAGAGCTCCTTCTACCTTCATTATTATGTATCTATTTCTTCTTCTTTTTCTGTCTCGTACTATTGTATCCTTCCTAGCTTCTACAATAGCTTTTGTTTATGCGTGTTTGAGTGCGATCGAGCTACTTATATATTAGCACAATGCGAGAATATGTCACATTTATCATGCTAGGTTTTTCGATATTAAACGAAAAAAGGTAAGACTTGTACATATATGTATATTCAAATAAAACTGCAAGTCAATAGTTATTGTCTCAAAATGATTCGGTTTGTCTCAAAATGGAATCTAGTTTACTGTATAACCTTACATCTTATCTAAGCTCTTAGTAAATTAAAGTTCGCATGTATGCATAACGTGTTATATATAATAATAAGTGTCATTAGTACTTAAGCAAACTAAATTTGCAAATTGGTTTAGATAAAATAAAGTACTTAAATAAACTAGTTTAAATACAGACGTACAGTATACCATTCAAAGTTTTCTCGTTTTGTTTTGTTTTGTTATAAAGTACTTCTATAACGTTTTCTTTTTTGTGGTTTTTTTTCATCCATTTGAGATGCAAATTTCTCTACCACTTCGCCATGCCTTCAATGAAACAACCAAAATTTGAATGCCATCCATCTCTAGAATCATTGAAACGGGTCGCAATTTGCCTCGAAACTGTGTTCTCGAGCAAATTCAAATTAGCTATTCGCTCTTGACTGCCATGTACATGTCTAAGTCGGAGATTTTTGAGAATATTTATAAAATAAATTTTTTTAAATAAAAATATTTTTATTTTTATAAAATAAGTTTTATTTATTTTAATTTAAAAAATAATGAAAATATACTAAAAAATTTATTATGTAAATTTTTTTTATATTTTTAAAATTTTAAATAAATTTTCTAAATATTTATAAAATATATATTAAAAAATATATAATTAAAAATTAAAAAAAATTACAAACAAAAATAAACAGCCCAGAATCTTCCACTGAAGGCATGTGTATCACAAGTTTCGAGTACAAATTTGCATATAAAATAAATACTACAACATACATCAATAATAATTATTAGAATTCATGAATACAGTTTGGTTACCTCGTTTATCACGGACTGGCCGGGCCAAATATATTATAAATGGATCGGACTGCCCTTGTAAAGAAAATTAGATCCGATTGTATCTGTTGGTTCGATCTTAGTTTATTTTTTAAAAATGACTTTTTTTTTTTGCTTTCTTTGCTAATATTGTACCGTAGATATAGTCTTTGACCGGTCAAAGATTGTTGACCAAATTAATGATCAAAAACTTAGTGTTAAAAATGATTTGCCAATTTTTTATATATAAGTATATATTTATTTTAGTAATTAGTTAATATGAATCTATTAAAGAGGGTGTTGTTAAATCTACCGAATCATGATTTATTTAGCCCAACTGAATGCAAATTGCAGACTCACATTCAAATTACCGAGCTTATTTTTTATTTAAATACTATTATAAATATCTATGCTATTAATTTGAATCTAATTAGATTTAGAGGCCCAACAATACATAGCTCCACCTCACTGAGTTATGTTATTAATTATAGAATTGAATTTTCAAATTAAAATGATTGACCAACCACTTAAAAATTAACATATTTTATATATAAGCAGATGTATAGTAATAGAGTTTCAGGAAGCAGAGACCGAGTATCCACTTGCAATGGCTGCCTCTACTAGTCAAGGTATAGTGTGAAGTATTGTTTTCTCCTGACGTATGAGAGAGAACTGTTAAAATAAAATTTGACAATAATCAAAGTGATGTATAGCAGCCCTCAACAATTCAACATTTAGTAGGAGGCATAACTTTCTTCGAATGCGAAGAACTTCTACCACCGACGTAGCAATGTAAAGAACTTCGACTTTCATTTCTTTTTCCGCCGACATTCAAATCGCACTACTTCTTTGGTAATGAGCTCTTCAGAAAGTATATACTACTTTTGTGGTAAGAACTTCGACTTAAAAATGTAAATCTTCTGAAAATGCCTTGGAGATGACTAAGGTATTTTCATGTAACAAGGAAATTGATTTGTCATTTTCATGTTTCGTGGTAATGCTAATCACTTATGCCTCCATGGAAATGACCAAAACATGATACTTAGCCTTCTTCCTTGAGAGATGCATTGCCATGTTCTTCGCATACCTTGAGGACAAGTCTTCCATTATCTCTTCTCCAAATTGAAGAGTGAGCATAGGCTCCATGACAGCTCTTATGCAGTTCGCGATGTTTTGCCCACTCACCAAATTATCAAGCACAAAATCTTCGTCGGAATCATCAAAGGGATCGCAATTTGACTCGAAAATATGATCTTGAACAATGTCAAATGAGCCTTCTCTCTTGATCACCAACTTTACTTCCTCCATTGAAGGTGTATAAATTGGTAAGTTGAAAGGCATTCATCTTTCCCTCATCCACAAGTCCCTACAAAGTGGACCATAAGTATTTGCACTCAAGAAAAAGTGTACGACAAGTAGGATATAAGGTGCTTACCTCTTTTACCAGGGAGTTGAGACCTTCTGCAAGTAATCCACAAATATCGCAAAGTTCACTGCCCAGGGGATCCACGCTTTTCCTTCCTAAAAATGACAAAACCATTTTTCCTCCTTTTGTGATCTCATTGGAACGGGATGTAAGAAACACTGTGAAATCTTTTACGAATTGCTCCAGGTATAATTTTGGCACGATCGGAGGACTTGTCTTCGCAATGTAGATGTTGCCCTTGTTTAGAGATTCAGTCTTTATTATTGGGGGAAACTGCAATTGTAGTATATCACGTTTTATTATTTTTGTAAAATATGATTGTCATAATTATATTAAAGCTTAATGCACGCGAGTAGTGCTAACCTGTGATAGCCACATAAGGCAATAGGAAGAGTGAAAGAAATGAACGCTTCTTTTTTCAAACAACCTTCCATAAAAGGACGCTGGAACTCCATAGACATAGTAGGGAGGCAAATCCTTCTTCTCCCCAGCTATTGCTTCTCTAAGAAGCTCATCGTAGCAAGACAAGCTTTTAAAGATATTGTTGAAATCGTTCCCAGGGAGATCATTGAGATAGCACTTGACCTCAGTATCTCTAGTACTTGTTTTTGCTGCAGCAGCGATGGGAAATGACAAAGCTTGGAATGTGTTTGGCCCAGAAGAGCAACCTAGGTCTGCTACAACTAGGGTTTCGGGAAGCAAAGACGAGTATATGCTTGTAATGGCTTCTTCAACTAATGGTTTAGTATGAAGTATCGTTTTCTCCTGCAGGCAGATCATGCATATAGAACAAAAAAATAACTACTTTCAGTACAAAATCGAAGTTGTTTACTGATCGTTGATTCAAGTTCTGTTAAACGATACGTACCTGAAGCCTGGAGTTGGATGCATAGCTAGTTGGTCCATCACCACCGACCATATGTAGAGCTTCTTCTACCTTCATTGTTAACAATGTATTTATGTTTAGCTTCTTCTTGATCTTCCTCGACTGTTGTATCCTTCTTAGCTTCTATGATAGCTTTCGTTTCATGTTGAGTACTGCAAGCTATTCACAACTATATATCAGCATAAATTCAAGAATATCTCACATTTTTCATGAAGTAGGACTTGTAAGAAAAAGTAGGACTAGTAAGAAAACGTTTAATTCATGAAGCATACAACCTTTGTTTTTCTTTGGTACAACTTGATAGTGAGTGTTTATCAACCACAATGAATTGTGATTTAAATGTACGACTATTTTGCAGCCACAGACAGAGATTAGGAAATCCAACGTGAATTGGTGTAAAATCATATTATCACACAATAGCTCAAATTTGATAAATCGAAAGTCATGCTGGATTTCTCTACCATGTTTACAGTACACATCTTCGAACTTTTCTTCTACAACTAATGAAGCATGTGGATTTCATGCTTCCAACATTTTTGCTTTCACGTTTAGACTTTTAAAGGTTAACTTTTAGAAAATTAATTATGTTTTAAAAATATAATACCAAAGTTTGAACAGTAATATACCCATAAAAAAAATTTGTTCAACCAGTAGCTAATTGCCTTCTCATGGAGAAAGGTTGGTAAATTCCACTTTATTTAAAACAAATAATCAATTGTGCCGTACCCTAAAATTTTGAGAAGCCCAAGCAAGAGACTAGGGCTTGATGTCTAAGTCTAGCCCAGCCCATTATCTATTAACAATAACTTTTAGTAGTATCTAATTAAGAAAACATAAAATAATTTTTCTTTGTTAAGAAAAAGAAATTCTCTGAAATGGCTGCTCTCATCCGTTGCTCTCACCAGCTTCCCAAGAAACTCTCTGAAAGGTTCGATCTTTTCCGGTAAAGCTTGTCTCTTTTGGTCTCAACTATCAAGGTCCTCAAACGTCTGTTACCATTCCTTCTTTGCATGTGACTTTCTCATCCTGAATATCATCGATCGGCACCATGATTTTGATTATGTTATTCTGCTTGGTATTTAATTTCTTTCGAAAGAGCAGTCTCAACCGAAGCTCGTCAGAGCCTGTACATTCGACCTTCTGAAGTTCTTGCAGAAACATATGCGAGGCCGGTAGCTCTAGCTATGTCAGAAATTAATACCTCTGCTGTTTATTATAGCTCTTATATAGGGCATGTTTTGATCGAACCCGAAAGTGAGTTTCGCGAACGTAAGCTTTATAAAAGTAAAATTTGATAAAGAATAGAATTGATTAGAATATAGTTATGAGTAGTAATTTAACATAAGAAATCTTTGCAAATCTTTGGGTTTTGGTTAAGTTGGATTTAGTCGAGGTAGAAAAAGAATACATGCACATATATTCTGAGATAAAATGTTCTAATTCACATTGAAATTCAACTGGATCTGTAACTCTGCTGTTGATCATTGGATGCCATACACTTGTGGACCTGTCTACAGCGTCCTTACACGAACCTGTGTGCAACCACTTGGGGAGATGCTGCTGGCACTCGCTAGAACAAGAATGATAGTACTTGTTGATAAGAAATCCAATTAATGTACCGAAAGCATTTAACATCATTCAGCTCTAATCTTCAAAGTCCAAAAATATGTATGCAAGTGTCGCCCAAAAATGCAGACTTTTGGAATGTGGGGTACCAAAAGTAAATAAAAGAATCACAGCTTGAGATAAATTAAAGTTTCTTTGCTTCATTAATAGAAATTAACATGCCCTTAGAAGTATATAAGAATACTCGTAAAATGTAACAGGGAAATCATTGAGATAGCAGGGCAAAGACAAGGTAGCAATAAGATACTACTTGATTTTCTTAGTAATTCAGGAGACAAATTTACTTGAAACCCTTACAGCTGTTTCCTGCATATTCTTCCGGGTTGCAGCAAACACATCTTAATTTGAAAGCTACATTACATTACATCCACCAAATTAAATTCAAAAAAATCTAATTAGACACATTTGTTTGACTCTTATCATCAAAGATTTTTCAAAGCCACCACTTGGTCTTTGACATTTTAAACGCTGTTTTTTAATTTTTTTACATTTCATATTTTTTAATATATTTTTTATAAATATATAAAAAATTTATTTAAAAAATAAAAAAATTCAGCAGATTAAAATCTTTTTATTATTTATTTAAAAATAAAAAAATAAAACTTACTTTTAAAAACAATAAAAATATTTTTTATTTTAAAAAAATTCAATTTTATAAATACTTCCACACGCTCACTTCTTCTGTTCCGGCGAAGGCATGTCTGTCCTACGTACATTTCATTATACATGCATGGAGCTGTACATAACTTACGTACCTGTATCCGTACGCTTCTACATCAGCGAGATGTTTATATATTCATTTATATTTTCCAGAATATCTCTGAATTAACTTGGACTTCTGGATATCGCAAATAAGTGTTGTTTTCATCTATATTAAAAGCAATTTTTTTTAAATAAAAAATATTTTTATTTTTTTGAAAAATAAAATAAATTTATAATAAAAAATATCACTATATAGAGTTTTTTATTATAAATTTCTAACTTTAAATAAATTTTTTTAATATTTATAAAAATATATATTTAAAATATATAATTAAAAATAAAAAAAATTACTTTTGAATAATGCTAAACACTTCCTAAAATTCAAAAACTAGGCACGAACAGCAATAAATTAAAATTTAGAATTCAAATATAACTAGTTATTAGACTTGCAAGTTAAGAAAACAACAAAAAGTCATAGAATATAAAATAATAAAGTAGTAAATATATTGTTCATTATTGAAACTTCAATTTAAATTTATAACAATAACATATTTAATTGAATAGGTTTCGTCCCAATGGAGCAGGCAAGAAGAACTCAATGCATACCTTCTATCTTCTTGCCATCTACACGTTGAGCACATGGAAATTTTCTTTCTTCTTCTTCTTCTTCTTATCATCTCTCTGCGCGGGGCTCTGCCAAGTTCACATTAGCAATTAAATTTTCAGTTCTAGTAGTGCTGAATAATTGTTGTAGACTTCAATCCTCCATCTGCCAACTACATTCGTACCCCACGTCTTTAATTCATGTAAATCTCTCTCATTAATTTCTACTCTATAAATAGAGGCAGCATTGTATAGAGCAAACTCACTCAACTCAACTTGGTAATCGATCTCTACTACTACTGCAAAAAGAGGAAATGGCTTCTAAGTCTTTTTTAATTGTGCTTGCTCTGCTCTTGGCTGCAGTGCTCCTTGTGGCTGCTGAGGAAACTCGTGAGCTCCTACACTATAACCCTTTCTAAGTAGTTACAGTCATTCTGTTACTGTAGTAATATACACAACTTCAGCTTGTAAAGTTGAACTTTATTTAATTCTGATCCAACTTCGACAATGAAGATTCATGTTTCGTATGGATATAATTGTTTACATTTCAAATAGTAGATTATATTGTTCGTTACGTTGCTCTTGATGAACCTGTAACATTCATGTTAGTTAGGGCAAGTACTGTAAAGGCATTTAGAGGTATATGTAGTGTTATGGTTGCTCTCAATTGACTCAGCAGCCCTAAAATGACATACTCTATATATGCAGAGGCCAAGAACGAGAACAACAATGCCGGAGTAGCTGATCAGAAGTACGGCGGGTACCCAGGTGGCGGATACCCAGGAAGTGGACACCCAGGTGGCGGATACCCAGGAGGTGGATACCCAGGAAGTGGACACCCAGGTGGCGGATACCCAGGAGGTGGATACCCAGGAGGTGGACACCCAGGTGGTGGATACCCAGGAGGGGGATACCCTGGTGGAGGCTACCCTGGCCATGGATACCCAGGACGTGGATACCCTGGACGTTGCTCGTATGGTTGCTGCCGCCGTGGCTACAGCAACGGATGCCGGTGCTGTGCTACCCCTCATGAGATCCCTGAGCCAATGTACATGCCTGAGGTGAACAACTAAGTGAACCTCAGTGTCCATGTATGGTGCTTAAGCTAGTATCTATGAATGAATAACCTGCGATCTTTCGCAGTTGTAGCGCTTCGTTAGTGTACGTGACTACAATAAATGGTGTATGTAACAAGTACGTGTTGAGAAGAGATACATGCATGTGTATGCATGTGTTTCTCTTTCTCATACTTGTACATGATGTCTCATCCAATTAATAACTTGTACTCAAAAGATCCATCTGTCATGAATAAAAAATTGCTAATATATACAGTGGTTAACCGCATTTTTCAAATATTTGTAATTTTATTTATTTTTATTTAATTTTGAGTTTTAAAAAATTTATTTGTTTTAATTATATAAAAAATTCAAAATTATACTTCACTTACAAAATTTTAATTTTAATTTTTTTATTTATATATTTTTTAATATAATTATATTTTTTAATTATAAATATTTTAAAAATTATTAAAATATAAATATCAAACTCTATTTTTATTTTATTTTATAATTTTTATTTTTACAAAATATAGTTACGAATAATTAAAACACGTCCTACATCTCTATCTAGTTATTCCTAATCAAATGTATATAGTTTCTAATAAAGTCTTCCTAAACCATTCTGTAGCACTGTTTTACAAGAGGAATGATAATGTGTAATAATCTATATTTATTATATTTTATTGTTATAATAAATATTAAATTTTTATTAAAATTCTATTCATAATATGAATTATTTTATTTTATTTTATTTTATGAAGTATAGATGAATAAAGAAACAAATTATTGAAAGAATAAAATAAAAGAACTAATCATGGGATTAAATATCAAGCGACGATGCTTATTGATGCATTTGACCAATCAAATCTAAATTAAAGATTTAGCATCAAATATAGCAACAAATCTATATCAAATCTAATCCGAAAATCCTAAAGATATTTTTTGCCTAATTTTGTGGGAGGAAGTTTTACTATAAAAAGAGATAAATGGAGGGCCAAGAGGGGCATCGAAGGAGCAACGAAGAGCCAACAAGGAGCGAACGAAGAGCCAACGAAAAATCTAGAGAGAGCCGAACGGGAGACAGAAAGAAGAGCAGATTAGAGACGAAAAATTTTTTAGATTTGCTTTCTTCTCTTTTTCTCATATTTTATTTTTCATATAATATTATTGTGTGTAATACTAATATGAGTTGCTAAATTCTCTAAACTGGAGTTAGGATGAAACCCTAATAAATTCAATTTATTTCTTGAATATTATGTGATGTATGGATTGTTAATTTTATGTGAGTGGTTAATTCTTATTTGAAAGAATGTTTAGATGTTAAATTTGTATGTATGATTAGCATTGAGTTTGATATCTAAATTATTATATTAATTGTGTTTACGAGGACCAATCGGAGCATAACTTACGAATTACAGGATTAATAACTGTAGTTAATATTTACAGGACTAAAGTGAACGTAACTACATGATTTATAATTTCGCAGAATCTAATGCATCATTAGTAATTTCTAAATAAGGAGTTAGAATATCACTAGCGATAGGTGATTTTATACTGGACCAAAGTTAAAGTCATAATTAGAAATCGTATCTAAGAACTGGACCAAGGTGTTAGATACAAAATCTTCACAATCATCATAATCTATTATTATATTTATTTAAAGATTAAATTAGAGATATTAGTGGTAGATTTTAAAACTTCAGTTATTTGTATACATATTTTCTCGATCCGTGTGTTATTTTTCGTTCTTAACTTTCGTACACTTTTGATTAGCTTTTACAAACACAACTTTTGTTACTAAAAATTTGGATTAAAGTTAATAACAATCTCTGTGGAACAAACTCGTTATCTGCTATACGATAGACGATAACTGTGCATTTGCAGAATAGACTATGATAGAATCACTGAGTTTTATTTAGTTGATTTTATCTACGTCAAAGAACTCAAACTTATTCAGACTTAGTTAAATACGAAAAACTAATAGGTCCCTTTAGAAAAAGTTCTCTGATGTCTGGGTTACAAGTGCTACATGGTAAATTTTAATGTTGGAACGAAAGATAATTTTGAAAATTACCAAGAATGCTCCACCAATTCAATTCATGTGCATCCAAGGTGGTTGATATATATACATATAATATTGTTTTTGTGTTATCAACAATTAATTCATCAAAACGTGAAGCATCCAATTAACTTGGTCAAGATAAGAATAAATTACAAAATATATCATGCTTTATTATTAGTTTAGCCACAATTGTTTTTGAATTAGTGCTAGTGTCAATACATGATCAAACAAAGTATATTAACACATCAATTTATATTGATCAGCTTAGTTCATATTAAAAATAACCATCAAATATTAGACAAAAATTACTTATATATTTAACTAAAAAAGAATTTGGTGGTGTTATTGAGTGCTAACTGCTAACTCCACAAATCTATTTACTGTTTGACTTTAGTTTCATAATTATTTATTTTATATTTTTTTAAAAAAATTAATATTTGAAAATATTTTTTTAAAATTTTAAAAAATACAAAAAAAATTCTACGATCTTGTCATTATTAAGCTAATTTTTAAAAAATTAGAAATACTTTTTATTTCATAAAAACTAAATTTAAAAACACTATCAAATGTACCCTTATGGTTGTAATTGGTGATTGAAAATTTTTTTTCTTTGACTCTTCTGTCTTTTATTATATTTATTGACATATTTAATCACGCTAGTATCATTTATGGCGAACAAAGAAACATTCAAACAGAATCAATTAATTAAAGATAAGAGCAAACTGTTTCGCATCATGTGGTGAAGTATGGGGAGAGCAGAGATCTGCTTGCAGAAATTTGTTCTCAACTCTATTCTAGTACGTGCCTGCCGCTTGCATGGAATCGTATTTAATTATCAAGTCAACACCATCATATTTATCAAGTCAACTAAACTAATAAATGTCGATCTATATCAATATTCACGCAACTACACTTGATTGCTTCGTTGAAATTGAAAAGGGAACAATTAATTTCAATCTAACAACGCTACTGAAAACTCTGCAACTGCTACCCATAAATTTAGTAGTTTTCATACTTGCAAAAACCCTTCTATAAATACTTCACTGAAGCTTTGCTATACTCTTCACACAAAAATATTTAGTTTCTCCTAAAATTTAAAAAAAAAATGGCTTCAAAATCTTTGTTGTTCATGCTCTTCGTTATTTTCGCTGCAGTTTTTCTTACTTCCGTGAATAATGCCTCCGCTACGGAGCTCTCAGAAGAAACTCGTTAGTGTTCTCTATTCTTAGCTAGCCTTTTATGAGTTTAATATATCAAAATTATTAAGACATTAATTATAGATATATATTTTTACCGTAGCATATTATGAACAGTTAATTTTGATTTTTTTTTACATGCAGAGGAGAAGAAGGTCAACAACGATCCAGCTAGTGTGAAGGATGAAAAGTACGACGGGTACCCTGGTGGTGGCTACGGTGGTTATCCAGGTGGTGGCTACGGTGGTTATCCAGGCGGCGGTTATGGAGGTTACCCTGGTCGTGGTGGCTATGGTGGTTACCCAGGCCGTGGTGGTTACGGTGGCTACCCTGGCCGCGGTGGATACTGCCGTTATGGATGTTGCCGTCGGGGATACTACGGTGGTTGCCGGTGCTGCTATGGCCCGAACGACATACCGGAGCCGATGTACCAACCGGAAGTGCATCACTAGTTCGCCGTATGTATGGGCTAAGTGATTGATCTCTGTACCATGTAATATGAGAGAAGGAATAAAGGGATGGGGATCCTCACTGGCTATGTATCTCTACTTATATTTATAAGAAAAATATTATCAAGTATCTATTTTAGATATAATATAATTTTAGAAATTTGAATGAGAATATGAAAAATATAACCAAGAATATTTCTTAGTTTTTTAAATAATTTAAAATCTGATTTTAACAGCTCTATCAAATACCAAAGATGCTCTAAGTAGTTTTATCTAAAATAATTTATTAATTCATTATACGTACGAGCCATTCAATTGTTCATATATGTACATTGGTATGCAGTATATAAAAAGATTCATATGTTTTTGTCGTACATAAAGTTTTCATATGAAGAATTAATTAAACTAACATGTTTGTATATAATGCAATTAATGAAACTATGAAAGAGAGTACAAGCAAGAACAAGCAAAGATTTGCTGACACTGTTTGGGATTACAAAGTCTTTAGCTTATTCTTAAATGTATCATTATCAACAAATATTTGATATCAAGATCAATTAATTAACAATAAGTTAAAGCACATTCAAATGGTCATATTTATCTCAAAATAAAATATCTTTACATATGATAACTATGTACCCTTTGATATTGATATATGATAAAATGAACTTTATTAATTAAGATAGACCAATTAATATTATTACTTTTTTAGTGCAATTAATAAAATCTCTGTAACATTATCTTAGATCGTGTTAAATGTTCAAAATTTTAATTTCTTTCGGCAGAATTGAACTTTTAATCCGTTCGCGTATTTTGGTGTGTTATAAAGACTCAAAACTCTACTTCAGCATCATTATATAAAAAACTCTAAATAAAATTAAAATATAAAAATTAAACTCTACTTCTAACACACTCCAATAAATATTTCAGGATAAATTTGAACATGAATCGAATTTGATTTAAATATTAGAAACGTAAATACATCACCTGTCATTTCTCTCTCATTTTATAAGAAAATACATGTCATTTCTCAAGGATTAAAAAACATTCTAAGCGTTGTTGTCAAAAGACTAAAGAATCAAACTAAAGTGGTGGTCACGGCGGAGGTGGACGGGTGCTGCGGCAAAGGCTATTATGGCGGGAAGCAGGTGCCGGTTTTCCATGATGAGTCCATGTATAATTAGCTGGGTTCATATGAAACCCCACAGCTAATGAACTAATTGAGTTCGTAGCAAGAGCTAGTTTGAATAAAGTTTTTGCGTGCAACATAGAAAACATCTAGAGAAGAAGAGGAGTCTTTCTTCTCTCATGTGTCAACAAAATCGGTCACTATATGTAGTTTCCATGTACGTCTCTCTGAAACTACAATTTTTTCTCTTGTCTCACATATATGGTACTACATAATTCTACAAAGAGGGTTCAAATGAAGTAAAATTAAGGACAGGTAACTAATAGCAACAGCAAACGTTGTTACTTTTATTCAAATTTCATACTTATAATTAAACGTAGCTAGCTCCTGCAAGATAAGATACATATTCAAGGAGAGGCAGGAAACTGCAGCATAACGCAATTAAGCTGCTCTCTCCAATACTTGCTAGCTATAGGGTTTCATTTGAACCGCTAGCTTTTATTCAACACTTACATAATAACATAGACGATTAATTAACAAGCACATGAAAGTACTTAGTTTGGGATTTCAACAGGCTTCTCGTCCGGAGAAGAGCAGCACTTCTTGCAACCATAAGGACTCTTCCAGCAGCATCCGTATTTGCCGCATCCACCATATCCTCCGGCCTTGGATTCTTCCGTTTCTTTCTCGTTAGCTTCAACAATTGTAACAGTTCCATCGGGCGCTGAGCAGCAGTACCTCTGGCATCGACCGTTATACCAATAGCAACACCTGCACCTCTTCATCTCACCAATGTTTTCTGCAATTTAAAACATTACTATTCCATTATTTTTATTATTAAGTTCGAAATAAATTTTGCTCACAAGACCTTGAATAATTTCTTCATAGCAATCAAACATGCACGCATGATCTATTTATAGATATATATAGAGGGAACGCTTACTGGTCTCCTTCTCTACTTCACCGGCTTGCGCCATGGCAAGTGCGGCGAAGAAGACGATGCCAAGCAGAAGTACTACCTTCAGAGTAGCCATGTTGTTTATACTTCTTATAAACGTAGTGAAGAGCATGCAATTAATTGGGCACCCTCTCTATTTATAGAGGCTCCTTCACTTCGAAAATCAAAAGGATACTGGCGTTAGTCAACAAATTTGTATTTCTTTCAAAAAATTAGTCAAAAGGATTTGTCCTTTCAACAATTTTATAAACTTTTAGATAATATTCCACGTACATATATATCTTAACATTGAAAACTTTTTTCTTATCTACGCATTCGCGTCATTTCAATTAGATCTTTCAAAAGACTTCATTGTAACTTTATAATAATGTTTATTTTTGTCATAATGTAATAATTTATTTTATAATAACTTACATTTAGCTCAAAAACACATCCGAAATTATTCAGTAATGCCGGTTGGAAACAAATGTTTATGATATCAATAATACTTTTACACATTGGCAACTATTGGCACTGACATATTTTAGTTAGGTACTTTAATGATATATTCTCTTTATTTTTTAAAATCAGATAATATCTTGAAATCTTTGATTAAAGTATTAGAAAATATTGTCAAAATTATCTTGAAAAGATATTAAAAGGGTTGCACTATTGTTAGGCAATTATTTTTATATTTTATTGTAAAAGTATGGCAACACATTAAGGACGTGAATTTTTGTAACTAAATTTTTTACGAAAATAAAAAGTAAAAAATAAAATTTTTAAAAAATTAAGTTAAAATTATAGTTCAATTTTTATGCTTTAATATTTTGAAGCACAATTCAGATTTGATATGTTAATTATTTTTAAAAATAGATTAAAATAAAATTTAATTTTATATTATGAAAGTAAAAATTAAAATAAAATTTTGTTTCAGAAAACATAAAAATGAAAATATAAAATTCAAACAAAACAAAAATAAAAATTTATGCGAAACTAGAATTTCATAAATTGAAATACCGTACTAAGTGGATACGTTTTTTATTGTGAAAACTTCCAAAGGAAATAAAGCTTTCGCTAGCTATTGCCTTAATTAGATTAGCTATTTCCCTCAACCACTTTTTATATGTGCAGAAGATAATGGAACAAATGTTTAAGTAGGAAGTGTTATATAAGTATTTCTAAAGATCGGAGTGCCTCTATTTTCGGTAATCTTTTATAACTTATCAAAAAATTACTTTCCTAAAAATTCTTTTCTAATATTTATATGAAAATAACGCACCATTTCTAAACAGTGAATTAAAATTATAATTCAATTTTTATATTTTAATATTTTAAAGCGAGTTTGAAGTGCATTTTAGATATCTCAATTGTTTATGAAAGTAGATTAAAAATAAAATTTAATTTTTATATTTTAATTTTATTTGAAAGTAAAAACTAAAATAAAATTATTTCAAAAAGCGTAAAATAAGAAGATGAAACTCAAATAGAAATACAAATTTATGTGAAACTAGAATTTCGATAAATTGAAATACGTACTTCCATAATCTTTTATAACTTATCAAAAATTTACTTTCCTAAGA
The DNA here is from genome assembly GCA_019914995.1 of Acanthochlamys bracteata. Classification (NCBI taxonomy): domain Eukaryota; kingdom Viridiplantae; phylum Streptophyta; class Magnoliopsida; order Pandanales; family Velloziaceae; genus Acanthochlamys; species Acanthochlamys bracteata. The sequence continues at coordinate 425,618 of CM034145.1, forward strand.
TTCTTTTCTAAACAGTAAATTTATATGAAAATAACGCACCATTAACGTAAGTGCTTGAACAAGCTATCGAACACTACAAAAGCACTCACCAAAAATTTTAGAACATTACAAGCACTAAACATTGATTAAAACACACACTACACGTACACACATTATTTTATAGAATGTTTAAGAGTGCTCTTGAAAAAAAAAAATTATAAATTAAAAAATATTTTAAAATAAATTTTATTTTATTAATTAAAAAAAATATATAACAATACTCTTATAAGATTAAATTTTACTTTTATATTATTAAATAATATATAATAAAAAATTAAATTAAAAAGTTGATGAAAAGTAATTTTAAACAGCACTTAAATTTCTATACATGGTTGGTGCCTCTTACCTCTTACGTATCCTACGTCGTTTGATATTATCTTTGGTTCCTAACGTAAACAAAAACTTTGGGTAAGCTAATTTTTTTCAACTCCAACAAAATTATGCATATTTTTTTAAAACATTTTTTAAAATTTTCAAAAATACTGATAAAATATAAATTATAAAATAATTATATATATATTTTTATTTTTAAAAAATACTTATAAAATAATATACTCAAAAAATTTAAGAAAAATTTGTTTTTAATAAGTATTTCTAAATATTTTGAAATGCGGAAGAGACTACTTGGTAGAGCTTCGAGTTGGACCGCCCATTTCGTAAGGCAGGGTTGGCTTTTAATATATTGCCACCCCTATCTTTAAGTAAATATCTTGTGATGCAAATACTTATATATGATATGATATTTCTGAGAAGGCAAGAAAAATCGCAGAAATTTCTTCCTCGTCGCTGCAAACACATCTTAATTTGAAAGCTACATTAAAATCTCGTTAATCACATTTGAATCCTATCGAATGATTTTTCAAAGCCTAGGAGACCGCTGTGTTTTTTTGACTTTCCTACGTCCAGACAAGGTATGTCCATGCTACGTACATTTCATAGTACGTGCATGAAAATTTTAATGACTAGAATACGCCAAAATAAGAAATTCTGGAATAATGTTTTTAAAAAATTATCTCTTCCTCTTTAGACAAATCGCATTAATGTTGCAAATACTTCAAATAAAAGGATTTTGTTGAAAAATTTATAAAGGAATACAACAAATATTGATTAGAAAAATGAATGCTGCTGATTTCTTTGTTATGAATAAATTACTGGGTCATTAAGAATTAACTGAACGATAATAAAGTAGTAAATTTACAAGAATTGAATTGGCTAGTCCATACCTTCTATCTTCTTCTCATCTACACGTTGAGCACATAGAAATTTTCTTTCTTCTTCTTCATATCATCTCTCTGCGGCTCTGCCAAGTTCACATTAGCAATTAAATTTTCAGTTCTAGTAGTGCTGAATAATTGTTGTAGACTTCAATCCTCCATCTGCTAACTACACTCGTACCCCACGTCTTTAATTAATCCATGTACATCTCTCTCATTAATTTCTTTTCTATAAATAGAGGCAGCATTGCATAGAGCAAACTCACTCAACTCAACTTAGTAATCGATCTCTAGTACTATTGCAAGAAGAGCAAATGGCTTCTAAGTCTCCTTTAATTCTGCCTGCTCTGCTCTTGGCTGCAGTGCTCCTTGTGGCTGCTGAGGAAACTCGTGAGCTCCTATACTATAACCCTTTCTAAGTAGTTGTAGTCATTCTGTTACTGTAGAAATCTATACAACTTCAGCTTGTAAAGTTGAACTATATTTAATTCTGATTCAACTTCGGCAATGAAGAATTATGTTTAGGATGGATATAATTGTTACATTTCAAATAGTAGATTATATTATTCATTACGTTGCTCTTGATGAACCTATAACATTCATGTTAGTTAGGGCAAGTACTGTAAAGGCATTAAGAGGTATCTATAAAATGATATACTCTATATATGCAGAGGCTAAGAACGAGAACGACAACGCCGGAGTAGCTGACCAGAAGTACGGCGGGTACCCAGGTGGCGGATACCCAGGAGGTGCATACCCCGGTGGAGGCTACCCTGGCAACGGATACCCAGGACGTGGATACCCTGGCCGCTGTCGGTATGGTTGCTGCCGTCGTGGCTACAGCTATGGATGCCGGTGCTGCGCTACCCCTCATGAGATACCTGAGCCAATGTACATCCCTGAGGTGAACAACTAAGTGATATATGGTGCTTATTTGTGTGTCACTCTTAAGCATCTATGAATGAATAAACTTGCGATCTTTCGCAGCTGCAGCGCTTTGTAGTGTAATAAGTGACTGGAATAAAAGGTTGTAATGAACACGCACGAGTGTGTTGAGAACAGATACATTTGTCATCCAATTAATAACTTCCATTGAAGGGTCCATCTACATATAGTGAATAAAAAAGTGTAATTTTATTAAAACACTTTCTTTTTGTTAAATAAAATTTTAATCACATATTATAGTGCTTATCAATGATCCTAATATTCATAAAATTTTAGACTTATTTTTTTTGTTGCTAATTAATTTTGAAAAGCATTTTAAATTCGTTGCACTTTTAAACAACTAATCTCAATAGCATTCCTAAATCTTTACTTGTACTTGCTTTCTACTCTTTGCTGTACTTCTTGTGTCTGATGAGGAAACAAGTGAGACCTTTACATTCTTCATTTTTATGATTGTGCAAGTTTAGTTAACATATATAGAAACTAATAATATTTTTATTTAATTTGAGAAAGAAAATGTTGACTTTATAATTTGATATCTAATGACGTTATTGGCATAAATATAACTCTTTTGTGATAATATTTCCATTAATTCATTATTCTATTAACATAAAGAAATAGTAATAATAATATAAATTTTTTAAAAAAAAGATTAAAAAGTAACTTTGATATTACTGACTGAGTGCTCCACCAACAAGTGCATTCAAGCTAGCTGGTTGATATATATACATATATTATCTTGTTGTTATCAACAAATAATTCATCAAAACGTGAAAGCATACAATAACATGATCATAAAAAGAATGTAAAATAATAACAAATTATCATTCTTTATTATTAATTTAGCCACAATCATTTTAGTAATTAGTGCAAGTGTCCATACGTAATCAAACACTATACATTAACGCATCACTATTAATTGATCGTTGTCAGGATTCAGGAGCAAGCCAGTAGGGAGGGCAGGGGTTCATAATAAAAATGAACATTCACTCATTAAACATAACATATATATTAAAAAGAAAATTAAAACAAAAGAATTTGGTGTTAATGAGTGCTAGCTCATATGTATGGGAGAGCAGAGATCTATATCAATATTCACGCAGCTACACTTGATTTCTACGTTAATTAAAAAAGGAACTATTAATTTCAATCTAACAACGCTGCTGAAAACTCTGCAACTGCTTGCTACCCATAAATTTAGTAGTTTTCATACTTGCAAAAACCCTTCCATAATTTAGTTTTGCTATACTCTTCATATGTGCCTGCACAAAAATAATTAGTTTCTCCTAAAAGTAACAAAAAAAATGGCTTCAAAACTCATATTTTAAAAACTCACTCCCCTAAACAATTACTCCTGAAAAGATTTCATCATATGAAGGTCACATCAAAATTGTAATAGAACTACCAAAAGGACTACTATCAGATACTTCGGAAGTGTTTATAAAAGTTTTTTTTTTAAAATAAAAAATATTTTTATTATATTTTAAAAAATAAATTCTATTTTTTATTACCATATAAATTTTGCATTCTATCGCATCGTATCACATTCTATTCTACGATATTTTAGAATCACCTTCAATATCTGATGTAGTTCAAAAAAATCCCTTGTAAATCACCAATTTTTCTTCTTTTTAAAATTTTAAATAAATTATCTAAAATATTATAGAAATTTTATTTAAAAATATAAATTTAAAAATTAAAAAAATATGTTTAAAAAAATAATGCCAAACGCACTAGATGCAAAGATTTGCAGCTACTGTTGGGAGCCTTGGGACTACAAAGTCGTTAACACATTCTTAATGTATCATTATCAACAAATATTTGATATGAAGATCAAATTAATTAATAAATTAATGAACTTTCAATAGTTCATGAAACGAAACTTTACCTCAAATAAGACAAAAGATTATCTTGACATGTGATAACTATGCATGTGTTGATATATGATAAAATGAACTTTATTATTTAAGATAGGCCAATTAATATTATTATTTTGTTAGTGCAAAAAAAAAATCTCTATATAGGAACTTTACCTTAATTATCTATGAATGAGAGGTAATCTCAAAAGAAATTTTTATCTTTCCCTTATGAAGGAAAAAACAACTAACAAATCTTTTTTTAACCTGGTTTATGTTCTGGCTTTTACAAAGTTAATTAATATAAACAAAGGATGAAGTCAAAGGTGCTTCATTATTATAGGATATAGTCTTTAAACTTCAAAAGTTACGGAAAGACGAAAGATTTGGCTGTGGAAAAATCAGGCCAACATTCTAAGCGTTGTCAAAATACCCTGACACTTGAAAATCTAAGTTACATCATGCTCCACTAATAAGGACCTAAAACCTCTTTTCTGTGGAATTTTGAGATAATAATTTTTATTTTAAGAAACAATCATACATGATTAATTTGAAAAAACAATAGCAACAAACTTAGTTCTATGAATTTTAAATTTTATCTAGAGCTGGACTTGTAAAAAAACATCGATCAAATCCTTTGCATGTAACTATTCTTAGCCAAAAACAGTGCTGCTCTTACTTCACCAACTACCATTCCAACGTCTATAAATAGGCGCACTACGGTGCTCAGTTCTTCACCAAGCCAAACCAACAATGGCGTATTCCACTACTAAACTCACATCTCTTCTTCTTGCTGCTCTCCTCGCAGTTCTGATCATCTCCTCCGAGGTGATCGATGCTCGCGATCTCGCCGAGCAAACCGGCGTTGATCCTCAATCCCAGCCCTTAACTGGTATATAAAAATGTAGCATCAATCATATATTGATGCAATAATTATATGGCACTCTTATGTAGATATATCAAGTTGACAAGATGTGTACACGAATATTGTGTAATGACATTCATGTATATATCTTCTTCTGCAGAAGAGAAGAACGCAAAGGATGATGTCAAGAACCCTACGGGTTACTATGGTGGTGGATACGGCGGTGGTGGTTACGGTGGAGGTGGCTACGGAGGCGGTCACCGAGGCGGTGGTGGTTACTGTCGCCATGGCTGCACATCCAAAGATCAACAGAAGGTCTCAGAGACTGAACCTGAACTAAAGCCGTTAAGTACTGGTATGACATTCTTGGCTAAAGGCACAAAAATGCATCCCATGTTTTTATGCAAACGTCTACGATACAACATGGATTCTTATTACAGAAGTGAAGAGCGCAAAGGAAGATGTCCAGAACCCTACTTATTACGGCGGTGGTGGCTACGGTGGGTACCATGGAGGATATGGTGGCGGTGGGTACGGCGGAGGAGGCCACCATGGTGGATATGGTGGCGGCCGGGGCTTAAGTACTGGTAGAGCAATATTCTTGGCTAAAGAAACATGCAAAATGCATCTGAAGTCTTTCATGCAAACGTCTAAAATATACAATATGATTACTTAATTTGCTTGCAGAAGAGAAGAACGCGAAGGAGGATGTCCAGAACCCTACTTATTACGGCGGTGATGGCTACGGTGGGTACCATGGTGGATACGGTAGCGGTGGCTACGGCGGTGGTGGTTACCATGGTGGATACGGTGGCGGAGGCTACGGCGGAGGAGGCCACCATGGTGGATATGGTGGCGGCCGGGGCTTAAGTACTGGTAGAGCAATATTCTTGGCTAAAGAAACATGCAAAATGCATCTGAAGTCTTTCATGCAAACGTCTAATATATACAATATGATTACTTAAATTTGCTTGCAGAAGAGAAGAACGCGAAGGAAGATGTCCAGAACCCTAGCTATTACGGCGGTGATGGCTACGGTGGGTACCATGGTGGATACGGTAGCGGTGGCTACGGCGGTGGTGGTTACCATGGTGGATACGGTGGCGGAGGCTACGGCGGAGGAGGCCACCATGGTGGATATGGTGGCGGCTGGACTAGCCTAAGCACTGGTACGCTATTCCTGGCTAAAGACAGAAAGTCCATCTGAAGTCTTTTATGTTAAACGTCTAATACACAATATGGTTAATTAATTTGCTTGCAGAAGAGAAGAACGCGAAGGAAGATATCCAGAACCCTAGTTATTATGGCGGAGGTGGCTACGGTGGGTACCACGGTGGCGGCGGGTACGGTGGCGGTGGCTACCATGGTGGTGGCGGATACGGTGGCGGTGGATACGGTGGGGGTCACCATGGCGGATGGGGCGGCGGTGGTGGTTATGAGAAGATGGTCTCTGAGACTGAAGCTGAGCTCAAGCCCTAGAACTTCCATGCTGCTAGTGAATAAGATTTGCATGTAATGCAGAGGGGAGTAAGCCTGAATGTGTTTCTCCTCTCTTGTTTATTAATGTATGCGGTCGAGCTTCGTTATATATATGTACGTGTGCATGTACTATGTATTTAACGAATAAATGGTCTTTGTGTATGAAGGTGTCGATGAACTTCTTATCTAGTTAAATAGCTCATCTACAATTAGTGATCCTGTTTAATCATGATCACAGAAAATATTAAAGAAAATCTTATAAGTGATTAATAACTTCATTGACAATGGAACTTAAAGTGCAATCATATACATTTACTAGTAAGATGGTTTAGATTTAATTTACAAAAATAAAATATAAATTAACACGTGCCGTCAAGAAAATTAAATTAAGATTTCGATATACGTACGTAATGATGACTTGATGATCTTCTAACAATTCAAAATGAAGGTTCATCTTTTTAAATATGTGCATGCAACAAAAAGTCATAAACAATACGGTAGTATATATAAAAAATTAATCAATAAACCGTTAAGTACTCCACGAGCTACTGCGTCCTACATGCACTAACGTCGGAGAGCAGTTTTTCGTGCCTTTTGCCGGAGGGCAAATTATCCCGGAGCTTTCTTGTCATGGATACGCTCTCAGGCCATTACCCTTCTACTTCTAACTAGACTTCGACTAGCTAGAGTGGTCTACGACTAGCTGTTTCAATTTCATGGACTTCAATGAACATATTCTTTGAACACGACGTTTCCAAATACCTAGATCTGCCCACTTCTTCTCACTGTCGAACACTGCCAGCGAAGTTCGACAGTGAGAAGGAAAAAAAAAACCTTTCTGTTACCTAATAGTACGTAGAAAGAAACTGTATATATACATACCAATTCAGTCCCAGCAGACCAAGCCCCCCTAACAGGTATATATAAATATATATATGTGGTCTTGATGTTACATTTTAGCTTCCAGTTTCTTACGTCTCTAAGGGTGGTATCTTCAGAAAACAGAGAAGCATGCAGTCTAGACTATGGCGGAGGCCGGTGTCGCCACGAGTGCTGCGGCAAAAGTTACTGTGCCAAGGGAAGCAGGTGCAACCATAATGATAATTCTTGCAACACTACTATGGACTTCAACAGGCTTCTCATCAGGAGAGGAGCAACACTTCTTGCAAGCATAATAACTCCTGTAGCAGCATCCGTATTTGCATCCACCACCATGTCCATAGCCACCTCCATATCCGTCCGTGGACTCTTCAGCTTCTTTCTCGTTAGCGTCATTAATTCTAACAGTTCCATCGGGCGCTGAGCAGCAGTACCTCTTGCATCCATGATAATAATGGCAACACCTGCACCTCTTCATCTCACCGATGTCTTCTGCAATTTAGAACATTATTATTCGATTATTCTTAAGTTCCGAAACAAATTATGTGTAGCAAGAGCTTGAATATCGCTATATAGCAAGCAAACATGCATGCATGATCTCTATACATATATATATATATATATATATATATTAAAACCGCTTACTGTTATCCTTCTCTGCTTCACCGGCTTGTGCCATGGCAAGAGCTGCGAAGAAGGCGATGCCGAGCAGAAGTACTACCTTCAGAGTAGCCATGTTTTTATACTTCCTATAAAACGTGCTTGTGGTGCGAAGAGCATGCAATTGGGAACGCTCTCTATATTTATAGAGGCTCCTTCGCTTTGAGAGAGTACTGGCATTAATTAGTCAAGAAATTGTATTGCTTCAACCGTTTCTTCTGAAATCCGATATATCTTGGAAAAATCATTCAAGTTTAATTTTCAAAAAAAAAAAAACAAAAAAGATATTCTCTCAAAGTTATCCTGAGAAGACAATAAAGGAGGTGTAGTAATAGATTAAGCCTTCTAATTTTGTTTTCATAATAATTTTTATTTTATATTTTTAAATAAATTTCTATAATATTTTAATAATTATTTGAAAGTTTAACAATATAAAAAAATTTATATAGTAAAAAATTATTGTTACTTATTTTTATTATTTAAATTATTATAAAGGTCGGAAAAGGTTTTAGGACAAACGAAAAAGAGTATGATGCATGGATTGCATGGAGAGTGAGTGCCGACTTTGGTTGCTTCTGAAAAATTCCAAGGATACGTGCAATCCCTGCTCAGGTTACGAGTCAAGATTTGATAACCCTACATAGATTAGCTATTGCCTTCAATCACTTTTGTTGTATGTAGAAGGTATTGGAAACATGTTCCCTACGGTCTTAATCACAATGAAAAACTATATACATATATCATATTATCTGTCATCCTATATATCTCTTTTTGTTTCTTAACTATGATAACTTAAAAGTTACTAAAAAAAGACTTTTTGTGCATGACTGGCATTTCAGAACCTTTTTAATTTGTATAAATTTTTAATATAGAGCCTTCTAAAAACAGAGTTATCGGAATAGAGAGGTTAGTGTAAGACAGTTTATCGGTTTAGAATTTAAGTAGTCAAACAATCACATAAATATAACAATTTATATGATTCAATAAATAAATTTATCTATATCTACTGTAATTTTACGTAAGTGAGATCCACTATCTTGTTTTTGGAAAAATACAGCACCTAGTTAACGTGCTTGACTTAGCACACTTATCTTGACTAGTTCACTTCTAGAGATGAACCCAAAGCAGTATCACTATTTGTCTGCTGCAGTACTCACAATTCTTACAAGAAAAGTTCCATCAGTAAAAAGCTTCGCCAAGCCTTTCACTCCAAATTACAAACAGCATTCACATGTTTCAGAAAGAGTTACAAGCTCAGAATCTATCTCACTATTAAGAGCAGTCAGATTGAATGACATGAGCAGATAAAAAAATAAGTTAGCGATGAGAAGGTGATGTGTTTGGGCTTGTCTGAGAATCGGAGCAATGGTATGCCTCTGTAAAATATCTCACATACTCTGTTCGTCAACCTCTTTCCATTCTCTGGTCTTGATCTTTTCATATGTCTTCTTGCGTAGCTATCAGCTCCCTTAAATTTCCTACCGTTGGAGAAATTCTTTCCGTTGCATATCAGTTCCACTATGTTCCCGTAATCGATCGCCAGGAGTTCTAACAGAATTCTCTCTAAACTCAATTGGTAATAAAAGAGAGAGACCAAATTTTTATAAATATTATCTCATTCAAAATTATTGATAAATAATATGAATTAAATTTTTACCGACTAAAATATTCAATCACTATTGATAATAAAAATAATCGATAAGCATATTATGTATTATTGATTGTAGGAAAAGTTAATTTTCAAAGCACATTTAAAAAATTAGCAAGCTTTGCATGGTGATTGCCTTTTGTCTTTAGAAAGTTTCAATGAAAAAGAAGTTCTACTTAACAAAGATAAACTAACTTTTACTGAAATTATTAGTCAAGAGTCATACTAATATAAAAATAACTTCATGGTCTTTATTATGTAGAAGATAATGGTTGTGTGCAGGTGAAAGTTCTCCTTGTGGTATAGTAGGATTTTTTGTCTACTGGAAATAAATAAATCTTATTTATAAAATCTTTCATAATTGATTATCATAAATTATAAATTATTCTTATTATTATCATAAAAAATAATTTTAGAATTCTAATATATATATATATATATATATATATATATATATATAGGATATATATATATATATATATATATATATAATATATGTACATGCAAAAGACGGTGTGTACAAAAGTAAAAAAGTAGCGAGCTTTTCCAAATCCAATCTCCACCGTTGGATATGAAGAATCATGAGTTGAAAACATGTTGATAAAATTTCAGTTCAATCGGAATACGAATCGATCTTCATCGGAACTCTTGATCAAAGTGACACAAAAACAAAATATATATCTTTTGTCAAATTTAAAAGTTTATGTCATTTTGATCAAAAGTTCCGATGGAGATCGATTCGTATTCCGATTGAGCTGAAATTTTATCAACATGTTTCCAACTTATGGTTCTTCATATCCAACGGTGGAGATTGAATTTGGAGAACTCGCCGGCTACTTTTGACCGGCATGTGTACACATATGTCTTTAAGGATGGCATGTACCTATATCCTATCCCTATATATATATAATACAAGTTCATCTACATTAGAAAACTATCTAATTAAAATAGAATTTTAACGCTTATATAATAATCAACATTTGAAATTTTAGTCTTAAGATTGATATTATCATATATGTCATACTGATAAAAAAAAGAAAATTTAGGATATCAATAATATTTAGATATTCCATCCGAGTTATCTTTGATATTTATCCAAAAATTGGAAATATTTTCGAAGTTATTACAAGTTAGATTTTTACCAATTGAAACATTCAATCATTATCAACAATAAAATAATCGGTAAGCATATTAGTCTTTTATTGTTTATTATTGATTGTTGGAAAAGTTTTCAGAGCAAACTTAAAAAATTAGCAAGCGTTGCATGGTGATTTGCCTTACGTCTTTAAAACGTTTCAATGAAAAAGAAGTTCTACTTAACAGAGATAAAATAACTTTAACTAAGATTATCAATCAAGAGTCATATTAATATAAAATAAACTTAAACTTAATAGTCTTTATTATGTTGAAGATAATGTCAACAAGTTGTCTTCAATCACAGTATAGAAGCTATACTAGCATATTATCTTCATCATTAATTACTTTATATTTGAGAGTACTTAAAAAAAAATTTTGAACAAAAAATATTTACAATTTTTAAGAAAAAGTTTTTAAAAAAAAAAGTTTGTAAAATATTATAGAAAATTAATTAAAATTATGAAATAAAAAATTAAAATAAAAAAATTTAAAAGCTTAGCCAAACATGATGTAAGCATATTCTTAATCTTTTTTATTTTAATTGTTGTTACAACTAGGTAGGTTCTTAACTAATGATAAGTTGAAGTTACTAAGACACATTTTTGAGTAGCATTTCCGTACATACTACCACTTTGGTATCAACGTTCAAAAAATAAGAGAAGTTGAGCATTGAAAGTGTCTTTCTAATGCAAAGTAAGAATGTCGTTTGTAAATTTTTTTATATTTTTTAAATTTATAAATAAATTTATAAAATATTATAAAAAATTATTTTAAAAATATCAAAATTAAAAATTAATAAATATTTTTTTCAGAAGCTATTCTAAACACACGCTAAAATTTAGACAAAATTGAACATGAATCAAAAAACTCCAAATCTAAATTACATCATAGTCCAGTGATAAGGAACTAAAAGCTCTTCCGCGTGGAGTTTTGGGATTATAACTTTTGTGCCAAAAAAATCATATATGATTAATTTGAAAAACAAGAACAACAAACTTTAGTTCTATAAATATTAAATTTTATCTAGAGCTCGGCTTTTAAAAACATCGATCAAATCCTTTGCAGCTATTCTTAGTCAAAAAAACAGTGTTGCTCTTACTTCAGCACCCACTACCGTTCCAACATCTATAAGTAGCCCACAATATGGTTCTCAATTCTAACCAAGCCAAACCAAAATGGCTTACTCCACTAAAATCATATCTCTTCATCTTTCTGCTCTCCTCGCAGTTCTGATCATCTCCTCCGAGGTGATCGATGCTCGCGATCTCGCCGAGCAAACCAGTGTTGATCCTCAATCCCAGCCCTTAACTGGTATATAAAATTGTAGCATTGATCATATATATATTGTGCAATAATTATATTGCTTTCTTATGTAGATACCGAGTAAATTAACATGTGCGAACGATTATTTTGTAATGACATTCATGTATATATATCTTCGTTTGCAGAAGAGAATAACGCAAAGGATGTCAAGAACCCTACGGGCCACTATGGTGGTGGCGGCTACGGTAGAGGTGGTTATGGAGGCGGTCACCTAGGCGGTGGTGGAACATGGATTTTTATTACAGAAGAGAAAAGCGCAAAGGAAGATGTCCAGAACCCTACCCATTACGGCGGTGGTGGCTACGGTGGGTACCATGATGGATACGGTGGCGGTGGCTACGGTGGGTACCGCGGTGGCTACGGTGGGTACCACGGTGGATACGGTGGCGGTGGCTACGGTGGGTACCATGGAGGATATGGTGGCGGTGGGTACGGAGGATACCACGGTGGCGGTGGATACGGTGGCGGTCACCATGGCGGATGGGCGGCGGTGGTTATGAGAAGGTCTCTGAGAACGAAGCAGAGCTCAAGCCCTAGAACTTCCATGCATGAATGACTAGTATCTAGTGAATAAGATTTGCATGTAATTCAAAGGGGAAATAACAAATGCGCTTCTCCTCTCTTATCAGATGTATTTTGTCAAGCTTCGTTATATAGATATGTACGTGTGCATGTACTATGTATTTTGCCTTCAATCACTTTTACTTTGTAGAAGATAATGGAAACATGTTCCCTACCGTCTTCTATCACAAGGAAAGAATATAACATAGCATATTCTATATCTCTTTTGGTTTAATTGGAGTTACAAACAACTAGGTTCTTAACTATGATAACTTAAAAAGTTACTAAAAGCACTGTTTTTAGAACTTCTTTTGTATCAATGTTCACAAAAATAATATTTTAACTGTTGTGAAAACATTTCTCATGTCGTGATGTACGTGAAGATACTTCTAAGGTTGGTTTTCTTATTTATAACTTCTCTAAAGCTGTTTAAACTTTTCTGATTAAAAATAATTGGTAGTGATTTTTTCTTTGCCAACATTTTTTATATGGCAACGATGTGACTTGATCCAAATCCAACTTGTTCAATTTTTCTTCCAGAAAGCTAAAAGTTTTGTAAGAATATTACCGTTTTTAGTTTACGTCCTCAAATGTTTTGATCATAAACTATACTAAATATAACATGTTAACAAATTAAATCTTTTAAGAATAGGATAAAGATCTTTAACGTAAATGTAAATAAAAAATGTAAATCAAAGTAAAGCAAATTTTCATCAGAACACAAGAATTAATATCCATGGCTCCTCGTACTGCATTACTCTTCATTGGTAGTGACAAACCTCTTCGCAATACCACGATCTTTCCTTAAATCGATAATAAATTTTGGAAAAAAAAGAATTTTCTTTCTGGAAAGCAATCTTGTTCAATTTTTAGATTTTTTTGCAAAAAAAGTATACATAATTATTTTGAGTTCGACTTCAATCTTTATGAAGTTGCCTCGTTTCTCACTCAGTCAAGTTTTATTTTCACACATGCATGCAAGTTCAATTTTAGCTAAGTAACTTTATGTATACGCGTGTCTCGAGTCTACGTACGTTGCAGTCGAACGCCTGTGTTGTTTTCACTTGCTTTGTGCTTTCGTGTATCATACATCCGTTAGTAATATATATAGCAAGAGCTAGCTGAGTAAAATTTTTTAGTGCAACTTAAAAACATCAAGAGATCAGAAGACGAGTCTTTCTTCTCTCTTATTTATGCATTCTGTGCTGACACTCGCAAAGTAAAATGAAGAAATAAGTAAGATCAGCAGCTACAGCTAACGTTGTTGCTTATTCAATATTCATACATACAATTAATAAAGGTACGTAGCTCCTGAAAGATAACAGATACAAAGAGAGGCAGGAAACTGCAGCATACGCAATTAAGCTGCTCTCTCTGATATTAAACTAGCTAGCTAGCTATAGGTTTCATTCGAACCGCTAGCTAGCTTTTATTCAACACGTAGATACATAAGATAGACAATTAATTAACAAGCATATGGATGGAGAGTACTTAGTTTGGGATTTCAACAGGCTTCTCGTCAGGAGAAGAGCAGCACTTCTTGCAACCAACACGAGTCTTCCAGCAGCATCCGTATTTGCCGCATCCACCATATCCGTCCTTGGACTCTTCCGCTTCTTTCTCGTTAGCCTCAACAACTGTAACAGTTCCATCGGGCGATGAGCAGCAGTACCTATTGCACCGACCGCGATAATAATAGCAACACCTGCACTTCTTCATCACACCAACGTCTTCTGCAATTTAAAACGTTATATTTTGATTAATTAAGTTCTTCATAGCAATCAAACATGCATGCATGATCTCTTTATAGATATATATATAGAGAGAGAACGCTTACTGGATTCCTTCTCTACTTCACCAGCTTGCGCCATGGCAAGAGCGGCAAAGAAGACGATGCCGAGCAGAAGTACTACCTTCAGAGTAGCCATGTTGCTATACCTCTTATAAATGCAGTGAAGTAGCTAGAGATCGGTGAAGCTTGTGCTGTGAAGAGAAGGCAATTGGGCACCGTCTCTATTTATAGGCTCCTTAACTCTAAAGAGTACTGACGTTAGTCAAGAAGATGTTGTATTCTTTCAACAGTTAGTCAAGAAAAATGTCTTCTTTCAACAGTTATAAACTTTTTAGATAATATTGCATACGCATATTAAAGATAAGTCGGGTTTGATAAAAAAAAAGTCCGACATATCTTGAAACACCCATCCGTGTTTTGTTTTATTTTTATAAAGAAATTTATGATTTTTAGTAATTGAACAGTTAGAAATATTCTCGAAGTTCTCCTGAAGAGATATATATTAAGGTGTAGTTAGAAATATTCTCAAAATATTCTCGAAGTTCATTGAAGCATGGGATACTTTTCAAAACACGTGGAAACAATTAGGGCGTGTTTCAATTCCATAATTTTACTTTTTTTTATTAAATTTTAAATAATTTATATATTTTAATTATA
Organism: Acanthochlamys bracteata; assembly: GCA_019914995.1. Taxonomy (NCBI): domain Eukaryota; kingdom Viridiplantae; phylum Streptophyta; class Magnoliopsida; order Pandanales; family Velloziaceae; genus Acanthochlamys; species Acanthochlamys bracteata. The sequence continues at coordinate 440,673 of CM034145.1, forward strand.
AAAAAATTTAGAATTTTAATTTATATACAGAATTTTATTTTTAACTTTTTTTTTTGCACACTTTTTAATACAATTATAATTTTTAATTTTCAACACACTTTTCAAAATCTATTAAAATATAAATACTGAACTCTATTTTTATTTTATTTTTAAAAAAATTTTATTTTCTAATTTTTATTTTTATAAAACTCAGTTACGAATATTTAAAACACGCAGTAAGTAGCAATGCATGGTGATTGACTTCTTGGTTGGTACTGAAATTTTATTATTATAAACTCTAAGAAGAAGAAAACAAAAGCCTGTAGCTAAGCAACTAAAGATACAATAATCCCTTCTCAGGTCATTAGTCAAGATTAGCTATTGCCTTCAATCCCTTCTCCTAAACGTCCCCATATTCTCTATATCTCCTTTGGTTTTAATTGGAGTGCCAACTAGTTCCTGAATTTGATAACTTATAAGCTACTAATACACTTTTTTTACTGACATTTTGAGAACCTCTTTAGTTAGTATCAATGTTCAAAACATAATATTTAAATGTGGTGAAAGCATTTTTTCTCATGTCCGGAAATATACTCATTATTTAGAAAAGCCAAAATTAAAGTAATGTACTTGATAGTATTTCTTCTTAAGGTTAATTTTCTTGAAGTACATAATTTGAAGATAAAGCAAGACTTAAAATTAAAACATTTACTAACTTTTCATAAAGCTGTTTAAAACTTTTTGACTTTTGATCTTTTTAACAGTGAAAATTTAAACCACTAAAGGATGTTTGGGATTGCGTTTGGACTTTTTTAATTTTTCTATTTTATATTTTTTAATATATATATTATAATTATTAAAAAATTTATAAAATATATAAAATTTTATATAGTAAGATTTTTTTATTCTATATTTTTATTATTTTTCTGAAAGTAAAAAAATAAAATTTATTTTTAAAAAAAATTATCAGAAAAATTTTATTTTATAAACACTTCGGTACTTATTAAATAAAAAAATATTTAAAATTTTTTATCAAAAATAAAATAATGTAATCATAAATTTATTATAACATAAAATTAAATTTTATTTACAAAATTTTAAAATAAAAAGTAATAAAAATTATAAAAAATTTGGTATAAAATGAGCGTCAAACACACAGTTACACTAAAAACATATTTAAAATTACTTATCAATTTCAATAAATATTTCATAAAAATATTGCTGTTCCAAAATTTATATTATAAAAATATTTCATATTTTAAATAAAAATTTTATAATATTATACAAAATTATTTCTAATTTTATAAAAAATATAAAATAATATGTTATAAAATATTATTATTAATTTTTACTATTTTTAGATTAAAAAATAAAAATATTTTAAAATAGAAAAATATTTTTACAAAATTCTTAAATAATTTCAAACAACCCTTTCAATACTCTCTAGAAATTAATAATAATAAAATTACTATCAATTGGTACGCCAACTTTGACCAGCAGTCATCTTTTGGTAGGATTAAAGAACAAAAAAGAAAAATCTTTTGATATTGACAGCTAATTTTTATTTTAACAAAACAAATCTTATTATCGTCATATATAATATATCTTGACACGTACGATATTTTAAGTGTGCATTTAGAGTTATTTATAAAATAAATTTTTATGAAATTAAAAATATTTTATTTTTTAAAAAATAATAAAAATATGTAATAAAAAGTTTTCGTAGAATTTTTTACATTTTTTAAATTTTTAAATAAATTTTTTAAATATTTATAAAATATATATTAAAAAATATGAAATAAAAAAATATTTAAAAAAAAAAAGAAAAAATCTCACATACTTTTGCGTTTATATATAGATCCCTATGAACAGAAAATCTTAAAGTATAGAAAATTTTTCTTTAGAACACAAGAATTAATTATCTATCGAGTATATGGCTGGTCGTAGTCATGCTTGGTGTCGTCATCTTCTCAGTTCTCATCTCTAGATGACGTACGAAACTCGTCAGTCAAACATGTAATATTTATATATTTAGTTAGTTTCTGAATTTTTACAAAATTTTTAGCTTTTATAAGTTAATAAACTTTTAAGTTTAATGCATAAACTTAACTTTTTAAATACTGTCACGAATTTAAAATTTTTTTAAAACTAAATAGTAATAAAAAAAATGAGCCTAATTTTTATTAATATTATTGATAAATAATATATTAAATTAAATTTTTTATTAACAAATACTAATTTTTTAAGGGTGCTTTAATTTATATATCTACAGAAGCTGAAATCGAAGATCGTTGTGGTTACAGCCGATTACTTGATTTTCACACAAAAATATACAAAATAACGAAAAATTATAAAATAATAGAGGAAAGACTATGGATATTAATTAGTAACTAATCAGATATTATTGTCTTGTCGTTAATTTGCTTGATTTACAAAGTTGAGTTAGTCAAAGACAAATTATTGTTTTGTCAATTTGTAATTGAAAAGATAAAGACGCTGTGAACGGTATTTATCAACCAATTTTTATTTTATATTTTATATTTTTAAATAAAATTATATAATATTGATAAAAAAATTTTGAAATTTTTTTTATTGTGTTAAAAATAAACTCAAAAATAAAATTTTGGCTAGAAATAGTGAGTTTCGAAAGAACTGATGCCCTTACCAGCAAGAACAGAGAACCACCTTAATGAGCTAGCAAGAATTTGAAATCCCTGGGGTAACATTCTCAAGATAACGTTGTGAATATTTGGAAATGCTTTTTGAATAACAATATTTCTGAAACAAAAAATATTTTAAAAAATAAATTTTTAATTTTTTATCTAAAAGAATAATAATAAAATTTATGACGTTAATTTTTTTTGTATTTTTTAAAATTTTAAAAATAATCTGTAAAATATACTAAAAAATTTATATTGAAACTCAAAAAAAATTGAGATTAAAAAAATTAAGCACTGACAAACGAGTTTAACTACTACATTTCATTAAGCAGTCACATTACTATATGGATAGGTCTAATAGAAAAGTACTTACTATTTGTGTGTGTTTTTCTACCATCAAACATAAATATCATTTAGTTAACATATAAACGCTTGAACAAGCTTATATCTATAATTAACTATAAGCACTTACCAAAATTTTAAAACACATTAACAAGCACTAAACGATAATTAAGACACAAACACATACGCACATTATCTTTATTTTCTATGCATGGTTGGTGCCTCGTTACAAAACCTACATTTTTTGATATTATCTTGGTTCCTATTATAAACTAATCTTTGGACAAGTACGCACAAAATTTCGTTGTTTAATTTAAGCTGTGGAAAATACTACTTGCTAGAGCTTCAAGTTGGACCTACTATTAAATTTGGCCTATTACTTGTGACCAAAATTTGCAGTCGTTCCTCACAACCTCATTAAACAAGTACATATTCTAGGGCAACAAATTCAGAAGAAACAAAGTGATAAAAAATGCGTTTCGCGTTACTTTTTCATATTTTATAGTTTTTAATATATTTTTTATAATTATTTAGAAAATTTATTTAAAAATTTTAAATATATAAAAAGATTCTATAAAAAAAAATTATTATTTTTTAAATTATAAAAATAAAGCTTATTTAAAAAAATAAATATATCGTTAATTTAAAAAAAAATTTATTTTAAAAGAACTTCGAAACGCTTTCAAAATGGTGTCCTACAATAAGAAGGTTAACTGATACTGCTCCGCGTCCTTGCTTCCTTCCGGGTTGCATAGGCCGTGGAAGCTCACAACTTGCATGCTTGGGATTGCGTTTCCAGAACTTAACCCCATTATTTAACTTTTTTTAAAAGTTTTAAAATCAAAATATTTTTTTTAATTTAGAAGGTAAAGATAAATTATATATTATAGAACTGTTATATGTATATTTTCTTTAAATTTAAAAAGATGGCAAGTTTGTTTCTTAAAAAACCTCCAAATAAAATTTTTTTCTCCAAAATCTCTACTTCTTAATAAAATTCCAAACAACCATTTTGTCCAGATTGTTGGTAAGTTTTTCTTTCGTTGATCCCCGTTTCCATAAACATGATATTCGAACGTACATACGTATTTGAGGATTTGGTTCTTGATGTATGTATTTACGTACAACAATCGATCTCGAAGGGGCAAGAGTTACAGGTTACTACCATTGCTACAAACCTTACTATTGCTGCTATATATTGATTGGTATAAAGGCTACCGCCGCAAGTGCTGCCACTAAGAGCCTAAGGGGTGCTGCATGCGTTAAAGGGCAGGATGTGTTGTTCTTGCCCTGACGAAGTCCATGAATTGCTGCTGGGTTCCAGAACTAATGAACTAAGCTACAAGCATGAACTAGTTGAATAACGTTTACTGAGCGCAACTTAAGAAACATCTAGAGGAGAAGAGGATTTGGTAATTCTTCTCTCTTATGCTTTCAAGTATAGGTACATGTAGGTACGAATAAATGCTGCACACGCGCTTCTGCAGCAAAACCGGTCTTCTTTCATGTACGTCACCGATAAACTACATGCTTTTCGCATGTATCACATATATAAATGGTACTACATAATTCTACAATGAGGTTTCAAATGAAGTAAAATTAAGGACAAGTAATCAGTAGCCACAGCAAACGTTGTTACTTTATTCATACATACAATTAATAAAGGTACGTAGCTCCTGAAAGATAACAGATGCAAAGAGAGGCAGGAAACTGCAGCATACGCAATTAAGCTGCTCTCTCTGATATTAAACTAGCTAGCTAGCTATAGGTTTCATTATATTTGAACCGCTAGCTAGCTTTATTCAACACTTGCATAATAACATAGACGATTAATTAACAAGCATATATATGGACAGTACTTAGTTTGGGATTTCAACAGGCTTCTCGTCAGGAGAAGAGCAGCACTTCTTGCAACCGTAACGACCCTTGTAGCAGCATCCGTATTTGCATCCACCACCATGTCCATTCTTGGACTCTTCTGCTTCTTTCTTGTTAGCCTCAACAACTGTAACAGTTCCATCCGGCGCTGAGCAGCAGTAGCTTTTGCACCGACCATGATAATAATTGCAGCAGTACTTCTTGCACTTCTTCATCTCACCAATGTCTTCTGCAATTTAAACATTATTATTCGATTAATTAATTTCTTCATAGCAATCAAATATGCATGCATGATCTATTTGTAGAAATATATACAGTGAACGCTTACTGGTCTCCTTCTCTACTTCACCGGCTTGCGCCATGGCAAGAGCGGCGAAGAAGACGATGCCGAGAAGAAGTACTACCTTCAGAGTAGCCATGTTGTTATACTTCTTATAAATGTAGCGAAGTAGCTAGAGATCGATGAAGCTTGTGCTGTGAAGAGCATGTAATTGAGCACCCTCTCTATTTATAGAGGCTCCACTTTGAAAGGGTCTGGCGTTAGTCAAGAAATTGTTTTATTCTAAAAGTTAGTCAAGAAACTATTTAATCCTTTCAACAATTATATACTTTCATATTGCTGCATACAAACATTAAGTATATAACTTGGACAAAATGTAATCAGCCTTGAAAATTTTATATAGTTTTTTACCTAAGCATGTTGGTAATTTCAATTAGATCTTTTTAAGACTTTTACTTTAATTTTAGAGATTCAAATATTATTTTTTAGTTAACGTGAATTTTCGATCTATGAATAGAAAATTGTCGGTAAGCCTTCCCAAATGCTATCAATTAGAGAAATTGAGAGGATTAATTTCATATGTTTTTTATTTCATGAATTTAAATTTTTTAAAAATTAATTGCAATAAAAGAATGAGTTCAAATTCTTATAAATATTATTTTATGTAGAATTATTGATGAGCAATATAGAATTAAGTCTTTCTTAACATATACCATTTAGTAGAGTAATTTCCTTTTAAGATAAAATAGACTATCCGATCTGAATTAAAATGAATTATATGTTCTATAATAAAGCAGAAGTAGGCAATGATAAATGCTATATGTAGTTTTCATATACGTCTCTCTAAACCGCATGTTTAATTTTAGCATTTCTTATATGCATAATGTTACATAATTCTACAAATTAAGACGTTCAAATGAAGTAAAAATTGAGGACAAGTAACCAAATATAGACTCCTGCAACAAACGTTGTTGCTTATTCAATTTTCATACATTCAAGAACGTAGCTCCTGAAAGATAACAGAAGCGAAGAAAGCCAGGAAACAGCTGCATATGCAATTAAGCTTCTCTCTCCAACACTAGCTAGCAAGCTATAGGTTTCATTTGAACCGCTAGCTTTTATTCAACACTTGCGTAATTAAGATAGACAATTAATTAACAAGCACATGAGCATTAGTTAGTTTGGGACTTCAACAGGCTTCTCATCGCGATATGAGCAGCACTTATTGCAACTACAACAGGCGTCTTTCTAGTTAACATCAACAATTGTAACAGTTCCATCGGGCTCTGAGCAGCAGTACCTCTTGCAAAATATCCATGATAATAATGGCAACACTTGCACTTCTTCATCCAACCAATGTCTTCTGCAATTTAAAACATTATTACTCTATTATTAAGTTCCTAAAAAATTATCTATAGCAAGAGCTTGAATTTCTTCATTGCAATCAAACATGCATGCATGATATATCTCTCTATATATATATATAGTGAACGCTTACTGGTATCCTTCTCCACTTCACTGGCTTGTGCCATGGCAAGAGCGGCGAAGAAGACGATGCCGAGCAGAAGAACTACCTTCCTTGTGGCCATGTTATTATGCTTCTTATGTAGTGAAATAGCTAGAGATTGATGAAGCTTATGCTGTGAAGAGCATGCAATTGGCATCCTCTTTATTTTTAAAGGTTCAATATAAAGTATTTTTGAATTATTCTTTTTACAAAACAAAATTTTTTTTCTGACATTAAAAAAAAAGTTATTCCGAACACAATGGAGAAGCTAAGCATGCATGGGATTGCATGGTGAGCGCCTTCTTGGTTGCTTCTGAAAAAAATTCTAAGGACTCAATCCCTTCTCAGGTTTTTGGTCAAGATTTCGTAACCCTACCTGGATTAGCTATTGCCTTCAATCACTTTTATTTTGTAGAATATACTGGAAGCATGTTCCCTACCGTCTTCTATCACAAGGGAAAAAAATATATAACATAGCATATTCTATATCTCTTTTGATTTCAATTGGAGTTGCACACAACCAGGTTCTTAACTATGATAATTTAAACAGTTACTAAAAGCACTGTTTTTAGAACTTCTTTTGTATCAATGTTCACAAAAATAAAATTTTAACTGTTGTGAAAACTTAAAGGACTTTTTTGTTAAAAATTATTGTAGTGATTTTTTCTTTCATAATAAACATTATTTATCTGGCAACGATGTGACTGATCCAGATCTAACTTGTTCAAATTTTCTTCCAGAAAGCTAAAAATTTGTAAGAATATTAACTATACTAAAATTAACATGTTAACAAATAAAATCTTTTAAGAATAGGACAAAGATACTATTAACGTATGTCATAATAAAGACTAAAATTATTAAGGTACTGTTTAAAATTACTTTTATTTATTTTATTTAAAATTTTTATATTATATTTAAATAAATTTTTATAAAATTTTAGAGAATTTTAAAAAAAAATTAAATAATATAAAATTATGTAAAATTTATTAATTATTTTATTAATTTTTAGGAGGTAAATTTTTTTTTAAAAAATTTATTTTAAAAAATTGTTTTTCAAAAATATTCCTAAACATTTCCTAAACTTTTCAAATCATGTCGAAACACTTATAAAAAATTAAAACCTTTTATTGAACAAGTTAATCAGATTAAAACCCATTCGAATTTTGTGTTTTATAAAAATCTATAATTTTTTTTTATTCGAAAAATAGAAATATTCTCGAAGTTCTCCTAAAGAGATACGTGTTGTATTAATTGTTCATTGAAGCGTGGGATGCTTTTCAAAACACGTGGAAACACTTAACTAGCATGCATGCATTGCATGGTGACTGCCTTCTTGGTTTGGTTCTGAAATATTATTATTATAAACGTTAAGAAGAAGAAATAAAAGCTTGTAGGTGAAAGCATTTCTCATGTCCAAACTAAAGTAATGTATTTGATTGTACTTCTACTTAGCGCGTATTTACTAATATTTTTAATTCATTTTCTAACACAATTTTAATTTATTTTTAAAATAAAATAAATACAAAAGTTAATTTAATTTAATTTTTCTTGTAAAAATTTAATTTTAAAATTTTAAAATTTATTTCCAAACTCAAATAAATATAAAATTTATATTTTATCAAATTAACTTTCAAAATTAACTCACTTTTACAAATACAATTCTTCAAAATAAATTTAAAGATTAGTAAACACGCTTTTAAAGTTAGGTTTCTTGATATACGTGTATATCAACACTCCAAACTCTATTTCTTTTAAACTTATTTCTAATATAAAAAATATATATATATTAAAATAAATTTTTTTATTAATATTTTTTTTTAATTCAAATTTAAAACTTACTATAAATATATAATAATATAAAATTTTATTTTTATTAAATATTTTTAATTTTTAAGTTTATTTCTTAAAAACTCCACTTTATCTAAAATCTTTACTTCATTCCACTTAGGACGTATTTTAAATGCCCGTAACTCTATTTTTTTAGATCAAATTATAAGTTTTGAACGGTTTATATGTTTTGTTTATAAAAGAAACACAGAACTCTATATTCACATACAGAATTTTAACTTTTTTATTTGTACACTTTTTAATATAATTATATTTTTTAAATTTTAATATATTTTTAAAAATTATTAAAAAATAAATATTAAACTCTACTTTTATTTTATTTTTAAAAAAATTCTATTTTTTAATTTTCACTACTTACGGCCATTTGAAACACGCAGTTGGTAAACACGCCCGAAGTACGTAATTTGAATATAAAGCAAAACTTATAAAGAACACATTTACTAACACTTCTATGCTGGTTAAACTTTTGTTACTTTTAATCTTTTACGGCGAAATTAAACCACTAAGGCACCGGTTTTGCGGTACGGAGAGTTTTAATTTAAAATTTTAGTTATATTTTTAATAGTTTTTAAATATTCTATCAAAATATATTTAAATTAAAAAAATTATAAAAGATTATATATTGTAAAATTTTATTATTACTTATATTGATTAAACACATCAAATTTATTTCTAAAATATGTTTAAAATCATTTATGTTAAATAAATTTAGTTAAATTACTATTTTCAAACGTCTCCTAAAAAACAAGAACTTTGGTTATGGGCAAATGGGTTACCTACCACCAAAATTTATAATAATTGAATTACTATCGATTGTGGCTCATTTATTTACTGTCTAAATAATTAAAACTTTTTAAATAAATTTATCAAAAATATTTTAAAATTTTAATTTTAAAATTTACAAATTAATATATAAATTTATTTTTTATAATATTTTAATTTTAATTTTTTAAATTTACTTCAAAAAATAAATTTATCTCATAATAAACGCACTCTTGGTACGCCAGCTTTGACCAGCAGTCATCTTTGGTAGCATAAACCGATAAAGAACAAAAAAGATCTTATGATAATTGACAGCTTAACTACTCTAAAATAACCAATCATATAATTCCTCAAGAAAAATCAAACTTAAGCCGCTGTTTAATAATATTTATCAATTATTTTTATTTTATTTTATTTTTAAATAAATTTTAATAATATATTTAAAAGTTTTTATAAGATATGAAAAAATTGTAAATCATAAAATTTATTATTATTATGATAAAAAATTTTGATTTCAATTTATTTTTATTTTAAAAATATTTATTTTATAAGTATTTTAAAAAATTTTATAAAATGATCAAAATTTTCAAAAGCATGTCGAAACATTTTGAAAAATTAACACCTCCTTTTGAACAAGCTAGCTAAATTAGAGCTAGCTTTTGCAATTTTTCAATCACATGCTTTTGCGTTTGTATATAGATAGATTCCTATAAACAGAAATCTTAAAGTAGAGAAAAATTTTTCTTCATAACACAAGAATTAATAATCGAATATATGGCTGCTCGGTGTCGTCCTTAAGTAAAATATCTTCGAATTTAATGAAAAGTTTTTCTTATTCAATTCTAAACAAGCAAACTGAATTGAGATTCATGCTACAAATATATGAGAGCGTTTGAAAGAGCGTTTAAAATATTATCTTTTAATTTTTTTATTTTATATTTTTTAATATATATTTTATAAGTATATAAAAATTTTATTTAAAAATTTAAAAAATATAAAAAAATTTTAATTTTTTATTATATATTTTTATTATTTTTTTAAAAATAAAAAAATTAAAAATATTTTTTATTTTAAAATTTTTTATTTTATAAGTAATTTCAAAACGCACCCATAAACTTGCTACCTATATGCAAACTTAACTTCTTCTCGTTTCTCGCTCGATCAATTTTTTTTCGCACATGTACGTTCAATTTTTAGGTAAGAAACTTTATGAACATGTCATTATACACATGTACAAAGTGAATAAATGGAAACTGAAATATGTTGCAGTAAATTATATTTACTAATTATATTTACTGCAGTAAATTATATAATAAATAAATAAGTATTGCCAGGAACAAATTTATATGATATTGGGATGTTACGTACTAGACTAATCAATTAAATTTACAGCCGACTACTTGACTTTTCGCACAAAAATTCAAAAAAATGAAAAATTATAAAAGAAATAGAGGAAAGGCTATGGACATTAAATACTAGCTAATCAGATCTTGTCTTGTCGTTATTTTGTTTGATTTTTCAAAGCTGAGTTAGTCAAAGACACAAATTATTGTTTCGTCAATTTGAAATTGAAAAGATAAAGACATCTTAATAATGCATGATTTTTTGAGTAATTGTTTTTATCTTGTAGTAATTTTTTCTTTTAGAAATTAAACTAAATTTAAGATGTGTGCTGAGTTTTTATTGTCTTTAAAATAAGTCTAAAAATAATTTAATTATATTTAAAATAAATTAAATTAAAAGAAAAAAGAATTTAGGAAGAATTGATCAATACCCTTAGCCTTCTCAACATAACGTTACTTACGTTAACTATATATTACATTTAATTAATTAGTCACGTTTACTATAATGGATACGCCTTAACAGATATTTGTGTTTTTCTTCGTACCGTCAAACATAAATATCATGTACTTACTTGAACATGATATCTAACAATAATTATAAAAGAGCACTAAACGATAATTAAGATCCAAACACATGCAAACATTATCTTAATTTTCTATACATGATTGGGGCAACGTTACAAATCCTATACAATTTTTTGATATTATCTTGTTGGTTCCTAACATAAACATATAATCTATGAACAATTAAGTCAGCACTAAATTTCATTGTTTAACTTAAAATGTGGAAAAAATACTTGCTAGAGCTTCAAGTTGGACCTCCCATTGATTTTGGCCTATAAATTGGGACCAAATTTTGCAGTCCTTCTTCTTCATATCCTCACTAAAACTAGTGCATAATATTCTAGGGCAACGAAGAACTAAAATGGTATCATCCAACAAGAAGGTTCTGATACTGCTCAGCCTCCTCTTCATCATCGGCGTCCTTGCTTCCTTCCAGGTTGCACAGGCCGCGGAAGCTAACAACTTTGTCCAGCCTGCTGGTAAGTTTTTCTTTCTTCGAACGGCCGTCCCGGCCGTTCCAAAAAGTAATTAAAATCCATGGATCGCGCGCGTATTTGATGCATGCATAATTTGGTTATTGATGTATATGTATATGTATTTTAGGGACAGCAACCGATGTGGAAGGCAACCTTGTCACGTACTACAATTGCAAGAAACCTTACTACTGCTGTTGGTGGTGGGGAAAACCACGTAGGTGCCGCAGGTGCTGCCGCTGAAAGCCTTACATGCAGCTACAACGCTTGCAACTAATAAATATTGCATGCATGCTTCGCAACTTCGATATCGTAGACATATATAAATAAGCTGGTGCCTATATACATATATGCACTGTGTTTGTAGTAGAAGTTTGAATGTTTGCTGTTGTTCGAGTGCTATATATATGGAGAGAATAAATCTATGCATGCATGAGCTTATGCACTGTGTGTGCGTAAGATTACATGCAATGTGTGCTCTTATATATGTTGTAGATATGTACGAATAATATAAATAAGATATTCGTGTGAAGCTTGGAAATCTTGTGATCTCTTTACTGATGATCAAGTACTCTGCTGCCGCAGGTTTTAAACGTTTCTATAATCTATCATCATTATGAATTATTAAAGCAAATAAAATCCTATATATAAAATTAATATAAAATTTTAATTTTTTATTAATTTCCTAAAAACTCAACTTTATCTACTTTACATTCTAAATAAATACGCACAAAGCACTCTATTTTCATTCTTTCAGAATGTAGGATCGGGTCCTCACACTAAAAGAATTGGTCAACCTCTTAAGGGTTAGCATCCCCTACTTATAAACACATATCCATTCCAGCACCCAGCCAATGTGGGACTATTAAGGGGCGTGGGCTATTAAGCCCACCAAGCCATAGTCCACTTGGTCCAATCCAAAACGAGTTGTTAACCCACCTCCAAGTTAGCTAGTCCGTTTTTTACTTGGGCACCAGCCCAGGCTCCTACGCTACTAATCCGGCCCTAGCCCACCAAACTAGTCCGTCTTTCACTCGGACCCATCAAACCCTATACGGTACTAATCCGAGCCTAACCTAACTTGGAGGCCCAACAATCTTCTCCCAGCAACACACCGGGTGGCTTCACCCCACCGGACTTTGATACCAATTATAGGATCGGGTCCCCACACTAAAAGAATTGGCCAACCTCTTAGGAATTAGCATCCCCCACTTATAAGCACATACCCATTCCAGCACCCAATCAATGTGGGACTATTAAGGAGCGTGGGCTGTTAAGCCCACCAAGCCATGGTCTATTTGGCCCAATCCAAAACGAGTTGCTGGCCCACCTCCAAATTAGCTAGTCCGTTTTTCACTTGAGCACCAGCCCAGACTCCTACGCTACTAACCCGGCCATAGCCTACCAAGCTAGTCCATCTTTCACTCGGGCCCATCAAGCTCTACACGCTACTAATCCGAGCCTAACCTAACTTGGAGGCCCAACACAGAATTTAATTTTGGATCATGTAACGCGCTTGAGTTGCCATTCCAAATTTCATTCGAATTCATCAGCTCAACTTAAACCAAAATTTTATTTTAAATTCTACTTCGTATATTTTAATTATCACTATAAATTCTATTTTCATTCATTTGTACTTTTTATTCTCTATTTTTTTTAAATTCACTTTTGTGAAATTCATATTTAAGAAACTAAAACACACTCTAGCAATACCTACTAATCAAATCTGCACATCTACAATCTTGATTTACTATACGTGGTAGGTGCCTCCTTATCTTATGATCTACATATTATTTGACTTCATCAAAGTAATACTAAGTTCATTATTTATTACATATTTAACGATATAAATTAACATATTAAACCCGAGTTGAGCAATCAAAGAAAATCAAGTAGAAGCAACAAATGACCTAACCTTTAATTTAGAAAGTTTAGTTTGCCTCTTGAATATATCACAACAGAACTACTTTAACGAATGAATTTTCCTCAAATAATTATTTAAAAAATTATTCTTTATAAATTTTTCTAAGATAGAAACGAATTTTTTCAAGGTTTTGTAATATAATATTTCTATTCATGTACGGAAAAATTCGTACAAGAAACCCAAAAAAAAAAAATATTTGAACAAGTAAATCTCATGCTTTCACTTCAATGAGCTAGCTTTCTTGTTAAATAAAATGTTAAAGAGTTTTCTTTCATTTAAAAATTAGCTGAAACTTCAAGTTGCAACTCTCATTTTTGGGATATAAATAGCGTCCTATGCTTCCCAAGTTTTCTTCACAACAAGCTCTACCTTCTCCGTCCTCTACAAGAGCTAGCTATCCATATTAATTTTAGTTCAATGAAAGGGTTAGTGAGAAAAAAATGGCATCCTGCAACAAGGCTATAATTCTGCTCGGCGTCCTCTTCATCATCGCCGTCCTTGCTTCCTTCCAGGTTGCGCAGGCCATGGAAGCTCACGAACTTACGGAGAGCGTCGGTAATTAAGTTGTTTTTCTCTCCGATCGATTTCATAAACAGAAACGCACACATTCATTATAATTAATTACGCATAGCAACAAATGTAATACGTACTGGTCCCTGTGTTTAAGGTTTTGGATCAAATACGCTTATTTGATCGTGGCATGTAGGGACGACGACGGATCACCATGGACTAGCTTCTCGTTACTACCACTGCTACAAACCTTACTATTGCTGCTACTGGAAGCAGGGCTACTGCTACAAGTGCTGCTACCAAAAACCTTGTCACTAGGACTCCACTTGCTTGCAAACCAAAATAAGGATTCACATCCACATGCACTACGGTTCTATATGTATGTATGTTTCTACATATGTCGTATATGTATTGGAAGGATTAAGGTCAAGGGTCTCTTTGTTTAGTGGAGAATAATTATGTTTGTGCTAAAGAGTAATGGTGTGATTCTGTATGTGTTATATATGTAAGTTGGTTTGAAATCTGGAAACGTTTTGCTATTTATGTGAATATTTTCTACTGTTGTTTGAAGGCTTTGATCTTTCTTTGCCATTGATCATTCAACAATTAAACAAAAAACTTCGGGTGCATTTTATCTTGAGTCCCTCTTTCGTGCGCTATTGAATTGTGAGTTAGACCTAGATCTAGTTAGGGAGATAACTCCTTCACCACCATTAGAGAGTTGAGCTTATTAACTTCACCTTGCTGGAGAAACAAAGTTATTCTGTCAGAGTTACAAAGAAATGGCCAACAAAACGAATAAGAAAATTGCAAATATTTTCTTTTTTTAGAACTCGATTATGTTGCAGATGAATCATGATGTTTCATGAACCCAGGGGTGTATGCCCTACAAGTTTTTAACGTCTACGTATACTCTACATTTCACATTTACAAATTAATGAAGAAAGGATAAAGTAAAAGAAGGAAAAACACACCATTTCACGCTTGTAGGGATGAGATTGAACACACCACCGAAACAGTATAACCTATCGCTCTGACAAACGTTTCTATGCTTAAATTTTGCCTGGCTAGGGTGTTCTATGCAGATTGTTTCTCATCTATCTTTAAAGAGTTGAGTCTACGTAATCTCTCATCGAGCTCAGCCATCACTGCTGGTTCCTGCTTCTTTCGATGCTTTGATATTGTGTTGGCGTTCATTGACCCGATTTTGTCAAAAGCTACCTGCCTCAAGAAGAAGGTGATCAAGATCATTTACTGCTCTTGGGTAGTTGGAAGCTAGAATCAGGTCAACAAAGACTCCTGCTTCTTGTGAAAAGCTTTTTTCTCCATCACAAACTTGAAAGAAGTAAGAAGATCGGATTTTCGCTTACCTTCAGTAATTTATCCGGGTCATAAAGATGGGGGGTTGTGGTCTGTAGCATGTCTAGAACTTCTCCAATCTGGTGGGCCCTCAATAACTCCTCTTCCTTCATCTGCAACAAAATCTCAACCCAGAAGTAAGCAAGATGAAAGTGGAAACTTACATATTCTTCCATATGCAAGATAATGGGTGAAATTGAGCTAGCTCTATTTGCCCCACACAGGTAAATGGGAGAGTTATATGTTAAAGCTGGCTAAATTGAAGAAATGTGCGATGTTGGATTAAGGAAGTTAAAGTATTAAATCTGTACCTTGAAGATTGCAAGAGCTACATTAAACAACACCTTTGCCCCTTCATTGAAGAGAATATCCCAAACACGCAAGGTTGTCTGCAGTAAAACAGAAAAATAATAACATAGTTATGCATATCAGAGTTGTACTTAGAAACTTGCTTTGAAGATGCACGGTTTTGTATGCTGTCCTTTGAAATCATTACTTCAAAAACAATACACTAGTATTAATCTCTATGTTCATATGCCGTATACGACCATGTACAGGAACACTTGCATATGGAAGATACCATTGAGAAATGATGTACAGATTTCTTCTTTGTTTTTTGTGCGTGTGCGTGTGTGTGTGATTCAGAAGGGACCGTAATAATCAGCAAGTAATATATCATGCAGATGTTTCTATGAATACAGCATAAACTGTTCAGCACATAGTACCTATCACCTAGAGCTTTACTTGAAAATGGCAGCATATTTTAAAAATACCAATGAGCTAATGCTGCTATGCAATATGCACTAGATGCAGTTTGACTACTGTAATGAATTGCAGATCACTTAGCGTCCATCTGACCTCTGAGGGCAAGCTCTTAGAGAACAAGCAGAGGAACCACTCAGTCGCTACAAGGGAGACATCAAATTCCATTGCTTCTAAGCGAGCAGCGATCCTGTTAATGTTTTGGGACTCAATAATGCACCATGATAATGGTACTCAGATATAACCAGGAGAAGCTAACTAATTCATAAATTGCAATGTAAATGCCGAAGAATCAAATCCACCTTGGGCATTTTTTGGCAAGCAAATCTTTGAACACCCTCTGCTCAACATGACAACCTGAAAGGTTATCAGTGTAGCAGTTGCTCACCAATACATTTTCCAAGAGAACAGCAAGCATCCAGAAAGCATCTTCTTCTGTTTTCATAACTAGCAACAACAAGGCAGCTACATAATTTAGACCCTGTGACATCATTAATGGAATGGATCATTCACACTTCGTAACTAAATAATATTAATGACAAGATAAAATTTAATAATAATAAAAGAAGACTTACCTGGCAATAACCAACTTCTGAGTCTCGGAAAGAATATCCAACAAGGACACGCCGCAGTGATGCTTGGCCTTCAGGAGTATCCAGCCAAGGATGACTTGGAAAGGTTCGAGGGAGATCCTTTATATATAGAGAAAAAAATATGAGAATATATTACATTTAAGACATCTCCTGACATAAAAAAATACAAGTGCTGTTGTAATTGTGTTTCATGTAGTTTATGTCGAGAGACGTACATCAAAGATGCACTGTGTTGTCCGACTGAGCATGCTTGTCTTACCACAACATAACAAGAGAAAAAGAAAAATCGCAGATATTTATGATCTGATCGGACCTATCCAGCTAAACAGAGGAAAAACCTCATCAAAATAGCTTGTCATCTGGTGATAAATATACAAGCAACAAATCATGAGGTTTTCTAATAATAACAATTTCAAATTGGTAACCATAGATAACATTCATGTGGCATGAGTTTGCTCCTGAATAGCTCATTGAAGAGACTACAAGCATGTCAGAACAGTTACAGATGCTACTTTAGTAAAACGCTCAAAAGTATACAAACTGGTAATTAATAAGCACAAATCATTTCCATCTTCCGAGCATCCTTTTCTCTCTATAAATGGGAAATCCTAACACTACGAATGTCCCTGATGCATCCTGACCTATATGAAAGAGCCAATGACAATACAACAGTTATTTCTGTTTGGTGATGAAAAACATTCAAGAACATGCCCACTACGAATAGGAACCAGGATCTGATCGAATATAAAAGAAGATTATGTTTTTTATAACAAATTAAGTCAGTCAATCCTTGTGATGTAACAACTACTTATATGCCTTCTTGAAGAAAATTAGTGTTATTGCACCTAACCTTGCAATTCTTCGCATCTAATACCAACACTAAGATAGGACGATACCAGCCATAATATCAATGCAAAATAAATTGGCAATTCATAGATTTTAAAACTCTTAACTATATAATGCATCCACGAGAAGCTTACATGATCAATCTGCTTTGTAGCAGGAGTGACCTTCCCCTCTGTAGCTCTGATCAAATCATCATAATAGCTCTCAGGTACCGTCGACCGTTTCTTTGCTGC
This sequence comes from Acanthochlamys bracteata, assembly GCA_019914995.1. Classification (NCBI taxonomy): domain Eukaryota; kingdom Viridiplantae; phylum Streptophyta; class Magnoliopsida; order Pandanales; family Velloziaceae; genus Acanthochlamys; species Acanthochlamys bracteata. The sequence continues at coordinate 458,536 of CM034145.1, forward strand.
ACCAGATACAGCAAGCCACACCTTGGGGCGCAATAATGGAGGCACACCTTTCCTTATCAATTTCTTCAATGTCATTGTGTTTGCTATCGTGTTGGCAATCACCGTGAGCCGCAATGTGGGAACGGCAGCGATCCCCTCGCTGTTGAGCGATATCTGTGGCTGCAGGTACCAATTGGCACCTTTACTTGCTTCCATTTCCCACCAAACCCTAGCTTGCTGCCTCACCCTCTCCGTTACCTCATTCATAACATTCACATCATCAACGTTGCCGTCTACTGTGAATCCATATAGGTCCTGGAATTTCACCATGAGTGTAGTTGTGTTGCCGCTCGCCTTCCTTGATGTTATGTGAGTGTTTGTGTCAGAGGCATTGCTTGAATTTGTGTTCCTTCTCCAATATGGCTCTGGAGAGTTGAATCCATGGCTAAGAGATCTCTGTGCTTGTGTTCCAAACATCTTCTCACTTGATTCCTTGAAAATGGTCGTGGGATTACTCAAAGAAACAACATTTAGTGTCCCAAATTGACGAAAGAGCAAATCTTTGAAGTAAAGCAAGCAATGATCAAGAATGGAGCTTTGTTAATGCATGATGAAAGAAAATGCGGATGGTCTGTGACATGATTACAGAGAGAAATTTGGGGATGATGATGGATTAAGATTAGATTTTGAATAGAAAAACAATGTTTTTCTCAACAATGGCATCATTAGTGTGCAAAATTGTAACTTTTTTGAGGAAGAAGTTGAAAACTTTTTGGGGGATTGATGATAGATGGGTTAGGTGAAGAAGAAATGGTGGTGGAGAAGATCAATTAAAAATATGCTTTCGAGAATTGGAACCAAAACTGAAAGCAGAATGCTTACATAAGGAAACAAAAACAGAAAGATCCCAGTTTTCGTTTTCTAAGGAATAGGAACATTGCTATCGGATGAACAAGGGATTTGATAAAGATTTAGAACCCAATTAAAAACAAAATTATCCAAAGTCTTTCTTTATTTATTCTTCTATATTGAAAAATTACATCCAAAAAACAAAAAGTTTCTTGGAATGTTCTAATTTCCCAAATATTTAGAATTTTACCATTACTAATTTTGATTGATTAGAAGACGGTGTGAGAAAATTTCTCCTAAGGTCATATTTTGGGAATTGTTTTTTCTAATTTTTATTTTATGCTTTTTATAAAATTTCTTAAATTTTAAAAATTTTGAAAAAATATAAAAAAATTTACATTATAAAATTTTTTTATTAGTTATTTTTATTAACATTTTAAAAAAATAAAAATTATTTTTCAAAAAATTTTCTTTTGAAAAACTTTTTGTTATAAGTATTCTTAAATATTTTCTTAAAATACAGTAATCCACTCGTTTTTCTCCGTAGTAACTACACATGCATGAACTCGACGGTGAGAAAAATAATAACAACAATGAAATAATATAATCAATCGTGAAAAGAAGTAGCCATCTAATCGAATCATGTGAAATCCATTAGAGAACTTTCACAGATGGAGCACGTTCTAAAAGTGCCCCTTTCTCATGTTGAGTCATTCAGACCGTATTTTTTCAACAAAAATTTTTAATTTTAATTTTTAATATATATTTTATATATATTTAAAAAATTAAATTTTAAAAATATAAAAATTTTATATAATGAAAATTTATAATATATTTTTATTTTTTTAAAATAAAAATAAAACTTATTTTAAAAAAAAAATATTTTTTATTTTAAAAATATTTTATTTTTTAAACAATTTTAAATTTTACTCAATTGTAGACGAAAAAGAAATGGTCTTCGATCAAAATCTAAAATAAAAACTTTTCCTAATAACTTGTTTTAAATACATCAAAGGGAGATCTCTAAAGTAAATTTCGTAAAAGAAAATTTGATAAAAAAAACTTGATAAAAATAAAAAATATAAAGTAATAGCTTAAATATTTTTAGTAATATTTAAAATAAAATTTTAATAAAAATAAATTTTAATATACAAATAAGATAAATTTTAGTGTGATTGAAATACATAAAATAATCTAAACTTTAAATAAAAAAGGAAAATAAAAATTACTAATATTAAAACACGTTTTGAGTGCGTGTTTAATTTATAAAATATGAATTTTACTGAATTAAATTTAATGAAACTAACTTCGAAAAATGTGAATTCAAAATAGTTTGATTAAAAAATTGACATGTAAAGGTTATTTTAAATTCAAATTTTAAAAAAAAAAGTAAGTTTGGTAAAATGGAAACAATTCTAAGCTGCTTCAGCAAAGGTAATAAGCTAAACGTTTGTACAGTGTACCAATTAAACACATGAAATTTTGAGTTGCATCTTTAAGATTTGATAATATGCAATATCGGCCCACCTATATAGTTTTATATAAGTATAGAAGCCAAAAGTTTTTCCCGAGCAACACCGATTTGTGAGTTTTTGTATTGCAATAAAGGTCCGTCAAATTAGTTTTTCATAATTTTAAGCCAAAGCTTTTGTTCAATAAAAAAAGACTTAAATTGAGATTTAGATGGAATTTTACTCAAAAAAAATTTTTACTTAAAATCGAAATTGTTTAGGTGAACTAAAATCATAAAATCGTAAGATTTTAAGATTTAAATCGAAATTTTGATAACCTTGATTTCAATAAACTACAACTATGCACACAAAATAATTAATTGATACATGACATATTCGCATTTTTGATAAAATAGTTCAAATCTTCAATTAATTATTTTATTAAACTCGTGAAGTATAGCCCACAGTAAAGCCCATGTTCATATGCTAGTCGGGCTAACGCCCATTCTATCAAATAAAATCCAATTGGTTTCACAAACCCAAATGCTTAGGCCCAAGCCTTCCGAAAAGATTGGCATCAACCGTTAACTCGGCTAACCTCATTTGTGATATATATATATATATATAAAGGTACTTTTTTTGAGAAATATTTTTAGATATTATTTTTCAGTTTATGATAAAAAAATATCCCTGAATTTAATTTCTACTCGTTAGGTATTATAATTTAAAATATCGTAATAATTTTTTAGCTTAATTAGATCATGAATCGAATTTCATCTAATTATTTGATCACGAAAGCATAAATAAGAATTCTAAAATATATGAATTATTTTTTTATGTCATCTTAACAACTGGACAGATAAAGATCAATTTGTTTTTCTATTAAGCAAAAATTTTGTCATAATAATTTTAATTTCTAATTTTTGTATCATGTGAAAGTAGATTTAAAAGTCATCCCAATTATAAATTAAAGAAAGAATTACAAATTATTTAAGTATAATGATAGAATTATAAATTATTGGTAGTATATATATATTTCTTAGTCTAGTCATAATGGTCTTGAATTGTTTAAATTGTTTGGTCATGAATAGTAATGAGTTCAAATTTCTGTAACTCGATAGGTTGTAACTATTGAAGACGCATATAAAAAGACTAGAGAGGGAAAGTTATCTCCTAACTGGGCCACCAAATCTAGTAGTCATGTCTTTTCAAGTTCACCACCCTGAAAGCAACTTCTCTTTGCTAACCAAAATCCAAGTGGTACACTTCCAACAAAAAAAAATAAATAAATCAAAATCAAAATAGTTTTACGAGTGCAATCATATGATTTATTGTTTTGCGAGTTAATAGAAAATTGAATTAGTCAAATAAGAAACAAAATTTTAGGATTCCCATATGTTTCATAATTACATAAAATAATAATTAATTAAATTTGAATAATTAGCTACTTAATTATTTGCTTTTTAGTTTTTTTCAATATAAACGAGAAAATCTCAATCAATTGCTTGCTTCTGAATTAAAAATAATTTAAATGAGTTAATTTAATTTAACTGAATAAAAACTAATTTGTTAATCAATTAATTGATTATAGTTTTTGTTTGGGGGTCGTGTGTGTGGGACCCGAGTGCCTTTTAAACCGGCTTGGACGCGACCAAAGCTGTCGGTCTGTTCTTGAATTCCGAATCCCCACACAGACCCGTACGTGCGGGTCTCACCTACTGCAATTACTATTATACCCCTCCTGTGGTTCGTAATTGACTGGTCTACCCTTTCCTTTAATTTTTTTTAGACATGATTCTTAAACTTTGGTTTTTTATTTTTAAAACTTAAAACTATGAAACTAGTGAGAGTTCCAATTTAAGACAATAGATTAAAGTATGATAAAAAGTCAATGATCTCATTTATTATTCATTAATAATTTAATCAAAATAACAATAACTGTGTCAAATTATTATTTTTTTGAAAGATAGTTTGGTAGTTTACTATCTATAATCACCATAATAAACTAAAAATTGAATGCTAAATTGAACTTTTTAAAATTGAATTTAAAAGAATTTGAATTCATAAAAAATAGATAAAAAATAAATTTAATTTGATATAAAAATTGTTTATCAAATTGTAACCCTAATGTTATGCTTATATGTAAACAAAACACTAGCTAGAGCTAACTAGGTTCCTTTCAAACTAAACAACACGAAGAAGATAACAATAACAACAAGAAGAAAAAAAAAAAAAAAACCCTATACTGCTACTTTTCTCTTATATATCACAGTTTGACACACTGAACGAGTACCAACAGGACCCCTTCATTCTCTCACTTGTCCTCTTTCAGTTTTCCTTCTTCTTCTTCTTCTTCAATACTCGATCGCCATTGTTGTCCAACAACAACTAACAACAATGAAGGTCATGATCATGGGATGGTTTAAATTTTCTTCTGAAGCAGCAGCAGCAGCAGCAACGATCATGAATAATGATTCATGTTACAATAAGGTTTGTTATTGCAGAAGAATATTCCGGCGATGTTGAATTCGATCGTCGTCGGTAGTTGTGGCGTACATGGGAAAGCCAGGCATTTCGTCTACTTCTTCCTCTCCTTGATCTTATTAATTTCTTATAATTATTACTAGCTAGCTACTAATTACTTAGTTATTTATATATGTCTACTTAATGTATGTACTCATTTCGTTTCAAGTTTTTATTTCCTTAATCTTTCATTATAGTATAGAAGATAATCAACGAGAGAGGATTTCGAATTTGAAGGCGATTGATTGGAAGGAGAAAAAAAAATTTGTAATAATATTGATTTCCACTGCTTTCCCTTGTATAATTAACTTGAATTTTTATTTTTCATTTACTTTCTCTTTACCATATATATTTTTTAACTTCTTCTTAAAAAATTATATATAGCTATATTTATGTTATTTCATGAATTATAATTACATTTTTATATTCAATAGATATCATATGATATTAGCTAGAGGAGCCCGGTATCCTCCACGCAACCTCGTAGTACGTAGTCAAATTGTTCGTATATATAATAGCTACAAATAAGCTATATAATAATAACAACAAAAAGTTAGGTATATATAAACCTCATAATAATTAATTTAATATTTCTTTTAAGAAAAATATATTTCAGCAATAATATTAATAATTAACAAAGATAACGAGAGAGTATTTTGCGTTTCATTTCAGAAAAATAATTTTTAATTTTTTAATTTATATCTTTTAAATATATTTTTTTATGAGTTCGCAGAAAATTTATTCAATATTTTAAAAAGTATAAAAAATTTATATAGTAAAATATTTTTATTATCTATTCTTATTAATTTTAAATAAACATAATTTTTTTTTAAAATTTATTTTATAAAATTTACGTTTTAAACCACTAAGTCTATTAATTATTTCAACTGCAATGTGTAATTATCAAGTTCTAATTAAGGAAATGATTTTTTTTGGTTTACTTCTCATTAGTTAGATATTAATATAACTTATTAGGTTCCTCGAGAAAATGGCATCCAAAGTGAGACTTGAACCATTATAAGTATATAAATAAATAATTAAAATCATGCATATTATTGTTATAATTAAGTATCAAGGTTACGGTTGTTGGTGAAAAATATATAGAATTTGATTCTTCTAGATAATATGTAATCACTCAATTAATGTTGTTAATTGATTAATAAAGCTTGTTTGAAATTTGTAAGAAAAAAAAAATTTTTTTTGGTAGTTTGTGTTGGTTGTTTGGGTTTTCTCCTTCGCATTTGAAAAGTATGCGCCTTGCATTGCGCTCTAGGGAGCGAGACAGTTCGTTCAATTTTAAACCTACTTCCCTTCTTCTTCTTTGACTTTTAATAATAGCGTATTTTAAACACACATAATTTCATTTTTTTCTATAATATTTTAAATTCTAAATAATTTTTATTTTCTAATTGTATAAGTAATTTAGAATTCAGAACTTCACTTTTTCTAAAAATAAAATTTTCTAAAAATTATAATTCTAATTTTTTTATTTAAATATTTTTCAATATAATTATATTTTTTAATTTTTAATATATTTTTAAAAATTATTAAAATATAAATACTGAATTTTATTTTTAGTTTATTTTTCAAAATTTTTTTTTTTTCACTTTCATAAAATTTAATTATGAATATTTAAATCACGCTCTAATATGAATAAAATAATCTTTTTTTACAAGTGCTTATAAACAAACCCCGATTTTCAATAATATTACCAAAATGCCGTAAAGCACTAAGATATGCTTCAATCATTATTATTCGCTGGAACTGAAGTTTTAAAATTAAGTAAAAAATATAAATATGAAAATTTTAAATAAATTCATATTTACTTATTGACTTTGATTTCAAGTAGGTGAACATTGATTGAAATGGGGGGTGCAAAAGTTTTTGGTAACCAAATACAAATGTCCGTCCCAAGTCTTTTAAACGCAATCAATTAGTGCTTCTCGTTTATGTACAAAAGCAGGGACTCTTTTAAAAATATTAATTAAATAAATTGTTTTAAACTAAAAATATTTTTATTTTATCTTAATAAATACTCTATTAGTTTTATTTAAAATTTTACTATGTAAATTTTATATATTTTAAATAAAATTTATAAACTATTATAAAATTTATTAAAAATAAAATTTTTCAAAAATGGAAGCCCTTAAGTAAAGCCTAGGTCTGGTCTAGCCTAAGAAAGGTAGACAAATGTGTTTAGGTAAGTGACATTGACGCACCATTCATCCTCAAATGCTGGCGCCTTTTGTCCTCTGGTGCCTTCCCCATACCTGCCCTCCTGCTATCTGACTCTGAATCATTCATTCATGGCTAAATTAATTAACGTCTTCGTCTGGGAACTGGAATCGGAATCCGAGATGAAATACTAAAAACCAAATATCCGTATTTCAGCCAAGCAGTTCCGAGAGTTACCTGAACTCCAAGGAAGGGCATGCAAAATAGCATGACCAACAAGTGTTCCTGTAAGTGGCTTCCATAGAGATTAGAGACTTGCCCGCTGCGTTGTTGAGATGAGAAACCACAATGCGTGCGCCTTTGAAGTTTGAAAAGCCACTATAGAAATGCTTGTACGACGAAGAACAAGAGAACATTATTCCGGAAAGATGACTGTGATGGACGGTACTATGCTATAATAATTCATGATTGTAAATGCTTTTTCATAATTTAAGTGCTTTACACTGTTGAGTTGAGGACAAAAAAGAAAAAAATGGTCGTTCCCTAGGTTGGTCTCCCAGTTATAGCAGCACAGGAAATAGAAGGGGATACACTGTAGGTAGCACATGTTCCATGAAACATGTGGTAGCACGCTAAAAATTTTTGACTTATTATACAGATGCTTATATCATTATCTTTCTATAAGCACTTAAGAAAAAATTTGATCGCATATTAGCAAACTAATGCATTAGCAAGAGTGCTGCATTGAAGCACGAGCTGGCTGTAGAATTTAACTAACCTCAAAGATGATTCCACAAATCTCACTAATTGGAGCTATGTAGAACTCTTCTACACTACTTCCGTTTCTTGAGGCATCGTCAACCCAAGCACAACTGATCACCGGTCATAAATTAGCATCACTCATGCTTCTCATAAATTTGCATGTAGGCCTCTGAAAGGGCAACCATTTGAGGAAGGGTTTCCATAACATGGAGATCCCGGATTTCGTACCTGAAAAGTGGAGAAAATGCTGCGTTTTTAACTTGACAAAATTAAAGTCGAGAGCTGTAAACCTTGCAGAAGTTTATGTACCATAATTCCTCTGATTTACGCTGCACAAAAACTCTATAAGATCCCTCTCTTGGCTTGCCATCGCGCACTATGTTGGTTATAAGATCATACTTTGACCGCAGTTTTTCGTGAACATTTGGTGTGGGCAATGGAAGATAATCCTTCAATTCAAGATTCTTAACTGGGAAGTTGACTGGTTTAAAAAGGAGTAAACACATCGAAAAATCAACTCCATGAGACCCCAACTACAGCAAAATGATATCCTTCCAGGACTTTAAACATTACCAAGTGTCGGATTCTTTTCTACAAAGTTATTCTTTGTAAATCTGCGCATAGGAACAATAAGATACTTTGGAAGCTTGATGATACGATATCTCATCCTTGCAATGCATGGACGCACAACTTCTGTGACACACTCCCCGTCAAACTTCTTCAATATGTTAAAGAGCGGCACCTGCAAACAACAGCGGAATCGTATGATCTTCCACAAAATTGAGTAGGCAAGGGATTTTCTCCAAAAATAAGCTAAGCTTTTCTAAGTTTCTCTCAATTTAGTTTCTGAATACCTATACAGAAAAGTACATATTTCAAACAAAAACTATACCAAAAGAAACTCAAAAGAAACCTTGAGAATTTGCGACATACTTTCAGTATTAGACCCATTACGTTGTTTATACGAAAACATAAAATACTCAATCCATGATAATCCCAGCCAAAATAAGCTGAATTTTCGCCCATAACATATACCTGTGGAATAATATTTTTCTCCATTGCATCTTTGAAAAGATGTGGAGGAGGCAAGTCAAGGCCAAGCATCAGGAAAGGAACTGTAGATATTTCCCTAACAATGTTATCTTGTGACGTTCCACCATCCATAGCAGAACCATTTTTCAGATCCCCAGTACCATCTTTCTTCTCAGTCAGCTGTTTCCTTTGTATTTCTTTGACAACTTCTAGCCTTCCCTGGCATACCCAGAGTAAAATACCAACGCACATCAGCATCTAAACCTAAAACACGAATCATAGTGGGAAACAAAAAATAGAGCCCAGGCAAAACTTTTAACCTGAAAGCAGTCATGAATGATGCTCTTGTTCTTTTCTTGTGATTTCTAAGCTCTTGATGAAGTCTGTTCAGTAACCAAGACATAAATTCGACTAGATCTGATTGGACACCTATTTGGAACCTCTTGTTACCAGCTTTCATAACTGCTTGCAAGAACTCCTGGGGACTAACCTGCAAATTTGAAATGTCTAAGAAAACAACTCAATGAAGGTTAAATCTAGGCCATGACAAAACATAAATGATAAAGAAACAAAGCAAACCTGTCCTTCGAAGTTCCGATGCCAAACTTTCCGTGTAAGCTCTCCAAACCGATTGACAAGTGGAGATTTGCTATTTTCATAGTTTTCTGGGAGAAGAAAGAAGTTTCTCAAAGGTGTCACTCTCATTAAAGATGAACTATTACATTAACCAAATCAGTCTCCTTGATGTTATTAAGACCAACCTGAAGGAACGGAAAGACCAATTCTCCATAAGGATAATTGTTGAAATTAAACATAAATAGGTATAGCAGTTTCTATTTAAATTTTTGGTGGATGTAGGTGAACCATTTAGTATAGCTAGTGTAAGTTGAAAATGCATCAGAGCCAGTGTTGCAAGGATCATCAAGGTTATGACAACAAGAACAACAATCAAAGCACGGCAAAGCTAACTCACCATTCAGGAAGATAGTTAGAGCCATCAAGTGCCCTTGACCATTGCCTGTTTTCATTAAGGCGCAAAACCTGATCCTTCGTAAATCTGAGAAATGGGTGAGCAAAAACTTACATCAAGTGCAAGCTAACTGGTTAATAAAGCGAAGTTGCAATAACCGTATTGAGGCTGATCATTTCCTCATAACCTTGTTAATCACATAATGTTTACTAACATCAAGCATGGAATGCATCATTCCATTAGAACATGGTTGGACAGAAAATTATCCCCTCTTTGTTCATGAACTGCGCTTGTAAATCTGAAGAGCATATGCATGACGTTTTCCTCTCAAGCAGAAAGATGGACATCTGAATTTCTATACTTGCTTATATGATAATTCTCTATGTATGTACAAACCAGCTCTCAGACAAGAATTAGAAACTTAAGTTGCTTCAATCCATTTTACTTTCTAAGAAAACAATATTGAACATCAATATTCCGATATAAGTGCCACCACAGTCCCTATTCATCAATAGTCCTCAATTTGGATATTCTAGACTTTAGCTGTAAAAAGTGCCAAGCAATTGTTATAGAAGCTATTACATATTCTCTTTCCTTCTGGTACTTATATCAGCATATTTTACTAGCTCCAGAAGACATAAAATCCTGATAAAACAGACAAATTATCATATAAAAAACTTAATAATTCCTTCGACTTGCTCAAATCCATCACCTTATATTGTTTATAGAAACAGCCATTACAGTTTACAACTTTAAAAAGTCAATCATATAATGCCTTCGGCACAGGACCTCGATAATTGCACTGCACGTAGGAAAGTTCATGCAGCTAGTCAAGGAAGACTCACATTTTGAAAGCTTTTACTCAACCATATAAGGCTCTGAAAATTTGGTACTAGCATGGCTTACAGCAATCAGTTTAATTTCAAATAACGAAAAAATAGTTTGGAAAGAATTAGTTTAGACACTGCTTTTTAATCAAATACATAACAGAGAACAATCATCCAATTGTTGAATCAGTACTGCACTATAAGCTCACAAAAAGTAAAACTTCAGAAGCTTTTACCCTATGAAAAGTAAACAAATACTAACCTAGGGTTTAAAACATGTCGGATATCATCTACTGATGGAGCATTGATTTCATAACCATCAGGAAGGCAATAAACTCTTTCCGTCTCCAGGTTGATAAAGACATGATGCCCTGCTTCCAAGCTATGTGTATATGCATGGGAATTCAGACCTCTCCCTTGATAACACTTCCCGCAAACAAGGCACGCGTATGCATTGAAATTTGATAGAGAAATAGAGCAGAACTTCTAAAATCAAAATCAAGCACCTATGACAGGAAAAATAGAAGACTTTAAAAGCACCTTGAAGGAATACCAAACGCTCTGCTGGAAAAAACAAAGTAAGCAGATTGTGGAGAGCATTGCTTATTAGGCTACTAAATCATAAGTAGATTGGACAAGGCACAATATCCTCAAGTGTTAGACTATCAGCAATCTTCATCTTCAAAAGAATATAGTAAAAATTGTAAATTCGAATTTGCAACCATAATGCATCAATAAAGCCAAAAGCCATCAGCCAAATTCTGAGGACTAAGTTTAAGTTTTTGCATGACCATCTGCTTGAGCTAAACAATGCTGAATCCCAAAATAAGCAAAAGCTGCTTGAGGAACCATCCATTCAGATCTTATTTAAACCAAGAACACACCAAACTAAACAGTACCAAATTCTGAAATCAATCCCTAAACTTTCTTCTAGTTGCAAATATTATATCTTACTCATAACTTTACTAGAATCAATTTCATTCCATTGAACAGGAAACTTTCACTCGTCACAATTCCTTGAAACCCCAAAGTCATTTCAGCCAGAATTCAACTATGAGCTTATAAGTTAACACCTACTTACTTGTTAGAACAAATCTAACCCAAAACAAAGTCACATCGATCATTTCACTGATAATTCAAACAACAAAATCTTCTAACTTGCCGATTAACAGTGTCAAGATAGGGACACATCTCCGTATCTCCACCTGTCTCTGTCTCTTCGGGTGCGGAGGCGTCTTCATCTTCTTCCTCTTGTTCTTCTACTTCAACTTTTTCTCGTGTGTAATGATTCTGGTTCAGTTTATGTTTCAGTTGTTGTTTCTTGTGTACTTCTTCATCGTCGCTACTGTATGGAGCTAACGGAAGAACGTTCCCACCTCCGTTCTCCGGTGGCGATTCCATTTCTGAGAAGAACAAATTTATTCAATTCTTTTAGAAACAACAGCCCTAGAACTTGAATTTGGCCAAACAGAAAAAGAAAGATTTTCGAATTAAGACCTTAAGATAATAAATTTGCATTCTAGATCATCAAGAGACTTCCAATTTTTTCTGTTTTAGTGCATGTTTGCTGTAGTAATTAAATAGATAAAATAGTATTATTTTTGTTATAAATACACACTTGTAAAAATAATATAAGTTCTGTTATCAATATACAAAGCTCTTATGGAAAATTCTTCTTTACAAAACTTGAGATCCTTGGATACTGCATGCCAAAAGGTTCACCTAGCATCAGTAAGAATGCATAACGAAACAAAACCAAAATTTTTAACCGAAACCATTCTTTAGCCCGATAAAACACATTTGCCATGCTAGCACAGCTTCCACCTAGGATTATGATTTCAACAGCATTGGCATTCTGCATCTTTCTTTTCCTGTTCCGCGACAACCATAAGCATCTCCAGCCGCTTGTCAAATAGAGCAGCACTCTCATCTCTCTTGTCAAGCTCTGCAGCTTCAGCCTCGAGCCACTTCTCTCGCAGGTCATCGAGAATGTTGCCCTGGTCTGTGTTGCCCCCAGCTCCTGGAGCACTCGGTAGTGTTGTACGCAGAGAATCCTGACCAGAAGGTGGCGGGAACGTCAACAGCATTGCTCGGAACTCTGGAGTATCAGCAAATGACTCGAAATTGCATGCAATGACATCTAAGCAATATTCCCTTATCTTCAAGACTCCATACCTGCATGATGAGAGTTAGCTGATTCAATACTTGTACACATGAGATGACTCAAATGACGAGGATTGCATGAATAGCATTTCATTCTAAAACGATTAAGTGGTTCTAATCCATTGATTCTACTGGTTCCAAATGAAATCTATCATTGACTCAAACGATAGGCTTCTACTTAAGAAACTTTGCTTTCTCTAGTAAATCCAGTTCAGTCAATTATTCATGATGCTACCTCCAATAGCTGAACTTAAGTTCAAAAGAAGAAGAAGAAGAAATTATAACAAAGTAACAAAGAAAAAAAGAGAAGAAGTCCGAGGTAGAAGCCTGACATGTCGGCTAATAGAAGCCAATGGCAAATCTCTGCTGGTGAAGCTGTCTCTAAGTGCGGTAATAATACATCAGCAACAGCACGCTTCAGAGGAAACAACAAATATCTTGAGGCAACATCAAAAATCTCTTCAGCCTACACAATGAGAATAGCAATCAGGTATCCGAGACACACAAGTAATATTATTCAAATGCTCTTTTTTTATGTGAAATACCTGATCGGGGTCCACATCTTTCACACCGTCCGTGTACCTGAACGCCACCGCATCGTCAGTAAAGCCAAAATTATATAGTGCGGAAGAATTGATAGCTATATGGACCCGCAAACTTACATGTATTCCAACATTTTCTCGAATGTTTCTGTCCTCAAGTCATGTACCTCAAGAAGAGGAAGGGAATCTTGAGGAAGGTCATAACCTTCTTCACAGAAACCCGTCATACGGGAAAGTCTTGCCTTCAAATATTCTGATCTTGATGCTAAAATGACTTGGTGACATCTGAAAATTCTTTTGTCTACCTTTAGGCATACGTCAGCAAGGTCATCACCTGGTTCCCTCAGATGCACCGCACATGTATCATTCTCATCATCAGCAGAAGCATTTGCAAGTTCACTGCTGGATTTTGCAAGGGAATTTTGCAAGATCCGATGCATGGCAGAAGGAAGCCTGTCTTGCTCAGGCAGAGACGAGCCCAGCAAGATAAATCTTTTTTGGGAATTATCAATGTCTCTCAAGGTCTTGTGCTGTGCATATCTTTGATGCATCAATTCTTTTTCTATAATATTCTGCAGCTCCTCACATTTGCAGGCCTTGCAAGTGCGTGCAAGATCCTCCATATCATCCACAGCAACTTCGAGTCTATCAGAGTAAAAGAAATATATTAAGCTATACAATGCAGAGTAAGATAACTTTTGGCTTGAGAATCTCACTTCCTTCCTCTCCTTCCAGTCAGTTTCAAACTTCCTCTTGAAGAAGGGAGATCGAGCACTTAGAATGACTCTGTGAGCTTCGATTGGTCTTCCATCAATATAAAAAGTTATATCCGGAGGAAATGAAGTAGCACCAGACTCCTCATTGGATGTGTATTTGCCTGTTAAAATAGTTGTGTCGTTCATTAATTGTATGATAAATAGGGGAAAAGAAATTGAACATCTCAAATCATAATCTCCTACATCCTGAAACTCAAGCTATCAGCAACAAGTGGAATGTCTTAACTACAGGCATCACATACTCAGTTCCACAGTATGGTAACATTTCAACTCATAGTCAATATTTTCATGTTAGCCATATCTTTCAGAGCAATCCACATTTCCACTTGGGCCCCAAACTTGACCATCCACGTTGTTTACCTTCTTTCCATAGCTATCTTTTGGTATAGTCTGATCAATAAACTCTACTGATAAAATATCATGTGGCAAAGACATGATCTTGACATGTGAAAACACATTCAAAAACACCTCTGCGCCGCTGTGTGGATAGAAGAATAGTTTTCCATCTTTTATTTTAGTTTAACAGATTGCACATGAAACAACCAAATGAAATGCTTTTCATAAAATTCAAGGCAACTAACAGACAGAGCCCAAGCAATTGCGGCACTTGTCCTGCCCTCTTAATCATCACCTTACAACCCAATATAGTACCTCACCTGCACTAAAGCCATTAAAATACTGCTCCACAAAAGCTTTCCAGTTAGCAGCACGCCCGAAGAAAGTCTCCCTAAGATCTGCCGCAAGTGGTGCTAATGGTGGCGGCCTCGCCTCATACCTCCTCAGCAACTTCCTCACCCTCAAATTCAATGCTGCATAGTGACACCTGCATTTGGAGTGACAACCTTCTGCAAATTCATGGTTATGACATTTTGCAATATTATCACACGTAGCAACATGTAAATTATTTCTGCAAATCGAGCCTCCGGACATCATTGTTCTCAAGTACATTTTGACACAAGCCTACCTTGGAGAGAAACTACTATAGCAAAACAAGGGAATCTCTTATCAAAACCAACTCACTAAAACAATCATTTCTTGCAATACCAGAAATCTGGAGCATCGTAGGTTATTAACCTTCTAAACTCAACAACAACAACAACGCCAGAGCAATATGAATTCCTATTCAGCATTCAAAACTATCACGTACTATACTAAAGTAACGTGAATCAATCACAAACCAAGATAGCAACTTCTTGCAAAATCAAGCACCCCAAATTATCACTTCTCGAACTACCACAACATCCAGAATCTATCATAGAGCAAGATGACAACGTTTTTAAAACCCACATTCCAAAACTAAAACTTTACGCTAAATCACAACATTTCCGAACCAATCCAACACCAAGACGAAAGCCTTTTCACAACCTAATTCCCCAAAAGAAATTTTCATCAAAGAAAAGAAAGGGCAAAAAACAAAACAAAACCTGTCACCATCGAAGGTTCGTTCAGCACAAATAGCTCCAGCTTCGAGCAGCATCTGCGCAGCTTCCACATGCCCAGCATAACAAGCATAATATAAAGGTACAGAATCCCATCTATCTCTCTGGTTAACGTTAACTCCGGTTTCAAGAAGATAACGGAGCCGTTCAAGATCACCAGCACGAGCAGCTTCGAAAACATCCCCGGCGGGAACCTTCTTTAACGGCGTTGACGGCTTTAAATCTTCCGTTTCCAGGTCTAGATCGAGTTCTGGATCGAGTTCCCATGGCGGCCGGTTCGGTTCAGTGTTGAACCGGGAAGACATCTCGTGGAGGAGACGGAGAGCTCGAAGTTGGAATGAAGAGAAAAACAAATTATAATTATAATAATAAGAGAGTTAAATGAATGAATTAAAGAGGCGGCAAAATTTTAGTAGGCTTTATTTGGGCCCAACTGAAAACTACTGGCTTTATAAACTAAAAACATTAATGAGAAATAAATAAAATCAATTATCACAAAATTTTTATTTACCATAAAATTTTACCATCACACGAAATTTACGTCACTTTTTCGTTTCATTATTTAAACACTTCATAAAACACTAGTTACCAATTAAACAATAGAGCTTTTAAAAGAAAAAGTTTTTATAAATTTTTTAAATTTTTTAATAAAAAATGTATGTAGAATACTTTTAAAATTTTGGCAAAACCTTTTATGAGATGTATCACTTATTTTGATTTATAAAATAAAAAAAATAGCTTAAGTAATGCCAAACATAAGCATAATACTAAAGGTGGTAAACATACACCAAAAACTTATGAATTCTTCGGTAAAATTTTGCAGGACACTCCAAGGGCGTTGTTTGGCAATTGGCATTGCTTTACTAAAAATAGTTTTTAATTTTATATTTTTTATAAAATTTATATAAACTTTATTAAAATTTTACAAATATAAAAGTTTTATATAATCAATTTTATTATTATTTTTTTATATTTTAAATAAAATATTTTTAAAAAAATAGATAATTAGTTTTATTTTAAAAAATATTTTTATAAACATTTTTAAACAGCTCTTATCTATATATATAAAAAACAAGAAGAATTCTACATACACAGTTTTCTATTACCCGCAACGTTAATGACTTCAGGAACATTAAAGAAATTGTCCAATAACCCACACTGTAAACCACCCGAAAAATCTCGCAATCTTTTTTTCTTTCCATATAATAACTCATCATAACATGAGAAAAAAATTTTTAAAATTTTTAAATACCTACAAAAGAATCAACCAAACAGGATGAAGATATTAAACTGAATACAACCAGACTCCAGAAATGCTTCAGTTAAATAATAATCCATATACAGAACTTCAAAATTGAAGCAAATACATAAACGGAGCTGTTCTTGAACCTGCTTAACTCAAAACTAGCATGTTAATCGAAATGAAAAGAAGAAAAAGTAAGGAACTGAATTTCACTCTAAGTTATGTAATCTTATTTAACATTGCATGTTTTCCTCTGAAGCACTTTTCGGAGACATAATTGGTGTTCTTGTCTTTGATGCAGAGGAAGATTGGCTCATCTGTTTGATGGCCATTCTCTGCGGATATCAAAAGTGTAGTTGATCTCTAGGTAGCACTTGCCGTCATCATCAACAAACTGAGATACAATATCACAATAACTCATTAACACGAATGAATCTTAATCATATTTCGATTTAATTCTACTGCAGGAATTGATTTCTAATCAGGAAAGATACATCACTGCAAGCATCTCATAAAGGTTCACGATACGGCATGCTCAGAACAGAAAGAACAGTTCTATCATGGCAAAAATCGAGATTATTCTATGGCAAGTGGCATTATAGCAAGCATTGCAAACCAATATTCACATTGACATGCTTCATTATCTAATCATTAGTGTAAAAGGGTGTAGGTCCTGGTGTTACATAATAGTAGAGTCCCAATTTGTTATCACATAAAGTATTGTGAACAATGATCCCACCTTCTAATAATGACTTAATGAGCAGTCTAAACGGGGAATTGGAAATCCTGCGGATAACATAAATGCATGAAGGTTTCTTAAACTACTTGTGAGTTGTCATAAGAACCTTTCAAACAAAATTTAAGATTTTCTTGAAATGGAAACTGGCATATGGAGAAGACAATTTACCAACAGATCGCTTCAAAGAACATAAAAGAAACAGCTATCAGCCAAAAATTTCAAGGCCCATTAAAAAGAAGAAAGTATGAAATTCTTATTGAACTTAATATCGTTCAGAAAGCAGGATGGAAAACTAGATATGTACAAGACCCAATTAACAATCCGAATCTCAAAAAAGTAAGACCTTAACTTAAATTGGAGAGACAAACATTGTCCGTGAAGTAGTTTTTCCAATAGTTACATACCTTTGATCTTGCAGAATATGATCCTCTCGCAAAAATACCAGATGGTGTGGTGTCTTCTGGTACCTCACATGTGTAAGGCTCAGCCTGAGGGCTTAAAGTTCCAAGCATTTCCCTCGTGCTATCAACTGAAATTTGAAAGTTTAAACAAAAACATTATTTGGACACATATACACTTTACATGCAATAGCTTTTCAACACTAAAGACGGCAAATAGAAATTAGAGCACCCACCCTTCATTCCAGTCTTCCATACTGTGTTGGTATATTTCAGTCCAGATACAATGTTGTTGCTGACTGAGAATGTAAACTTTAGTTTATAACGGCTACCTTCTTTGAGTGTGAACCATAAGCCCTTGATGTTGGGGACCTCAGGAATTGGGAGGACAATATCTGGTCTACCAGGTGAGAGGATTGAAAGGCTAATGATTTTGACTTCTGGCTCCAGGTTTTCTAAATTGGAAAGCAAAATGGCAGATTCAGTGGTTTTGGTAAAGTTTCGTCATCCATTAGGCAAGGAGATATGTTCATACAATAGAAATCCAGTAGTGGTTCCCAGTTCATTTATCACTGATTTTCAAAAGCATCAATAGAAGTCAAGGCATTGACCAACATGTCCAAAAATTTTCAATGTAGGTGCAATATTCAAAACATAAACATAAAATAATGACAAGAACTACTAACAGGTACTGATGACAAAAACCTAATTTAAGATTAGATGTTGACATTAGGGTGATGGAAACAAGCCTCCAAACCTAGTATAGAGACAATTTTCAAAACTCAGGGAAAAAGAGAACTTTAGCAGAACTAAGCCATGATTGAAGAAGAAAACAATGACTAGGACATGCCACGACCGACAAGTTGATTAAGGTCATTAAAATATGACATGTTGCACTAAGAACTGAAATATTAAATGGTCTGCAAGTAACATAAATAGCAAACAAATAACTTTTCTTAAGAAGCGCAAGGTTGCCTGCAAAGTACAGAAGCATGGCATGTTCAAACGACAACGATTCATACGCAGGAACATTTATGTAAGAAAAAACTTTTAAAACAGCTTATCTAAAAATTCACATTATCAAATATTATATACGAGAAGCAGGTCATCTGGAAATGCGTCGAAATAATTTGTTGATTGAACGTATCTCAAAAGTTACAAACAACAGGTCTATAACAGTAACTTTTTAAGAAGTTGGTTTGTATCACAGTAGCAAGAACAAAAGAACTGCATCACATAAATAGAACAATAGCACAAATTCATGATTCTCCAAAGAAGAAATTATCATAACTGATCTCAAATTACCTCCAACTGAGTTCAAATCAACACCAGCCAAAAGCTGCTCCTTCCATCTCCTCAGGCTCTCATCATCCTGTCCACCAAAACACAGACAACAAAACAGAAGAGACAATCATAAGCACATATCATGATACCAGACTCTTGTAAGATATAGATCATACATCTATAAAGAGAAAGAATCCAATGCCTGCTTATACTATAAAACAAAACATCCAAACAAATCCAAGGACACAAACCTAAAAAGAACTAAAATTTTTAATGACAACAAATGTTACAAAAATAGCAAAAATTATCTCAAGAAATTGAAATTTTGTGGGGAACTGAAGAGTTAGAAAGAATCAAAGCCACACCTTGTCTTTCTCCAGTTGCTCTTTGATGCTGACGTTAGGGCCAACATCAATGTTCTTCAAACACTTGCCATCTTCATCATCCTCTTCATCTTCTGTTGCATAAAGAGAAGCTTCACTTATTTGCCTGCTAATATTATTAACACCATCATCTCCTTCATCTCCACCACCAACACCATTAATTTCTTCCTTCACTTCAATCTCTGTAGAGTCCTTTTCTTCAATCCCCATTTCCTCTGAAGGAGCTTCAACAGCAAGAGACATTACCAACCAACAAAACCAGCTTCAAATTCAACACTCAGACCGCAGGAGTAGAGCACAAAAAAGTCTCAGCTTTGCTGGGTTTTGAAAAATCTTTGGAGCTCAAATTGAAAGGAATTCAAAGATTACCCAACAATCACTAAAGTACACAAAAAAAAGTTCAAAAAGAAAGAAAGTGTTAGAAACCAAAGACAAATATGAACAACAAAAGGTTTCGAAATATGTGCAAGGATTGGATTTTAAGAATGCGGAAGCATGGGAACAAGAAGAAGAACCTCAAAGATTGAAACTTCTGTTGTTAATGGTTGCAATAACCCACAAAAAAATTGAAACTTTTTTTTGTGTTAAGTGATTCAAGAACCTGTGAAGAGAGAGAGAATGAAGAGATTTCTAGAGAGATATTATCAAAATAGTGACTCTTTTTAGCAAGAGAGGTGGGGAGAACGTGAATGTCACTTATTAGAAAGAAATGGGAAGAAGAATATTGAATGGAGAAGGAGACGGAAAGCTTCTTGACCCTTTATTTATCTTCAACTCATTTCCTTCAATTAATATTTTTCCCTAGAAGGATAATTTCTTATGTTTCCTTTTTGGGGCATATTCAATTATGAAAAACAAATTTTGCAAAATAATATTGTACAAATTTTAGAAAATAAATATATAAACAAAATATTAAGAAATGTTTGGCGTTGCTTATTTTTTAATTTTAAATTTTATTAATTTTAATTTTAAGGTTTTAATAAATCTTATAAATTTTTTACAACTTCTTTTAAAATTTTAAAAATATAACAAGAATTTATCGTAATTTATATTATTATTTATTTTATCTTTTAATGTCAGCAAATAGAACTTAAAAAAAAAAAAAAAATATTATTCATTTTAAAAATTATTTTTCATTAAGACTCTAACTATCTCCTAAAATAATTTGATGAAAGTATATGATAATCTTGATACTATGTAATGAAATTAGTAATGAAAATATATTTGATTAGTAATGAAATTAGAAAAAGTTTGAAGTTTGTGTTGTGCGCCAAAGGGTGGATTTTGAGTTTGTGCGTTTGTTTACTTTAAAATAACTTGAATTTTAAAAATTAAATTAAAAATTAAAAATATTTAATAAAAAATAAATGTGTATATTAATTTAAAATTAAATTTAAAAATTTACTTCAATAAAATTTTTTTTAAAATTTTATTATTTTATATTGAAATGAGTTTGAAAAATTAAATTAATAGTTTAGAAAACCGGCCTGTGTTTCAAACACACATAAATTTATGTTTTTTTTCAAATTTTAGCTTCTGAAAAATTTGTTTGTTTCAATTATAAAAAAATTTAGAACTCAATTTTCACGTACGAAGCTCTAACTTAATTTTTTTATTTATATACTTTTCAATATAATTATATTTTTTAATTTTTAATATATTTTTAAAAATTATTAAAATATAAATACTGAATTCTATTTTTATTTTATTTTTAAAAAAAATTATTTTTTATTTTTTATTTTTATAAAATTTAATTATGAATATTTAAAATAAGTGTCAAATATCACATAATGTAACAACGATAGGGCCACATTTACGTTTTCCTAAATAAAAGTTTAAAATAAATTCATAAAATATGAGTTATTAAAAATAAATAAATTAATATATAAAAATAATTTATATTTTATAGTAATTAGTATAAATTAATATGAAAACTTGGGCTAATAAAGTGTAAAATTAGACAGACAAAAGAGTACAAAATAAAAAAATTTCCCAAGTTTTGAGGGCAATGAACAGTTACGCATTGAACTCTAAAAGCGCGTTTACCAACACTCATAATTTTATTTTTTTAAATTTACTTTTAATATAAAATAAATAAAAAAGTTAAAATACAATTTTTTATCAAATTTTTTAAATTCATTTTTAAAACTTATTATTAATAAAAAGTTTATTTTTATTAAATATTTTTAATTTAATTTTAAATTTATTTCTTAGAAATTATACTTCCAAAGCCTAATTAAACACGCTCTAACAGTCAGTTTGCAAATTTCAAAGTTTTTTAAAGTTATGAAATTTGAAATTGAATGAGTTATAAACATAATAATAATATCCATTCATTACCAAGACAAACAAGTCTACACGGCATTCCGCTGACTCCTTTGTTCCAGTTAATTATCAACGGTTATTTATAAAGTCTGCTTTTTAAGTACTTATAAACAAATTCATAGAATAAAAAATATTTTATTATATTTTAAAATAAAAGTTTTATTTTCAAAAATAAAAATAAATAATAATAAAACTTTAAATATAACTTTTTCATAGTTTCTATATTTTTAAATGACTTTTATAAAATATTTTTTCAAAAATATTTTTAAAAATATGAATTGAAAAAGTTAAAAATATTTTTTCAAAACGTAATTTCAAACGTGGTCTATATATTTTTTTCATCTAAGAGCAATATTTTTACATAAAAAATTACTTTCAAATAATTTTATATTTTTAAAAATAATTTATTTTTTTATAAAAATACTGTGGTGTATAAAAATAATCTTTAGAACATTTTTGGAGAAAAAAGAAAGACTAAAAATTAATTTAACTTAATATGATGGCAAAAAATTTAAAAAAATTAAAAATTTTGTTAGATCTGATTTATAATCGAACAAAAATAAAAAATAAATTCATATAATTAATCTCGGGCAAGTGCAATAAACACTCAGTTTGTTAATGCTATTGTAATTTATTTTTTTATAAAATCTTTCTTTTTAAAGAAAAACATACCCTTATTCAAATAAAATATGATTTTGAGATATGCATGCTTAACTTTATAGTTACCCATTAAACTTAGGTAACCAAATAGAGATAATAATTTTTTAGAGTAGAATATTTTTATTTTTTTTGAAAAATATGTTTTATTTTTTTTATTTTTTAAAAAAATATAAAAATATATAATAATTTCTAGAGTAAAAAATTTTTTTACGTTTTTTAAATTTTTAAATAAATTTTTTAAATATTTATAAAATATTTATTAAAAATATATAATTAAAAATTAAAAAAAAAACCGTTTAGAAAATGCAACCGAAACGCCCCTTTAACTATTTGTCACAACGCTCAACTTACCCTGAGGGTGAGCATGCTTAAACAACAACCGGTTCAATTTTAAAATATATTGATTTAAACCATCGTTTAGTTTTATTTGTGATGAATTGAGTTGATAGAAAAATGAATTCTTAAGAAAGTAAATTATTTAATTCAATTTCTAGAAATAAATTTAAAATAAATATGAGAAATTGTTTTGAAAAGTTTTATTATAAAATAGAAAAGTCTCAAATGTGAGAGTTTTGATGAAAACGAATGCCATAATTAGTGCGAAACATCTGCATGTCGAAATTGAACCAGTTGGATATCCGAGTGCAATTAAGACAGATTAATCGGGCTTTCACACTAAAGCCCAAACTAATGTCCATAAAAGCCCACTAAGGCCTACATACAAGCACCCAGGTTAGAAGTTTCCAAGCCCATTGTTGTTGAGCATGTCAATGGTTTTGGACTTTCAGCGTAAAAAGTTAACAACCTGGTCAACTGTTGACCACGTCGGTCAACTCTACTACAAACTCTCTCTCTTTCTCTCTGTATAAATATGTACGCAGGTGTAGCCCAAGCTCAAGCATATTCATTGACAATGAGCGTAGAGATCCTTGACGGGGCGACGATCCGCGACTTCGTCGGAGACGAAAAAGCTTTCAACATCTCCGTCAGAGCCCTTTTCGCTACTCTCGACGCCAACGGAGACGGAATATTGTCCTTCAAAGAGATATCAAGTGAGCTGATGAGTCTGCGAGTTCTCGAAACGCATTTCGGGATCGACGGTGAGGGTCCCGGTCGCGACGAGCTGGTGAGGTTGTACGCTACGTTGTTCCGTAAGTTCGATCGCGATGGGAACGGTGCAGTCGATTTGGAAGAGTTTAAGGAGGAGATGAAGGAGATGATGCTCGCCGTAGCAGACGGGATCGGGATTGTTCCGGTGCAGATGGTACTGGAAGAAGGAAGTCTTCTGAAGAAAGCTGTCGAGAGGGAGAAGATGAAAACTATTTTCACCTAACTTTTTTTTTTTTTTTTTGTTTAAAATTTGCGAATCAACTATGCATGTACTTTTATAGTTTTCTTTCTCGTATAAGGTTTTATGTATTTGTGATTTTATAGATTATTATCGAGTCATTGATATGTAATAAATATTTTCACCAATTAATTGCATTTTAGGGTCAGTATTTTACATACTCGCATTTACAGTAAAAATTCAACTCCTATCTATTTTTTCATATTTACAACTCACTTTCTTTCGCTAAAATAAATTCTGATTCATGTTCAGCTGCAGCAAAAAATTACAAAAACTAAAAAGCCATTTTCTTATTATAAAAAACAAAAAATTTAAATTCACTTTCAATAATAATATTATAATAACTTACTTTTAACAATTAATTTTTTTAAAATTCATTTTCAGTTTAGAAAAAGCACAACAAAACTAGAAAAAACTTGCATAATTCAAATTGTCCAAATGGAAAAATAAAATCCCCTTATACAACACTTTTTAAAAAGTTTTAAAAGTGTGATAGTCATCAGAAAATTAGTAGTCGATCACGAAGCACCGTGTGCAGTCTCGTCAGTCGCAAGTGAGCAGCTTGATGATTTCTTCCCTTTTCTAATCTTCTGTTTTTTATTTGGGTTTGTAGTTGAATCGGACTCTTCTTTACTGCCATGTTCCCTCGAGTACATCTTGCATAACACCCAATCATCAAGCTACAAAAATTCATGAAAAAAATTTAAAACAAAAAACAAGACAAAACTTTAGAGAAATGATCAAAATTGAACAAGCTAATTAAGTAACCTTCATGGTTCGATTTTTAGAATCGACCGGAATCTGGTTTTCGACAATCATATACTCGTACATTTTCCAACTGGTCTTAATTCCTCGACCTTGTTTGCCATAATGAAATGATAAAGCTTTTTTCTTGCCTATTTCTTTGTCACTGGAATCCTTAATCGAAGCATCGCATCCGGTAGCTTTCCAGAATCCTTCCCTCGCCGATCGGTCTGGCCGTTTTCCTTGCGGGTACTTCCGGTTCCTTGATGTGAAGAAGAACCAGTTCCCCATTCCTGCTGTATTATACTTTGCTACACGCAACCAGAACTCAAAATAAATGTTAAACTACACTACGTCTACATGAGTTGCTATATGTGTGAATGATATGCAAAAATATTCAGTTCCTGAATATTAATAAAACTAAGACGACCAGAGGCAGTCAAATGTGCAATATCCAGCTAAATTATTTGATCCCATATAGAATCCTATCAACGGTAGCACTAAGGACGTGTTTGAAACGCTCGTAATTTTATTTTTTTTTTTGTCAGATTTTAAGTTCCGAAAAATTCATATGTTTCGATTATATAAGAAATTCAGAATTTTATTTTGACATACAGAATTTTAATTCTAATTTTTTTATTTACATATTTTTTAATATAATTATATTTTTTAATTTTCAACACACTTTTAAAAATAATTAAAATATCGAAATCTACTTTCATTTTATTTTTAAAAAAATTTTATTTTTAATTAATTTTTATTTTTATAAAATTTAATAACGTATATTTAAAATACGTCTTAAATTTGTCAAATTTGACAGTCAATGATAGATCTAAAACTGAAATCTTTGTAAAAATAAAAAAAATAACACTAAAACCAAATTACCATGCTGGACCGGATAACTTTTATCTGAGTCGGGCAAGGTCAGCATGATATGGCTAAACACTTACATGAGCTGGCCAGGTCGGGTCAGCTCAATTTATCTATATTTTTACTTTTGAATATATAAGATATTGTACGTACCGGTGAGTTCGTTAGGGTTGCTGTAGTAGAGTTCAACTTCATGGATGAGATCGGTTAGAAGTGGTTCACCGTTGATCTTCTTACGTAGAAAATAATCGATCATTTCTTCATCGGTCGGATCAAATTTTACTCCCGGTGGTAAATTGTTCCATGCAAATTCCAGTACTTTTCGCTCTTTTACTTCTTCCTCTTGCTGCTCTTTTTCTTCAATATTTTCAGTTAAAATAAATAAAATAACAAAAAAATTAAAAAATAAAAATAGATAACCATATAAATAAAATTTAATGAATTAAATTACCTATCATGATGATCTGTTGATCATGTTGCTGTGACTCTAGTTGTGTATTTTCTGGTCCAGCATCAACTAGCAAAGTTTTTGGGAAATAAATTAAAAAAAAATTAAGCAAAATTGAATTTGAAAATGAAATGTATGTAAAACTGAATATAATGTACATATATTTCTACAGATACAATAAAAAGAAAAGGAATTTTGCAAAAATAATTACCCCAAAATAAAACAAAACAAGCTTGAAAATCAAGACCAACAGAATAAATTAAAAATGAAAACATAAAATTCCTAAATGAAATTATTAATTTAAATTTTGTAAAATACAATTAGTATATTTGAGCACATGCAATGAACATATATATAATTCTACAGTGTTTCCACACAAAAAAAAAGGAAAAATGAAAACTTGAAGTAAATAAAACTTACCGATGATCATCTGCTGCTGCTGCTCTTCTTGTTGTCGTTCATGTAATTCTAGCTTCTGCAGATCTTCCGTTTCTTCTTTTTCTATATCTGATCTAATACATCCTGCATACCAACATTACAAAAAAATACCAACAAATTTATTTTAAAAACATAAATTTTCCTAAAAACTAATTAAAAAGATATGATTTTATATATGAAAATGTTTCATCTGTATAAAAAAACAAGAAGAGAAAAACGAAGCGAAGTAATTGAACTATGTTGCGGTACATACCGCTAGCAAACTCTAGAGGATCAATATTTTCATGAAGAAAATCTTCGATTTCTTCCAACGCCGACGAAGAAAAGATATCATGATGAAGAACATCAAAACCAAACTGTTTGCAGCAGTCCGTAAAAAAATCTTCAAGTTCTTTTTCTTCCTGCATTACTGCAGCAGCAGCAGCGAATACTGATCCTTCAACTTCAACATTTTCTCCATCTTCTGCTTCTGCTTCTGCTGCTGTTTCTTTCTTCATTGGCAATCAATCAACAACAACAATCAACAAAGAACTATTGAAGAAGAAAGATTAATTTGAGTCGAAGAAGACGAGAAAGATTTGTATAATATAATTATTAATGAGTAGTTTTATAATTATATAAACTCTAGTTATAATCGTTAGTAGATGACTATTATAATAAGAGATTGAACTTGTATGAACTCTAATTGAACTTTGTCAGTAGCCTGAAATTAAACTGAAAAGATATTTGATAACTGAACTGTTAGTTAAGATGTTAAAAAACAATCTTTTAGAAGCCAGGAAATTCTAACGTCTAGATTTAAATTCTGATACTCTCTCTCTCTCTTAGTTTTGTTTTTTTTTTTTTTTTTTGCAAATATAAACAAACTTAAGAGATTTACATTAAGATAAACTCTTGAAATAGACAATTAAAAACAAACACACTGATAGTTTATCAAAACAACGAGAGCTTTAAATTTAAAAAAAGTTTTTAAAGAAAACTAAAGAGCCGCAAATGTTTAAAGATTTATTTACATACATTTTCATCTGTTTCATGTTCATCAAATCCTTGAAGGGATGAATGGTGTAGTGTTGAGAAGGTATGCAGCAGCTGCAGCAGCTCCACTTCCTAGCTTCACTGGGTAACCAACAATTGAAGCTGCAGCAAAAATAATAAACAAATTTCTTTCAATTAAGCGCAACTTTTAGCTCCTGACTAAGAAAATATTTGGGAGTACTTAAAATATAAAGTATTTAAAAAGTATTTTTAGAAAATTTTTTTACTTGTTGTCTAAATAATATGTTTTAAATATTTATAAAAAATAAGCTTTATTTTTTAACTAAAAATTTAAATAAAATAGTATAAAAAATTTATTAAAAAACAAAATTAAAAAATAAAAAATAAATGAAAAGTAATTCCAAACTGCACCGAGATATTCTGCAATTTACCAGCAACTTTCTCATGTCTGTCAAATTGTTGGTGACTCCAGTCGCAGTCTCGTTGTGAACAACGTAGATGGCCTCAATATTTATGGTACCTGTCCATTGCTAGTTTCGAAGCCAAGATATCAAAGTTTGCAGCTTGATCCCAGTCACTCTCCACGACTTCCACGTCAAAGTTAAGACGCTTCTCCGATCCTGATCGATCCAGAGCAGACTGACAATTTTATTACCAGGTGATAGCGTGTTTGTCAGAGCACTCTCTCAAGCCCCGGTACCTAAAAGCAGATGTATTGCCGTTTGAATCATACGTGGTTACAATAATGAAAGCTATGACCGGAAACAAGTTATATACCAGTAGTAGGGATCAAAACAGGCGTTCCGGTTGTTGTCTTGAAGATTTTCTTGACATCCTCAAGGAGTGTCTTTGTCAATGTAGGAACAGCAGGAGAACGGTAGTCCTCATTGTTTCTGTTCATTGCCCTTAACACAGGCTCCAGGAACAAAGAGATGGTTCTGATCGGGTCCATAAACGTAATCCATCTTTCTTCTTCAGAGATTTACACTGACAACAATTCAGAAAAGAGCTTGTTTAGAAAAAAAAAATCTTGCTCAAGTCTTTTAAGAAAACCACTAAAGAGAAAATAGATTTATTTCAAAGCATAATATGTATGCAGAAGGAACTGAGCTTCCTAGAATTCTAATCTATGCATTTGCTCTTCAAACTTCGAACTAAATTTTCATATAGGCTGGTTAATTTACTGATAGAGCAATAACTTCCAAGATAACACCGCATGCTAATTAGAAAAAAGTTTCCTAAAAGAGCAACGATTTGAGATTACCTAGCAACGACCTCATGGAAGAAATAAACGAAAGAGAGAAAGCACTGAATTCAGCTTTAAAAGAGTGACCAAGATTTTCAGTAAGCAAAGAGTTTTCCACCATTTCTGTCTGTATTACTTTTGGGACTAAATTGCTCAATCAGTTACAGAAAACGGTGAAAATTTAGAGCATAAGACACCTCTGCCGAAAGTCCTCATTATGAAGTATGCAACTCCTGATCAGAATCGATCGAGACTAAACTGAAAATAATTGCTACAACGAATAATTACAGAAAACGGCGTAGTTCTTCCATAAAGCTAGAACGAATAATTGCTAAATTAGTTGCAGTTATTCAACTAAACAGGTACCTTCGATACGAATTCAATCTTACAGATCAGTATATCAATGAATAGAAACAATACCGAAACAAATCTTGCTAATCGCAAACATGAAGAAATAAAATTTTTGAATAAATAGAAAATTTACCTCAATTTTTGTTATCCAGCCACCGGGGAGCAAGTGAAGTGATAGTGTTGAGATTTTATAGGAGAAGAAACTAGAGTTTTGAAGTATGTAGCTTTATAAGTTTTTGTGACTTGTAAAAAATTTATAACGCAGAAACAAAATGGCGAAATGTTCTAAAAGAGAACGAACCTAAGAATAATGGAAAATTTTGACATCTTAGAAAGTAAATGTGACATAAGCACACTCTAACACTGCTAAGATTGAATTGCTGAACCAAGTAATTGAACTATGACCAAATCGCTAAACCGGTAAGTTAACTAGATGGAAACTAAGGGCATGTTTCAATCAAAAAGAACCCCACTTCCTCCATTTAAAATTTGAGTTTCATCACTTTATATATTTTACTTATCATTTCGAAACATCTCTTAAAACACGCCCTAAACTGGTTTATGATTTTTCGGTTGAGCAAGCTGGTTCGGTTCAGATTCTAAAACATTACTATTATGTGGCGTATACATAGATTTGAATATAATTATACAAGATATAAGATTGTGACATAATTCATGTAATGAATCCTTTCTAACGACTAACGAGATAAGCTATCCTAAGAGTATAACTGGGCTCTTTCAAAGTACTTAGATATCGGGTTATAATGGGCTTTGTAAGTCCTCAAAGCCCATTTGTAATCAGCCCATTTCGAATCCTTCGGCACTTTTCGGCCTATATCTCTCTAATACTAGCATACACCGATTTTCGTTCCAACCACCGACTTCTCACCTTTCTCAACAACCCAATCCAAAATCGCCTCTAAAATGTTAACTTATTTACATATCGTACCAATAATCTATTTCCGTAATTCGTTCAATCGCAAAACATACCCATTCGCATCCATAAAGCTGTTCCTCTCTAAACCCACGAAAGTCAATGTAATTACTACCCGTGTCACTGTAGCTTTATAATAGTTATCCCTATTTCCAAACCCATTGTTGTCATTCAAGATCTAGAGAGAGAAAGAGAGTTCTCTCAGAGACCGAAAGAGAAAGAACTCAAATTTTTTCTAGGAGAGAGAGAGAGACAGAGAGAGAATTGTCAATTATCAATTATTATTTTCGGTTTCGAAACCTGCGCGCGTGCTCGAGAGTCGAGAGCTGGAGCAGTGATGGTGACAGACCAGGAGCTAGCGAGCTGCGTGGAATCACTCTTACGTCAGCAACAACCATCGCCACTGCTGCCGGGTTCCGACGAACGTGCAGCGGCTACGGCTGCTACTGTCTCCGGCGTTCTCCGGCAACTCGAAGCGAAGCTTGGTCTCGATCTGTCTCATAAAGCTGCTTTCATTCAGAACCAGATCGACCTTCTCCTTCATCATCATCCACAAAATGACCACTTTACCCCTCAACAACAGCAGCAGCAACAGCAACATGTAATTTCCCATCAAATGGACCATTTCCCCCCTGCTCATCATCCATCGGCGTTCGCTCAGTTTCCGCGGGAGCATGAGATTGCGTTCCGGTACCCCGCGGGTATGATGGGGACAATCCAGTTCCAGCAGCAGCAGTTTATGCATCACCAGCAGCAACAGCTGGTGAGGCCAATTGTTGGACACCATGGTGGGGTCACTGTTGCCGCACCGCCGCCAAGTCAGCATCAGCCGCCACAGCAGCAGCGGCAGATTGTCAGACCTGTCACTGCTTCTGCTGCTCCGCCGAAGCAGAGGTTTGTGTGATTTCGACTGGTTGCTACTGTTAGCTACGCATTTTGATTTATGGTGACTGTATTTGGCTATAGTCTGGTTTTTAAGTTGAATTGCTTTAGATATAAACTGAATTGACATGCTAGTGCTGTAATGTGATTAGTATGATTATGTTTTCTAGTTTATGGGTGATATTCGTTAATGTTCTCATCAGTTTTGCATAATTTTCTTGATCCTCGAAAGTATGATAAATTTAGCTTGTAATGCTATAATTTAACTCCTAATCAGTTTTGTTTCAAGTTAAATTGAATTGGTACAAGCTAAACTATCATGCATCTCAGATATTGTGTTGGATAGTAATGATAGTATGATAGCTATGCGTATTATTCGTGACAATGACTGACACAACTCTCTGCTTTTAGATATTGTGTATTATTTACTAGCCCCTTTAGTAAGATTGTTTTATTCCTTTAGTGGAATAGTTACCATTTTGAATCAGAGTGTTATGATTGTGTGGAGCCATCTCTCTGTCTTACTGAATTCACTTAGTTTGTTGTCATAAAATATTTTTCTTAATAGAGCATGATCGCCTGCATGACCCATGTCTCTGTAACTTTTTTCCATTTCTTTAAAATTTACATCTGTACTCTTCATGAAATAAAATATTCTGTAGTTGAACATGGCCTGTTTGTGGTTATGCATGCAGTATTTAAGTAATGGTGTTTTTGCTATTAGCTTTATAGTTTGGAATGCGTCTTGTAATTACTACTAGCTTCACTTGTGAGTTTCAGTTGTTGCAGTTGCAGTATAAAGAAAATTTTTTCTGATGGTGCACATTTAGCTAAATCGATTCATGTAGTTGGTTGGATGATTACTTGGAGGTGTTGTGGTTGCTTTTTGTAGATAGGGGTATTGTCTAGCTTTTCACTCAGTTCGCATGTTTGTAGTGTCGTGTGTAATTAAGAAAAAGGAGGAAAGTGCGAGTCTGTAAAGTCAACCCACTTATTCAGTAGCGTCTAGGACTTTCTATAGGATAGCATCCATTTTTCCTTGCTTCACCATACTTATGGAAAATGAGAAACTTTCCTTTATTTAGAAGAAGACAAAAAGAAAATCCCTGCATCATGACTTGAAGATAATCTCTGCATTTGTCTTGCCTTTTGTTTAGCTCTGTTGCTGTCAAAAGAAGAGGTGGTCCAGGTGGCCTGAACAAGATTTGTGGTGTTTCACCTGAACTGCAGGCTATTGTTGGTGAGCCGGCAATGGCAAGAACCCAGGTAATGTTGGAAATAGGAAATTTTTAGGAAACCTAGAAGAACTATTCATTTTATCGTCCTAGCTTGTGCAGTGAAATTCTAGTACCCCATTTCAGATAGTGAAACAGTTATGGGCTTACATCCGGAATAATAATCTCCAAGATCCTAATAACAAGAGAAAGATCATCTGCAACGATCAACTGCGATTGGTTTTTGAGACTGATTGTACTGACATGTTCAAGATGAATAAGCTCTTGGCTAAGCACATTTTACCTCTCGATCAGACTAGTAAGCACTAAGCAGTTATATTAATTAATTGTCTTTTCTTCTGGTGTGTTTCAATCAGATGAAATTAATGGATGTTTCCTTTTTAAGTAGGAGATCCAGGTCCTGACACCAAAAGATTGAAGTCTGCTGAAGAAGTTGTTCCTCCACCTGCACCTGAACCTGCACCTGAACCTGAACCTGCATCTGAACCTGAACCTGAACCTGCACATGAACTTGAACCTGAACCTGCACCTGAATCTAAATTTGAGCCTGTACCTAAATTAGAGAGCAGTTCCAGCGAATACCCCATGGTTATATCTGAGGCCTTAACATGCTTTTTTGCAACTGGAGAGAAGGAGATGCTTCAGTCTGAGGCCTTGAGGCGCATTTGGCTTTACATAAAAGATAACCACTTAGAGGTTAGTTTATCTGCTCTTATAAATATTAAATTTCTATTGCTCTATCACAATATCTCCTCTAATAGGGACTTCTTCTCGGATGGTATAACATGCCACGGCAGTCATTTAAAAGAAAATAGATTATTCTTTTTTTAAAAAGCAATTGTTTTCTAGGTAATGCTTTCTGGAAGCCTTTTATGGCATGAGATGGTTTTATTATCATAGTGGCGCTCTATTCTCTAGGTTACTTCATCTTTGTAGGCAGAATATGCACAATATGCAACAAAGTTGTTGTCAATCCTAAGTGTTTAGGCAAAGTAAAAGTGAATCAATCAATTCCTCATATGAAACATGTGAGTTAGAACAATGACTGTGATGTGCTTTCATTTCTTTTGTACATTCTTCAGTTGTTTGCCTTGTGCTACTCTTGTGATAAAGGATCTTAAATTCCTTCTATATTCTGAAACTTGTTGTAGGACCCCATGAATTCGATGGTGGTGTTGTGCGACTCTAAGCTCCAAGAACTTTTTGGCTGCAAAAACTTCTCAGCTTTAGGATTATCAGACCTGTTGGCACACCATCTTTCCAAGCAGTCCTAACACAGAGGGTTTTTACTTGTTAGGCAGGTACTATACGTCTTTGATTGTTTTGATTTTCCTGAGGTACGTGTTCAACGAGGGTTCATGTGCATTTTCCCTATTCTAGATAATTTTTTATTAGAGGCATTTCACAGACTTGGTAGATTGTATGGGTGTTAGCTTCTTTTAGATAATGGATGAGTCTGTTACTTCAGCATTATGACAAGAAAACATTTTTTCTGTTGACATCATTATATTTATGCTTTGAACATATGTTTTCCAAAACAGGATCGTAAAAGTTACAGCATAAGGTTGGAATTTACATGGTAATAACAAGATATAGGTTGCATATGATGCTTAGGCCAAGGAAGCTGTTTACAAAGAATACTAAGTCCCAGTTGAGTCTATTAATCATTAGCGTCATGCAACCCGACAACGTGTGTTACTTGTGTCCACTGACATGGTTTAGAACTTATCATTGCAGCTGGCCTACGCATATCTTATTCAATCTTAAGTACTGGATTTACCTAGTCACACATAACACTCTGATATTTGTGAAAGTAAAAATTGTATTTTTTCTTCAAGTAACTCAGCAAACAATCTTAAGTAACATTTAAATTTTTTTACAAGAAATGTCATAGACTAAATTCAACGAGAAAATATTTTAATTTAAAAGGTCATAATCCTATGAATGATGTATTCCTCCAATATTTTATAGAATTTACCCAATATCTAAGCAAGTGCTGTAGTCAACCAGCTTGCTCTGAATCATGTTTCTTTCATAGACTAGTTTTCACTTTGTTTGTAATAATTTCTACTTCTTTTGGATGCAGATGTGCAGTGACAGTTCTAACTTATAACAGATACTTAATGGGAAACATCGATTGGTTCGTGGTTTTAGATAATTGTATGTTCTGTCAAGCAACTGTTGTATGTATGAGGCTGATTGTAGTTTACTCATGTGTAGTGGTAAGGGAATGGTGATAGATGATGACAAAATCCATTTTCTGCTTTGCTCTTCAGTTAACTTTACTTACTGGTGATAAAGGTAAACTGATTGGAAAAGGTGAATCCAGAAGGAGGCTCTTTTATCAGAAAATTAGTACAAACTTCGAACATTTAGATCACTTTTTTTGTGAGTTATTTGTTCAAACAGGCTGCCTTCTCTGAAAGATGCTTATGTTGTTGCAATATCTAGTCAGGTAAATTTATTATTCATCAACTACATTTTGCCTGGTACCAGTTTCATTCTTCTTTAAACATAAGCATACTATCATTTGAACCTGCTCTTATTATATGGTTATAGAAGCTGATTTAAGTTATTTTCATATATTATGATCTTGTGATTTCCTTGTCAGAATCTAATACTTCAATTTGAATAGAAAGATGGTATTTGCATATAGGTCCTCATTACTGCTATAGACCTAGGTAGGGTTCTGTTTCATACAATTGTCTTCTTCCACAGAATAAGGGTTACAAATGTTGATAGTAGGCTTAGAAGACAGTACATCAAGACAGTTTTATCCTTCCCTTTTAGATTTGGTGCAACCTTATCTAAGACAGAGTCAAGAAAAGCCAGGAGTTTCTGCAAAAAAAACGATCAAAATAGTTTAGTTGTCTTCATATAGGAATTTGGCTTTCAACTACTTGATTTTGATGGGGTGATGCTAGCATAAGCTTACCTTTTTAATCGGCTCCCAGTAGTTCATTGGATCAACTATGTCATTCCCATGCCTGTTTTGTTGATGCAACACATATAGCAAAGAATTAACTTTAATTTGGATTTCTAGTTTGTTTTTTTCTTTTGGATAACAACCTTGTTTACCTTAGAAAAACTTTGCCTTGATAGCCGTGAGTCACTTGAATGCTGTAATGTTGTCCCAGGGGTATATTAAAACCTTTCCATTCTTCAAAAAAAATTGGGAAAAGAAAAGGAAGGGTTAGTTGAGGTAATCTTACAGTCTTATTATTAAGATTGTAGGTCTTTTAGGTTTTAACACAGACCTACTAGACACTTCATGCAGAGTTCAGGTTCTTGCTCCCCGCACTTGGGTCTGATAACAATTTCTCCATGGCGCACAAGGGCAGCTAAAATAGCCGAGACAAGCTCTATAATTATCTGCAATGTGAAAAATAATCTATTGAAATTCTTCTGGGTTTTGGCAGCCTTTTTCTTGGGAGAAATATTCTTTTCTAAGTGCTAAACTTTATTAATTTCATTGCTCAGTGTGGAGTTATAGATGTTGTACCTTCTCCCCATTAAATAGATAAAGGAAAGGAAGCAGGTTGGTAAAATCCTTCGAATTCTTGAGTTCATTGGTTACAACTTCTGATAAATCATCCAAGTTCCCAGTCATAAATGCACTGAACAACTTTGAAGCTGTCTCAAAAATCACCTGATCTTGATCATTGTTGTCGGATGAGGGTAGATTGCCTTGAGCAAGGACTAATGTTGTTCTCCTAGTTAAGAAAACCTTCTTTTTTGGATTGAAAATAACTGGTTTACATGTTGATTGAAGTTTCCTGCGATTGAAATTTGGTTTTGATCTTGGCTGTATCACCTGGACATGATTTAGTTGAGAGAGGCAATGCATTTCTGGTGAACGAATTGATTAGTGATGTTTGCCGTGAATGACAGATTTGAGTTGGTGGTGTTTTTTTTGGATTATTATGGTTAGTTATGATAAGATTGTGAAGTCAAGGAAAGGAATGTACGAGTTGCAAGTAAAGAAAGCATTGGATTCATCTTCTTTCAATCTTCCTTTGTGGTAATATTGCTTCAAAAATAGGCTAGCATTTGGTTAACCAACATGGCTCTATAATTTTTCATATCTTATTTTATGTTTTATTTAAAGGTGCGTTTGGTAGTGCATACCAAAAATAATTTTTTAATTTTTTTATTACAATTTATAATATTATTTAAAAATTTATTTAAAAATTTAGATAATGTAAAAAAATTTTACGTAATGAAATTTTTATTGTATATTTTTACTTTTTATTGAAGTAAAAAATATAAAATTTATTTTAAAAAAAAAAACTTTTTATTTTAGAAAAAATTTATTTTATAAGTAATTTTAAATGCACCCAAAATCATGTTCGCTATTGATTTTATTATTTATATAGATAATCTAGTAAATACATTCTGCATGTATGGCCTTTCGATGGCTTATTATTATTTTAAAATATTTTATAAAATTTATTTAAAAATTAAAAATATAGAAAAATTTACTTTATAAATTTTTACGTTTAGTTATTTTGTTTATTTTAAGTAAAACTTTATTTTCTAAAAATTAAATATTTTTATTTTTGAGAAATTTTCTTCAAAACACTTCTAACATAATCGCATGTCAATAAGTTGTTCGATTTTGAGATCATATTGTAAATATGTTTTCTAAATTCTGCTGACACAGCGCAGATTCATGTCACATTAGGACACGTCATACTTCACACGCAATACCACGTGTAGCACCTTGAATTGCAGTCGAGTGGGCCAGTTCACCGACCAGCCCGATACGGACATCTGAAGACTTTAATTGATATATAGTAGTATAGGCCCATTGGGTTAAGTCCGGTGGGACCGATTATATGTCGTTTCCATCAAATCTTTCCAGCTTTGGTCTGGTCGCGCAAAAACACTATAATACAAAAATGCCCAGGATGATTGTTGAGCTTTTTTTTTTTATATTTAAATTTTAAGTTTTCAATAATTTATG
Organism: Acanthochlamys bracteata; assembly: GCA_019914995.1. Lineage (NCBI taxonomy): Eukaryota > Viridiplantae > Streptophyta > Magnoliopsida > Pandanales > Velloziaceae > Acanthochlamys > Acanthochlamys bracteata. The sequence continues at coordinate 495,514 of CM034145.1, forward strand.
TATTCAATTTTATAAAAAATTCAAAATTCTATTTTTATATATATAATTTTAGTTAACTTTTTTTTATATATTTTTTAATATAATTATATATTTTAATTGTTAATACATTTGTAAAATTATTAAAATATAAATACTGAATTTTATTTTTAAAAATTTTTATTTTTTAATTTTTATAAATTAAATTATGATTATTTAAAATACACTCTAAATATCACTAATGGTTAATCTAGCAAGTATTTAATACTGCAAACTTTCAAGAATCGAAACTCAGAATCAAGCGTTACGAAGAAAAAGTCTATAAGTATTCAAAAACCTCAATCAAATTAACTGAATCGAATTGATTCGGCCAATATTTCTGTTAAACTAGAATATAAACTAGTACAACGTTGCTAGTAACATGCATGAATCAACTTTAAGCAATTCAAATCAATGAATTCATATTCTTTTAAGGTCTCTTGTGCATTTCAACTGTTTTTTCATTTCATTACTTTTAAAAAGTTTTTTATAGTATTCTAATATTTAAAAATATACATAAATTTACATTACATATATTTATATTTTAAATTTCTATATTACTTTTCAATAAAAATATTTTATTTTAGATAATCTCAAATGACCCTTTAATTACATACCATTAAAAGTTGTATCACTTGTTCTTGGACAAAACACAAACAACTCACAAAAGATGGGTAAAAGGTTTCTATGCATGGTTGACAATGGCATCCACTCATTTGGCCTCACTAACAAAAATTTCAGTCCATTTCTAAGGTGGCGTTTGGCTTTCTATTTTTCCAACTGATTTTTTTAATTTTTAATTTTATATTTTTAATATATATTTTATAAATTTATTTAAAAACTTAAAAAATTAGAAAATTGTACATACTAAATTTTTTTATTATATATTTTTATTATTTTTTTATAAATAAAAAAAATTATTTTCCAAAAAATATATAAATATTTTTTATTTCAAAATAGTTTTATTTCATAATCAATTCTACAAACGCATCAGCAAATGCATGCCTATACCTTGTAGCTAATATTGGCCATTTGCATCAGGAATTTTTCCATTTCAAATGGCATATGCATGAGTTTGGTACCGCATGTTTTCAAGATTCTCTTCACCAAATAAAGTTTTGGGTAGTAAGTTACAATCAAATCCATCCAATAGCTACGTACATTTATTAGGTTTTTATGAATATTTATAAACTAAAGTTTTTTAAAAAAATAATCCAAACAAAATAATAAATATAAATAATAAAAAATCCTACGACATAATTTTTTTATATTTTTTAATTTAAAATAATTTTTATAATATTATAAAAATTTATTTAAAATATAAAATAAAAAGTTAAAATAAAAGTTATTGAAACGCACCGTAAAATGTTGTCGTAGAAAATCAATATTACTCAAGATAAACTACAGCGAATTTTTATATAGGAAAAAGTGAGGGACTTGTGGTAAAATTGTATACGCTATACAGAAGGACTTGTTTACTACTCTACCTTCAATTAGATCAGAAATTCCTTTTTCAATTAAAAAATTATTTTAAAATAATTTTGTATATTCAATTTTAAAATTTATTTTTAAAACTCACTTTCAAACAATTAAATAAGTCCAAAATTTGTGTAATGAAGTAGGATTGCGTTTTTCAAACGCTTATTTTTTATTTTTTATTATATATTTTTTAATATATATTATATAAATATTTAAAAATTTTATTTAAATATTTAAAAAATATAAAAAGATTCTACTTATTTAGTTCTTTTTATTATATATTATTATTATTTTAGAATTAAAAAAAGCTTATTTTTTAAAAAAATAAAAATATTATTTATTTTTAAAAAATTTTATTTTATAAACACTTTTAGACGTCCAATTGAATGGGTTATGAAATGTTATCTCTTGACTATTATATACAATGTGATCTTGGTACAATGAACACCAACCTGTCTTGGCTTTTTTGCATCAGAAACATATGGGCATATCATGGATCCACCTCACACTCATATGAGTTGCCAGCAAAGTTCAACAGTTTTTGTTTCAATCAGTAGCTTCCCCTCACTGTCATTGCATTTATCTCTCCAACCATGATCCTATCATGTTGCATTCAATAATAATTTTATATTATAAAATTATAACTCAGCTTTTATTTTAGGAGTTATTTGGAAGTGCTTACAATACAAAAAAATTTAAAAAATACTTATTTGAAGCTTTCAGAAAAAATAAGTTTAACTTTGTTTTATCTAAAAAAATAAAAATTATATATATATCTAAATTTTATAACGTACAATTAATTTTATTATTTAAAATTTTTTAGAATAAAATAAAAAATTGGGAATGCAATGGTGAATTGAAATGAAAAGCTTTGCAAAAAAGATCCCTCAGTACATGCAACACTCTCAGTTGGCTCACCACCTTCTATATAAAGGACCTCCACAAACCTTCAAACATTCCTTGGGGCAAAATTAAGAGAATCAAATCTTTTCTCTCTGTGTAGTGTTCATATTATTAACTTTATCGTCGAAAAAATCCATGGCAACTGCTGAGGTATATATATGTACACACAATTTCATGAAACATTTCTATATATCTTAAGTTGTTGACGTCTTTGTGTTGTTCTTGAATTTTATTGAATGATCTTTGTTATATACATGATTGTATATGTAGGTTGAGCAAGTAACAGCGGCACCGGAGAAGAATGTCCAGGAAGAACGACAGCAACAGAGTGCTCCAGCAGCTGAGCAAATCGTGAACGAATCATCAACAGCAGTGGAAGAACAGCGGCAGCAACAACAACAGCAAGATGATGAAGGTGTAAAAGAAGCCAACCAAGAACAAGAACAACCTGCAGAGGAGGAACACCGAAAGACAGATGAGCCAACTACTGCAGTTGAAGTAGCTCATCAAACTGAAACAAAAGAAGATCAACAACCTCAGTCACCGCCGGCAGCCGTAGAAACAGTCTCCGAAGCTACTGAAACACCAATCCAAGAGCAAGCACCCACAGAGACAGATGGCGCGCAAGAAGCACCGAAACAGCAACCACCTGCAGCAACAGCAATAGCAGAAGAAGCATCTGAAGAACCGAAAGAAGCCGATGAAAAACCTACCAAAGTTCCGGTAGGAGACGCCGAGAAAAAGGAAGTGGCAATGGAAGAAGAACCAAAGCCTACAGAAGCATTCACAGATCAGAAAACTAATGCAGAAGATGTGAAGGATGCTGAAGCTGTTTCAGAGACTGCGACTGCTCCAGCTGCGGAAGAGGCGCCGGCAACGAAGGAGGAAGCAACCAAGGAAGAAGAACCGGCAGCAGCTTCCGAAGGAGTTGAGAAGAGTGAGTGAGTGAATTATTACTTAAGTTCGAGTGTTTATGGTTTATTTGTAGCATAATAATTGAGATCTGTTACGTGTTTAAGAGAGTTCGGTTTAATGTTTAATTAATGAATTATGTATGAATTTATGTACCTTAATAATCTTAATATGTATGTATTGGTGTTGTGTATGAGTGATATTATTTATTTTCTTTGTGTGTATGTCTCCAAAATTTTATCCTACATTTTCAAACGTCCATATTTTAGACAGTGTATCCTATTACGTACCTCTAAACAATAAAAAATAATTAAAAAAATATTTAAGAGATATTTAGAAGTGTTTAACAAAACATTGAATTATTGCATAACAAAATATTATATAGAACATTATTATGTAAGTTTTATTATATCTGAGAATTTGCTCAGCTTGCGAATAAAGATTTATTTTAAATACACGGAATTACATTTTTTCTTTTTAGATTTTAAACTTGGTCAATTCATATATTTCAATTTGTGATTTCGAACTTCACTTGTATTTTTACACTAAATTCTACTTCTATTAAAATTTAATTTTAAACTTTATTTCACGAAATTCAAATGTCACTTCAAATTCTAATTTTATCGAATTTTACTTCTTATCAAATTTTATTTGACGAAATTTAGTTTTACAAAACTCAGTTATGATTACAATTTGAAGCACGCCCTAAGTTGCCATGAAAATACTTCCAATTAGATTTAAGACCACATTGTTTTTAATCAAGTTTTAAGACACTACTACAAATCAACTCTTAGTAAAAAAATAATACAACTTAACATTCAGTCGGATTTAGTCGGCAACAACCAATCGGCTGCTCAGAGATCTTTACATACATTTGTGTTTAATTTGTAGGTTGAAGCACCTGCTCAAGAGCAACAACCGGAAGAAGCTGCTCCGGCGACAACCGTAGAAGAAGCATCTGCTCAAGAACAAATATCGGAAGAAGCTCCGGCGACAACCGCAGAAGAAGCTAGCACCTGCTGATCACGGACAACGTTTACCAGAAACAACTGAATTACCAGCAGCACTTGAGGCTCCTTTACCGGAAACAACTGAATTACCGCAGTGCTTGCTGCAGGTGGTGATGATGATGAAGAGGGTACACCTGTAAATACGGCCGCCATAATATTCAGAAGGCACCCCCTCTGAATGAAGACTTGCTTTTATTGTTATTGCCTTGAGATATATTAAAAGGAGTACGCATAGTTTTATGGATAACTAATTATGTAATATTTGAAAGTAATTTTAACTTTTTTATTCTATTTTTTAATTTATATTTTAATAAAATTTTTATATATTTTACAGATTTTTAGAAAAAATAAAAAATTATACATCATAAAATTTTATTATTATTTATTTTTAGTATATTTTAGTAAAAATAAAACTTATTTTAAAAATACTTTCAAATATCTCCTAAATTGCATATTGAAGAGAGTAAGGATGTGTTTAGCTTTGCTTTTCAAACACCTTCAATTTTCTATTTCATATTATTTTTTAAGAAAATTTTTGTAATATTTACAAATTTATTATAATTAAAAAGAATAGGAAAATTTTAACATTGTAAGTTCTTATTATTAAATTTTTTTATTTTTTATAAAATAAAAATATTTTTTGTTTTATAAAAATTTTATTTTATAATTACTTCCAAACATTAACTTAGGTGTCCTGAGTGTTTAATTAATTAATTATATGTGCATGTACCTTTTCAGCTTTTCTAAGGTGTATGATGTTGTTGTATTATCAGTGTTTCTTAAAATAAAATTTTGCATGCTCATCTCAATATTGGGCCTAATTGAGTAAGTAGATTTGTACTACCATATTGGGCTTAGCCCTGATAGGCCCAACCCAGTCCATTAGTTGAATTTGACATGTTAACAATTTTCATAACAAAGCAAAACTTAATTAACTGAGAGAAAAAACACAGTAATTTTCACCTACAAAAATATGTTAAATCACAACCGTCCGATCAAAATTAAAGAAAAATATTAAGATAGAAAGAGTGAATATATCTTTTTTCATATATTTAACCTGAATGGCTTAACATTCATTCATATATACTAAATATTCTTCTTGCATTACCCATTAATTTATTGAGGATGAAAAAAAAAGTTACACAAATTTATAAAAGAAAAAGGAATAAAATTTATTTAACAGAGAGTTTCTTCCATTTCGCTCCATCTCGAACGTATAATTCCTTCGGTCCTTTAAATCGCATCACACACTCGTCTCGACAATTCTGATGATCTCTAACATAAGAATACACCGTTGGAGTTCCGATTCTGAAGGCGAGGAACTGAGCCTCGCCTTTTATCACCGGTTTCAACCAGCACCGGGAATCTTTCGTCGGCGGTTCGAAGACAATGGTTTCATTGAACTTGACGGTTACCCGCGGCGACACAGCGTTACCGCTGCAGCAAATAAGTCGCCATTCATAATCCGTGCATTCGTTGTGCAGCACAACACGATCGCCGGCACTGAAATTGAGTCTTGCTAACAGCATCATCACGGTCATCGCAGTCAAGATGAGATTTTTGTTGAAGGAATCCATGGTTGGATATTTTTCAAGTAATTTTCAGAATTTTGTATTTCGTTCTATTTATAAGGCTTGTAAAATATTTTGGAGTAACAGTTCTTCTAAGATCATATTAATGGTGTTTTCATTAATTTGTATTGGGGTTTCAAAAAATATTTATCTTTGTTAAACTGCTGTCTTAAATTGACACGTTATAATTAATTAATTAAAACCTGTAAGTTCAAAGAGAGGAGTGTGTAGTTTTTGTCAAACTTGTTCAAACAGAATAATATAATTAATGGAGTTGGAAAGAAATAGAGCAAGCCAAGCTTAGTTTTGGCTGTTTTCTAACCAAGAAAAATTTGTTTTTTTATTGGAAAGAACAGACCAAACCAAAAACAGGTAACAATTAATCGTGTCGTCGGTTTACTTCAGTCAGATATAGTACGTGTTTCAATATCCGCAATTCTTTTTTTTATTAAACTTTAAATTTTAAATAATTTATATATTTTAATTATAAAAAATTCAAATTTTATTTTTATATAAGGAATTTTAATTTTTAAATTTTTTATTTACACACTTTTTAATATAATTATATTTTTTAATTTTAATATATTTTTAAAAATTATTAAAACATAAATACTAAATTCTATTTTTATTTTATTTTTTAAAAAATTTTACTTCCTACTTTCTAATTTTATGAAATTTAATTATGATCATTTAAAACGGCTCATATTTAAACTCAAATTTTTTAAAATATTTTTAGTATAGAATAAATTAAAATTAATGTATGTAATACAAAAAATTAATTTTTGCAATTGTTCTAGGCCATTACTGCATGTATTTTTACAAAATTTATATATATTTTTTCACAATACGAAAAATTTGTGCATTTAAAATTATTTTTTATTTTTAATAAATTTATATATTATTTTGCAAAATTTTTAATAAGTTTAAAAAATAAAAATTCGTTTTCTAAATATATTTAAAATTTTTTTATTTCAGAAAAAAATTCTTTTTTCAAAGTAATTCCCCAACATCCCCAACCAAGCAATACTAACAAAGGATAGTATGATATCTTTCTTCTACCTATACGTAAATTGCATAGCGCATGCTGTCACGTACCATAAGGTAATCCATCTCCGAAGCCCTCGGTAGTTCGCCGGAGACCCATAAATCATCTCCGGTACGGCAAACGAAGCAAGACATCGCCGAAAAAGGCGCGCGAAAGACCGATACCAGATCTAGCATCGGGCTGGCAGCAGCATCCATACCATCTCTGTTATTGTTAGTAATGTTTTCCTCTCGAGAACTGATTCCGAGACTCTCATCGGCAACTTTGCATGAGTTTTTCCTTAAACTCCGTCTCACCGCCGTCAATAGCCGCCACATCTCCGGCGAAGAAGTAGAAGAAGAAGAACAACAAAGAGTGCTTGTGTATCAATTGCTAGCTACTACTCTTAGTTTTGCTCTCTTTCTTTGTTTGATACAATGGTTTTAGAGACGAGCGTTCGTTGAGTTGTTAAAGTGGAGTCCCTCTAGTTAGGGAGCGGGGTTAAAACTACGGTTAATTAACTCAAGTATAAAGTTAAAGTTAGCGGGTAGTGGTAATCGATTGTTAAATATAACTTTTTAGTTATACTTAAAAAATTGAGGCAATTATTTATATGAACACTTTATTTTTTAACTTTATTTGTAAAATACCGGCAAGATAATTCTTAATTGCAAATAACACAAAATTCTTACAAACTTAGAACATATTTTAGGGTTTGTTTTAAACGTCCCCTCTAATATTCTCTATAAATTTTAGAATTTTAAAATATTTATATATTTTTAAATTATTTTTGAGTTAAGAACTGTATTTTTATTTTACTATTTAGAAATTCAATGATTTACTCTTTTAAGAATTTTTTTGTTAAAACTCGAAATAAAAGTGACTTTTAACTAAATAACATCGATTAAGCGTAATTTTGCTCTTAAAGGGTGTTTCAAATATTCGTAGCTGAGTTTCGCAAAAATAAAAAATAAGAATTAGAGTTTTTTAAAAAATAAAGTGAAAATAGAGTTCAGTATTTATGTTTCAATAAATTGTAAAAATATGTTAAAAATTAAAAAATATAATAGTATTAGAAAACGTGCAAATAAAAAGATTAGAATTGAAGTTTCCTATGTTAAAGTAGAGTTTTAAATTTTTTTTGTAATTGAAATATATAAATTATTCGGAACTTAAAATTTGATAAAAAAATTAGAATTACGGACGTCTGAAACATTAAAGTATTTTACTTTCATTTGCATCTATGTGATTTTTGAAGTTTAAATTTTTTCCATTATGATAATAGCGCGTGTTAGAAGGCCTAACACGTAAACACAGTGATAAAACACATCATTACCCAAACTTTAACACCTAAATCATACAAATCTTAAAATAATTAATTAACTAATCCGAAAACCACTCAACTGGAACTCACTTCTTTTTATCAGATTTTAAACTCAAACTTAATTTCTGTGTTTCAATTTTATTTTGAATTTATCAAACTCTTTAATTCAGCTTTCTTATTTAAACTTAATTTTACCGAACTCATTTTCATAAAATTTAATTTTTATAAATAAAATACGCTTTTGTGTAGGTGAGTTAGAAAATAATGTGCAGTATAATTTTAATAATTTGGATTATTATTTCGATGTAATTAGTAGCATTGACTAATACTTTAACTAACTTTTTACTATGATTTGAACAGATAATTAAGTTAATTATTTTGATAATTTTTTAATTTTATTGTTAGGATAAAAATATCAAAATGTATTTAAAGAAGAGTGATTAATAATTTTGTTTTTGGTTTTAAGAAGTGATACCAAAATTCCATTAATTAATTATATTTTAGGCAACTTGCAAGTTCTTATTATTATTTATTTTGTTAGTGACTTACAACTTATTTTCCACTTAAATTGCAACTTAAAATTCATTGAGCATCACAAAAATGCATCAATTATTATGGATTGTTGAAAAAACATCTTTTCTGCAAAGTCAAACCACTCAATATATACCAAGGTCAAGTTAGCACTAGCTCAAGTGATAAATTAGCAATAATCTAATGTGCTGTTGAAATTAATTTTCATTCATTTTTTATATTAATTTTTTATTTATAATATTTCTAAAATTTAAATATATAAAAAATATTTAGTCGTAAAATTTTATTATTATTTATTATTTTTTAAAAAATAAAATTATAAAGTTTATATTAAAACATTTTTTGTTCTAAATTTTTTTTTTTTTTCAAAAGACATCCCCTAGTGCTTATCGCAACTTTATGTATTTTGACCTCTAGAAGTTCTCCGATTTGGGCAAAATATTCTGTTCATGTGACTTCCAATTTGGCAAAATTCAAACTTTGAAGTTTAAGAATTTTGTGCATTAGAATCAATTTAATTTTTTAGGTATGAAAAAAGTTATTGTTCGAGTTTATCCATATTTTGTTTTTCTAGATAATCCAAAAAGTTTCAGTAATACTATTTTTCTAAAAATATAAACAAGAATACTACACACGAACTCTATATGTGAATTATTTTCTACAGTTGATCCCAAATTCGAATAAAACAACATTATTATGATTAAAAACATAATTTTTTTGCTTGAAAATAACTTTCTGAAATATAAAATTTTAAAAGTAATCTTTTAGTCTAGAAAAAAACATATGCACCAAATAAATAAGAAAAGCATATAGTTAAGTAGCTTGTAGAAGCTCTTAGATTAAAACCATTATGTTTTAATTAGTATTTGTTTGATTCTAAAGTTTTTGTTAAGTAATGATTAATGTCCAACTTCATTTTCTAGCTTGTCCAATGGAGAAGAACCCTAAACCTTTAGGTTAGCATTATCCTTTTTATTATTGATTAGCAGGTTTTGATTAAGACCCAAAAATTTTTAACGTCCATGAAATGAAAGATGTTTTCTTCTTTTTTGTAGTGGAAATAAAGAGCAAATTAAATTGGGGTATCTCTTTTCTTTCCATTTATATCTAAATTAGTAAATCTTCTAAGTTCTGTTTTTTTTTTAGCAACGCCAGTTTTTCAGTTCATCAGCATTAGAAAGTAGCTAAGGACGTGGTTCAATTACATAAACAGAGTTTTGCAAAAGCAAATTTACTAGAAGCGAAATTAAATGAAAATCAGAACGGTAATTAAAACATATAGAAGAAAATTTAAAATTAAATTTTGATTTAAATAAAATTAAAAGTAAAATTCAAAATGATAATTGTAAAATATAAATAATGGTATTCAAAATTCAAAATGACTGCATCGCAATTTTCCGCAATTATCATAGAATTGTTCCCCCTTCTTCTATCTCAGAGCTTGTTGTATTGAAAAAAATGAAAAGTATTCGAACAGAAGATTACATGAAATTTTATGGAGGAAAATTGATAATGGAGCTATGTATAAGATTGATTGTGTACCAAGATGAACAAGCTACAAATAAGTCCTGCTCTCAACAGCAGATTGGATTCGGTTTATGAACTCATCAACGGCCATGCTTCCTAGCTCACCGCTGGAGCGAGACCTGATAGTGATGGTTTCAGTTTCGACTTCTTTCGGACCCACAACGGCCATCAAGGGTACCTTCTGCTTCTCTGCATTTCTTATAAGCTTTGGAAGGCGTTCACCTTGGCAAAGCTCAGCTCGGATGCCAGCAGATTTCAGTGTAGAAACTACCTTGCTGCAGTACTCAATCTGAAAGGAGCAGAAAATAATTATACATTCACACACACGTGAAGAACAAATTTCCTAGAATTGTAGAAATAAAAGACCATGCTGCAGAAATAAGATGAAATTCGAATGACATACCTCAGTATCAGTGACAGGAAGGACACGAGCTTGGACTGGAGAAAGCCATAGTGGGAAATCACCTGCGTAGTGCTCGATAAGAACACCAAAAAAACGTTCTAAAGAGCCTAAAATAGCCCTATGAATCATTATAGGCTGATGTTTCTCAGAGTTCGAGTCTACATAAGTTATATTGAACCTCTGTGGCAAATTAAAATCAACCTGCAAAGAAGAAAAAAACTGATACAAAGTTATCCAGAGTTGAGGAGTTAAGGACCACTTCAATAGATTAAGATGAAACTGAACGCTTGCCTGGACGGTTGAGCATTGCCATTTCCTCCCAAGAGCATCTTGTATTTTAAGATCAATCTTTGGACCATAGAAAGCACCACCACCTTCATCAGTGTGATAACTCCAACCTTTATCATTCAAAGCTTCTCTTAAGGCCTCTGTTGCTCTCTCCCATATATCATCACTGCCAACAGCCTTTTCTGGCCTAGTCGAAAGGTTGACTTCATATTTCGTAAATCCAAATTGTAACAGAATCTCCTCAGTTAGGTCAAGAACACCTCTGATTTCATCTTTTATTTGATTTTCCAAACAGAAGATGTGTGCATCATCCTGCATATATAAAAACTAAATGTTAAGATCTGTCCAACATCCAATACAAACTGAATGTTAAGAATGACAGTACCTGCGTAAATCCTCGAACACGAAACAGCCCATGCAAGCTACCAGAGAGTTCATATCTGTATACTGTTCCAAGTTCAGCCACTCTGATAGGAAAATCCCTGTATGAATGTAGCTTCCGTTTATAGACCAAAATGTGGTACGGACAATTCATTGGACGAACTTGGTAAAGTTCATCTTCGACATCCATCTGGTTATACATATTCTCTTTATAGAAGTCTGCATGGCCACTAATCTTCCACAGATCAGCTTTTGCTACATGTGGTGTATAGAGAAGCTCATAACTGTGTTTCATGTGTAGCTTCTTCCAAGAATCTTCAATCAGGTGCCTAACTATAGCACCCTTTGGATGCCAGAAAACAAGGCCACCACCAGCTTCATCCTGCTTTGAAGCACAAATGTCATTAATAATATCACATGGCAATGGGACTGAACGATATTGTGCAAGACTGTTTAGATGAAAAACAGAAAAATATGCAGTCCAAATCAAGATCATGACATGGTGTACCTGTATAGAGAATAGATCAAGATCCTGACCAAGGCGCCTATGATCACGACGCTTTGCTTCCTCCTTAAAGTGAAGATATGCTTTTAACTGTTTTTCAGTTTCCCATGCTGTTCCATAGATCCTCTGAAGCATTTGTCTTCTTACATCTCCTCTCCAATATGCACCAGCAACAGATTCAAGTTCAATAGCCTTCTTGTTTATGCGTCCAGTTGAATCAACATGCGGCCCAGCACAAAGGTCCCACCATTCATTTCCTGGATAGTTCAATAATCAACACATGATATATCTTGAAATATGATAATTAGATAGTTATTTGAAAGAGCCATGAAGCTAAAAGGAACTTTACCGATGTGGTATATAGTAATAGGATCTTCTTTGATGCTTTCCAAAATTTCCATCTTGTACGGCTCATTCACAGCCATAATTCTTCTCTTAGCCTCATCTCGCGAGATTTCCTCTCTTATCAGTGGCAAATTACGGCTGATTATACGATCCTACAGATTATGCAAGAAGTAGAGTTCTTGCCATGAAACAATATTCTCCAGGTCTACAAATTACCACATTGCTAGGCATTAAGAACTGCATATTAATTTCATTTCCATCTACTCACCATTTCCTTTTTTATTTTCTTCAGATCTTTATCAGTCAAAGCTCCCATGTCAAAATCATAATAGAATCCATTCTCTATCCATGGTCCTATAGTCACTTTCGCATCCGGGAAGAGCTTTTGCACAGCCATAGCCATTACATGTGCACACTGCACATGACCAAAAAAACAAAAGTTCCCTTATTCACAAAATCACTTCCCAGAATTGAGTACTAAGGCAAATGCCACGCCACATTCTTTGCATAAAAAAAATTTCAAAAAATAAATCCAAATTCACGGCAAATTTAAACTCTATGCATACATGAAACCAAACTGATGCAAAGTTTTGAACTTTATATGAACAAATTGCAAACATAACATATGAACAGTAGCAAAACAGTCCCAGAACCTTCCTCAATTAAAATTGTTCCCACAGGTTAAAATATAATAGAATAATTACAAGACAAAAAAGTAAAAGAAACTACCGTGTGGCGAATCTGAAGCAAGTTCTCCGACGACTCGTTGGTCGGCAAAACAACCACCTCTTCCTCTTCGTCTACCTCCGTCTTCGATATTACCATTTTACCCTTCGTTTGACAAATCACATCTACGATCTTATTCGCCTTCTCCTCCTCTTCCACGGCGGAGGCGGTAGAACTGAGCTGTGCTCTAGGAGGAAGTTTGAAGATTCTCCGGCGAAGTGGTGCTTTGAAATTTTTTCCGCTTGGAGATTGAGTGAAGGAGAGAGAAGGAGTGATTGTTTGGGGAGAGAAGAGAAGGAGAGCTCGTGACATCGCTGCGTCCGCCATTGCTGGTCCGCTTCTGCTCTGCAGAGCTCTCAGAGATTACTTTTATCTTTTTTTATTTCCTTTAAGACTTCGTTTTAATTTGATTTTGAGTCGATTTGATTGATTTGTGGTGTATGAAGGTGGCGCGTAGTTGAAGATAGTAGAATTGAAAAACTTGTGGCCCATAACTATGTTGGGCCTTATTAACATGTATAATGGGCTGGACTTAACAGACCCTCGGATAAATTAATCAAGAACTGGAACTAAAAAAAAAAGAAATCACCTTGAATCAAAATCAAAACACAGTGAATACGTTTACAAAATTTTTGTCAGAAGGGCGCAAAATCTACAACCGCAGACGAAGAAGAAGACCTGAATATCTGAGGAGCATGCCGGGACAACTCAACCTTCATCATCTCCAACTCATTCGCGACGTCGATCATCGTCGGCCGGAGCGAAGGATTGCTCTCAGTACAAATAATCCCTAACTCCATGAGTTCGATCATTACATCTTTAACCAAACCTCTGTAGAAATAATACCTGTCTTCTTCTTCTTCTACATCTACGATAATCCTTGCATGAGCAAGTAGGGTTTCTATTTTGTGAGGGTAATGGTTTTTTACCCATTCATGCAACGTTGATCCTTCATGGAAGATAACGTCCGTCGGTCTCGTTCCGGTGACCATCTCTAACACCAGAACTCCGAAACTGTAGACGTCTCCTTGCGTCGACGGATGCCCTCCTAATCCATATTCTGCATCGTTCAGTGACAAATTTAGAGTATCGAAAGAAACCCATTGAAGGAAACGAAATGGATATACACGTACGTACGTACCTGGTGCAATGTAGCCAACTGATCCATGCAGAAGCCCAGTAGTAGAAATGTAGGGAGATAAATCAGGGCCGTCTTTGTTATCTTCGCCGGTGACACTCTTCGCGAGCCTCGAGATTCCGAAATCGGAGACGACTGCTGTCATGTCTTCGTCGAGAAGAACGTTGCTCGGCTTGAGATCACAGTGAATGACTCTCACCGGAGAGTAGTGATGCAAGTAAGCCATGCCCTCTGCTATGTCGCTGATGATGTTCACGATTTGAAATAAACTGAGACCATTGCCGATGCCTGATTCTTCATCGCCGGTTGGATATAAGTGACTTTCGAGGCTACCGTTCGGCATTAACGGAAGAACTAACGCTTTAAAATCCGGCCGGCTGCAAGTTGTAATGATCCTGATCAAGTTTCTGTGCCTAGTTCTCTTCAAAACTTCACACTCTATCTTGAAGCTTTTCAAATCATCTTGTCCTGCACCGCCACCGCCGCCACTGTTGATTCTCGAACTTCTCAAAACTTTCACGGCGATTCTAGTGTTATCTTTAAGAATACCTTCATAAACATGCCCGAATCTGCCGGAACCGATAAGGTTGAACTCCGAGAAGCCGCTGGTGGCTTCGACGAGTTGCCTGTACGATATTCTTCGGTACTCTGTTTTCTCATTCGCTTCTTCTTCTTTTTCGCTACGGCGAAATAGTAGCGGCGATGTCCATGAGACTCTTCTTGTTCCAACCAGAAAAACGTAAATGCACAATGAGGAACCGATCGCTACCAACGTGAGAATCATCGGTAAGGTCATAAACCGATGAGCTAAATTGGGACCACAAGGTCGCCGGATTCCGGCAACTGTGCCGCACAAGTTTGGGTTGCCAATAAAAGATTCAGGCGACAGTCTGGCGAAGATGCCGGTTCCCGGTATCACGCCGGTGAACTCGTTGTAGGACAAGTTCAACTGCTTGAGCGACGTCGACGACTGAACGGATTCCGGGATGCTTCCCTGCAACCTGTTCGACGACAAATCTAGAACTGAAAGATACGGCAACCCTCCGACAGCACTAGGAAGGAAACCTTCGAAGAGATTATTGGATAAGTTGAGGTACTCAAGCTCCACACAGCTTCCCAACTGCGGCGGAATTGGGCCGGAAAACTTGTTCGACGAAAGATCGAGGGCGAGGATCATTTCCATCTTGCTCAACTGCAGCGGCAACGGGCCTTCGAGAAGATTGTTAGATAGGTTTAAGTATTTGTTCAAGTTGCTGAGTGCGGCGACGTCTGCCGGAATCTTACCGGATATCCGGTTATGCGAAAGATCTAATACCTCCAAGGTTGCGCATCTTCCGAGAGTCGCCGGAATTCCACCGGTGAGATTGTTGTTGTGAAGAATTAAGCTTCTGAGCTGAGATAGATTGCATAAAGATTCTGGGACCGAACCGGAGAACATGTTTCTTGAGAAATCGAGAAGACCCAAGCGAGTGTTTTCGCCGAGGCTCGCCGGAATATCACCAGAGAGCTTGTTGTTCGATAAAAAAAGCCTTTCTAGTTGCCGTAACCGGGATATATCCGGCGGAATCGATCCGTTCAAGTTGTTGTTTGACAAGTTCAGGTAGGTAAGGTTCAGAAGGTTCGAAATGTTCGGCGGAATTGGACCAGAAATGGCGTTGTCTTCTAGGTGAAGTTGAACTAGACTCGACAAATCGCCGATGGACGTAGGAATTTGTCCACCGAGATTCATTCCGGCTAGTTCGATTTCTTTCAAGTAGGAGCAATTCTTTAGTGAAGTGAAGAATGGGCTGAGGTTGGTGTTGGATTCATGGCTAGTGAAGTTGTTGTAGGACAAGTGTAGTGACTCGAGCAATGGCATCTTGTCGAAGATCACCGGTAAATCTCCGGCGAGGTAATTCAACTCTATATCGATCCATCTAAGTTTCGATGCTTTCGATAAAGATACCGGAATAGAACCTTTCAAATTGTTCGACCAGAGATTGATATACATGAGATCGTCTAACCGGCAATCATTACCCATCGCCAGAATCTCTCCGGTCAATGAATTGTTCGACAATTCGATGTACTTCATGGAAGTGTTGCAGATCAACGATTCCGGTATCGCTCCCGTCAACTGGTTCCCTCCCAAATCAAGGTAGTAAATCGATCCAAGAAAACCCATCTCCTCCGGTATTATCCCGTGAAGAAAGTTCGACCCCAAACTTAACTCCGTCAAGCTGTAAAGATAACCGATCTCTTTCGGGATTTCTCCCACTAACGAATTCTCAGAAAGGTCTAGCACCGAAAGAAACGAAAGGTTAGAGATAGCCGGAGAAATAACGCCTTCTAAACCTTTCTGGCTGAGATTCAACTTCGCAACCCGCTCGTTCGCGTTACATTCGATGCCCGTCCAGTTGCAGTGGTGAACACTAGAAGAAGAACTCCAATCGGATAACGTGTTGTTAGGATCGGCAACGATGGCTGATCGGAAAGCGAGCAAAGCTTCCTTGTCCAGGGACGCATCGCCGGAGCAGTTTCCGGTGAAGAGAATGATGATAAAACTTAATAAGGTAGACAAGATCATGTTGGCTGATGGGGAGATTGTTGAGAATGGTAATCGTAATAGTGGAGTTGCTCTCCGCAGAAGGATTGGTTTTTTTTAAAGAGAATGGAAAGGGAAAAAAAAGTTTTTTGTAAACAGGTTTGGCGGGAACCTGCCTAACTGCCGTTGAAAGTAATCGGTTCTCTCTCTTTTTTTTTGGCGCCAAAGTTATTTTTATTATTTAGAAAATTTTTTACCTTTTAAAAAATTATTATTAAATAGTTTTTTAAAATATACTTATAAAAAATAAGTTAAAAAAATGAGTTAAGTTGTTATATTTAACTATATTTAAAAATGAATATAATTTGTTTATATTTAATTGTATTAAAATAAGTTGAAATAAAAAAATTTTAATCAAAAAATAAAATTAATGGACAACTAAAGATACTTCAATAATTAATGAATAAAAAAAGAAATCTCGCCAAACTTGATATCCATCCGTTTCCAAAATTTTAATTTCTTGAATGATCTCATACAGACTCAACCAAGCATTACCCAAAAACATAAAGTCCTAGTGCGTTCACTCCATTACCAAATTAAAATGTTTAAAATGTTAATAAAAATCGATAATGGTTGATTATTGTAGATTACCACCATCCTTAAACACAATCTAACAGGCGTGCATTTTGCACTAAAGCACCTTTTTAACATGTTAATGACATAATCAACCGCATTACGCGACTAAAAAGAACTTACTTTTAATAAAATAACTCTAACAAATATCATTGTTAGCTTATGTTTGTTAATTATTAATTACATTAGTTGATACGATATCTTAGTGTAGCATATAAGAGATCAACATAGTTTGGTGAAGATTTAGGCTGCGTTTGGGATGTCCAAACTCTACTTTTAAATTTTTTTTATTTTATATTTTTTAATACATATTTTATAAATATTTAAAAAATTTATATAGTATAAAAAAATTTTACGTAATAAAATTTTTTATTATATATTTTATTATTTTTAAAAATAAAAAAATAAAATTTATTTTAAAAAAATAAAAAATATTTTTTATTTAAAATTTTTTTATTTCATAATAATTCTAAACGCACCCTTATATCTTATATCATATGGGCTTAGAGGGACGGCGGCAGGTCGGCGACGTTACCTTTACTTGTGGCTTACACATAGACTATAGGCGCATTTTTGGCATTATTTATCCACTACTTCTCCAAATGTATTTTAACTTTGTTCATTTCTTAATAAAATTTTCACAATATTTAAAATTTTTAAAAATTTATAATATAATAAATAAATTATAGCTTATAAATTATATATATATGATTTTATTTTATTTTTAGGTTAAAAAAATTCTATTTCTGAAAAGTCCTAAATAAGGCGTTTTTAAATGAACTTTTTAAAATGTGTTTGAAAAATATTTTTTAATACGAAAAAGATTATTGTCGTATTTTGATAAAAACTCTACTATTTTTATTTTAAAATAATAATAACAATAAATAAATAAATCATTACGTAAATTTTTTTATATATTTTAAATATTTAAATAAATTTTATAGAATATTATAAAATTTTATTAAAAAATATAAAATAAAAAATTTTAAAGTTGATTTTTTTAAACGCATTGCCACACGATCCCTTAATTAGTCCAAGCACTCTCAAAAAGACCCCAACCCTAGGTTACAAAATTAATTTTTCGCACCCGAAATTAATTTTTAATTTCAGGTAATTTTTTATAATTTTTTGCAATATTTGACTATGTATAACTCCTCCAAAAAATTATTTTTTAAAAGATTACCTCCTGTAAAAATAATACACTCTATAAACATATATGAAAAATGAAGAACTTGGACAATCTGTACATTGTTAGTCTACTATTCCTTTCTTGCTTTGCCACTTCTTTCCCCTTTTGCTGTGCTTTACATGCATGTATCAGTCCACCGTTTTGGCAACTATAAACAACTTCACAAGATAACACCTTTAATGCAGGTGTAGCATGCCCGTAATAAGCTACTAAAATAAGACTTATAACATAAAAACACAAGCACAGGAGCAGGGACTTACAGTGCCTTTCAATAAAACCTCTGATAGAGATAGCATGACATAAACAGACTTCCCGTCTCGGAAATAACCAGACAGCATCAGATGAAAAACATCTCATCTGGAAATATAGATCTTTTACAAGGAGGTACTCTTAAGAATAACCAGCACACAACATTCTCCAGTTGGACAACTCAGCAACCAGTTCTGTTACAAAAACAAGAAGGATTGCATCATGACCATTAAATAGCTAAATAGGAAATCAAATGCAACATCGTAGCTGGTGCCAACTTCGTAGTCAACCAAATATTACTATATAAGTAAAACCTAATCCTTCTATTTGGAAGAACAGTTTTCATACAATGCCAAGATAGAGAAGAGAATTCTCAGTCAAAGAAGCAATCGAGTTGCTTCACAGGTGGATAACATTTTGTAAATTTTGCCTACATAATAGCATGTACTTAGACAAAGCCCACAAACAAGACTCACAATTAAAGCAAAAGTTGCATGCATACTTTATCTTAATACTTGTAAGCTCTATCAGACTATGCTGTTAACCTTTCCAAGTATAAATAAATTAATGAGGTCCTCTGTGAAAAGCCTCCATTTACACTGCTTTCCTCTGTACATTCAACTAATTAATACATGGGAAATAAGAGACAGCCTCCTGACATTAATTCAGACTGTCATCCATTCTCATTTCAATGTTTTCTCCAACAAGATGCCTGTTACATTACGAAAAACATACACACTCATAATCCTTTATGTTCAAGAAAATTTTCTTTAACACTATAGACATAGAAATACCGCATTGTGTCAAGCACTAATAGGTGAGTGGCCAAGGCAGTTGCTTCCCAAAGGGATCGTTGGTGGTTCGAATTCCAGTGTGCCGATCATAACAAAAAAAATGCACTGTCCCATCAACCATGATATTCATATTGCTTAGTATATTGATTTTATTATAATTCATTAGTACAGCTTAACATGCATATACACAAATTTATCGCTCAGCGGTTTATTATGCAGACATCTACCAATATTTTGACAAAAGCAGTTCTAGGTGTCTAGCGTCTCTATATTAGAGTATGGCATGTCTAAGATCTATTCTTTCATAATCGGATGGTACCAACACAGTTATATTAACTTAAGGCTGTTCAAGCCTTTGGATTGTCTGTGTATGTTTCACTTAGATATATCTGGAGGACATAAATAGTGCTCAACCACTAACGACTGTGGGCGTCGACAATCAAATGAGCTAGAACGACAAAGAAAGCTTAAGCCACACGCAAAGCCAACAGAAGTATTATAATATATATATAGTAAAGGTATTTCTATACTCAAGTTCTCAGGATTCAAATTAACGAAAACAGCTGGTATATTAAGCGAATTTAAAAAAAAAACAATTATTCACTACCAATATTGGCTGCATTCAAAGTCTTCTAAACTTTGTGTTTGAAGAAAGGATTTGACAGAAACTGACCTGGCATTCGTATAGTGTCGGCAATCATGCTTGCCATCGATCAAATTTGTTGGTCACTGTTCGTTAAACTTATCTGCACATGAGGCCCACAACTACTTGACATTCCAACAAACAAGCACCTTTCTAGGAATCCTTTTCACTTTTCTCTTTAAAACAATCCCTATGAATTATATTATAGGCCAAGCACTGAACAAGCTACAGCAGGAATTAACTCACAAGAGTAGGGCTTGGTGCAGGCTTCAGTTCTGTAGCCAGGTAAAAGATGTTCCAATCAGACAGTGTCTAAAGATGAAGGTTTGACAAAATAATGCCTATGAACCTTTCCTAGACAATCAAGTAATCAACTAGTTGATTTAATCAAATCTTTCCATGGGAATTTCCGTTTCTAGCTATATTCTACACTAACAGTGAAGTTAGAACCTTAATTGCTAATATGCAAGATTTAACAGGCAAATTGATAGTATGGTGTCAAAAATAAATCTAACGTTTTTGCTGTGAAAAAGTGTCAGCAAAAGGAAACAACAAAGCTTCCTATTCGGCTATTCATGAATGCTTTCAAGAAGAAAGAGTCGATCGACTTAAACGCACATTCTTTCTATGCTACCTCATTTATAGCAAGAAGTGGTAGCAGGTAAGGAAATGACAGGATATACACAATCACCTACCAGTTACAGATGATATTTCAAGTCCATTATACTTATTCGAAAAAGAGGTTTCTCATGAAAAACAGTAAAACAGCTTGGAAGTTATATCGGAACTTCTCTGCCTGACAAGGTTGTAAGACCTATTAGAAAATTCTCAGGATTTTGACGTTGAAAATCACACAGTCTATTAATCTTCAATGTCTATAAACTAAGATATACACCTGCACGGGGATACACGTCAATTTCTATCGACAAGAGAAGAACCTACATGAAATCTAAGACCACAGTCTATTAATGTTCAATTTCGACAAACTAAAACTGAGCTAAACAAATAAAATATTATAGGAAGAACTGGTAGCAGGTAAGGAAAATGATAGAAGATACACAATATATACCAGTTGCAGATTAAATTTCAAGTCCATTACACTTACTCGAAAAAGATGCTTCTCATGAAAAGTAGTAAAACAGCTTGGCAGTTACTCGGAACTTCTCTGCCTGACAAGGTTGTAAGAGCTACGAGAAAATTCTCAGGATTTTGACGTTGAAAATCACACGGTCTATTAATCTTCAATAAATGTCTATAAACTAAGACATACACCTGCACAGGGATACAGGTCAATTTCTATCGACAAGAGAAGAACCTACATGAAATCTAAGACCACGGCCTATTAATGTTCAATTTCGACAAACTAAAATTGATCTAAACAAATAAAATATTATAGAAGAACTGGTAGCAGGTAAGGAAAATGATAGAAGATACACAATATATACCAGTTATAGATGAATTTCAAGTCCATTACACTTACTCGAAAAAGTTGTTTCTCATGAAAAGTAGTACAACAGCTCGGAAGTTACTCGGAACTTCTCTGCTTGATAATGCTGTAAGCCCTACGAGAAAATTCTCAGGATTTTGACATTGAAATCATAAGATCTATTAATCTTCAATGTCGACAAACTTTAATACGCCTGCATGGGCATACAAATCAATTTCTATCGACAAGAGAAGAGTCTACAACTAAGACCACAATCTATTAATGTTTGATTTCAACAAACTAGTACTGATCTTAACAATTATAAAATAGAAACCTTCTTATTCCTACACACACACACACACACACACAAACGCACACAAAAGAAAGCTCCATTAACTTACCATATTCTAAGCCCACCATAAACGAAAAAGGTAGTTTATCTCACATTGCAAGCATTCTATAGCATCCAAAACCTAAACTATCCCGCAATACACAATAAAAGAAGAAAAAGAAAATAATCCAAATTACTACCTTCTTCTGACAAACGATTAGATGATTAGATCTAAACACACATTCAGTGATCGAAACATTCGAACTATCACTAAACCAAAGATGCTACAAAATAAAAACATATGTTACTGGAATTAGAACATCAATTTTCTACCTGGCCCAAGATAAGGGTTAGGTTTGTTGAAGACCGTATACTGCTGCAGTTCTCCATAACCCGATCGAGTATGATGGATAACAACGACGATGCAGTGCCTGCTGCTGCTCTCAAAGGCACCGATTCCATTACACGGCGGCGTTGCCACCATTTTTGCCGGAATTTGTACGCTGCCGTTGAGCAGATGGAGAAGAAGAAGAGAAGGTGGCAGTAGACAAGAGACGAGTGGCGTGTTGGGAGTGCTTTAAAAATAAAGATACTTTAGAATCTTATTTTACAAAATAAGTTTTACAATTTTTAAATTTAATAATTTTTAAAATTTAAAATTATATTAAAAAATATAAAATAAAAAAATATTACCAAACGCTCCCTGAAGCCACTGATAAAAACCCGTGTAATGTTCTATAAAAAATCTCGTACTTGACATAATTTACGTTAACGCCACTCCGTTTATTCGCGATAGTGTTCGGTACCTTTAGTTCGACTTGCTAATACCACTTGTGTTTTAGCTCCAGTTCCAACAAGTGTTTGCAGTTTAGGACTTCCATTTTATGAAAATACGCATTCATGTACTTCTCCTCCATACACTAATGACCTAAATGTCCATAAATATGTACACTGTTTTTCTGTCTATATGTACAAAAGGCAAGGGCTGTTATGCCATTTATACTAGTAACTGTGACATACTAAGGCTATGATAGGGCTTATTTAATTACTCTAAAATAATATTTTAGACAAAAAATCATTTTCAAAGTATTTATATATTTTTGTTATACTTTATAAATTTAATTTTGAACTCATGTTAAAAGAATTTATTTTTAGATAATTCTTTGATAAATAAAATAATTTGCTTAGATAGTAGGAATTAGAAAACAAAACAAGAAGAATCCCCATTTATAAATCAACTAGTTAAGATTTTAGTTCTAGAATGTTTTTTTGTATAGCTCTATTTTTAAACGAAATTCTAAAGGACAGTTTGGTTAAGCTTTTTTCCAATACTTTTTTTTTAATTTTTAATTTTATATTTTTTAATATATATTTTGTAAGTATTTAGAAAATTTATTTAAAAATTTAGATAGTGTAAAAAAAATTTTACGTAATAAAATTTTTTTATTACTTATTATTATTTTTTTTAAAAATAAAAAAAGAAATTATTTTTTTAAAAAAATAAAAATATTTTATATTTCAAAAAAATTTATTTTATAAATAATTCCAAACGTCACACTTATTAATTATTAAATATCACAGAAAGCAGTCACTAACATATGACCGTACTTATTAGAATTTATTAAAATTTGTATCATATTTTATAAAACTTTAAAGAATTTAAATAAGTAAATTATTATAAATTTTTATAACGTAATTATTTTTAAACTAGAAAAGTTAATTTATTTTAAAAAAAATTTAGAATAATTTTTCTAGAAAAAAATTTATGTGTAGTGTATATCAGTTTCCCAGCTTAAGTCAATAATTTATTTCAAAATTTAGTTTATTATATTATATAATAAAAGTGTATTCTATATTTGTTTTTAGATATTATAAAAAAATTAATTGATTTTTAAATTTTTGTTTCAGAACTTAACTCATGGGCCTGACCTCAAATATGATGACAGAGCTCTAGACATGCAGGTTGCCACGAGACAGGGGCATCGTATAACCGTTACGGTTGCCACCAAACTATTTTACAGATTCGTCACTGTTTCTGAAGCTGTTAGCACTTTGCGGTGCTTGTTGATTAAGTTTTATTTTATTTTTTTATTCATATTATAATAATATTTTAATATTTTATAAAATTTATAATATAATTTTATATTATTATTATTATTATTTTATTTAGATAAAAATATATAGCATTTTATAAAAATAAAATAATTTTCTATTTTATAACTATTTTTCAATATCGCCACTGTTTCAATTAGCTAGAACATTTCGGAGTATCAGTTTCCCTAACCCCGTGCCACTAGTAGTCTATAAATACTCCCCACTTCCACAAGGTCCCACTCACACACCGAGAGACCTATTCTTTCCTTCTACTTTTCCTCTTCTTCTGTTCTTCCTCGTCTTCATCGACGCCGGCGTCGAAGTTTCAAACCTCTTAACCTGTTCCGGTGCCAATCTATCCACCATGTCTGATGATTTGTCTCTCCTTCTTCCGACTAAACGAAAATCAGCCAGCTCTAATTCTTCTTCTTCATCACACTTCGACTTGGATTCCGATTCCGATCCCGACGACCCACAAAATTACAATAAGTTCCTTCGTCCACTGACCATGCGTCGAACTTTATCTACTAGAAAAACCGAAAATAGCCTTCACTTCTTCGTTCGGACTAGCTCTTCTCGGACGCTGGTGATTCACTCCACCGGGGAGACAACGGTGGAAACTGTTTGTTCCTGGTTGGAAACCTTGACTGGTGTACCTGCGGAGCAACAAAGGTTAATTTATTCCGGCAGGCAGCTTGATGGTTCGTCTACGCTTTCGGATTCGTTGATAGTGAACGATGCTTGTGTGGAGCTTGTCTATCGGCTCAGAAGCACTCGGCTTTCTAGCTCTTGGAAGCTTTGTGTCGCAATCGTGGATACGATACGAAATTCGCTGGCGGATTTTGAGACGATTAAGAGTATAATCAAGGATTTCCTCATTATGAGCCGCCCTGATGACGCTTTCGATCATTTGCAGGTTTTTATTTATTCCGGAGCTGCTCTTGCTATAGTTAAGCTTTACTTGTCAGAAGATGAAAATGATAAAGTGGTTGCGGAGAATTTGATTCGGCTCTTCTTTGTGGCGGATAAGGAGTATTTGAGAGAGTCTGTTCATTTCCATTGTGTTGGGGTTGTGATGGAGTTCTGCAAATTGCTTCACGGGGCGGGAAAATGGCATGATCCTCTCTACATTGAATGCCGTGGCATCTGCGGGTCTCTGCTTGTGCAGCAGGACAACAGCTTTTTTGCAAGGTCGTTGACAGCGAAAGATTTGTACCCTTTTGTGGAGGAACTTGTTGGGACATTGCTTGACAACATTTCAGGTGACTCAGTTCTCGTCATGAATAGAGATGTGAATGAGTTTTCGCAGTTTTTGGAAGCGATGAGAAGGGCAGTGGAGGTTTCGATGGGAAGAGATGGCCCGATTTCATTTGATATGTATAATGCTAGGAACTGCCTGCAGTATGAGGCATGGGTTGGTAAGTTACATCGAAAATTTCTTGAGCTTCTGAAGAGAGTTAATGGTTTCTTCGATTGCATGGATGCTTTTTTGGCTAACGAGGGGATGATCCCAAGTGAGGAAAAATGGGGAAGTTGGTTACAGATGCTCGATATACTCAATGAGGTGAATTCGCTTTCTACGTTTTACGAGGGAGGCCAGGAACTGCTGCATTCATTTTTGCTACCTCGACGTTTATCACTTAATGCTCTTTTGAGGCGAGCGAGGAGGAATGAGAAACTATATTGGTTTCTTAATCACAAGGATTTGACGGATTTTGAAGCAAGGAGGAATTTGGTGCTGATGCTGTACCCGGAAGAGAACGATGATTTTCAAGATGTGCATGAGATGCTTATTGATAGGTCTCGTTTGCTCGTTGAATCTTTCCAGTACATTATACAAGCTGAGGCCAGCTCTTTGCATGGGAAGATCTTTATGGAGTTCAAGAATGAGGAGGCCACAGGACCTGGTGTGCTGAGAGAGTGGTTTTGCTTGGTGTGCCGTGCAGTCTTCAGTTCAAAGCATATTCTATTCCTGCCATGCCCTAATGACCGCCGAAGATTCTTTCCTAATCCATGTAAGTTCATGCTAGATGCTTACTCCTTTTTTTCGTAACGTACTCTAAAATTAGGTTAAATTTTGGCATCTAACTTATTTCTCAGTCTAGAATGCATTCAGTGTGTATTGTCTGGATCGTTGGATTATCTCTCTTGAGAGATACCTCTTGAGGTGATTGTTCCTCCAAGTTGGCCACTCTGAGTTCGAGACTCACAGGCAAAGTTTCACGTAAAATGTGGACCACTATTTTACTTTACCATGAAACATGCTATGATTGTGCATGACGGGAGCTGCCATCAATAAGTGATACGAACTCTATTTAATCTGAGTGTGAGATAGAATGAGTGATTAGCATGCAGCTTGACTTAATTATTGTAGGGGCAAAGGCATATTTAGGAATGAAATTGTGTTATAAGCATATAGTACATCTAGCGAAGCAAGATTATCTTGCATACCTTATATGACCTTTCGTATTACTGATGATTATATGTAGAATACTTTATGGAATTGAATTTAAAATGCATTATAATAATTTTATGCATGCAAACATAATGGCAAATGGACTCTTAATATAGATATTCTGTGCAGTGATCGCAAGTAGTTTCTAGACGGAACGCAAATGGTATTGTAGAGGTATAGAACATATGGGATTATGACAGATTAGCTTTGTTCTCTAGTCACTCTTTAATCTCTAACTTTTTCTTCCTTAGATTTCATTTGCTCTTCAGTTCTCTACTTAGATTAAATGCATGAATTTTGTGTTTCTATACTGCAGCATCTTATGTGGAACCATTGTACCTCAAGTACTTTCTCTTTTGCGGACGCCTTATTGCATTAGCTTTGATGCATAAAGTGCACGTAGGAATTGTATTTGATCGAGTGTTCTTCCTGCAATTAGCTGGAAAAGACATTACATTGGAGGATATAAAGGATGCAGATCCTTGCTTTTATAAGAGCTGCAAAAAAGTTCTGGAGATGGATGCTAATCTTATAGATGCAGATGTTCTAGGGCTAACATTTACCAGTGAAATTGAGGTGTTGGGGGCACGGAAGTCCACTGATTTACGTGATGGGGGCAAAGATATTATTGTGAATAGTACCAATAGACATGAGTATGTGAATCTTCTAGTTCAGCATCACTTTGCTTCATCTATCTCCTTACAGATTTCCCAGTTTGCTCAAGGTTTTAGTGATATACTTTCCAGTCCAAAGCATCAGACTCTGTTCTTTAAGAGTCTGGACCTTAAAGATTTTGACAAAATGTTGGGTGGAAGTGATAGCATCATTAGCATTAGAGATTGGAAGGCCCATACTGAGTACAATGGCTACGAAGCAAATGATCGCGAAATTTGCTGGTTCTGGAAGGTAAAAGTCTATTTCACATGGCTTTAGTTCTTACTCACTTCTATTATTTATATTTGTTGCACCCATAATGTTCTCTCATTCAGGATGTATTTCTTTAAAACATGACGGTTTTTTTTCTTGCTACTGAGATAATTTATCTAGGCATTGTTTCCTTCTTTAGATATTTTACTGAAATAATGATCACGATTTGGTCTTTAGATGATTTACTCTTTTCCTTCTTAAGATGATTTTCTAGGCATTCATTCACATACGACTTAGAAGGCCATTAATTATTTTTATGTCTCTGGATACAGTAAGTTTTTCAATTCTAGTCCCTTTTCTTTATTGTCTGTGATCAGTAACAATTTCATACAACTCAATTTTGCAAAGGTTAAGCATAAAGAATTTCACTTCATACCTTTATGAGTTCAAGGCCAGACCAACAATTCAAAACCTTAATCCATCTTTTCTTGCAATCCACGTCAATATTAAACGTTAAATTTGCTTGTCTCTACTCATCATTAACTCAACATGAAAGCCTTTAATTATTGTGGTCTCTTGTTTGGCTTGAGCAGTGATAATTTGGTTTTTGCTGCCTGTTGTCTGACTCGTGGATTTTTTAATGTGCTATTATTCATGAAAAGGTAGATATTTCATGCATCTTTATGAGCTAAAAACATGATTTGGAACTGTCACATAAAGTTCACTAACCACCATTGAAACTGTTATAATACATCAAGTGAAGCATGCAGTCTGACCTGAACTTTGTCCTTGGTTACTTGCAGATAGTTGAAGGCATGTCAGAAGAGCAGCAAAGAGTACTCCTCTTCTTCTGGACATCTGTGAAATTTTTACCTGTTGAAGGCTTTTGCGGCTTGGCTTCAAAACTGTACATTTATAGAAGCGAGGATTTCATTGACTGCCTACCTTCTTCTCATACATGCTTCTACAGATTGTGCCTACCGCCATATTCATCCATCACCATGATGCGTGATCGTTTGCAGCTGATCACTCTAGAGCATGTGAGTTGCAGCTTTGGCACCTGGTAGCTTGTAGTTCTGAGAAGCAAATGGGTTTACAGCACTGTACAGGTTTTACTTAAGATCTCTCATAAGTTTCTAAGAACCGGGTAAGCAGTTTGGTTTTTCTTTTTCCCTTCAGAAAGGGAATGGATCTGCGCTTTTAGTCGTTGAAGTTAAAGGACCAGTTACATTGGTTATCTTTTTAGCATCTTTTAAGTGAAATAGCCTCTATTGGCTTCTTTGTTTTTTCGTTTAAACCTAAAAGTAGGATATGAACTCTTTAAGGGTTTTGCCCGTGTGCAAGGTTCAATAATCTATACATGCCAACAAGCATGTATGGCTGCTTGAATCTGAATATGTACTCGGTCGGTGTTGCTTCCATATGCAGTGGTGCAGGTTTTATAAACACTTCATGTTCTGCAATGGCGTGAGCAGAAAGTTATCTCTAGTCCAGAATCCCTTACTGCAAAATTGCAGCTATTTACAGATTCTTAGTGAGACTACTTGCAGGAGTTGGTCGCCGGAAAGAGTATATGGCAATAGTAGAAGAATAAAGTTTTCGGCGCAGCAAAGTGAACTTCATCGCCTCCTGTTCCCGGAACGTAACAGGTATTTCAATCGTGTACGGTAGGATATGCTCTATTGATAGGCTCTGAAACTGAGACCAACTTCATCCATGTTCCCGTATTCCTTCATCCATGAAGGCTCTTTGTCTATCCTGCCAAACCATACGAAGAAGACGAGAGTTCTTTTTGCAGGCTTCGGTGTTGGAACGGTTCTTAATTATCAATAGAATTCAGAAAAATCAACCAGAAGAGTTTGGTCGTTGTTGTTGCTATGCTATCTTTGTTCCTGGAACACCGGGGATGTTTTGCTTGGCAGAGGCAAGGATTTAATTAAGTACAACATTTCAAGCAACACGATTACTGGTTATCCCTTGTTGGTATGACCATAGAAGATTCGAGCCTGAAGTTCTGAGGTTAAAAAATTGATCGTGTTGATGATCTCACAAATGCTTTTCTGTGCTCTTTCAGCGGAAATTACTTTCGAAAAAATGACTTTTTAAAAATATGAATTATTATTTATAAATATATAAATTTATTCGAAATAATGTTTTGGAGGAAAAAATTATTTCTGAAGACAAAAATTGTTTCATACTTTAAGGTGAGTTTAGGAGTGATTTTCAAAAAATTTATTTTAGAACAAAAAATATTTTTATTATTTTTTGAAAATATTGTTTTAATATAAAAAATAATAATTAATAATAAAATTTTATAATGCAAATTTTTTTATATTTTTAAAAATTTTAAATAAATTCCAAAATATTATAAAAAATTATTATAATAAAATAAAAATTAGATGAAAATGAGTAAAAAGGCAATTCTACTGGCCTTCTTCATAAGCTTGCTGTATAAGCTGTTGAGCTGAGGGATTTGTCTATGATACAATGGCAGCTGAGCTGCAGAAGGTTCTTATGGTTCCTCTTAATTGACAATCAAGATGCATAAAGAGCACCCAAAAACAGAACCAAATTAAGAAATTACCAACTATGATCAAAAGCACATTCCCTCTTTTACAATTTCCATCAGTATGTCACACATCATCTCTTTAAAACATTTCACAGAGGATTTCCTGGAAAGGAACAACTACAAGAATCAGCTACATTAAAATCAAAGAACCAGTATGTTAGAAACATGCACTTTCAGAGGAGACAGAAGATGCTTCCCTTGTTGTATTGAAACATGATATCTTCCTCCTATTTGAAGATCAAAGTATTGGAACCTTCGTGTACTCAGCACCCTAGACTTCTCAATATCTTCCTAAGGTTATCGATGACCTCATCAGGTTTGGCATTTGAACCAAAAAGATTGATTTCATGGTACTCTAAGCCTTTCCACTTGGAAATTAAAGCAAAATGTGGGCGCTTATACAAACTACTTATGATTTCTAGAACTTTTGTATTGGGTGTAGCTGAGACTAAGTGAGTTAGACCAGCCCCATGAGCTCCTATGATGACAGAAGCTTCTTGGATGGCTTGGAGTTGCTCTTTCATGTGCATGTGGGCGAAAAGCCCATTAACCATATTGATTTTGCATTTTTTGTGTTTGGATGTCCAATCCTTGAGTGCATAAAAAACTTCCTGCTCATTACTTAATCGAGACTCTACCTTTCCCGTATGACGTGGGTGGGCCAGATAATCTTCTCGGCGAACAAAGAGGACATTGTGAGTGGTGGATGGCTTTGCTACTGATACATCATCATCCACAGGGAGGCCAAAGGAAGCTCTCAGCATTTCACCAAACTCTGACAACCGGGCAGTCTTCGAATAATCAGGTTTTCTGCGAAGGACGTTTGCAGGTGCTCCTTGACAGCTAAAAGGTTCGGTCAAACCTTTAAACATAGCTGTTTCATATCCTAAGGGAGAGAGGATTGCATGGCGGAAACAAACTGCATCCGAGAAATTTTTGGCATATCGAACACTAGAAAAGAGTGCTTCCCATGTTTCTTCCAAGGGAGTCTGCAAATGAACAGGCATCCAGTTTCATTATTCAAAATATGCATCAAGCTGGAATGAAGGTATTATATGCAACTCACATAACATATTGGCTACCCAACTAGATCACATCAGATCTCAACCAATTCCTGAACAATATTTAGAAAAGAAGTCCAACATGCATAAATTAAAAAGAAACCATTTACGTGACCCTTTAAAAATATTTGACAATCAGTACCTGTGGTGTCAAGCTTAACATCAGAGTTCACGAACCTTTCTCATCCAAGAAAAAAGGCATTTCAGTTAACAATTTTGCATCTTGAGATGCTACTTAACCCTCCACTCATTTGATAATCTCTAGAAATGTCTTACATGCTATCCTACGTGGAGAACAGAGAATACCACAAATGATTAGTTCATTGACAATCCATTCAGAGTTCCACAGCCATGTTGATCCATTTTCAGAACTTCTTTCTAGACATACTTGTTTTAGAAAAATCTCACAGCAATACAGCCAATGTAGCAGAACAGGCTCTAGTTGGCACTCACACTTCTCACTGGCTTCAAACAAAACGACAAAACAATATGCTAGTATAGTAGTTATGCAAGCCACCCATGACTTGTACTGACTTCTAATAAAGTTAACGCAGAAGGGAAAGCTAACTCAACTTGTTTGTTTAGCATACAAACTTTCTCATAGATGTATACGTACAAATGGAATGCAAGATGTACTAATTAATAGTGAAAAGTCAGTATTATTACTAACATGAAGAAATATGCAGGCCAAAATTTACAGCTAGAAACTTCAATATTCCCCAAACAGAAAATATCTCTAGAGTGGACAACTGCCAGCATTTCTCAAGTATGACAAACATATTTCAGTCACATGAAGCAGAAAATGAGTGAAGTAGAAGCAATACCTTGCAATGACCATCTACAAAAACCAAATGTGGTCTCCCAGGCAAGCCAGTAACCCTTGAACTTGCGTATGCACTATACCAATCAGTTATTGTGTGGAACAGATTTGCATACTCAAATCGAGTTAGCAGAAGCGTTGGGTCTTCAATCCACTGTACATGAGAATTTGACATTGTCACGAGGATTAAGAAAAAGCTATGACTTGGAAATAGCAATTTTAGAAAAATACACAATCTACATAAGCAGAAAAAGAAACTGAGGGAAACTTGGGTGTAAATTGATGAATGTACCATTCAATGAGGCATGACTCAGCTATCATATGTCATGTCCAGTTTTATCTACTCTAAGCCATGCTCATAAGACTTGTGTAAGCAGGGAAAGTCATGACTACAGGAATCCATAACCAAGCCTATACAGTATTCCTTATGAAGTTGTTTATTATAAAGAAAGCCTTATTATCCTACTACAGCACTATAAAAAACACAAGTACTGTAGGATACATAGCACAACAATGTATTTTCGGTGAAACAACTCCTAAGTTCTTATAACTAAAAAATATCAATCAGTTATGAAAATTAGGAAGTTACAAATATCTAATATATTGCAAACAAATCTCTATCAGTTTCAGTCTCACTTCAAAAGCCTTTTGATGCAATACTTTATCTTTCAATACTTTCTAAGTTATTGTGGTGAAACATCAACTGGTTAGGCAGAGGGTGGAGATATCTCGGTGTCCAGGAAAGTCTTGGGAAATTTGAGCTGCCTTCTAGGACAACTGGAACAACATACAAAAATACAGCATTTACACCCTGAAGCACAATTTGCTATAAACTTCTGATTGCCTTAGAATTACAACAACCATCAATACAATGCTGTCAAATGACGGAGCACAAACAAATGACTCAAAACATAAATCCACAAACACAACTATATAAAGCCACAACCTCGACAGGAGCAGCTAACTCCCACCTACTTTCACCACATCAAAACAGTGTACTCTCCTCCAAAGGCTAACACTTTAAGATGACAAGAACTCTCCATTTCATTTCAGAGGAATCAGAACAAAAGGTTGTTACCACTATATACGGATAATGCCTTTTGATCTTTGATCAAATTATCTCCTTTATAATTCCATCAAAAAAACTTCTCCTCCACTCCAAAAGCCACCTTATCAAAGTAAGTCTAATTCACAATTCAGAACAAAATATAAATAAGTCAGCTCACCTGAGAGCAGTGTAGCTGACCGCGCTCGACAACCCTTACAGACTCCATGAGCTCACGCATCGTATGCCTCTGCACCTCTCCCTGCGGCACGAACTCATCAAGAAACTTCTCTCCAACGATCACATTCCCATCTTTCTTTCCTGAACCAACTTCTCCTTCAATTTGAAAAGCACCGGCTTCGAATCTCGGCAGCTCTTCTTCTTCTTCCCGACCCATCACATCCTCCAAATTCTCCCCCCCTGCCGCCATGGTGATCTTCGACGGGTCCATCCGAACACCACCCAGTTCACAAATTGAACTCCTCAACGTCTCCGAGTACCTGCACCGGAAGAAAGATTGAATCATTCTTCGATTACTCTTGTTCTTGATGACGTGGACAACTCGAGAGAACCCAGGGCCGAAGTAAGATTCGCAGGTGCCGGTTTCCGGCGGCCGAAGTGGGAACCATGAGATAAGAGAAGGGACACGTGGCCAAGGCTTGAGAGATGATGACAACGTCAGCGGAGGGAGACTGGTTTCGAGGAGGAGTAAATAGACAGCTATGGAGACAGCGTTGAGACAAACGAGAAAGAAGATAGCTCGTAGCAGGACCGCCTTTCTCCGGCGGTTCATCCCCTCCGACTACTGCGGCGATAGGTTTTCGTTTTTCCGGCAGGTTCTGTTGATGACCGGAAAGCTTTTTACCAAATTGGAACCTTAATTTACAATATAACCTCTATAAAATTACTATTGGCATGTTTAGTACATAACTGCTATTACAATTTCAGTCTTATGAGGGCTCGTTATATCGAACTCTATTTGTTTTTTTTTTTATTTTAAATTCGGCCACTATCTGTTCCAAATATTATTTTGAGATCCATTTTTGTTTTTTATATTAAATTTTACTTCTATCAAAATTTAATTTTAAATTCTATTTTACTTATTTTAAACTTACTTTGAGCTCTACTTTTATCGAACTCTATTTTTCATCTAACTTTTATTTGTACACGCATTTAAATACAACTAATATTACAAATGAGGCCCAATAAAACTTCTATTGGAAATTCTAAGAAATATGGACTATATATCAGTTGGCAACTGATATATAAAAAAATATAAAATTATTTTATACTTTTAAATTTAAAAAAATATATCAAAAATTATAAAAAGTTAGAATGAATAAAGAGTTTATACGTATGAAAGTGTTTATAAATAACAATTGTTTACAGAAAAGAAATTTTTAAATATTTTTAAAATAAAATTTATATGTATAATATTTTATATTTTATATTTTATATTTTATTCATATTTTTTATAAAATTTAAAAAAGTATGTATAATTTTTTGAAGTTAAATATACTTATTTTGAAAATGATAAGCACTTTAACGTGCATATAGCTTCGCGAAGCTAGCTGAAGCTGCCAATGGAAACCTGGCATTCAAAGCCAAAGTTCGGTTTTTTTTCCATAACCATTACTTTTTTGTTAAGGCATGTTTACTGTAATTTCAAATTTTATTTTTTTAAAATTTATTTTTAATTAAAATAAATTAAAAAAATAAAAGAATTCTTTTAAAATTTTTTGTAAAAAATTATTATTAATATAATTGTATTGTTTATTAAATATTTTTAAATTGATTTTCTAAAAACTCTAAGCTTGCTATGTTTATTCCTAGGTAAACATGCCGTTAGTAGAACGCCAAGTCTGCCCCTATCTTTTTTCCAACAGCTCACGTTGTGCCCGGAGTACTCCTCGACGGAAATAGTACAGAATTTCAGTAACCCATGCGGTAGTTGGCCTTCTGACAATTCCCGCGACAGGTAAACAAATCTTACCACCATCGAAGAGAAGATCCTTTCTCGCCTTCCATGGAAGCACGCCTTCTGATTCAAGCTGGCATGTAAGTCATGGATGTCGATTTTGCCGTAACCACATCCGCTGGCGCATGAAAGAATCTTGCCCTGCTGTCCTTATTGGAAAGAAGCCATCAGCTGAGGTGCCTCCACCATGTTTATCACAAGGTCATCGGCTCGTGGAAAAGATTGCTTTGCTTGCGTGAAAGCTTCCAAGACGACCATGGAAAAACCTGTATCTATCTACGATCCGTTGCAAGGGAACAGCTTGGCATTCCCCTACCATAACCTTAACAGTACGACGAGAACAACATAAATGGTCAGTCATGGTTTCGGCTGCGAAGGATCAAGAGCTGTTCATGCATGGTTGCAAGATTGGTTTACCCAATGCCAGATGGGATACTAAACCAAAATTTGAATTCAAACTTACTTTTGTGTTTCAATATGTTATGAACTCACCGAACTCAGTTTTATAGAACTCGATTTTAAGAAGCTCACCTCCTACCAATTAAAACACATTCTTAATGTAAGGAAGTAGTGATCAGCACAGGGTTTCATGGATGAATCTTGATATGGTCTGGAGAAGGACTCATGTTATGTGATCCCAGAATCAATCAGGTCCTTGCCTGTTGTACTGAAAGCCGCATTTATCAAGTGCTTCTATATTCTTTTCATCAACGGCTAGAGAAAATAGTTCATTGTAGTTGAATGTAGACCAAATCCGCAGCAGCTGCTCCTTGCAGGTGCTTCCGTATACTCCCTCTCTACTTTTGCTAAATGTATAATGTTTATTTATCCATAATGCTTGTATGCTGCTTCTTACGTAGATGGAACGTTCTCATACTCATCTGTAACTTGTAATAAGGAAACAAGAAAATGGAAAACAAAAGAAGCCAATTTTTAGCCTAAAACAAAATGTTAAGCCAAAGTACAAGATACCAAATGAAGAAATTAAAGTGGCTCTTTTGCCAATTTTAGCCTGAAGGAAAATGTATTCTAACACACCTGAAGTGAATTGACGTTTGATCTGAAAGAATTGAGGGAGATTCTCCCATTGTCTACTGTAAGATTATTAGAGAACTTTCTCAACCTCTTCAAAATAGTAAATCCGGGACTTAATCCCTTCAATTTTTCAACAATATCCGACTATAAAACGGGCTATGCTTAAGCACCGCCGGAGCTGAACTTCTTGCCGAAGACAATGAGCTGCAGCTGATCATAGCCAGCAAGCACACCAGCACCAGCAACAGCACGGAGGATGTTAGCACCAGCACCCTTGAACAAGGACTTGGCTCCTTCGATCTTCAAGATCTGGGAGAAGGCGTCCATGGAGCCCTTGTACTTCACTGCCTCACCTGAGGTCATCATCATTCTTCTACGGACGGTATCAATAGGATAAGATGCAAGACCAGCACCGTTTGTGACGAGCCAGCCAAGGGCAAAGCTTGCAAAGAAATTATCCTGCAATCACAAGGGATATGTTAAAATATTTTCACACTAAACCAAATAGGTATATCTTTATTGGAAATGGCATACTACCTGCATGCTTCCAGTAAGAAGTACCGGTTTCAGTGAATCGTACATTCCAAAGTACAGACCACGGTATACAATGATACCGACACAAGAGATGGTGAACCCACGGTAAAGGCCAGCAATACCATCAGACTGCAAAGTCTTGCGATAGACATCAACAAGGCCATTAAATTGTCTCTCACCACCACCCTTCTTGGCAGCCTTTGCATCATTAGTAAGACGTGTACGGGCATAGTCCAAGGAGTAAACGAACAGGAGAGAAGAAGCACCAGCAGCACCTCCTGAAGCAAGGTTACCAGCAAACCACATCCAGTATCCGTTCTCTTTCTTACGATTGAATAGCCTCTTGAAGTAGTCCTTAAATGCAAAGTTCAAAGCCTACACGGATGTTATAGAAGCGTTAAAAACAGCTGCAGGATGAGAAACTGAAGACATAACATGATCCTCATTGACTTTATAGAAAACAGATTTGAGTAGTTCATTAGCACAAAAAAAAAGCAGGCCCAGACGCAAGATTCGAAAAATTACCCATGCAATCTTCTGATTCCTACCAAACAATTATACTAGAGTCGAGTAGAATCATCGTAGCACAATACCAAAATTAATCCATGCAGCAGAGTACAGTTAGAGACAGGAATTCATAACAACTTTATGCAAACATCTTAGAAATGTACCTTATTCACAATAAACAGCTTAATTTCCCATTCCTAATTTCTCTCATTCTATGTCAAGACAAACAAGCATCAAATAACCCTGAATGCTTTACTATCTAACATCAGCTGTGTACAACACAAGAACAGCAGTAATCCTATTGACAAGTAGTCAAGGATAACCTTATGGTCAAATCTACCAATTCAAAATAAAGAAATGGAGTACCTGTGAATGCAGTTCAAACAAATGTCTTCGAAAATACTAACTAATTTAAGAGACAGAACACATGTTACTGTAGATGATACACTAAACTGTATTCTGAAGTATATGATATATCACAGGTGTAATGCTGAGGATTACCTGAGTTGGGAAATAACGAATGACATTTACTGTGTTTCCCCTCCATAATGAGCCCATTCCTTCATCCCTAATTGTTCTTGAAAAGCAGTCACCAATTCCTTTGTATGGTTCAGCAAGACGACCGCTCTTAATCATTTCATCTTGGTTCTGGATTAAAAGCTTGACACGTTCAATGGGAGCAGCAGCAGTTTTGGAAACCGCAGAAGAAACACCACCCATGAGGAAGTCTATAGCAAAGTTTTTGAACCCCTTCTCTGATGGGGCATGAGCAAAAACAGGTGAAACAGATGAAATAGATGGCAAATCCATAGTGGCTTTGCATGTTTGCATCACAGGGTTTTGAAACCCTCCATTGGGGCAGTTTCCAACTTGAGAATTCCAAGCATCGAATGAGAGGCTGTAAATGCTGCGGTGACGGGCATGAAAGTGGCCCGCAACTTTCTGGACGACAGAGGGATAATTAGACTGATCCACCATCTTTGATTAATGAATCTGCAAACATAAAACTACTTGTGAATCCTATTAGACAATTTCAACTGGGTAGCATAACTCGTCCAAGGAAAATTATGCTTAGCTTCATGTATTAGCAATCCCAAATTCATCGGACAGTAGGCACAACCCAAAAGTAACTAATGAGTGATCCTAAGGTAGGGGTGGCAATATGAGTTGGGTCGGTTTCGGATCGATCCATTTAATAATCAGGTTAAATTTTTTCAATCCTAACCCAATTTATGAATTTATACGGGTCAAAATTGTCGACCCTAATCCAACCTACTAATAACCGGATCAAATTCTGATCGACCCATTTAATAATTAAAATTATTTATTTATTAATTATATATTTTTAAGCTTCAACGAAATTATAAGATCAGTTCGAACGAAGGTGCACGATATTTTTACTGACGAGATATAATTATGTCCGACAAAATATGCATTCCTTAATATCTTTATTGGTCTTTAAAATATCTAAAAAAATTATTATTTTTATTTTTTGAAAATATATGATAACAACTGAAAATTTATGATTATAAATACATATTAATAATTTTGATAAAAATTTTGATAAACATATTTATCTAATAAAATTTTTATAAAAATCTTCATACGAAACTAAAATCATCATTAAAAATACCTACAGAGTAATACTTTCAATAATATTATAATTTTCATCTTACACTATTTTACTAAAGTATAAAAATAAAGAATTAATTATAAATACAATATAATTTAATAGTTTGTAAATAACTATTATCGATTATTTTTATTGTCAATATTTTATTATACGATAAGAAAAAATTAAGAATTGTTCCTTCAAAATGTGACATTTCGGATTGGTGGGTCAATTTCGGGTTAATCCGAGTCGACCCATATAATAACCGGATCAAATTCGTTCAAACCTAACCCAATCCATATATTTATACGGGTCAAAAAACTCTAACCCTGATTAAACAGGTCGGTTTCGGATTGAATTTTTAGGTCGAGTCATATATTGCCACCCCTATCCTAAGGTAGGTTTCCTGCAATTTCTGGTTATTGTAGTCTTACTTTGATTAATACCAGTCATATACATGCAACAATAAACAAATCATTTATATTCATTGTACAAACTTCAAAGTTTGGTAATGCATCAGATAACTTCTGAATCGTTAGACAAGACTTAAGGATAAAATCTCACGCGGATTTTAGAAAATACAGTGAACAACTTGATGGCTATCGAATTCCTGCAAACAGTAATTTAACATAGATTTTTCTAATAAACTTAACATAGTTAAGAAATCAGACTTAGAAAATCAGATTACCGGCTGTTTATAATTCTAGCAGATCTACACCAGCAACCTATCATGATCATATGAAGCATATATTATCCAGTATAATCCATATTGAATTCACAAGATCCTTTCGAACATAACATAAATGCGATAATTCAAAACAAGAAAACGACATCTACTATAACGACCAATGCAAAACGCATTTCAAGCATATATCTGATCGTGCCAATCTACCAATTTCACAAAATCTCAAACAGGATTACCATCAGCAAAAAATTTAAAGATATATGCATTTTCATTGTTTAAATACAGATCCGATCAGATCATCCTCTAAATTATTTCAGTTTGATAAACTTAATCCAGATCTATTCCAGATCAACCTCCAATATTTAACGATCTACACAAAAGGTCAATACTGTCCAATGCAATTAACTGAATATCGAGAAACGATCCACAAGAATTACTAAACTTGATCTCTCTATCTACGAGCATCAGAATCTCGAACAGATCTAACCAATCATTTTGAATCCTCGATTAATCCACAAAGCAGAAACAGATCAAAATATCTTACCAATCAATTCATGCAATTGAAACCAATAAAAACTCAACTAGAAACAACAGAATGTTGTACGAGCATTGGAACAGCTATTACCAATCACGCAACAATTCTGAGTATAAACTAATAGAAAAAAAAATCTGAATCCTCGTTTGACCCGCAACGCACAAACAGGATTACGATTAATTCATCAAACATCAGAAATGTTTCAAAAATTCGAGTAAAATAACCAAAAGATACACTAAATCACGCCAAAATCAACCAAAAAAGAATCTTCAGAAAAGCCAGAAAACAACAACAACGGAACTTCTTCAGATCTACAAACAATGGCGGAGTTAAGAACTAATAGAAAACAAAAAGATCTAACCTTGTTCTTCTTCTCTTATGATTGTGTTATCTCTGCAGAAGAAAAAGGAAACTGCAGAGGAATTTAAATAAGAGAAGCGAAGCGAATCTGAATGAGAAAGAAAGCCAACGGTGGTGGGCCGTTTTGAATTTTGATAGCCGTAGAATGAGTTGACTAGAAAAATTAAATAAAAGAAAATTAAAAGAAAATTTTAATTAGCTTTCTTTGATTTCGAGAAAATCAATATTTATTTTGCAAGATGTGGCCTCTAGTACTATCTTTTGTAACGTTAACCGGGTAGTTTGATCACGATATAGAGAAGAACACAATATTATCGAATCGAGTCAGTCGAGTTAAACTTAATTTCGAACCAATAATTTTGAGAATTGACTAACACAAGAGTTACAACCACAACTAAGTCAGGTTAATTTGTCTCTTATACTTTTACTAACTCATAAGAATGTACAATCTAATAAATACTAAACATTATTAGGAACGTTGTTTATAGTTAAAGATCGCAGTTTTACTTTCATAATAATAAAAATTAAAGGTGAAATATGTAGTCCAAATTTTTTATAATACATTCTCAATAGTTTAGGGGGTATTTCAAACGTCCGTAACTCCACTTTCTTCCGTCAGTTTTGAATTCTGAACAGTTCATATATTTCAATTATACAAGAAACTCAAAACTCCATCCACATGAGAAATTTTAATTCCAACTTTCTTATTTGCACGCTTTCTAATATAATTATATTTTTTAATTTTCAACACACTTTCAAAAACTACTGAAATACAAATGCTAAACTTCACTTCCATTTTATTTTTCATTTTCATAAAAATTCAGTTACGAATATTTAAAACACGCTTTTTGTGAGAGCTCAAAAAGAACTAATTAAGTGAGCAAACATACTATATATAGGCTTGATCTTGCAAAATATATTTTCTTTTAAAAAATTTATTTTCAATAAACACTTTCAGAAATCCCTAAATATGTTCAAACTTGGAACAGGAAGTGTAAAAATGGGCCGGTCATCGACCCGCCCGGCCTGGTGAACAGTGACATGACCGGGCCAGTCCGGTCCAATGGGCAGGACGGGCCGATTATGTTGGTCTGTCAGGCAGCTCGCCCACTCCGGTAGTATTGGTCAACATTGACCGATCAATATTGACAGTTTGACTTGGTTAACATTGACCGTTGACTAGGTCAAATTTAATTTAAAAAATTCTATATTACTAAAAAATAAATTTTAAAAATAAAAATATTTATTTTTTATTTTAAATAATTTTAAATTTTATTTTTTAAATAAAAAAATATATAATTCGAATAAATTGGCCGGATCGGATCATACAAAATAAAATCGAGCCGGGTTGATCCGATCCGGTCTATTAATTTGGCCCGGCCGCCCATTTTTGCATCTATACTTGGAACTCTCTGCCTTAGCAAGTGTGGCCATAGACAAATTGGCCATCAAGATCTGATTCTAAGTTTTATGAAACTGATATTTTTTAGAAGTGATTTGGTATGTTTTAACTATTAAAAAGTGAGTTGATAAATAAATTACATATGAGTTCGATAAATTTAAATTAAACATAAAATATTAAATAAATTCAAACTTAATTTGATTTGAAAATAAGTTTGGTATAATTAAAATACAATCTAAATTTTGAATAATATAAAAAATTAAAGTATATCTTTTATAAAAAAATAATTCATAAGAAATAAATTATAAGAATTTATTTTTATATGTAAAACGAACACACCCAATAAAAGGTCCTGCCTATCTAATCAAACATATTTCTCTATACAACGAAAAAGGAGGCAATGATTTTTCTGTCCATTTTTTATGCAAGAGTCTTTTTAATTTTTTATGTAAAATGAGCTTACTACGTTTAGTTTAAAATTTTAAAAAATTATACTTAAAATATAAACTTTTTTTAGAAAAACTTAAGAAATTCTTTTTATGATTTTTTTAGAAAAAAAGTTTGTGCATACAATTATTCTTTAACGTACGCTTTATCTATACCCTCCAAATCTTTTTAGAAAACTACACTGGTTTTTTTTGGTTTAAAAGGCTCAAAAACTGCCTAAAAAAACCATAAATACAACACTAAAATAGAGTATGCAAAAGTTAATTTGATAATCATAAACTACTACGTAAAATAAGTAAACGAAAGCAACATCGCGGCCCGGCAAATTTTGTAAAAGCATCTCACTAATATTGAATATTCAAAAGCTAATAACATCACGTCCAGATTTCCTCACCGCTTTTCTAATAATAAATTATACAGATACGTAACTGATTGAGTTGTTTAAATTGGAGGCATAAGAGAAGTACCAGAAGTTACAAAGTTGCTGGAGGCCTTGAAGAGTCCGACAGCTCTGACCTACAGAAAGTGTTTCTTGGAGGTAATTAT
This sequence comes from Acanthochlamys bracteata, assembly GCA_019914995.1. Taxonomy (NCBI): domain Eukaryota; kingdom Viridiplantae; phylum Streptophyta; class Magnoliopsida; order Pandanales; family Velloziaceae; genus Acanthochlamys; species Acanthochlamys bracteata. Next base: position 537,934 of record CM034145.1, read on the forward strand.
CGGTCGACAATGGGTTGCTGGTGATGAAGTTATTTAGTCTTCAAAAGCTGAAGAATTCTGTTCTTTCTTTTCTTCTAATCTGTGGCATGAAATCAAAAGTATTCTTTTCTTCTTCTCATACTTTTCATTTGTTGGTGGTCAACTTCTGCACATACCAAACTGTTCTGCTTCTTCTAGTTGGTATATTGCGTCAGTTCCCATGCCTGAAGTCTTGAGCACAATGGCTGCATACCTTTCAAACAAAGCTTCTGTGTTATAATTCTTTGGTTGGTGAGTTGGCAGGTTCATCTCCCACATTCAAAACTTGCTGCATATTTTTCCTGCTGACAGGAAATTAAAACGCGAGGAAATTTCTAAAGTTGATAGACATGCAAAAATATTTAACTAGTCAGGACACCAAACGTGTAAGATAAATCGACTCCTATCTGTTTCGGGAGAATTGAACACAACTCTTCAAACTGAAAAGACTAGTTATAGGAGTACTGATTTCAACTCTATTGGTGGAAGTATATTAATAGGCATTACATCATCAAGTTCTGGAAGCAAATTTTGCTTGCTGACCTAGAAGATAATAATGTTGCAAGTACATCCAAAAACAAGAACAGTTATATCTCCGAGGTAAGATAGAACAGAACTTTGTGCTGTCTATATAGGAACATTGGAACCTAGCGTGGTACTTTTTTATGCTTCATAAAAGGTACCCAGAATCCACAAAAAATAAAAATGAAGAACTGGCCGGAGCTCAGGTGTAAAATAGGTTGGCAGTTATACCTACGCTTCATAAACAACTACATATTCAAGCTGGCATGAACGAAGTGCACCTGTTGAAGCAAAACCAAAAGACATCTAAAACTAATAAGAGATACAAACTGATTCAAATATTGGAAACAAGAACTGCTCCAATTTCAAGCTTCATGGACTCTGATTCTGACATGTTTGTTATCAACTATAGGTTGCATAAGTCGAAGCTTCAGTTAAACGGATAAAATGGGAAAAGACGCCAAAAGTCAAACCGTATATAAAAGTAGTGCTACAAGGACACCTTCGCACACTTTGTAAGCTATCATTGTGAAGGTATCCTTGATATAAAGAAAAAGTTCATAATAGAAACTACTCACTGTATAAAGAATGATCTTAACATACACCATTTGGCCTCTTATCCTTAGGGGTCGATCATAACAGGCATTGATATTATTCAAATCTTTCATGCCGTTCAATTAGATCAAAATCAAAGTAGCAAGCCTTCATTTCGATCACACACCTTTCAACCTATGCAATAGAACAGTAATAGTTGCTATTTTAAACTAAAACCAATGCGTTTGTTAGTGCTTCTATTCAATCATCAACTGAAATCACTACTTGATAAATACCATTAAGCAGTAAACTTCTTTTATATTCAAACCAGAGTATCGAAAAGATGTTCCTTTGTCAGCAGTAACAAAATGCATGCACACCTTTCAATTGACTAGTTTCCGTCTAGTATACAGACATTCATCACTACATCATTCCAATAAACCAAGACAACATTGTGTTTCCAATTAACACGAACAAACAAAAGCACAAATCGTGATGAATAAACAATATGAACATGACACACTCTGATCCAATGAGAGCCAATATTAAAGCAATCTACCAATTTGAGAAAAATCGGGCTAATGAGTAAAGCCTTTTATTTCCGCTTGTTTACCTGACTGGACAGTACTATCAAAGCAGATCAGACCGCGGGCGAAGCCAGAGTGGATCAAACAGCAGCAGCGCCAGAAGAGCAATGTTCGGAAGTGCTACTGCAACCACTGCTGGAACCTTAATCCCAAGCCTCGGCCTCCGAAGCCTTCGCCTCACCTGTTGTTGAGAGAAAAAACACTCCTACCAGTTACATGCCGTAAAATTAACTATAAATTAACTGAATAATAATGAATTATACAGATAGACAAAATTTAACCCATTCACGGCGCTCTTGCGGGCCCCACTGGTCGGGAACGGAGGGAACGAGAGCGGTAGAGACTACGTGGGGAGGAGGAATCTGGAACGGACACGTGGACCTCCAGGACGATCTCGGTAGTCCTAATCTCAATACTCGATCGATGAACAGCGATGCGGAGAACTTCTGAGTCGACCACCGGTGACGAGAGCAGATGAACAGCGGAGGAAAATAATCGAACCTCGAAATGTGACCACAGTTGTCGTTGGTGTTTGCCGCGACGAAGAGTTGGGAGTAGAGAGATGGAGTTGTGGTGGACTGAGTGGTCAGCAAATGGGTCAATGTTTGGGTGCTGTTGAACCATGTTGGTTCACTACTGCAGCAGTTGGTGAACTCCCACTCTTGCTGCTTCTTCTCCATTGAAGAACGTTAGCAACACAATCGAAAAGCTAAGGAAGACGACGATGGTAACATTCGAGTATTTGACCACTTCTTTCATGATGGACTTATACATGTTCATAAGTTCATTTGGTAAAGCCCATTAAAGCCCAATCAAGGAACTAATAAGGCGGCAAAAAAAAAATCAAAAATAAAAAAACAGAAATTATCATCAAGAGGTAAATTGTTTTTTTTTAAATCGATTGCAAAGAAAAAATCGCAACGGGTGAAAAGAAGAGCTGGATTCTGGTTTTTGTCTTTCTCTTTCTTTTCAATTTCGATTGATTTATTCTAGTTTCTAAAGTTCTACTCAAATTTTCATTTTTAGTTTCTACTCTCTCTTCAGTAATTATTTCATTTCATTTTGCTTAAAATTCAAAGAATTAAGCTCTAGAATTTTTTTTTTCGATTTTAGTAAAACTTTTGTTTGATATGCTTTCTGAGATTAGTTTTTTTCTAACTATCTCAACTGAGATGATTTTTACTTTTTTTTTTTAAATTGGATTAAATTTAGTAGAAGATGAGAATTGCTTGTTCTGATGTTCAGTTCTAGTTCTATTTAATTAAATCAGTAAGATTTATATGCTTCAGAATAATTTTACCGTAACAAAACGATTTGATTCAAACATAACCTGTACATTCCTTCCATTTGATTGCATTTTCTGTATCCGTTGATGCCATCTAAATAGTGTTCATAACAATTAATGGAATACATGCGTTATCGATGCGTCTCAAGGAATTGGTTTGGTCACCTATTTTGTGACGGTAATGCACTTCATTGTTCATCAGCAGGACATGTAGATTTGTAGATGGAGAGCGCACTATATAGTTTATACTTAAATTTGTTTTCTTGCAATTATGGAAGGCAAACCTGTTAGACAATAACTTATAAGTAACTACCTACTGTACAGTCTTCAGTAATTGATAGTGTACTTAAGTACTGTATGTACTTGAGTCTCACAAGGCACTTGCTCACTATATGGCGTAGCACCATAAGCATACTCTGCGAATATTGGTGTTATGTTTTAATGTATTTGACCTACTTGGCTTTTCTATAGTTTCATTGGTGAAGGGTCGAAGGCCAAATAATATCACACAAAACCAAGATTTTTTTTATATTAACAAAACTTCAGTAGTGAAAGAATGGCTCGCTTATTCTGACACTGTATCAATATACAATGGCATTTCATGGGTGTGAGAAATGAGATGATATTGATCTGTGCATGTGGTTAACACCCAAGGAACTGGTCTATTATCCTTAAGTTGTAAGAAATTGCTAAAGCACAAATATTATATATGTACTATAGCTAACTCTCCTGCATTCTTGTTTGTAAAGGCAGAGTTCTTGTTGAACCTTTTGTGAATTTATTATGTTTTGTTGCTCATTAAAGTCTTCATCATGTCCTGTGATATGCATAGACAAGCATGCAAGAGAGCTCTTGTCTTGCCATAATTCAAGTTTTAATGGCATAAAATTATAAATTGTTAGGACATCACATATAAAATTACCTGCTTTGGAGCTACTGGCTACCAAGATTAGAATTTGCTCCCTAATTCCTAATTGTGTTCCTGATAACGCAATGTGCTAGGCCGGAGATCCCATCAAGAAAGAGCTTTACCTCTAATGCTGCTTCATCAAAGTTTGGATTATACTTGGTTATAGTTTAGGCGAAGAACAACTTAATGTTGTCATGAAGAGAAGGTGAGTTCTTAGGGACCTCAGGAGTAATTAGTCTTGTAATTGAAGTTTCAGGGTATAAGAGCTTTTTTATAGGAGGAATGGTTCAAAAATTCCTTTCATATACAGTGATTTGAAGATTTAGGACATCATTTCTGAAGCTGACTGTTTCAATAACAATCTAGAAGACACAAAATATCTAAAAACAGAATTTACCTTTCTTTCTATTGACCTAAAGTATGACTGATTCACTGGTCCTGCCATAAGAGCATGTATGCCAAACACTTCGTAGTACACTTATGTGATTATTTGATGTGACTAGTAAATGCTGTTGTTGCTGTTTCCTTAGTTTCTTAAGACTCCAAAGGACCAAAATTTTCTGTGTAGGACATGGTATATGGACAAAAATTGTACTAAGTAACTTTTTTATTGGTTAGCCATATATCCTCTAGGGAGTGTTGACTAGTATTTGCTTGTTCAGACCCATTCTTTAGTAGGGAAGCCCAAATTGGGAACCAAACTTAAATCCGGCTATCATGGTGATGAAAGCGACGAGCTTATAAAATAAAATTTTTTTTGATATAATAAAAATATTTTTTTAAAATAAATTTTATTTTTTTAATTTAAAAAAATAATAATAATATATAATATAAAAAATTTTATTATGTAAAATTTTTTTATATTTTTAATAAAATTTTTAAATATTTATAAAATATGTCTTAAAAAATATAAAATAAAAATTAAAAAATTACTTATGAAAAATGCTCAATCAAACGGGTATACTTAGGAGCCGTTTGACAAAGCGTTCTTCAAAAAATTACTTTTTACTATTTTATTTAATTTTTTTAAATATATAAAATTTATTTTAAAAATTCTTAGATTTTTTTATTATTTATTTTTTTAAAAAAATATTTTTATTTTAGAAAAATTTTATTTTAAAATCACTCTTAAACGTCCTATATAGATAGCTGAAAAACAGAACTTCAAAAAAAAAAAAACTAAAAAATTTATTGCGGCTTTTTGAAAAAAAATTTATACGTTCTATTATTTGGTAATGTATAATTTATGTATATTTTATAAACTTTTTACAACACTGTGAATTACATTTTGGGCGAATTTTTAAGCCCAAAAAAGTCATGCCAAACATGACCAAGTTCAAAATGTTCACATTTACTTGTCTGTTACTTCTGCAATTTATCTACAGTTAATGTGCTAAAATTTTCTCATAAAATATACTTGTGTATTCATATATGATAATTAATACATGCATCACAGATAGTAATACTCATAGATATGTTCATGTTGCTGACCCATTTCTTGTCATTTTAGAAGAGCTCAGGTCACAAACTCCAGAAGGTTTGGATGGACATGGTCCTATCACAAAGAGCATTGCCTATATGGATGTATAGCAAGTGCATGAAAATGGTGAGACAGAGCTATGGACTCGTTGTTTTTGAACTTTTATATCCTAATTTTCTCTATTGCTCAGGCAATCATGGCCAGGTACACAATCATGTTGATTCCTTGTGTCTATGCCTAGCTGATGCATTGAGAAATAATTATGCGGCTTATTTTTTCCACAGGGTAAGTTCTCTCTCCCTTAGTACTAGTGTAAAACCTTACACGTTTCCGGAAACTGTTTATAGATGATAGTGGACAAAAAATTGGTGACAAAAAACATTATCAGAAGAAGACATTCTTGACAAGTTTTCCACGCATTAGTACTCTCTTTGGCTAGTTGCAATCACCTGCAAGCATCAAGCAGAGTAGTGTTTCCCATATGTCATAAGATTCTCCTATGAAGACTGGATTATTCATTTTCAAAGCCAAAAGTGTTATTCTTCACTTTACAGATTGAATCTCTATGCAATAACTTTTTATATCTGAACTTCTCAGCAGTTATATTCATTTAGATTGTGTTCATCTTGCTGGTGTCTCACCTTGATATTTTGTTTCCTGCATGAGGTACTGTGTGTTCAACAATCAGGATGCATTTTTTTTATTTTGAAAATGAGTTTTTTAAAAATGAGTTTTTAGAAATGAGTTGTTAAAAATAGTATTGTTGAAAGTAATATGTTCTTTTTATATTGAAAAATAAATTGAAGTGACTTATTGTGTTTTCTTTATAATAAAAAGTGAATTAGAAGTAAATTTTTAGCAAAAGAGAAGTGACTTCGGTGTGCAAAATAACGTATCCTCAGTTGAAGACCCAATTGCATAGGGAAGTATTGTTGTTGCGAGCTTGTTCTGGATTTATGTAGGTAATATTTTTATTCCCAGGTTTTTGTTGTCTTATGGCCCTTGCTTTGGATGAGACCAAATTATGGAGTCATGGCTAAGAGGTGGTTTATTGTGAAAAACAAACGAAAGTGTTAGTACTGCATTTTGCTCTCTTTCGTGAACCTTTACTTAAAGACAAAAAACATGGCACGGTTTCTAGCATCGATCATATAATGTGTTGATGTGCAAGAAATCGTTGTACCTAATGTTTAAGCTATCTGATTATTCACTTCCATGGAAAATTATTTCTCAAGTTATTAGCTTGTGTATCAGTTTTAATAAATGAGTTTTTAAAAAGTGAGTTATTTAAAAATAAGATCTAAAAGTGAGTGAAATTTTTATATTCAATTATTATTAAAAGTATGAAAGTGATATTTTGTAATCTCACTCTTCCTTTGAAACTACAATCATAATAGTAATTTCAATATATGCGTATCCCCTTATCTTTATGATGTACAAAACATAACTGATTTCTTTGGATACTACTTTTGAAGGTTGTTTGATTGATCTCAAGAAGTAATTTGAGTGATTTTTTCTATCTATGGACAGAAAGAAATAAGTTGAAAGTGAATTTCAGTTCTTCTGTTATATAAAGTTCAAAATATCAATTGAAATACGTAAAATGACTTTTTTTTAAATCCTAAAAAAAGTGAATATGGAGAAACTGATACATGGTATTAATGTTTTCTTCAGCAAATATGCATATGGTGCAATGATAATTGGCCAAGTTAAAGCAAAGGTTAGATGGTCCAATCATGCATAATTACTCTGGATTCAAAGAAGAAAATGAAATAAGTCTGCAATTGAATAGATTATATCACAATGCTACTTTAATTTATGGTTGTATACCTTTTACAATGATAGCATGCACTTTAGACACACTATAAAGTAAATACCAAGAAAAAGATTCAATTCAATTTCTAGGCAAATGATCGATGTATCAAAAGCGTATGAAACCTTGTTTGGAGGCAAAAACAAAATCTTAATTGATTCATATCATTAAATTGGCAATTTAGACTTCGTACTTTTCGTTCATTCATTTTATTTCATATTTTTTAATAAAATTTTTATAATATTTTATTAATTTTATTTAAAAATATTAAAAAAATTTTATATTATAAATTATTATTTTTTAAAATAATAAAAAATATTTTTAAAAAATTGGAATTCATAACTAATTCCAAACATCTCCTGAAGCTTACAGCTAAAGATGAAGCAAAGCAAAAGGGTAGATGTCCGTTCTGTTACCTTTTTCTGAAATAACCTTTAAAAATAGAGGGGTTGAAAGTTCTCATCTTCCCTTTTCAGGGTTTTGGTCTTTTGCTTGTGTGGTCCGGTGACTTAAAAGCCAGACATTGGATGATCAGGTATAATGGATCTGTTGTTAGAAATGGATTCACCCATTAGTGGGAATTTATTCCTTATTATCATTATCATGGGCAAAGGACGTGTTTTAAATATTCGTAATTGAGTTTCGTAAAAATAAAAATAAAAAGTAGAATTTTTTGAAAAATAAAATGAAAATAAATTTCAGTATTTATATTTCAATAATTTTTGAAAATATATTAAAAATTAAAAAATATAATTTGTACTGAAAAATATGTAAATAAAAAATTAAAACTAAAATTTCGTATGTGAAAGTAGAATTTTGAATTTTTTATATAATTAAAACATATGAACTGTTTGAAACTCAAAATTTAGAAGAAAAAAATAGAATTACGGAATATTTGAAACACGCCAAAAATTTGGAAAGAAGTTTAGAAAGACGGAACAAATGAACAAGTCTCTAGTGCTACCGTTGAGATTTGGAAAATATTTTTACATTCTATTCAAAATATTTATTATTTTTGCAAAAAAAATTTTCTAAATTCAAATTTTAACATTAAAATCTTCAATTCAAAACTCATTTTTAATAATAAATAAACACTAAAAATAAACTTACTTTTAAAGTAATTCATTTTCAAAAATTTAGTTTTAAAACCTCAATTCATAGCAAAATAAAATAAGCACATAACAACAAGAGCATGCTAGTGAAACTCAAATTTGGGTATATTTAAAATTGCTTATAAAATAAAATTTTTTAAAATAAAAAGTATTTTTATTTTTTTGGAAAATGAGTTCTATTTTTTTATTTCTAAAAAAATAATAAAAAAGATCTCATTATGTAAAATTTTTCTACACTATCTAAATTTTTAAATAAATTTTTTAAATATTTATAAAATATATATTAAAAAATATGAAATAAAAAAAAATTAAAAAGTGGCATTTGGTATGCGCTACCAAACGCACCCAAAAACTTTTCTTGAATGCAAGTTTGAAATAGTGAGTGGTGTTATTATATGGACATAAGGTTTCAAATGATTTCTTTTGTGCAAGAAACATTCAGAAATGTAGCAGCAATATACTGTTGTATACATTTTTTTAATAATTACTTCTTCTGAGACAATGGTTTTCATTCCCTCGATGCAATTATCACAAGGTTTCCAATTAAATTCTTCACCCAATCACCTGCATAAATGAACAGTTGTTTCTTGTCCTTCTTCATCAATTATAACAGTAGGTATGCCGTATTCTTCTCTATACTTCATACTTCTTCTCTGTCTATTATTCTATTTCCTTGTCCCCTCAGCTCTACTGTTCATGCAAATTTAACACTCACTGCACTCTGTTTTTGTACCTTTCTATTTGTTTTCGAATTATGTTTACTTAAGGTTTGATTCAAATATACTGGTTTTTTTTTCAAATTTTGAATTCGTTAATTTTATGTATTTCAATTATCATTCTGAATTTTATTTTTATTTTCACATCAAACTTTATTTTTATTAATTTTAATTTTAAATTTCACTTTACTTATTTTAAATATAACCGAGCATTTTATTTCTATCGAATTTTACTTTTTACGAACTCTATTTTTATAAAATTCAACTTCGCAAAACTAAATTATGTGTATTTAAAATACGTCCTTACCGATAAGTCATTTTTTAGTCACTTTATGTGTTTCTTTTTATAAATATATTTCTACAAACTTAAATTTGATTCACTCTTCAGAAAGTATACTTTTTTAGTATAGTATTTTTATCCCTATAATTTATTTTCTATCACTAAAAGATATTTTTTATTCACTTTTAGTTACACAAAAAAACACAAAATATTATTCTAACTTATTTCTTTTCATAAAAAATATAAAATTCTAATTCATTTTTAACAATACTGTTTATAATAACTTAACTTACTTTTTAATAACTCATTTTAGTCTAAAAAGAACGTGCTCTAAGCAAGTAACGCACATCCTAAGCTAAACATGATATCCTTTTAAAAGCGTGTTATAAATACTCCGTAATTGAGTTTCATAAAAGTAAAAAATAAAAAGTAGAGTTTTTTAAAAATTAAATTAGAAGTGGAGTTCAGTATTTATATTTTAATAAATTTTGAAAGTGTGTTGAAAATTGAAAGATATAGTTGTATTGGAAAGTGTGCAAATAAAAAAGTTGAAACTAGAGTTTCGCATGTGAAAATGGAGTTATGAGTTTCTTATGTAATTGAAACATATGAATTATTCGGAACTCAAAATTTGACGGAAAAAAGTGGAGTTACGAACGTTTAAAACACGCCCTAAATAGACGAGATCTAAGTTATGTACAAATAGTTTGCATTTTGTCAGATTTTCTGGAATAAGCAACACAATGTATGGCATAATTTTTTATATAAAAAAAAACAAAACTTCAAAACTCTTCTCTTCATCTCTGTCAACTATTCTAATTCAATGCAGTCTACTGTTGTGTATAAACCTTGAACCCAGTCTGTCATCTGGCGTTGAAGAGAAACACAAAATCCCTACAACCTGAATTCTTCTCTGGCTACTACAGCATATTAGAACATTGGGACTGTGTTACATTTATGCCTAGCTATTATTAATCCTCTACAGTATTCTATTGTTCTTTCCATATGGTGAGACCCCTTATATGTCCCTTTGAATCTTAGACGTTGTATTTTTTTATCCTAAAAAATATATTTTTAATTCACTTTTAGTTGCACAAAAAATTATTTTAACTTATTTTTTATTGTATTATTTATAATAACTTTTTCTTCGGTAATTTACTTTCAACGTAAAAGAACACACCTTAAGACTCCGCACCGGTGATAGCTAATTTTAACCGTGAAAAGTTTCTACTATTTGTTACGCGTCTAGAGTTGGGTATTACTTAGTCATAACTTGGTATTACTTAACTTTGAGTTTATTTTTGAATAGTATTTTAATAAACTTATTTTTACAAATTATTCTTTAATAAAATTTTTTAACCTACTCTTCAGAAATTTACTTTCTAATTATCTTTTGATAAGTAAATAAGTCCTTCACTTCACTATTTTTGGCATACTTTTTAAAGAAATTGCTATTTTTACTGATTCTAAGTATTTTTGTTACATGACATTGATACGTTACAACATGATTTGTCCATGTGAAGTTCAAAATATTTTTGGCCGAACTCAAAATTTAACTTTTTAAAAGATGTTTATAATGATTTCCAACATTTATTGGGAGTTCAATAGCTATCGTTTTCCAACAATTATATGAATATACGCCGCGTTTGAGAGTACATTCTAAAAAAATATTTTTTAAAATAAATTTTTTAAAATATTTTATAAAATTTTAAAAATATAAAAAGAATTTACATTATAAAATTTTACTTTTTAAATAAAATAATTATATTTTAGTAAAAATTTAAATAGTGGGTCATTAGTGAACGAATAGCAAAGAAATATAGCCTAAACTAACGAAAACAGAGGATAAAACATTCGAAGAATACTTTGCCCATAAAGGCTATTCAAAAAAAATATATTATTTTTTTAGGACAAAAATGCAATACAACTTTGGCCAACTAGAAATGCTATATACAGACCTGCAAACTTAATTCAAGGACTTTCAACGAAAGAAATTTTTTTTCGTTTGGCATGATTTAGACAACCATGATATTAATTACATTTATTTGTGTTTTATATAGTTTTAATTTGACATGTACTAATTTTAAGCTATATATTGGTTTGAATTTGAGATAGTAAATATTTTAGTTATCACAACCTATGAGAAGTTATCTCCAAGCAAAAAAAAAAAAATCTAAACTCATAAATTAGATTAATCTTAAATTAATATCTCTTTTTGAAAACCATAACGATGAACTTGCATTATTTGCCCAAACAAAACATATCTTTTAATATTTCAGAAGCTTAAACGCAACAAGCACCACAATGAAACAACTTCTCAAACTCAGGATGTGTTTTTTTTTTCACATGAAATTAATTTCTAAAAAGTAAGACTTCAAAAAATAAATTATTACATAAAAGGAAATTTTTTAGAAGTAATTATTTGGTCAAAAGATTACTTTTAAAAAGCAAAAAGGGCGCATTTACTTATTTTGAAATAAATTTTTTATATATAATTTTTTAAATAATAAATAATAATAATTAAAAAATTAGTTTGTATAAATAAATTTATAAAAATAAATATTAGTGTGACGAACTTAGAATAGTTTTCAAAATTAATTGATTGTGAGAAGAATAAGCCTAAATTTTTATGAATATCATTTTAGAACCATTGATAAGCAACGTGAAACAAAACTATTTTTAACACTTGCCCTCTTTTTTTTTATAAATTGAACTTGATGCGGACTATGTGTGCTGTAATGAATTGGATGAAGCGAGTTGCCTGTTCTGAAATAAAATGAGTTATTTGCTCTATAATATAGTGGACAACTTTTTGAATAAAATAGGCTATCTATTCTAAAATAAAACAGGCTATTTTGGGTGTATTCTTTTACACATGAAAGTAACTTCTACTATACTAAAAAATTACTTTTAATTCACTTTTTATTATAAAAAAATATAAAAAATCACTTTCAACTTATTTTCAATATAAAAAGAATACATTATTTTTAACAATACTATTTTTAATAACTCACTTTCAAGCCGAAAAAACGCACCCTTTGTTCTAAAATAAAAAGAACCATGAGGGCCTGAATAGATATAGATAATAAGTTAAATTTAACTCACATTTTAGGCCGATTCGCATAACCCGTTCTGATACTATGTGATGAACTTAAATTTTTCAAAACTATTTGGCTATGAGAAAAATGAGAACAAGTTTTTATAAATATCATTTCAGAATTATTGATAAGTAATATAGAATTAAACCATTCAAAATCATTAGAATCATCAAAAAATAAATTTTTGATAAAATAATTATTTTAAAATCAGTTACCATTCTTTCAATTATAAATATATTTAAATATAAGAAATACCTATCTGGAAATAAATTTTGATAGAAGAAGTCATTTTTTTATCACTGACCGTGCTTCACATTTAACTTCTCTAAAAGAGAGGTTTGTGAGAAGTTCAAGCTACAAAATGATATGAACGTAAAAAAATTGTGTGAACCGATGTGAACGCAAACAGGTGCGCTGCTGCATGAAAGAAGAAGTAAGGGAAACAAGAGGTAAGAATTACAGGGCACAGGGTTTATGTCCAAATAAATTGTACACGAGTGGCCGGAGCAGAAGGGTACACAAACACAACGGTTCATCAACCCAAGCAATTGTTGGTACTGAAACAAAACTAATTGCTTCTCATCATCCCAAACCAAGGTAAAACACAAAATATATATTTGATTTCTAGAATCATGTAAGTTTTTTTTTGTTGTTGCCAGTTATTATATATAATTTTTTGAATGTTTATAAGTTGAATTTAGTATTTCTAGTAACTAAGTATGATAAATAATAAAACAAGAAGGTATTATTTGCTTCATATGCCTTACGTTTAAAAATATTTATTTCAAACTTTTTTAAAAATAATTTGATTCTTTTGTTTTATATATAAATTGTATGATACACATATCTATAATAAAACTTTTGTTAAAATATTATAAAAATTTATTTAAATAAAACAAATAAAATTTTAATAAGCAGACACCAGCTCTCTGTCATGAACGGAATGAATGAGTTCTCAATTCTGTGGCGAGACATCAACTGATCAACCTACTCATTCTCTCTCCTTCGACTAATCTTATCTAATTAAAATTCTTCAAACATTCTTTTTATTTAATTAATTTCTTCTATATCATCAGTGATCCGTTTTGTTTTTTTTAACTGCTTATAATTTTTATTAAAGTTTGAATACATATACATATTATAAAATAATAATATTATTTTTTATATTTTAAAAAATATTTAAAAAAATTTAAAATTTTTATTTGAGAAAATTTTATTTTTATAAATACTTCTAAATTTTCGTAATCTTACTAGAAAATTAAATTTTAAAAATAAACATAACAATATTTATGAATTTTATAAAATAATTTTAGGGTGAACTAAACAAATAGCTAGTTAGCTAATTGATTTCATTTTAATAGTACTACGTGTGAATATAACACATTCTCCCAAAAGAAAGTGGAGTGTTGTTCTTTCAAACTCCCAAGATTAGTTTATCTAACCCTCTCTGTCTCTCTCTCTCTTCCTACTTATTAATATCAATCAAACCTTTTTCTTCCTTCTTTTCTGTTCTTTCTCTTCTCTTTGTTCCCTTTCCTTTCCCTTCCTTCTGTCAGCCAGGTGATTCCCTCTCTGCAATGAATCTCAATCTGCTTCTTCTTCATTCTTTCTTTCTTTCTTAATTTTTTACTATCATTCGATCATCAATTCTTTCTCGATTTCAAATTCTTTAAGCTTTCTTAGTTTCAAATTATTTAGAGGCTTTCTTTAATCTTTATAGTAGTAGTAGCTACTAGTGATGATATATATATATAGCTTGTAGAAACCTTCACACAACAGCTTCTTCATTCTTCTATGAAACAAAGCTATAGCTAGCTATACAACAACGAGAAAAAGAGGGAGCTCTCTATTAGCTTGGCTTCCATGGGAGATCCCTACGCAAATTACTTCAAAGGTTACTTCAACTTCTACAACAACACCACCACCACCAACAACAACAACAACACCTTCTACTCATCAAACCCTTCTCCCATTATTCCTACTGCAGTCCCTTCTTACAACTTCTACAACAACAACAACAATAGCAGTAGTAGCTACTGCTATCATAGTTACATGGTCACAAACCCTAATACCTTTGGTTATAACTACCATCATCACCACTACAACAATTACCAGCAGAATCCAACGCCTCCACAATCACCACCACTTAGAGAAGCATTGCCTCTTCTAAGTCTTAGTCCTTCAAGACCAAGAGATCATCAAGATGAGGAAATCCCAAGGTATACTGCAGCTGCTGTTCTTGCGCATGATCAACAACAACAACTGGGTGGGTGTCGTGATCAAGGTAGTGGAGATCATCAAGAAGAGGTCATGGAAGAAAGAGATCAAGAAGACTGCCGCCATGATGATGATGATGATGATCATCTTAATGGTGTGACTGTTGCTTTACACATAGGTCTACCAAGCCCTACTGCAGCGGATCTGATCTCAAGAGTTTCTTCAACAACAGCAGATCAAGATCAAGAAGATGAAGGAAATATGGAAGGACTGCAGCAGCAAGAGCAGCAACAGCTGCAGATGAACAGCAAAGATGGTGTTGATGGCGATGGTGATGAAGTTGAAGTTGTTCCTATAGGTTACCCTAACAATCCTATAGGAAGATTAAACAAAGGGCAGTACTGGATCCCTACTCCTGCTCAGATCCTTATTGGTCCAACTCAATTCTCTTGCCCTGTGTGCTGTAAAACCTTCAACAGATACAACAACATGCAGGTATTCTTACACACTTTCTTCATTCATCATATGGTTTGGTTGATTTTTGTGTGATCTATACATGTTATTGATTTCTTTTGCCTTTCATTGACATGGAGGAAGAAAGAGATGGGTTTTTTATTTCAGAAGCAGTAGTAGTAGTAGTACTTGCTTTTAAGTGATTGAACTATACAAGAAGGCAAAATGTTTCCTTGCGTTATAGCTTCATGGTACACTAGCCACCATAAGGGAGGGAAAAAGCCTGTGCTAATTTTGATTTATTATGTTGTTTTGCTTTGGGAATAGTGCTAGGAATCAAACTTGTTATACTGCTATAGAAATTATAGCTTCACTCAGTAGTATTGTTTGAGTTCAGAGAAGGAAGAAGATTTTTGCAGATCAGAAGAAGTCGGAGATCTTTTTGAAGAACTGATCATCAACTACTTCTCTCTCCCAAAAATCTTTTCCTTCTTCTGCAGTTGTTGTTGTTTGTTCACAGTTCTCTGAAACATGTACAGCAGAAACACTTGAGCACCTTTTGTTTCCATCTTACTTCTCCCAATACACTGTTCAGTCTTTCTTCTGTTTTTCTTTCATTAGTTAGTTTTGATTTTCTTGTTTTTGTTTATCTTCACTTTTAACTCAACTAACTTAATACACTAAAAAAAACATAAATTTAACCCTTCCTTTCGATCCCGAGTCTCTCAAATTTGTATAGTTTTTTCTCTGAAACGAGTTTAACATTCCTCACAAAATCAACAAACCGTAAAAGAGTTATCTGATTAATCTGAAAAAGAACAGAGCCTAACATTGCAAGGTTAGTAGTTTCTAAGATTTTGCATTGCTTCATTTTGTAAGAGTTAATGTTAAAAGGAAAATGTTCAAATTTGTAATGAAACAGATGCACATGTGGGGACACGGTTCGCAATACCGTAAAGGACCTGAATCTCTCCGAGGAATCCAACCCACAGCAATGCTCCGGCTACCGTGCTACTGCTGTGCTCCCGGCTGCCGTAACAACATCGACCATCCACGATCAAAACCGTTAAAAGACTTCAGAACTCTTCAAACACACTACAAGCGGAAGCACGGCATAAAACCGTTCATGTGTAGGAAATGCGGCAAGGCGTTTGCCGTTAGAGGTGACTGGAGAACTCATGAGAAGAACTGCGGTAAGTTATGGTACTGCATTTGCGGTTCGGATTTTAAGCACAAGAGATCGCTGAAGGATCATATCAAAGCTTTTGGTCATGGGCATGCCGCGTATGGTATCGATTGTTTTGATGAAGACGATGATCCTTCTTCAGAGATCGAACAGCATGATGGTAACAACAAGCAAGGCTGATGAATGAATGAATGTTAATTGTTTTCATGTTATTGTAACTTCATATAATTATGGAGAGATGCATGGAAATGGTGTTGCGATATAACTCGCTGGGTTTTTGTTTCTCTTAATTTCTTTTGATGTTTCCAAACAGTTTGTAAATTTTGGTTTCATTTCGGTTTGAGTTATAAAACTGAAGTTGTTGAATATGTTTTTTCTTTCTTCACTAAATATTGTAGTTTCATGATATATGGAAGAAATCACCAAGAAAAGAGAGGATAAATATTAAAGAAACAGAAAAACTTACAAAAGTTTGAATATAAAAAGTGCATGATGCATAGTTAATGTTTTTCCTTTTTTTTTCTGCAAATGCAAAGTTCTTAGAGTAAATATTAGGAACATTTTTTTGGAAAAATCTTTTAGCAAAGTTCAGTGAAGTATCAGTTGAGTTGAATCAGTACTTGCTGAGATTTGTTTTCATTCATCATCAACCATGAAACTTAGTGCTGCTGCAGAAGAGAGAAAAGAAAGAGAAAGAAAAAAAAAGAAACAAAGGACAGTGGCTTCATTTATGGAGTTGCCCCAATTTTAGGGTTTTTTCTTTTCTCTCTTCTGTTTAACTTCTTTTTCTCTGTTCTTTCTCTGGGAAATTTTTTTTTTCATCATATACATAAAAGTGGGGAGATGCCAAAGACAACAACGATGTTGAAGCCTGCCCATCTCTTCTCTCGTGTGTTATACAAATGCAGCACACTACTTTCCCCTTTTTTGAACAGTGGTGAGTTTAAATTTAGACAACGGGGTTCGTTTGTAATATTTATAAATAATTCTTTTTATATAAAAAATATATTTAAAAATAATTTTATCTTTTTATTTAAAAATATATAAAAAATAAAAAAGAAATTTCTGAAAAGCTCTCAAAAGCTTCGCAATGATGACCAATGTCATTTTTGTTTTCTTTCTCCTTTTCTATTTTCTGTGTTTAAAAAAACTATCTTTTTTTCACCCTTTTGGATTTTTTCCTTTCTTTCGCTTTCTTGATTTGTTAAATCCTCCATAATATCCATTAATTAAAAAAAAAGAGCTTGCGAATATGAAACGTATAATATTACAAAAATTTTATTTATAAAAAAAATTATTATATATAAAAGAAGATAATTTTTAAGGAAGAAAGACGAGTGAAAAAACTCAAAGTGAGATTAAAAATTATTTTCGACTTATTCGGTTATTGAGAAAACATACAAAATTAGTACCAACTTAGTTTTTCTAAAGAAAATTAATTAAAAAAATATTATATATAATAAATTATTTTCTAATAATTTATTTGGCTAAAAAACATATAATATAAAAATACAAATCAGCATTTGGCATTACTTACTTAAAAAAAATATTTTTTATTCTAAAAATACAGACTAAATAACAGAGGATCAACAAACAGCTGGTGTTTGATAGATTGATTAGGCATTAGAAGCTTTGAAGAATAGTAGGACCTGGTTCTTTTGTTGCAGCTTTTTCATATCTATCTATTTAATTTTATATGTATAGAACAAGTACCATCATCATCATCATCATCAGCAGTAGATAATGTATAGTTTTATATAATAGAATCATAGGTAGAGTAGTCAAAAGAGAGATCGAAGCGCAGGCAATGCATGTAATGTCTAATCAAATCAACCACACATCACTGGTTGTAGTATATGTTATGTTATGTTATGTTTGTTTCAGTTGTTGTACTACAGTTGAGAAGAAAGAAGAAGGTATATCTATGATTCAGTAGCAGACAATGCAATGCAGTAGGAAGTACTGAAATATTTGGGAGTAATTTCAAATTTATTCTAAATAAATTTGATTTTAAATTTTTTTAAAAGATTAATAAAAAATATAAAGATTTTTGAGAGTGTTTTTTTTTGAAGATGAGATTTTTAAAATAAAAGATATTTTAAACATTTTGTAAATTTAATTTAATTTTTTATTATAAAGTAAATTATTATAAATTTTGTATTTTTAATTTTTTAGAAAAATTATTAAAATTTATTGATAAATATAAAAATAAAAAATAGAATAAAGAGAAGTTGAAAATTTTAATGAAAACATCACTTAAAAATAATTTACAATATAATATTTTTATAAAATTTTATTTTAAAAAGTTATTAAATGTTATTTAAAATATAAATATTAAATTTTAATGAAAAGAAGTTTGACAAGCACTTCAAAAATACCACCTAATCAATGGATTTACCTTCCTCTGCTGTCTTCTATCAAACCATTTTGCTGCAAGTAACTTCTCTGTTGTCCTATAAATGACATGACATGAAATAAATAAGTGTTATGGTTTAAAATATTATTAAAGTTTTGTTATAAGAGACGTTTGGAATTATATTTTTCAAATGCTTTATTTTAAATTTTAATTTTTTAATTTTTAACATATATATATATATAAGTATTTAGAAAATTTATTTAAAAATTATAAAAATTTTACATAATAAAATTTTCTTATTATATATATATTTTTTATTATTTTTTAAAAATAAAAAAATAAAATATTTTTTATTTTAAAAAACTTTAATTTATAATTACTTCCAAATATCTCAATAGATGAGTCTTGAAAAATAAGCATAGAGTTAACATAATCTAAGACGATGGTAATAACATAAGTTAGTGAAGCCACTAAGCAAAACACTAGGTAATTAAATTATTATGTCCTCATTATGTCTTTAATTAGCTAGACAATGAAGGAAAGTCATTATCGATATGATTGTATTAGTTTAATTATCGCGATTTCACAAGAGCGACACCCACGAGTGAGATCGATATGGTTGCTTAAATTATATGCGTGCACGCTTACTTAACGTTAACCCACGCTAAAAAATAAGGGCCCGTTCAGAATTGAGTTCTAAAATAATAATTTTTTAATTTATATTTTTAATAAATTTTATAAGATTTTATTAAAAATTTTAAATATATAAAAAAATTTTGTAATATAATTTTATTAGTAATAAGTTTTTTAATCAATATAATATAATTTATTGATCGAATAAAAGTAAACTCACTTTTTAAAAGTATTTCTAAATTTTTGTATGGAAATATTTAGGAGTGCTTTTTAAAAAAACATTTTTCGAAAAGAAGAAATATTTTAAAAATTTTTTAAAATAAGTTCTATTTTTTATTTAAATAAATAATAATAATAAATAAATAATTTTATGACATAAAATTTTTTGTATTTTAAAAAATTTTTAAATAAATTATTTTAAAAACTTTATTAAAAAACATAAAATAAAATATCGGTAAAGAAAAGCTCGTGCAAACATGCTTATCAACGAAAGATCAAAGATTCAATTAACTAGATTTCTACATCACGAAAAAAATTAATATAAATCAAGACAGACGACCGTAGATTACGGAGACTAAGAAGGCAGTGATCCTCATTAATTTAATGCCCCTGTGCATTCCATTATACAATAATCACAATAATAATAAAAACATATGAATGTATTTATTTATTTGAAGTGAAATTTATAAAAATAAAAATAAAGTTAAGATCAAAAGAATATTTTTTATATTGGGGATGTATGGGAGTGTTATAAATAAAAATTTTAAAATAAAATTATTTTAAAATATTTTTTAAAATAAGTTATATTTAATAACAATAATAAGTAATAATAATTTTTATGATGTAAATTTTTTTATATTTAAAAATTTGTTAATAGATTTTATAAAATACTTTTATTACAAACCTAAAATCAACAAAATTTAAAAATTCTCAAATAATATACTGAAAAATAAATATAAGTTTTAAGTATAATCATAAATATGTTGAAAATTTTATTACTAAATATGCAAAGACATTAAGGATGTGACCTACATTCCCTGTCACATTTTATTTCAAGAACTATTAACACCATCTATGTTACCAATTCCAAGAACAACTTAGCCATGAAACTTGAGAACAACTTTTGTTGACATGAGATATGAATGCACACTCCTCAACTACTACTAGTTCCACATTTAAAAAATTTACAAAAGAAAAAGTTTTGATGAAAGAATTCAAAAATACAGAATGAAATAATCACATGAATAGGAAGGGTGACAAGATGTAACATAAGGTGTGGGATTGAGAAATGGGTGATTTACAATGTGATTGCAGGCATAGGGAACAATAAACAAATGTAATATATACATTTATTTAACATTTCTTTCTCTTATCAACTTTTATACACACAGATATTTAATAAATAATAAAAGGCTTAAAATCCCAATATGTCTTCTTCTTTTCTTTCCATTCTATTGTCTTTTCTAGGAGATTTTGCAATAAAAGTTATTTGCAAATTTGACCCCATATTATAGTTTTGGCAGTTTCAACTTCATTTGTAACTTGACAAAAAATCTCAAACTAAATATTTTTGGGAAAATTTTTATTTTAAACACACTCAAACAACACATGTGGGGTCGTTTGGAATTGCGTTTTCTAAACATTTTTTTTATTTTTTATTTTCTATTTTTAATATATATTTTATAAATATTTAAAAATTTTATTTAAAATTTTAGAAAGTGTAAAAAACTTTTATATAGTGAGATTTTTTATTGCATATTTTTATTATTTTTTTAAAAATAAAAAAGTAAAACTTATTTAAAAAAAATAAAATAAAAATACTTTCTATTTTAAAAAAATTCTATTGTATAAGCACTTCCAAGCGCTCCCATAGTCTCATAGGTTTATAGCAGAGATCTGTATTTGAATAAATAATAGTATAAGGGGTTGGATGTGTAAGAAAAGATTACCGTCCTAATATGTAAAAAGTGTTACTGAAATCTTCTATGTCTTTGTGCCGTGCATGCCATAGTTCATGCAAGTGTGTATATGAAGTAGACAACAATGACAAGGAGACCAAAGGCATGCACACATTGCACACCTAGAGAAAGAATATATTTATAAAGAAACAAAAAACATTTCTATCCCTTCCCACTGTTGATAATACAGGAAAGAGAGAAGAGGGGACAACTCTGTCCCCCTCAAATGGAATCCCAATGAACATTAAAATAAAAAATAAAAAAAGCCTTGATCACCATTTTGTGAGGCAAACTGCCTGCCTTGAGAGTAACCCAAAATTCTCCATCAACATATTAATATAGCTTTGGATTTGAGAATTTTTATTTGTTCATGTGAAAATGACCAAAGTTTTTAGACTAAGGTCTCATATTGAATACCATTTGAGAACTTTTCAAAATTTTATATTATTTTTAAATAAATTTTTTAATAATATTTTTATAAAATTTATTTAAAATTTTTAAAATAAAAATTGGATTTATACCAAAATCTTATTAATTTTTTAAAAATAGTTGAGAATTCAAAGAAATAGGTCAAATTGGTTAAGGACTCGTATTAATTGCATTTAAAATTAAATTTCATAAAAGTAAATTTTGATAAAAATATTATTATATAAGAGTACACTTCGGAATGAAATCACAAATAAAATTTTGAGTTAAAATATTTAATAGAAATAAAATTTGATGTACAAATAAAATTAAAATTAATATTTATAAGATATAAAATGATTGATCTAAAAAATTAAAGTGAAACATAAAAATTTTTTACAATTAAAACATGGACGACTGAAACTGTAATCCAAATATTTTTGGTGGGTACTGATGGAACATGAACAGAGACTTAAAATAGAAGGAAGAAAGAACAAAGTCTCAAATTCCAAAGCACAAGAACCGAAAGGAAAAAAGAAAATAAAAAGAGAGAAAAGTTGGAGCATGGAATGAAATGAGAAAGCTTATTATTAAAACAGAATAAAAATTTCCAGGCTTTTGTTGAGAGTTTGGACCACTCTTTCGTGCATGGAGAGGAGGAAAAAGCCAATCTTCGACGTTCACTGCCATATCAAATCAAATCAAAACTAAAAAATAATAATGTTCCTGACATGCCCCATCTTCTATGGATTAATAAAAGCTCAAGCTATAATTGCCTTGAGATTTTTCTACTCATGAAATGGCAAATAAAGTAAACAAACAAAATAAAATTATGTTAACAGATTGAATATCAAATTATGTAAAGTTTAGTCAGTTAAAAAATCACGTCAAGATCCAACCAACAATATTGTGATATAATAAAGAGGAAGCCACTTCAGAGAGTAAACCTCAAAGTAATATTTAGCAAAGGTCTTATCAGATGTGAAAGCAACAAAATTAAAGCAAAAGAACAACTTCAACTCCTATGAAAGGCCTAATCAAGTGACTTATAAACAGTACTAACAACTAGAATCGAACTCAAAGATGGTAAAATTTTTATATTCAAGGAACAAAAGATGCAAAACTCAACACAAAATTGAGATGGACGGGGCGTTTAAAATTAATTATGAAATAAAAAAATTTTAAAATAAAAAATATTTTTATTTATTTTAAAAAAATAAATTTTATTTTTTTATATCAAAATAATAATAAAAATATGAAATAAAAAAATCTCACTATGTAAAATTTTTCTACACTTTGTAAATTTTTAAATAAATTTTTTAAATACTTATAAAATATATATTTAAAAATTAAAAAATTAAAAAATTAAAAAAAAATGTTTGAAAAACATAATCTCAAACGCCCCCTTATCCTGAAATTCTACGGGTACTCCTATTCGGATTCATAATAAAAAATAGTTCAAACATAAAACAAATTTGTGCAATTTCCAAAACATTTATTTTATTTATCATAAATAATGTACAAAATTGTTAGGTATAAATTATTAAAAAATAAGTTGGTAACTATAAACTATACTAATAAAAACAAATATTATCCAAAAATTAAATTTTTTTTTGAAAAAGCTATTTATAGAATTACTACGGCTAATAAATAAGCTCTAAACTAAAGAACCTTTATAAGCACTAAAAGCTAATACTATTCAGAACTTTAATCAGTAGAAAACAAAAAATGGAATATGGGCTAGGCCCACTGAAATTCTACCACCTCATTGTAGAAGGCCCACTATAAAGCAAAAAGACACACGGAAAAGAATGATTTTTTTTTTTTTTTCTAGTTTTACATATGGAGCTCTGCCGGTGAAACCCACACAGGGTTCAGACACATCCAAAGCTGCTGCGTGCAGGTTTTTAGTTCAGAAATCAAGAATCGAGCTAGCATTCCAAATATCGAACCAGTCCTTTTCAAATAGTGCTCACCCAATTGTGGAATTTCAATCAACCGGAGATAGCATCTTCAGCAAAGTATTTAAATTTACCTCAAAAACTGAAGAGCAACCTTTAATGCATGCCACAATAAACCCTGCAAGTTGTCAACAGCTACGTATTGATGCCATGAGAGTTATAAAGAAGTTCAAATATGTTAAATAAACTATCAGTAGATAGCCATTTCTTACCAGCATTAAAATTTGAAGGAAACCGAAAGAATTGTCCTGGACTCATTAATCGGACAATCTAAGTCCTCCTGTTAAAAGCAAAAAAATCAAAACAAAATGCATGACCAAACTGTATGATAGTCCATTGGCTAAACGACATTCTGTAACAGCTCTTCAGCAAGAGCTTCAAATGCCATACAAGTACAAATTTCATGAATATGATCAATAATGTTCAGTAATCTTTAACTCCGTTCAGTTTGAGTAGAAGTAGTAGATGTAGGCTTTATTGTCAATCACGAAAATGCATCTCGAGGAGAAACTAAGTAAAGCCAGGAGCTGACTTATAACTCTGATGCACAGTTAGTTTCAGGCTTTCAGTTGGATCCTGACAAACAGTAAATGCCGATCACCATAGGCAAATAGTAAATGCAACTCTGTCAATAGATCAAATGAGCAATTTAATGTTCCGTGCTCAGTATTGTAACTAGATTCCAAAGAGTAACCAAAGCACTACATATTTGAACTTCAATCTCTGACAAGGACCATAACTCTTACTTTCTAGCTCAGAGAAAAGGCCTATGGAAGCTTTGGATAGTATGAGAGAAAGGCTTTAGACAGAGAGACAGGGCGAGATGAATCCATTTTTGTGGTGACAGTCAGTATACTCAGTGCAAAGAAACCAGAGATCAGAATGAAAGATTTTTACCTTCAGTAGACGCACTGTAAAGCCAATCTCTTTTTAAATGGAGCCCATGATTTAATTTTGCAGCTAGCTCTCTTTCTTTCTACTCCCTTTTGAGCAAGGAGAGAGTGGCATTCATTTGCAAGAGGCCGTAGTCACCATCCTAGCTTGATGTAATTGCAATAACAAAGGTTCCAATTCCCAATAAAGTTTAACAAAATTTAGTGATGCTTTCTTCTTTATTGCATGAGAGGCTTTTGTTTCTTTTTTTCTTTAGGCGATACCAACTTTATCCCTTTCATTGTACCTACTAAGCCTTCAAAAAAGAAGAATAGGGTTCACATACCTTGGCACTGAATGCTCCCTCAGCTCCCATTACTCCAATGGACTTGTGTGGAAATCTCATCAAATGACAGAAGCTCATTTTTTGCTAAATCTGTTGGACAGGACCAATAAATACTTTTGTGATGATTGGTCTTCTGCAAAAGCATCTATATGTCTAAAAGATGTCTCCGGGGAGCATTCACTGTCATTGAACTGGGGTTGAGTCATGAATGAAAAAGTTCCATATCAGTATGAAGCATACCATAATGGTTTGATAATATTATTTCCAAGAGCAACTCATGAGCTTAATGGAATCTATTAAAACTTCATAAATGTGAATAACTGTTGGTACACTTCCCTGCATGTTTATGATGCGAGCCATCAGAGTGCTCAAAACGAGTTGTAGACCAGGAGGAATTTAATTCTCAATACCAAAACCTAAACGTATCATTCAGCAAATGTCAAAGTTTTGCTACAATATGTATTCTCCTTCAAGTAAACCAAACTAAAAGCACAGAACACATGTACAGCTTCCAGGATCGAGATACAATATCATACATCTTCTTCTCATGTCTTAACTTCTCCCAAAAAAAAAAAAAAAAAAAAAAAAAACACAAGACAAGAGAGTGCGAGCTGTCATAGAGTAGAGGAATAATTACCTAAAAATGAGCAAAGGGTAATACCTACTTGAAATGTTAAAAGGAACTTATGCAGCTGTATATATACAGCAACCATACTGATACAACATGCTAAATACAGTAAACTTTGTTTCATGTGATTAAAACAATTGCACAGGAGGTACTTTCAAGCAATCTATGCACTCATTTATACAATGTTTGGATGTAACTATACTTATAAGTGCAAATCATGCTCCAGCATACAGCAACCAAAAAGAACAAATGTAGCAAAGTAAGGATGAAGATTTGTAGCATGCTTTAACTTAATTATAGTTGCAAATAAATATGGACTAAGCTATCAATAAGGACTAAAGCAGAAA
This sequence comes from Acanthochlamys bracteata, assembly GCA_019914995.1. Taxonomy (NCBI): domain Eukaryota; kingdom Viridiplantae; phylum Streptophyta; class Magnoliopsida; order Pandanales; family Velloziaceae; genus Acanthochlamys; species Acanthochlamys bracteata. The sequence continues at coordinate 563,652 of CM034145.1, forward strand.
AACTGGAAGATAAAAACAAATTGGACTTCCTGCTTCTGATTTGGAATCTGCAAAAGCCCACATCACTAGAGACATGAACATGAGTAGTTTCATAGTCAAACTTTAGACAGGTATTAGTTTGTTTTCAGTATATGTTCCAGATGAACCATGTTCTTACATTATAATCAAATTGTCTGAATCTATAGTTATATTTTACTCAATTCATGCCTTCCTGTGAAAGAGGGATAGGTAGACATTTTCTTCAATAGTGGGATGGCAGAGTCCTAACTCCAAAGGCACCAGTAAGAAGATAACCTAATAGATAATTCAAACTAATGTATGGAAACATTAAGAGCAGCAACTGGTTCTAAACGTCACAAATTACAATTCATTTTCTAAAATTTGAAACTACAGACTAAAAGAGCCTTAGTAAGATATGACATAAAGAGGAATTCTGTGAAAAACTTTGTGTTCATATGAAGGTGGTGTAACTTCTAGTCAATTGGATTTATGACTCCATTAGTAAGATATGTTGCCTTATTATGACCGAAAAGATGTATTTCAAAATCGCATCAATATACCACCAAGCTTTCACAATTAAGAAAGGAAAAACAGCCATGCTTCCACTAAATTTTGTCAAGTAGGTTGTTTTCTTCACACTTTACTATGGCAGCCTTAAAGTTACTAGCTTGGCATGGAGTAAGACATTCATGTATTTTAACTACAACATGGTACTTCATCGCTGATATTTGTTTATTTTCCTATTAAAAGGGATTCCATACAGAAGACATCGTGAAGGGCAATAGTAGCAGCTTAATTAAAACAATGAGGTGCAGACAAGAACTTTCTGTTTCCACTAGCAAAAAGTAAAAATTGATTTAATACAGTATCCAACTAACCCTATACTGAATTTCACTCACAAAAAGGATGTCTCTTGGCTCCTTTAAAATAAAAAAGAAAATAAAAGAAAAAGAAAGTTACCTAACTTTGCACAAAGTAGTAAAAACAACTGATAAAGTGCTAAGAAATGTATAATTCTTTGAGAAGAAAAATCTAATAGAGAGTGAAACCATCATCATAGGATACATGCCAACCATGACGACATGGTGGTGCATTTTGATCATACTCAGAGCAACAGCTCCACCTTTTCTTCCAGTTAGCACTCCCTGTATTCGGCCTATTGGGTTTTCCATTCCACTTGTAAACTATAACCCCAGTTTTGTCGCTCCAATCACCATCAATTCCTTGGTGTGGTGGAGCTAACGCGTATAGTCCCCTTTCCCCTAGCACGATTAAGATTAATGAAATAGAAACAGTCAAATGCAAATTAACTATCAATCTATGGCTATGCGTAGTAGTGAAATGTATGAAAGGACCAGTCCAAAAGACTACATATTGATTGAAGAGGAACTGTGCAACTTTCAAACAACTCAGCTTTCTTATGTGGCATACATTGCATTTGCATAAGCTTAAACAACATATAGTCCAAAATAAATAGCACAAGGAAGTATTTAAAATCCTTCTATGATCATTTTCCAAGTCCATCTATACTTATAGGTGTATCTATGAAAATTTTGTCTAAATTTATGCCAAGTCCTTTCCATCTTCTAACTCATCAATTGTATTGCACAAGACTAAAATGCTTGAAGTTACACTTACTTTAGCATAGATGTGATTCTCTCCAGTCAAACAAAATAGCTTACATCCGTGCATTGTTTGAATTCATAAGAGGCAATAAATTGCTAGCTACTCATGTAAGTTGTCAAAAGACAGCGTTTGCACGCTCACCCCACGATATTCAAGAATCAAATATATGATATTTGATTCACTTGATGCATTAAAACATATAGGAATCACAAAAGAGCGATATTATGCTTGTATTAATGGGTGTTAAATCAAGAATCATTAAGACTCAATCCTATTATTCGGTAGCAAGCAACGGATTGGATTTTATTTGTGTTTTTCTTATCCACTACATTAGTATAGTTAGAAGCAGTTATAATCAGTGGTGCTGAGCCGCCAACGGACAATCTTTTGAGTTTACAACACCTCTCAAATTTAGTTGTCCTTTTTTCCAATAGTTAGCGATGAGTTTCACAACTCGATGACATTGACTTACTAGTGCTATAGCGCTTTACATAAAATTTCCTTTTGTAATGAATCTAATTATGGATTTATCATTTGTAAATGATTAACTATCTGCAATTCAGCCCATAACTTACAACTCCTACACATCAAAATCTATACAGTTCGATTCCCAGTAATAATCACCTACTCAAACTACCTCGTTCTCCTAATGCTATAAATAAAAACAATTTCCCGAAAATTTAAAAAAAGAGTAAACGTTAACCTACCCAGCTAAACCACAGAAAACTCAAAGCTCATAAGTAAAATCACCTACATTTACCAGATCGAAACATAACTCATACTATTTTTTGTTATTTCACAGAATTATTCTAGCAAAAAATTATAACACAAAATAAATTAGTAACGGTAGAAAAACCGAGCGGTGAGATTAAGCTACCTGTAACATGACCGTGGTAGGAGCAAGCTGTCGAAGAGTTTTCATCATCAGTCTAGATCGTACCGCAACGAAAGACAATGCTTCTTCATCGACGGCGACGTTGATTGCGGGATCGGTTTTCGGGTGCTGATGCATGCTCGTGGATATCCGATAAGGAGTGGTTTAGTGAGATTGGGAGAAGGAGAAGGAGAAGGAGAAGAGAGATTATGTTGAGTGAAGCTTGAGGAGAAGAGAAGAGACATTGTTGTTGTTTTCTTTTTTTTTTTTTTCGTTGAGTGGAGGAAAAATTTTGCAGACTTCGGAGATTTGAAAATTATTCTTAACGGATTTTGGCTTTTAGGCGAAACCGGTATCCATAGCGACTAACCAATGCTCTTAAACTATTAATTGCCGCAAGAGTTAGTCGCTAATGGTTTTTTATATTATTATTTTTTGGTTTTATATGTTGAGAAAAAATATAGGAAAACATGTAATATGAAATCAGGGTTAGAACTTGATAGTAGTTTATACAAGATAATAGTTAAAAGATATAAAATAGAATAAAAATGAAAAGACATAACGCTATCAAAATTAAGTTGCTAAGTGCTTTAATTAATGATATGATAATAAAATATTGCTAATTAACAAATAGCATATAGTTAATTTTAGTGAATAACTTTTTTTAATTAAATTGGCACTCATGGGTGAGATTTAATAAGACCTTCTTTCTTATTCTGAAAAAAAATAACAAATAAAAATTAGCAAAATCTTCAATATAAGTGAACCATTAAAATTCAAAACACAAGGAACACGTAACTGAGTAAGAGCTTAAAAAATCATATATGGAAATAATCATGAACTTTTTACATTAGATAAAAAGAAAAATTAAAAAAAAAACAAAAGGATTCACTAATCATCTTTAGCAATAAGGGCGTGTTTCAAATGTCCGTAACTGAGTTTCGTAAAAGTGAAAAATAAAAAATAGAGTTTCTTAAAAAATAAAATGATAGTAGAGTTCAGTATTTGTGTTTCAATAGATTTTAGAAGTGTGTTGAAAATTAAAAGAAATAATTATATTGAAAAGTGTGTAAATAAAAAAATTAGAACTAGAGTTTCGCATATGAAAATGAAGTTCTGAATTTCTTGTGTAATTAAAACATATAAACAGTTCGGAACTCAAAATCTGGCGAGAATAGAATTATGGGCATTTGAAATACGCGCTAAACATTTACGCTCGCATATTTCAAACGCTGCCATAATTTTACTTTCTTCATCAAATTTTGAGTCCCGAATAATTTATATATTTTAATTACACAAAAAATTTAAAACTTTATTTTCACATGCGAAATTTCAATTTTAACTTTTTTATTTATACATTTTTCAATATAATTATATTTTTCAATTTTTAACATACTTCTAAAAATTATTAAAATATAAATATGAAATTCCATTTTTGTTTTATTTTTAAAAAATTTTACTTTTTATTTTTTATTTTTACGAAGCTCAACATTTGAAACACGCAACAAAGATGATTACCGATTTTATTCGCTAACGGTTTTCTAAAATTTTCTCATCCAACAACTTTTATCAGACCGGATATCTTTCACCAGCCCGCACCGTTAATTACTTCGCCCATCGCCGGCGATCCAAAACTTTTAGTCCATTCTTTTCTCTAGATCAGTTTGAAATTTTCTAAAATTTTCATTACAATTGTGTTGAATCGAAGATCTAGAGCAATGCAGGTGACTGGAGGACTAGGAGGAGGAGCACCGCCTAGAGCGGAGGCGATACTGGAATGGTTACAGAAGGAAATGGCGTGCCCTGTTCAACTACCTACAGCGGAGCAGTTACGTAAGGTTTGCAGAGGGAACATGGCTCCTGTGTGGAGTTTCCTTCTAAGACGTGTTCGATCTGATTCAACTGTGGATACTGCTCGCCGGAACATGATGGTTAGGAACATTTTCTTGTTAGGCTCTCGCTCGTTTCGTTTCTGCGATTGTGTCTCTCTTGTTGCTGTTGTTGTTGTTGCTGTTGCAATGTATGATTCATTGCTCACTATGAGCTTGGTGTGATTGTTGTTCTCTCATTTTGATAGAATTAGTGTTTCTCTTCATAGCGATTGTGCTATTGTTGTTTTTGTTGTTGCGATTCATGATTTCATTTCTTATGATGATCTTGTTGGGATCAGTATGATTGTTGTTGTTATTGCTACCAAAATATTGTATGCAACTATGTTTTAGGATAGTATTATAATTGCTATTATTTTGCAGCATATGGTTCCTAATTATAAGTATTTCATTTGTGATTTAGGCATGTAGTTGTTTTTGGATGATTAGGCAGCTCGAAGTGTTTGGGAAAGCATGTTTTAAACTGTTTCTGAACTGAGAAAAATAACTATTGCTTGTTTTTATGCGAAGCACAAACAAATATGTTTCTGTTTTACTAGCAGTTTTATGGCACATAGATGACCACTAAGAAAGCTATAGTATGGTTGTCCCCGTGGTGAGAGGACACAAATATAAAATTTTTAATTCGATAGTAATTGTGTCTTGGGTGCAGCGGTAAATTCCGTAATTTGTTATTTCATATTTGCGATCAATATTTTGGTTTAAGGTGCATGGTGTCGGAGCGAAATGGAAGGACGGCAGCGAGGTTGTGGCAGTGGTAGCAGAGAGAAAAGAAAGGAATCTTGCAGAGAAGGAGGTGGAGGCACTAAGAGCAGAGGTGAGAAGGCGGCGCAATGAACTTAAGGCGAAGATGGTGGAGTTGGCAAGAGAGGAAACTGAGCGGAAGAGAATGCTTGATGAGAGGGCGAATGCTAGGTTAGCTTTCTCAGTTTTCGGAGTAATAAGTAGGGCAAGTAAAAGTTCAATTGCTCATGTCAAATAAAGGTTAACTTACTAATTCTTTGATAATGATATCTCTTATTCTTGTTATCTTCTAGATTACTGAAGCAATTTTTATTATTTGATTTGGACAAGTAGGTGAAATTCACAGATAGAATGGAGTATCAAATCATTATTATCTATAGCAAAGAGAGGCTTGAGTGCTCAGTACATGAAAACTCCTTATCCTCTTCTCTAGCTATTTGTTGAATAGCAAATATATCGTTTTTTCTAGAATTATGAATTTTTAATTGAGGCAATGAGTTGCATGAGAATTAAATCGACTGACAGATAGATTGATACTAACCAAGTCTTGGTGTAATTTGGTCTTATATCTGGAGAACTTAGGATATCTCGCACTAGTGAATGCACTAGTAAATTAGTCACTGTATTCCTGGATATAGAAATGCATATAGCCGTACACAATTTCACATTTTACATAGAAATGAGTCTGGAATATGTAGAATTATGCGAAGGACAGACGCTTTAGAGTAAAAGCTGTTTCTTGTTTCATGGTTTACCATGTTTTCAAAGTTTGTATCTCTTTTGATAACTTTGATGGTCAATTTCATTTGGTTTAAGGACTGAGAGAATGGAGCAATTTCTTTCAAATTTTAAATTGTCAAATTTGAGGCTCTAAAGAACCTTGGTCTTAGTTGTCTTTCTTAGACGAATAACTTTTTCCCAGGCACAAACAAGTGATGTTGGAGGCATATGATCAGCAATGTGATGAGGCAATTAAAATTTTTGCTGAATATCAAAGACGCCTTTATCAGCATGTCACTCAAGCAAGGAATATCCTTAAGTCAAGCAGTGGCAGTCCTTCTGAATTAGCTGAAGATTTGCAGTCACTAAGTGAGAAAGAAGCTGTTTATTCGACTGTCAAGGGCAGCAAGACGTCCGATGATTTCATCCTTATAGAAACACCACAGGAAAGAAATATCAGGAGGGCATGTGAAACACTTGCAACATACATGGTTGAAAAGATACGGAGTGCCTCCCCTGCTTATGACGGGAGTGGGGTTAACTTGAATTGTCAGTTAGATGTTGATAAAATAGTTGCGGATGTTGATGATAATGTTCCTGAAGAAGTCAAAGCTGTAGTAGCAGATGCGTTGAAGAATCCTGCCCTTCTCCTTAACTCAATTATTGCATACACATCTCGAGTTAATGCACTTGTTCGTCGAGAGATTGAAAAAATTGACATCAGAGCAGATGCAGAACTTCTGGGGTACCTTCTACTTCACTCAATCCTTTACCTTATACTTTCACTTAGTTTCTGTTGTCATGATGCACAAATGCTTTCTAGAATCATTGCCACTTATAAAGTACAATTTTTATCTGCAAGATTCGCATTAATTCATTCAGTTCATTGGATTGTTAGTAAAATCCTTAAGTGTTTTATATTCAAATGATCAATGTTGAGTTATTGTTTCCCGTTCTTTATTTCTTAGATGGTGGGTGCAAATTCCCTTTTTTCCCTTCTTGCTGAAAGACATTTTCAAATGGCAATCCCATTTTTTCACATTATTTCATCATTTGGACATAAACCAGATGCTAAAATGACAATACTTTGGAGCCTGAATTTTCCTCAAAGATACTCAAGTGTGTGAAGCAGTAAAAAGCTGATAGGTTTTGATTACATAGAAAATCATGATGAGATAATTTTGAAACATGTACATAATGATTTGCATCTTTATGTCTCTTGCCTTAAGATGCATGATTCCACTGCTTATCTGAGCTGCTGTTCTCAACCAGTGACACGTTACCTTTGAATATATCCTTTTCTGCTTGGTTTTATAAAGTTGTCACCCATCACATGTTTTCCTCTGTAGATATAAATATGAGAATGATGAAGTGAAAGTTGCGGCTTCTTCTGATGCAAGCTCACCCTTACCCTATCAAGCCAACAGTAATGGAAAAAATGGAGCAGACTTGTTGAGAAGAGGGACCTACAACCAGCTTCTTGAAAGACAGGTACACGTGATTGTACTTCACTAATGATATATGAACTTTTCTCTTTATATCCCTTCCAAAATTCTTTGGTTCATGCTAGCTAGGGAGGTTTGTCTAGTTTATATAGGAATGTTATGGTCTCTTCATATAATTTAGTTTCACTGTGCTAAATATTTTAGTTTCACTGTGCTAAATACCTGATTCTTTATACTGCTAATATTTCCTCCTTGGAGTTCGTTTTCTGATGTAATGATTAATGACCAATTGATTGGACATAAGATAATTAGGAAACTTTGTCCAGTAGGGAAAGTGAGCTGGTCTATATTCAAAATTTTATGAATTGGCCTTTATTTCATTGTGTATACAGATCATAGGCAAAGTGGACAAGTATTGTGAATGATGTGAAGTTGATGGAGATTCTACAATTGTTACTAACATCATTGAATATTAAATATATATGCAATGAGTTATCTAAGTTATTGTCTTCAATGATAGCTTATAGAGCCATCCAAGTAATCTGACTTCAGATATTTAACGGTCCTGTTTATTTCAATTTCCACTATATCAGGCAGTGAGGCCAAAATTCTGTCAATTCTTTATTTTCTCATCCATCCAATTTTCTTTAATCTAGCTAATTCTTTCTGCATCTGATTTGTCTTGCTCAGTATGCTCTGTTCTTTGACGCTCCTTGTCCACCCTTCGTGATCCTGGCTTTAATAAACTTTTACATCCATATTCGAGAGAAGAGTCTCCAATGTAACTTCATACCTCTTCTTTGGTATTGGAAGTGTAATGCTATCCTTACTAGATTTTTCCGTGAGTTTTGCCTTACCAGAAAAAGAGGTTATGCTATGCATGGTGATGGCTGTTTCTGTTCTGCAGGTTATTAGTGTAGTTGCAACTAAATTTCATATAGCGTTACTCTCAATTATGCTTGACTGAAACTAATCAAATAGTTGCATCTTGTGATTTCTTGCTACTTGAGTTTCAAATGAGTTTATTCTAGAACCTCAAGCATAGTAGTTTCTAAGTTTGTTGCTAGAGGTATTCCTAGTGAAAACTTGATACTTTTGCCTATTTAAATCTGTGATACATTTTCACATAATTTGATTTTAATTATGCTTTACCAAAGGCAAATTTAAATCTGAGATACAATCTCTTATTCAATCTTCGTGGTTTCCACTTCCGGTTGCATTATGGTTTGTGTATCTGTTTGTTTCTGAATGTTTGGCTTTCTACACTAAGCTCGCTTGTAATAGCCTGCTCAGTGCAAAATGCCATCAGGTGGCTCTTAGGGTTACCTTTCCCCTTTGTTTTACTAAATATAGGAGGTGCGTAAGTGGCTGGGAAAACTGCCGTGGGGCAGTGAACATAATCCAAAATGGTAGATCATCCATTATTTGATGGCTCACATTACACACTTAATGAGCTGCTCTATTAATCAATTATTCTAGATCCGTTTTAAGAAGGGTTTTCATAAGTTGAATAAAATACAAAACGCAAACTCCCTTCCCCTTGGGGTAAGGCATTTTCGGACAAACACCTACACGTAAGCATGACCAACTTCCAGTCTTATTACTTGTGTTTCTATTTGTAGTTAGAAATTTTTTTTTCCCGGTACTTGCAGAAAGCACATGTTCAACAATTTGTGGCCACAGAGGATGCACTGAATAAAGCTGCCGAAGCTAAAAGTTTAAGTCAAAAGCTAATAAAACGGCTACAAGGAACCACTGATGTCGTTACTTCCCAGTCACTTGCTGCTGGTGGTGCTTCACAGCACCTTGGTAATGCAAGACACTTTGAGGTATTTTATGTAGCTTATTGAAAAACTTCCTTCTTCCAAGTTTGCTAGTTTCGTTGGAACTGTCTTGGTTCTATGGTTGATTTGATTTAGAATAGACTGGCCAAAATATTTATGTGCTTGCCAATCAGTACTCGTTATGTCTTATAGTTTGAGTTCTTTGATATGTTGTGCACAATTACTTGATATCCTGTAAGCTGAAATTGCATGTTTATTTCCTCCTGCTTTGATAAAGCACAATGGTGCATAGGTCCTTGTAGCCAACTTGTCCAGTTGGATGAAGGATTGGGTGTTAGTCTCATATTCTTTGAGGCCTCTTTAAACTGATAACCTTCTTCATATGAGTTTTTTGCCTCTCTGTTGAGACTATTTTGTAGAATTTTGGTGGGATGCAAACTGTTCTGGCATGCCAAGAATCAATGAATTAGTATGTCTATATAATAACAACATTTGCCAAATAACAAAAACAACTGGGCCTTGTCCCGCTAGGAATGATAATATTCACCAAAGAATTGTAAAAAGTTCTGGTCAATATGGAAGTTCAAGCATGCAAAGAATGTAACGACTGGATTGGAAAAAATATATAGTGTTTTTAAGTTGTATTCCTTTGCTATTTTTTATGTGGCTTCCAGAATAATCCAAATGTATGTTGTTCGATTTCATTACGGCATCATCAGTTTGTAACTTATGCGTGAAAAACTGTGCTTAGCTTGTGGATACATATGAAATGATCTATTATATGCACTGCTCATAAAGCTTTGAACATTTGAGTTTGGTATTATTGTTGAAGTTGGTCTTGTCAATGTATTGTGCTTAATATTCTTTTTACCAATTGCAGTTGGATGTCTGGGAGAAGGAAAGAGAAGTTGCTGGTGTGAGAGCTAGCTTGAATACGTTGACTTCAGAAGTAAATCGTTTGAATCAGTTGTGCATTGAGTGGAAAGAAGCAGAAGAATCCTTGAGGAAGAAATGGAAGAAGATTGAAGAATTTGATGGTCGTAGATCGGAATTGGAGAGCATTCATAATGTGCTCCTTAAAGCAAATATGGTAAAAGCATTTCTTGTTAGTTGAATCAGTTGAATGCTTTCCATTGGTCTTGGTTGCAGTTAATTTTATGAAACATATATTCTCTTGGTGTTTTACAAAATTTATTGAACCATTGCTTCTGTGTAGTATATGGCAATATCTTGAAGGAAAATTTTGGAAGGCTATGAGAACTTAGTTTGGTTTATTTCATGTTGTGGGTTCAGTGAGCCCTTTATTTCAGCCAAAGGAAGATGCTTTTCTTTTATCATTGTACATACTAAGTTATTTCACTTAAGGATCTATCTATTAAAGACTATTGCCTTTCATCTGGTGGAAGGCATTATGCTTCTCATTTCTTGTGACTGCCTTGAGATCAACAGGCAAATAAGTTATATTTATGGCTAAGTATGATGTCATAAGTTTATTGAGTTATTTCTTTATGGGAGAAGGGGGAAAAAGCACCAAGAGAACTGGTTTTGCAATTTGAGTCCTGACATTCAACTTAACAATGGAGTTGAACCTTCGGCTGTATTTAGGACTAACATAATAGCTAGTAGTGTTCTGTTGTGGAGTGTTTAACTTTGTCAAACTTTCTGAATAATGGATGAGGTTGAATTTGTTCTTGGTAATACTTATTATATGTGGTCATAATGGACATTTATGAGTTGAACATTGGAGTCCTATATCAGGAATGATAGATGAGAGATTCATTCTCTATGACGTGTTCTGTATCTCAAATCATATATACAACTGAATCATTTTACATTAGACTGAAAAACTTGTGCTTGGTTCTTGCAACTTGATGCTGCTGGATTTCAAATTTGACTTGTGCATTTGAACTCAAGGTTTACACAAAAAGGTCCATCCAAATTTTTCTCTAATACATTTCATCTATCTCTCTCTGATAGGATGCGTCCGTGTTCTGGGACCAGCAACCTGCAGCTGCACGAGGGTATGCAGCAAAGACTGTTATTCCAGCATGTAATTCTGTTGCAAAAGTTGCAACAGGTTCTTTGGACCTCATAGAGAAAGAAGCTTCCGCTTTCCATCAAAGTCTCAATAATAGGCTATATATGTTGCCCTCAACCCCGCAGGCACGAATTTATAATAATTAAATTCCAAAATTTATTTGGTCATGAAGTCTTCATAAATTTGGCATGCATGTTTGCTCTCAACTAGCTTTATAATCACTTTACGTGGAGTTCTTTTCAATTTTGTCTCAATATGACTTTCCAAACAGAACCTCTATGTTTGAGCAAAGTCGTTTTTTATTATGAATGTATTCACTTTGTTGATTATTTGCATGCCTCTGATATTTGGTCTCTTAGAGGTATTCAAAATCTTTCATTTTTACAAATTAGGCATATTTCTAATTCTTGTATTCCCTTTTTTAATTTAACATATAGCTCTCTAAATTGCACAGGCTCTTGTGGAGTCTATGGGTGTTAATGGCACTGGCCCAGAAACAGTTATGAATGCTGAAAGAAGTGCTAGCTTGTTGACAGCAAGGGCTGGTGCAGGAGATCCATCTGCCATTCCATCTATATGCCGTATATCTGCTGCTCTCCAGTATCCTACCAGTAAGAGCAATGCTTGTCTTTTTCCAACTATGGTTTGCATTCTTGTGAGAGATACTCTTCCTAAATGAAGGAACTATTTCGGCAACATCTGATGTTATGAATTGTTCCAAAGCATAGTAACCTTGCTTCTCTTTTATGCCAGTGAGGTCGTTGGAGGCACCCCACTCTATTACCAGTATGTTCAGACCATGGCTTGAAGTTTTCTAATAAAACTTCTCAGTTAGTGTCACTGACTAGGTTGTCACATTACTATCAATTTTCCATTAAAGAATACTTTTTAAGAAACAGCTTTGGAAGCCAAAGGGCCAAACCATGTGAATGACCCTTCTTACTTTGGCTTCCAATCAATAGAAATGGAGTATGTCGTAATTAGATTGGAAACAAAAGAAAAAGGAAAAATGGTCGTTTTTGAAGGAGGCATGATGTCCTTGACCAAATTCTGCTTGTGTTTTGGCTATCAAAATTCTTTTTTGGTTGACCTTCAGACATCAATGCATATCTTGGCCCTTGCAATAGATTTCGAACTTGTATTTCTGCTAATTTTGGTTCAGCTTTATTCATATCTATATGGTGTTTTGTTCCTAGAAAAGGATCTTCATGTAATGATTTATTGTAACCAATTACGGAAATTTATTCATTAGGCGTGGGAGGATCAGATGCTGGCCTAGCATCAGTTTTGGGCTCTCTGGAATTCTGTCTAAAGCTTCGTGGTTCTGAGGCCAGTATATTGGAAGATTTATCTAGGACTATAGATTTGGTTCGTGTTCAGCGGGATCTTGTGGAGAATGATCGTGTCTTGCTAAAGCATGCACGGCGTGTTCAGAAAGAATATTCCAGGTATATTGTGTTCATAATTTTCATTTATGTTGCTTGAGATTGGATCTTTAGAAGCATTATGCATGTGTTCCTTGTCTCTGAGGCTTGGAAGCATATCTTGCCTCTCGTTGTAAAGCAGAAAATCTATTTGTATGTTTCAGTGGCTGCAAAAGTTAAAATATGGTTATTTTGAGTTTTGAGTAAAAGAATTCAAGACTTGCTTTCTAATGTTTGAGCTCAACAGAGTGGCCAATAACTGTTTGGATGAAGCTGCCAAACAAGAAAAGGATGTCATGGAAAAATGGTTGCCAGAGCTGAGGAATGCAGCTGTTGATGCTCAAAAGTGCTCGGAGGATTGTCAGCGTGTTAAGAGCTTGGTAAGAAACTTTGCATTTGTATTTCAAATACCTTTTTTGGGTGTTACTTATAGCTCATCAATTGGCATTTTGGAAAACTTACTGCAGATCACTTTGTAGTCATACTGTTAGCAAAAAGTTTTGTCTTTGTTTGACAATAAATTCTATTTTAACAGCTTCAGAAGATTTACTACCAACATTTTGACAGTCACTTTTCTTACAAGTGAAAAGAAAAACAAATTTTACCTACAAAATTGAGATTGTGAATCTGCAGGTTGATGAATGGTGGGAGCAACCGGCAGGAACAGCTGTTGACTGGGTTACTGTGGATGGACAGAACGTATGCGCATGGATAAATATTGTAAAACAGCTTCAGATGGCAGTCTATGACCAAAACCTGTTGTGATCATCAGCATTGCTAGTATTGACTCTGTCATGCAACTGTCTTAGAAGCCAGCTCCAAAAGTTCGGCACTTTGAGGATTTCTTGTAGAGTCTCAATGCGTTTGTTGCCATGAAGCGTCTCAATGCGTTTGTTGTAGCATTTCTGCTGTACAAGTTTTACTTCGAGCTGATTGAAATCTCTTCCAGACTATAGAAAATTCAGAGTTGTCTATTATTAATGTATGTAATCCAAGTGGTGGTTTTTCTCTAATAAATTGTGTATATTTGAATAGTTTTCAGGAACCATTCTGTGGCATTTTCCTTCTTGCTGTCCACTTGGAATGGTGCGTCAACTTTGGCGGTTTTTCGTTGTGTTGTCATATCTGTATGTGCTTCAATCGAGTATTATAATATAGAGGGATACATGTTGATTAAAGTAGTTGTACGAAACTGTAGGAATTTTCTTTCCAATTTTCGCTGGACATGCTCCTACCATTTCAGTATATATACCTGTTCTACTATGCAGCATATTGTCAAGGACATGTTGGAGTGCTCAATTTATTCATTTCCACAGGAAAGACATGTTCTCCTCTAAAGCAGGTTATTGCCCAAATTTCAGTCATGAAAATAGATGAAACTCTCTCAGGGAAGCAACATAAGGAAACTCTTAAGACTTAACTGGATCAACTGTACCTGGAAAGAATTGTGCAACCTTCTGAGAATACCTTCATCTCTTTGCCACTCAAGATTCAAGGAGGCATTTTGCTAAGCTTTTCGAAAAAATAATTTTTTAATTTTTCTAATTTATGTTTTTAATATATTTTTTATAAGTATTTAGGAATTTATTTAAAAATTTAGAAGGATAGAAAAATTTTATATAGTAAAATCTTTTTATTACTTATTTTTATTTTTTTAGATAAAAAAATATAACTCACTTTTAAAAAAATATATATTTTTTCTGTTTTTAAAAAGCTTCATTTTTAAAAGTAATCTCAAACGCCGAAACAGTGTGCATACAGCTGTGGGCACCGGCACTGTCAATCTTGTAAGCATAATACAACTGCCCTTTATCATCCTTCTCCACTTCGGACTTCACCTGGTCAGCACTGGCTATCTGGTCTTGAAAATTAACGTCTGAAAGGGCTTAGGTTGTTCAGCACAGCATCGCGGGGTGCAAGTGCCTGGATTCCTTGAAGGAATGTGAGGTACTTCCGTTCAGACTTTTCTTTGATTCCATTCTCTACTTTGGAGACCAGCCAGCCTCTTTCCATCCTTTCCGTCACTGTCTTGGTACGTTAAATGTTTTCACAATCAATACATTAACAAGCAAGTAGTTCTATTTATAGGTATCGATGTAGATCCTGAACAGTTCGGAAATGTCAATCAACACTAACGTGCATATCAGCGCAGGTCTTATATATGCATGAGTACGTAGTGTGTATATATACTTCCATAGGTTTACTCTACAGAAGCCTTCTTGCCAGCGTTGCCGCCATAACCGCCGTAGTTATGCAGCACTAGCAACTGTTCCGGATATAGAAACCTGTCTGATCTGTACTTGCAGCAGCGGCAAGTGATGGCGAGAAGAAGCACGCAGCAGTTAGAGAAGTTGTGATGGGCGTGCTGTTGTTGGGTACCTGCAGCTGCTGCTGAGCTTGAAATTTCAGTGAAATTTTTGGAAGTTGTGGAGATGAAGTTGTGTTAATGCAGTAGAGGAGAAGATGGCAGTTGCAGTTGTTGGACAAGGTATGATTGGTATTGATTCAGATTGTAGTGAAGTAGTGCAAGTTAAACACACGAATCTCAGTGCAAGTTAAACACATGAATCTCAGTGCAAGTTAAAAAAGAAGGAAACACACAAGAATCAATGCATAGTTCAACACAAACGTAAGTACATAACACATCAATACAAACACATAACAAATTAACTCAAAGCTATATAGGGATTGGATTATTGGAACATGTCTTAATAAAGCAAGCTAATCCTGCAACTCCTTCAAAACAATAAGACCCCTACTAAAATAATTGGCACGTCAAGGATAGCTAGCTAGCCGTTGCTACTCACTGATTATCGTCCAGCTCCACAATCTTGGCCTTTTTCTTGCCAGAGTGCTGGATGAGGTGACGTACTTCTGGTAAAGTCCTTCGCTTGCATGGAATTACTTTGAGCTCGAACCTTTCACCATCAAGCCTATCAAACGAAACAATAACTTCACTACTATGATGGCGACGGTGAGATTGCGCTTCAATTTCTCTTCTTTGAAGCTTCTTTCTTTCAGAAAGCGGACAATGGAGCCACTGAGTCAAGTGATGCAACATGTTCTCGTAATCATCTATATAGATGATAGGCTGCCATTGCAGATACGTGTAGATGCTATTTATAATGAACTTCATCCTCATCTCATAGTAAGCTGATTGTAGTTGCATAGAAGAGCTAGTTTTCCATGGTAATGGGCTGGTTGAAAGGCGATCGAGATAGATGTCCATTGATACCCCTGAATCCGCGGTTTGCAAACACAAAGGGATGTTCCTCCGTGATACTGGGGCAAATGCAGAACTTTTAAGAAGGTTAATTCCGCGTGGAACTAAGAAAGGATTGATGTTTCGAGAAACAGAACTTTCAAGAAGTATTCTGTAAGTGGTTTGGGATAAAGTTTCCAAAAGGACTAGGTTCGTGGCATGGAACATTTCAGCAACAAGTAGCAGCCTTGTGGTAATCAAGATCACACCACCAAGACCGCAATTTCTTAATGAAGCACATACGGCTCTCCACCTTTCTTCATTTCCAGCCTTCCCACACTCCTCATCGTAGCAAACATCATCTAAGATGACCAGAAATGATCTCCGTCCTATTACTTTCTTGAGTTTTCTTGAGAGTACATCAAACGACGCGATATCTTCAAACGTTTCATTGGAATGCATTGCAGAATTTAGAATTCCTTTCATGAGCATAATCTCATCAAAGGTATCGGAAACTTGGAACCCAACTATAAGATCGAAACTCCGTGCAGTCCTGTATTTGTCACGCACCATTTCTGCAAGCCTAGTCTTTCCTACACCTCCAGCTCCTACTATAGCTAAAACAGGCAGCAAATGGCCGCTCTCGTACGGTTCTTGTATATGATATGGCCTGATCAATAATGAAAGGATATCGTTTATGTCCATTACTTTCGATACAAGTTCAGTGCCGGAATCCAAGAAGTTGGTATCCATAGCTGGTTGGATCATCTGATGACTCTTTAGCTCTACCAACTTGAGGTACACAATCAAGTCATCCTTTGCAGCTTCTAATTTTTAACGATCTCTCTCACTCGAAACAATTTGAAAATATTAGTAGTACCATAAGTAATTCGAACTACCAATACCATGTTTCTGATTCCACCCTCGCCTTGTTCAGCTTGGTCATGCCTATGCGGGTTGCTTAACTCATTAAGAATATCATCGGCCTCCTTAGTCGCGTCCCTGACCTTGCGCAGCCATGGTTCTGGATCAATGATACTTCTGTTCGGTAGTTCGTCCACGATTGCTGCGATAGCACCAACTTCAGCAAGAGCTTGTTCGAGTTTGCGTATGTCATCTCCCAAATTTCTAACAGAATCTAACTGGCTTTTCAGGTAATCTCCGATCTTCTTGATAAGTTCACTGATCAAAGGTTCTATGAACCATCCGGTGATCGTCAACGCCGTTGCCATGAGAAATTTCAGGCAATAAGACAAAGCTTAGTACTTAGAATTATGAGAAAGGATTGGTCCAATAATGAATGACATTGTTGCAATAATGGAATCTTTAATGTACTGCAACGACCTCCCCCTCTAGCGTTCCCATGAAGCATCCATAAGTCCAACGAAGTCCAACCAAGTGAGTCTCGGCTGCGTTTGTTATTGCTCATGAAATAAAATTTTTTTAAAATAAAAAATATTTTTATTTTTTTAAAAAAATGAATTTTATTTTTTTAAAAAAATGAATTTTATTTTTTTTATTTTTAAAAAAATAATAATAATATATAAAAAAATTTATTACATAAAATTTTTATATATTTTATATATTTTTAAATAAATTTTTATATATTTATAAAATATATATTAAAAAATATAAAATAAAAAAAATTAATAAATAATATTTCAAACGCTGCGCCGAACGCTCCCCTCATTCCACCGTCAATGTTTTCACAAAATATTATTTCTTTAGTAGTTGTGTCATTATGGACATACCGTGTTTTAATTTGAAAGCTTATAGGAAATCAACTACTGTTTACTTCGCTTTTAAGCATGACATAATAGTAGTTCTTGATATTGTTGCAATAACGGAATCTTTAATGCACTGCAAAGACCTCCCCCTTTCCTCGAAATAGCGTACGCCACCGCAGTTACCTTTTTCCATGAAGCACCATAACCGTAGACAAGTTATTATCGGGCCTTTTTTGTGGACCTTTGCCCCAGTTTTAATTTTTCCCGCCGAATATATCTTCCGCATACGTGGCGCTTCACGAGCTCAGTGAAGTTCTCGATATCGAACCCACAAATGAGGCCAACTAAGACCGCAAAGATACCTATTGGATCCCACTAGAATCTCTTCTACGTAATAGAAAACATTTTCTTTTAACACCCTGATAACCAACAATCATTCATCAGTTTTTCTTTATACTAAAACGGGAAGGACTTAACAGAGCGTTTTTAACACATAAGGTGTTTTCTGCAACACATGTGCACTAATAGAACTCCTTCCCCGGCGATCACTGGTTCTTCTTCTCTTCTCTAAGGATGAGAGAGTTTCTCAAAGAGTCAACACTATTGGGCTTGAGCTCATTAAAAGCCCATGGGTCCAACAATCTCTTCTTCTTCCTTGGACACCAGCCTCTCTTTCCACTAAAACAATTGGCACGTCAAGGATAGCTAGATAGCCATTGGTACTCATGAATAACAGAAGTTCATACCACTCAAAAGTTGAGCACATCCCAAACGGCATGTTTAACGAGTGATCTCCAAGAGCAAATATCCCACATTCTACACGACCTGAATAATGGATAGCATCAATAGTGGCAAGCAGAGTCCTCTACATGTATTGATCAAAGCAACAAGACTTTCTCAATCCACAGGCGATGCTCAAAAAAAATCACGTAGCCCATTCATAGTTCGGGTCAAGGTGCATTTCTTGCCTCTTCGGTGGAATCATTTCTTGATGTGGCCATACAACTTGGTCCCAGCCCATGATGTGTGGCAAAGCAAACTGAGAAAAAATACATTGATAGTAACGAGCCATAATACTTGACAGACATATAAATACATATCATCGATGCATACACAAGTCAGTACTTGAGTTACCAAGGAAGAACTACGGGAAGTTGCAGACTAGTAAGGCACAGGGACCACAAAATCTACTATATATGTTTATATCTCTACCAGGATGAAATAATTATGCAGAAATATGAATCAGACACAAATTACATGGCTAGATAGCCTTTATATAAAAGGCATTATGTGTAGGCATTCCAACCAACAGATAGTTCTATAAATCAAGGCCTCTACTCAACGTGCAAAACCATTTTCCTATTGACTAGTAACAAACTCTTCCACTGACCCTTAAATATATAAGACAGACACTAACAGTAAGAACTATTGACAACTACTGACTCATTATTCAGTGATAACTAGTGACTCATTCAACTAAACAAATAATTACTGCCAACAAGAGGATCATAGGAACATGTCTTAATAAAGCAAAGCTAATCCTGTAACTCCCTCAAAACAGTAAGAAAAATCCCCCACTAAAACAATTGGCACGTCAAGGAAAGCTAGATAGCCAATGGTACTCATGAGTTATCTTCCAGCTCTACAATCTTTGCCTTGTTCTTGCCAGAGTGCTGGATGAGGTGAGGTACTTCTGGTAAAGTCCTTCCCCTGCATGGAATTACTTTGAGCTCGAACGTTTCACCATCAAGCCTATCAAATGAAACAATAACGTCAGTACTATGATGACGACGGTGAGATTGCGCTTCAATTTCTTATCTTTGAAGCTTCTTCTTTCAGAAAGGACAATTGAGCCACTGAGTCAACTGATGCAACATGTTATCATAATCATCTAAAGTCATAGGCTGCCATTGCAGATACGAATAGATGCTATTTATAATGAACTTCATCCCCATCTCGGTCAATGGCACACCCTGGATGACTAATTTTCCATGAATTGGGCTGCCAAAGTCATCGAGATAGATCTGATTCTAATCCGTTGTTTGCAAACAAGACATGTTCAGGAAATCTAGGGCAAATGCAGAACTGGATGTCCATTGAAGGTGCAAACAAGAAAGGATTGATGTTTCGAGAAACAGAACTTTCAAGAATTATTCTGTAAGTGGTTTGGGATAAAGTTTCCAAAAGGACTAGGTTTGTGGCATGGAAACATTTCAGCAACAAGTGGCAGCCTAGTGGTAATCAAGATCATACCACACAGACCGCAATTTCTCAATGAAGCACATACGGCACTCCACCTTTGTTGATTTCCAGCCTTCCCACACTCCATGTCGTAGCAAACATCATCTAAGATGACCAGAAATGATCTCCGTCCTATTACTTTCTTGAGTTTTCTTGAGAGTACATCAAACGACGCGATATCTTCAACGTTTCATTGGATTGCATTGCAGAATTTAGAATTCCTTTCATGAGCATAATCTCATCAAAGGTATCGGAAACTTGGAACCCAACTATAAGATCGAAACTCCGTGCAGTCCTGCATTTGTCACGCACCAGTTTTGCAAGCCTAGTCTTTCCTACATCTCGATCTCCTATTATCGCTAAAACAGGCAGCAAATGGCGCCTCTCGTACATTTCTTGTATAGGATATGGCCTGATCAATAATGAAAGGATATCGTTTATGTCCATTACTTTCGATACAAGTTCAGTGCCGGAATCCAAGAAGTTGGTATCCATAGCTGGTTGGATCATCTGATGACTCTTTAGTTCTACCAACTTGAGGTACGCGATCAAGTCATCTTTCGCAGCTTCTAATTTTTAACGATCTCTCTCACTCGAAACAGTTTGAAAATATTACTAGTACCATAAGTAATTCGACTTACCAATCCCATGTTTCTGATTCCACCCTGGCCTTTGTTCATCTTGGTCATGCCTATGCGGGTTACCTAATTCATTAAGAATATCATCGGCCTCATTAGTCGCGTCCGTGACCTTGCGCAGCCATGGTTCAGGATCAATGATGCTTCTGTTTGGTATTTCGTCGACCATTGATGCTATAGCACCAACTTCAGCAAGAGCTTGTTCGAGTTTGCGTATGTCATCTCCCAAATTTCTAACAGAATCTAACTGGCTTTTCAGGTAATCGCCGATCTTCTTGATAAGTTCACTGATCAAAGGTTCTATGAACCATCCGGTGATCGTCAACGCCGCTGCCATAAGAAATTTCAGGCAATAAGACAAAGCTTAAAAACAGAATTATCAGAAAGTATTGGTCCAATAATGAATGACATTGTTGCAATAATGGAATCTTAAATGTATATAACGACCTCCCCTCTAAATTGATCTGAAGATAAGTTTAAAAAGTTTTTTAAATAAAATCTATTTTTCTTTTTACTTAGAAAAAATAATAAAATAAATAATTTTAATAATATAAAAATATGTTTATATTTTTTAAATATTAAAAACATTTTTTAAAAAATGAAAAATTTATTTTTTTTATTTAAAAAATAATAATAATATATATTAAATTAGTTAATGCCAAAATTTTCTATATTTTATATATTTTAAATAAATTTTTATATTTTATTCTATATATTTTAAAAATATAAAATAAAAAATTAATTTTAAAAAATTTAAAAATATTTTAGCTAAAAATTTCCACCGTCAATACTTTAAATATTATTTCTTTAGTAGTTGTGGACCTATGGACATACCGTGTTTAATTTGAAGCTAAAATTTCTACTGTTTACTTCCCCTTAAGCATGACATAATAGTAGTTCTTGATATTGTTGCAATAACGGGTCTTTATTCGACTGTTATTGTTTTTCTCGAAATAGCGTAGGCCACCGCAATTACCTTTTGGACCTACGCACCATAACCGTAGACAAGTTATTATCAGGCCTTTTTGTGGACCTTTGGCCCAGTTTTAATTTTTCCCGCCGAATATATCTTTTTATTCTTCCGCGTGGCGCTTCACGAGCTCAGTGAAGTTCTCGATATCGAACCCACAAATGAGGCCAACTAAGACCACAAAGATACCTATTGGGACCCACTAGAATCTCTTCTACGTAATAATAGAAAACATTTTCTTTTAACACCCTGATAACCAACAATCATTCATCAGTTTTTCTTTATACTAAAACGGGAAGGACTTAACAGAGCGTTTTTAACACATAAGGTGTTTTCTGCAACACATGTGCACTAATAGAACTCCTTCCCCGGCGATCACTGGTTCTTCTTCTCTTCTCTAAGGATGAGAGAGTTTCTCAAAGAGTCAACACTATTGGGCTTGAGCTCATTAAAAGCCCATGGGTCCAACAATCTCTTCTTCTTCCTTGGACACCAGCCTCTCTTTCCACTAAAACAATTGGCACGTCAAGGATAGCTAGATAGCCATTGGTACTCATGAATAACAGAAGTTCATACCACTCAAAAGTTGAGCACATCCCAAACGGCATGTTTAACGAGTGATCTCCAAGAGCAAATATCCCACATTCTACACGACCTGAATAATGGATAGCATCAATAGTGGCAAGCAGAGTCCTCTACATGTATTGATCAAAGCAACAAGACTTTCTCAATCCACAGGCGATGCTCAAAAAAAATCACGTAGCCCATTCATAGTTCGGGTCAAGGTGCATTTCTTGCCTCTTCGGTGGAATCATTTCTTGATGTGGCCATACAACTTGGTCCCAGCCCATGATGTGTGGCAAAGCAAACTGAGAAAAAATACATTGATAGTAACGAGCCATAATACTTGACAGACATATAAATACATATCATCGATGCATACACAAGTCAGTACTTGAGTTACCAAGGAAGAACTACGGGAAGTTGCAGACTAGTAAGGCACAGGGACCACAAAATCTACTATATATGTTTATATCTCTACCAGGATGAAATAATTATGCAGAAATATGAATCAGACACAAATTACATGGCTAGATAGCCTTTATATAAAAGGCATTATGTGTAGGCATTCCAACCAACAGATAGTTCTATAAATCAAGGCCTCTACTCAACGTGCAAAACCATTTTCCTATTGACTAGTAACAAACTCTTCCACTGACCCTTAAATATATAAGACAGACACTAACAGTAAGAACTATTGACAACTACTGACTCATTATTCAGTGATAACTAGTGACTCATTCAACTAAACAAATAATTACTGCCAACAAGAGGATCATAGGAACATGTCTTAATAAAGCAAAGCTAATCCTGTAACTCCCTCAAAACAGTAAGAAAAATCCCCCACTAAAACAATTGGCACGTCAAGGAAAGCTAGATAGCCAATGGTACTCATGAGTTATCTTCCAGCTCTACAATCTTTGCCTTGTTCTTGCCAGAGTGCTGGATGAGGTGAGGTACTTCTGGTAAAGTCCTTCCCCTGCATGGAATTACTTTGAGCTCGAACGTTTCACCATCAAGCCTATCAAATGAAACAATAACGTCAGTACTATGATGACGACGGTGAGATTGCGCTTCGATTCTTATCTGAAGCTTCTTTCTTTCAGAAAGAAGCCATTGAGTCAACTGATG
Source organism: Acanthochlamys bracteata (assembly GCA_019914995.1). Taxonomy (NCBI): domain Eukaryota; kingdom Viridiplantae; phylum Streptophyta; class Magnoliopsida; order Pandanales; family Velloziaceae; genus Acanthochlamys; species Acanthochlamys bracteata. Next base: position 586,666 of record CM034145.1, read on the forward strand.
CAACATGTTATCATAATCATCTAAAGTCATAGGCTGCCATTGCAGATACGAATAGATGCTATTTATAATGAACTTCATCCCCATCTCGGTCAATGGCACACCCTGGATGACTAATCTGAATTGTTGCCAGTCATGGCGATCTGATTCTAGTTGCATTGAAGACACAGGAAATCTAGAGCTCGGTAATTGGATGTCCATTGAAGGTGCAAACAAGAAAGGATAGATGTTTCGAGAAACAGAACTTTCAAGAATTATTCTGTAAGTGGTTTGGGATAAAGTTTCCAAAAGGACTAGGTTTGTGGCATGAAACATTTCAGCAACAAGTGGCAGCCTAGTGGTAATCAAGATCATACCACACAGACCGCAATTTCTCAATGAAGCACATACGGCACTCCACCTTTGTTGATTTCCAGCCTTCCCGCACTCCATGTCGTAGCAAACATCATCTAAGATGACCAGAAATGATCTCCGTCCTATTACTTTCTTGAGTTCACTTGAGAGTACATCAAACGACACGATATCTTCGAACGTTTCATTGGATTGCATTGCAGAATTTAGAATTCCTTTCATGAGCATAATCTCATCAAAGGTATCGGAAACTTGGAACCCAACTATAAGATCGAAACTCCGTGCAGTCCTGCATTTGTCACGCACCAGTTTTGCAAGCCTAGTCTTTCCTACATCTCGATCTCCTATTATCGCTAAAACAGGCAGCAAATGGCGCCTCTCGTACATTTCTTGTATAGGATATGGCCTGATCAATAATGAAACGATATCGTTTATGTCCATTACTCTCGATACAAGTTCGGTGCCGGAATCCAAGAAGTTGGTATCCATAGCTGGTTGGATCATCTGATGACTCTTTAGTTCTACCAACTTGAGGTACGCGATCAAGTCATCTTTCGCAGCTTCTAGCTTTTTAACGATCTCTCTCACTCGAAACAGTTTGAAAATATTACTAGTACCATAAGTAATTCGACTTACCAATCCCATGCTTCTGATTCCACCCCTGGCTTGTTCATCTTGGTCATGCCTATGCGGGTTACCTAATTCATTAAGAATATGATCGGCCTCATTAGTCGCGTCCGTGACCTTGCGTAGCCATGGTTCAGGATCAATGATGCTTCTGTTTGGTATTTCGTCGACCATTGATGCTATAGCACCAACTTCAGCAAGAGCTTGTTCGAGTTTGCGTATGTCATCTCCCGAATTTCTAACAGAATCTAACTGGCTTTTCAGGTAATCGCCGATCTTCTTGATAAGTTCACTGATCAAAGGTTCTATGAACCATCCGGTGATCGTCAACGCCGCTGCCATAAGAAATTTCAGGCAATAAGACAGCTTAAAAACAGAATTATCAGAAAGTATTGGTCCAATAATGAATGACCATTGTTGCAATAATGGAAGTTTAACAGGATATATGGGAGTGGCTTATGAAATTGATCTGAAGACTATTTAAAAAAGTTTTTTAAATAAAATTTATTTTTCTTTTACTTAGAAAAATAATAAAATAAATAATAATAATAATATAAAATATGTTATATTTTTTAAATATTAAAAACATTATAAAATATTATAAAAATTATTTAAATATATAAAATATTTCGTTGAATTAAATCTAGTTAATGCCATGCAATATTTCTATGATGTTGTGTTGCTAAAATTTAATTCTTTTTTATTCTATATTTTTTAATAATATTTTATAAAAAAATTAATTTTAAAAAAATAAAAATATTTTAGCTAAAAATTTTGAAAAGTACTTTAAATATTCTCTAAAGTACTGGAAGGACCTCCCCTTTCCTCGAAATATTCTAGCTAAAGGTTTCTGCTCTCTACCGTCCCCTTCTTTTCCATGAAGCATCCTTTTGAAGTCAAAACCGAGTGGGTCTCATTCGACCGTTATTGTTTCTTTGGACTGTGAGGCCCAATAATCTAGTGGACCTACGGATATAAAATCCGTAGACAAGTTATTATCAGGCCTTTCGTGGACCTCTCCAGCTGGCCCAGTTATAATTTTCTCGCCAGATATATCTTCTTTTATTCTTCCGCATACCTGGCGCTTCAGGAGCTCAGTGAAGTTCTCAAGATTCAAATCCACACACGGCGCCAACTAAGACCACAAAGATACCTCCTGGGACCCACTAGAATCTCTTCCACATAATAATAGAAAACATTTTCTGTTAACACTTTAAGTATAATCACTCACCAGTCTTCTTATTTAATACTAAAACACGAAGGATCTGATAAAGCGTTTTAAAAACATAAGGTGTTTTCCGCAACACAGCTATACTAGGAAACTCCCGCGCCGGCGATCACTGATCAGTGATCAAACTCTCTTCTTCTTCTTCTTCTTCTCTACTCTAAGATGAGAAAGAGTTTCCAAAGATTCAATACTAGTGGGCTTGAGCCCATTAAAAGCCCATGGGTTCAACAATCTCTTCTTCCTCGTGCACCAAAGCATCTTCGTGCTCGTTCTTCTCTGAACGAGCACAGATTCCAATCAGCAGAGATTAGAAATGGTGAGAGAAGAATTAACAGATCGAGATTTGTCGAGAAGTTATCGATCGGTGCTGTTGGGCTTGCTGCAGCTGCTGCTGTGTCGATATGTGGTGGTGGGTTCGGTGATTCACAAGCGTCTGCTGCTGCTGCTGAATCGCTGACTGTTGCCTTCCCTGTCTCTCGTGCTCGCGAGGTAATTATTTATTTTTATTTGAATGAATTCTCGTGCTTGCTCAGAATTTGTTGTTGTTGTTGTTGTTGTGTGCGCGCGCTTGTGTGCGTGTGTTCTGTTGGTCTCTTTGGATTAAGATTAAAATCGGCTTTCAAATTAAAAATGAAGATTAAACTAGGTTATATTTGATAGATCGAGGAAGTCTCAAAATAAGTGTTTCGTGATGACAACCGAAGGACAAGAAGTTTGATTTTGGCCTAAGATTTATGAGAATTTTAATGCGATTCCATTGATATGTTCCTTTTTTTCTCTCTTCTTTTTGTCAAGTTATTTGTGCATTTTAGTGCTTGGTAACTGAATCTTCTCAATGTTGACAAGGCTATTCTCGCTTTTGTCATTAATGTCGAAGAATATTTCAAATTCCACAGAGTTTCATTTCTAGTGACCCCTATTTTTCTGCTTCAGGTGAACAGGGTGCAGAGGACATTGGTAGAGGCATGGGGCTTGATCAGAGAGACCTTTGTGGATCCAACTTTTAATCACCAAGGTATCATTTTCTCGATGGGATTGGATGTGTTCCTGAACTCAGATCGAGTTCTTTGGATTGAAAGACTGAATGATAAACTAAGAAAAGAGTCTGTCTTAGATGACGGCTCAGCATGTGATCTGAGCTAATGTCAATCAAGGATGTTTACTCCTTTTTAACCATTTCTTAAAGAAAAGTTTATGCAGATTGGGATATGAAGCTACAGCAGACAATGGTGGAAATGTTTCCACTGAAGTCAGCAGATGCAGCATATAACAAAATTAAGGGAATGCTAGCAACTCTTGGTGATCCGTTTACTAGGATTATCAGCCCAAAGGTTTGTAACTCTTAGGATGTTTTTCCTAGATATAAAATGGTGCATAGTGTTAAGTACACAGAATAATGTGTACTTAAAGTCAAGTGTCTTTACAATAAGCTTCACTAGTTTCATCGATATAAAATGGACAGGTTTTCATTCTGTTTACCTAAATGCAGGAGTTTCAGAGTTTCAAGATAGGCAGCGATGGGAATTTGCAAGGAGTTGGAATGTTTGTAAACGTGGAACCAAACTCTGGACACCTGGTCAGTAAAATTTTTTATCTTTCACTAATCCATATGTTTTCTTTGGTTACTTGCGTCAGTAAGTCTCAACTTGCTAGTGATAGTTTGTACTTCTTATCTCAAGGTACAAGATTAAGCAACAAGTCTATAAAGCTAAACTTTGCTAAAAGTTTTCAAATTGTTACTACCAGAAGCGACCTCATTGACAGATTAGTTTCTGTTTCACTTAGAAAAGCAACTTCATTCTGACATGCATTTTGCATCTTCATGTAATTGACCAGTCTGTTTGGTTGAATTTTTCTTGACTACAATTTGTAAGAGCAAAATACTCAGAATATAGTAACACATAAGCACCACTGGCGGTATCATATTCATAATTTTGTGGAGTATGCAACAGGTTGTTTTGTCATGTCTAGAAGGAAGTCCAGCTGCTAGAGCTGGTATTCGTGAAGGAGATGAGCTTCTGGAAATAGATGGTAAGTTGCTGAGGATTCAAATTATTAAAGTATTTATTTGAGATCCTTGGCCCTATGCATGCAATTAGGTACTTTAGTTGGTTGATATTAGCCAATTTAACAAGCCCGAGCCTCTATATTTGTTAGACAGCTTGTTATCATGAAAGCACAATTTGCAGTTATAAGACTACACTAGCAGTTTAGCTCATGAGAATTGCTACTGGAGAACATGAAATGCTGTGTTTGAGTCATAGGTTGACGACAATTAGCATTCAAATTGCTTTATGCTAAATACATGTGAAAACATTACTAAAGTTTTAGATCACATTTGAAAGCAGAATCAACTAGAAAGCTTACTAACAGCATTTTTCCAAGTACTTGTCTGGTATTCTTTTCTAATTTGTATAGCTTCCATGTATGACTATGTTAATGCCAGTTATGCTACATTATCAATAAGTTAACTGACACTGGCTTGCTTGTCAACTTTCGATCTCTTTTAGTCCAAGTTACAGTCAAATCTTAGTAATGTTTCGTTTATCTTTATAAATTTTAGGATATTCACACTCTTACAAGTAAAAATGTCATTGGATGTCATTCAGGGGAGAGCCTTGCAGGAATAGATGGCGAGGCAGCAGCGCAGAAGCTTCGAGGCCGTCCTGGAACTACTGTCACTGTGAAGCTTTACAGTGTAAGTAAACTTCAATACTCAATTCTATGATTTGACTATGGCCTTCTTTGTTTCTTTTTTTTCCCCTTGCAATATTTTTGGCATTTGCTAAACAACACTTCATTGTAGCTTCGCAGCATCTTTAACTGTTTAAAATTTCTACTATGCAGAAGATTAAAATTTTCTTTTCAAATAAGTAAACATTTGGGCTTGTTTGTTACATTTTGTTCCTTTCTGTCACCTTGCTGTTTTTGTGTTGTAAATGTCATCATTATCTTAATATGTTTGGTTGACGTAGCTAGTAAAAAATAGCACGCCTCAATTAGGATGCTTATATTTTCTGTACACAAATATTTATTACTATGATTTTGGAAAGCTTTAAGAACAGTTAAATCCATCTTTTGTATCTGAGTGGTCACATGACAATCACTTTTGAGTACTATGCAATACCTATTTGCACTTCCCGTTATTAGCAAAAAAACACTAATTGTTTGCTTTCTTTTTGTCTTAATTTCAGAGTGAAAAGCATGGAACTGGATCTGGACTCAGAGAGGTACCTAGAATTGTAAACTGACTCATTATTTCTATGTTGTTGAAGCATATTTTTCTGCACAAACTTGACATGTTTGAAAAGAAATACTCATAGCATATGTTTTCCTTTTGAAGGTAAAACTGCCTCGCGAAGTAATTCAACTTTCTCCTATTTCAACCACAATCATCTCCCATAAAACTCCTGATGGTCATGACACAAAGACTGGATATCTGAGGCTATCTGCATTCTCTCAGGTATTTCTGAAGTGACAGAAACTGGAATACTTACATACCATTGTAACCATATCCAGAAAGAGAGATAAACAGCCATGGGAATGAATTTGAGTTACTTTCTGTGGTCAGTGTATTTGAAGCAGATATCACTATATCATTTTTATATGTTAGAATATGATTACAAAAAATATGTTAGAAGATAATGATCCCAAAAATCAAGAACATCAGGTAAATGACATGAACAAGCATTGAGTAATTTCGATTAAGTATGGTTACCATAGCCTGAACATTTTCTAGCAACCAGTCTGCAGCCGCTGAAATGGAGAATATCATTCAGCAAATGGAAGATCAAGGTGTTCAATCCTACATACTTGATTTGCGTAACAATCCGGTTCGTCACTGACTTCTAGACCAGTATCCATTTTCTTCTTTTGGATGTACATTATATGTCTTTTGATGCCTTCTTAGGGAGGATTGGTGACAGCTGGACTTGACATTGCTCAGATATGGTTGGATGGGGATGAAACTTTGGTGAACACAATTGATCGAGATGGTCACACGTCACCTATTAGTATGGTTAATGGGCATGCTTTAACACATGACCCTCTTGTTGTGCTTGTAAGTTTATTTTATAGGCAAAGGCTGTTGATTTTGATATTCAGGACTTCCAATTAACTTCATTCAGAACAAACCTATAAGTTTCTTAAACTATACAAATTTGTAGTCTTTGGTCTTCTTTCCTGGCTTTGATCTTGTCTTAACTCTATTCTATTTACTGCCAACTATCATTTGTTTACAAATCATTGCTACAAACCACTTGCTCTGATGCAGTTCTTTGTTTATTTCCAACTGAGATTTTAGTACCTGTTGTTGTCCATATGACTTATGCTAACTCAAACGAATATCCATTGAGAGCTGATAAGCTCATTGTTTCAAAATAGGTGAACGAGGAAAGTGCCAGTGCAAGTGAAATATTGGCTGGGGCATTACACGATAATGGGCGCGCTATCCTTGTGGGGCACAGAACTTTTGGTAAAGGGAAAATCCAGGTAATCCTTATGAATTCATGTGGCGATTTATCAGTCAACTGTTCATAGCGAGCTCCACAGAAATACTTTAGTGCTCTTTTAGTGACACATGACCTAGTTCTTTTTAATAATTTCTAGAGTGTTACTGAGCTACATGATGGTTCAGCCTTGTTCATCACCGTGGCCAAATACCTGTCTCCTGCACTTCATGACATCGATCAAGTAGGCATTGCTCCTGACGTCCAGTGCACTGCAGACATGTTGACTACAACCAAATCTTCTAAATCAAAATACGAAAGCAATGTTTCCCCTTTAGAGGCAGACTCTTGCATCTTAGTAGCAGAACATGAGTTGGAAAGTCATGGTCCGAAAGGATCCGCCTCATGAAGGGAAGGAACCTCACTTTTTGCGCTACACAGACTCTTTATGCAGCTACGATTGGATGTTCTCAGAAATGTATATTCTCTCATGTTCTTGTAGCGTTCATCTCTATGATTACATGCAAATGCTGCACTGTACAAATGGAACAAGGAAAACACTACGTTCGTTATATGCTGAAATTTAGATTCAGATTCTACGGCTGCGATTATTATGAGTAATGAATATTTGGGTGCTACTGCTTTATCTTAGGGCATGTTTCAAATTTTTGTAATTTTATTTTTTTTCGCTAGATTTTGAGTTCCGAACAATTCATATGTTTCAATTACATAAAAAATTCAAAATTTTACTTTCATATGCGGAAGTTTAGTTTTAATTTTTTTATTTGCACACTTTTTAATACAATCATATTTTTTAATTTTTAATATATTTTCAAAAATTATTGAAACACAAATACTAAATTTTATTTTTACTTTAATTTTTAAAATATTTTACTTTTTACTTTTCATTTTTATGAAATTCAGTTACGAATATTTGAAACACGCCATTATATTCATGTATCCATTAACAAATAAATTTTACTCTAGTCGATGTCAACAAATTACGAAAGGATTATTGTTCACCGAAAACAAATTCATATTAGTACAAAATTCTGAAGATGTTTTATTTTTTGATTTTTTCTTCAATATCAGCCGTAGATCATCACATCTTTAATCTCAACCGTTGATTAGACTAGTAAGAGCAAAACCGTAGTTGTTGATTTATAACAAGGTTACTACAGTCATTATTTAATCGGGTTACCGACCATGTTTTGTTGTTGTTCGTCGCTAGTATTTGCGAGCTAAAGCATTTCTCTTCGAAACGATTTCTAAATCTGAAGCTTCTCTCTTTCTCGTTCTCTCGCGCGAGCGCCCTCGCTCATGGCTACGAGAAGGTGCAGATTTCTTTCAAGTTTCGATTAATTTTACTCTTGTTTATGGTTATTAATTTTGAATTTGGATCGTTGTGGTTAGTTTCTATTGTTTGAATTTTTCTGGGACATCTGTTATGATTTTGATAGCAATTGAAGCTTTCGGTGTGATCGATGGTGTCAATTCCATGCAGAATTCTTATGAATCTTTGAAATTTTGTTTTGATCTTCCTTTGTTGTGGTTCAGTTAACGGAAAATTCATTTTGTCTCAGATTGATTGGGTAAACCAAGGTTGGTAGGATTATATGTGGAATGAATTTGTTCATGTAGGAGAAAAATTAATAAAAATTACGTAGTCTGAAGTGTTGTGGTCACTGCAAAGAATGGAATTTAAATCACCATATCATTAAGCTCGGAATTTTTGGTTGTTATGAAGTTGAAGTTTGTCAGGAACAATGATGTTCTGAAGGGTGATGATTAGGGTATGAAGAGATCTGGGTAATCATTTTACTAGCATATTTGGATTATTGTTTTCAGTAGGACCTGATCAACGGCTTTCTACTGGTGTTATTTTGCTCCGTTATGATCTTGAAACTTTTGGGAAGTTGGTTTTTATCCCTAGTAGACCTTAGTGTCATTTTATTTTAGTGTCCCTTGACTCAAACGTTGGAAAGATGTAGTGGTATCTCTGTAAACATTGTGTATAGTTGAAGATTGTGATTCTTGTGAAACTTGTTAATGTTTAGTGGTGTGAAGCTTTGAATAATGCAATGGCAAGGAAAAATTTTGTAACTATTGTGAGGTTTTGAGTAATGCAATGGCAAGGAGAAACTTGTTACTATTTAGTGGGGTGAAGTTTTGAATAATGCAATGGTAAGGAGAAACTTGTTACTCTTTAGCGGTGTGAAGTTTTGGATATGTTTGTGTAGCCGGAATAACAAAGATAGAGAAACTTATGTTTTTTGGGTAATAATTTGACATCTCTGTTTTATACATCTGGAATAAGTGAATAATAACCAATCATTGAGTTTGTAATTGTAATTTTCATTACCGTTACTGTACATAAGGAAATCAAAACATTGGGGTGTTAGAAACTTTTGTATTGGTTAACAAATCAAGTATTTCAATATGTTAATTCTTTTCACCTTTTCTTGTTTCAGTTATCATACTACTAAGAACTTCTTTTCCAACTTCCATACCTACGTTTTTCCTATTAGCGTTGTTCTCATTACTATCCATGTTGTTGTGTTTAGGGTTCTCTGCAAGTTCTTTGTGCATGGTGCATGCCTAAAGGGTGACCATTGTGAATTTTCACATGATTGGAGAGATCAACCCAACATGGTATGAGAAGTTCTTTTTATTTCATTTTGTGGTAGCTGTTTGTCTTTGAATGGCTTAATATAGTGCCCAAAGTTCAGTATATTATTTCTGCTTCCTGGTTGTGGCAGGTCTGCAGCTTTTATCAGAAAGGAGTTTGTTCATATGGTAGTAGGTGCAGGTATGACCACGTCAAAATTAAACATCCTACAAAGTCTGTTCCCACTTCATCAAGTCGTCCTAGTGTAGCGGCCTGTACTTCTCATGCCAGTTATCCTTCTGATGTACAACTGAATGGCAATCCAAAATCTAATTTCAGCACCAATCATCAGTTGTCTGCACAAAATCAATCTTCTGTTCCCTTGGATAAGTCTGCTTGGACTCAGAATGTTGACCTAGCAACTCCTCCAGATGATGAGCTTTGCCCCTCTGCATCTCTTAATCCTTCCGACCGACCTATTTGTTCCTTTGCTGCTGCTGGTAGCTGCCCACGTGGAGAGAGGTGCCCTCATTTGCATGGAGATTTATGTTCTATTTGTGGAAAGCATTGCTTGCACCCATACAGATCTGATGAAAGAGAAGAACATATAAAACTTTGCCAAAAGAACAATAAGTACCTTGATGCTTTAAGACTCAGTCAAGAGATTGAATGTAGTGTTTGCTTGGAACGTGTTCTTTCTAAACCAACAGCTGCTGAGAGGAAGTTTGGTTTACTATCTGAATGTGACCATCCCTTTTGTGTATCATGTATAAGAAATTGGAGAAGCAGTTCAGCAACTGGAGTAGATGTAAATGCTGCTTTAAGAGCCTGCCCAATATGCCGTAAACTTTCGTACTTTGTAATTCCAAGTATCATTTGGTATTCCACCAAGGAGGAGAAGCAGGAGATAATTGAGAACTACAAGTCTAAGCTCAAGTAATGTTCTATTTAACCCTTTACTATATATTGAACAAAACATATTTACTCGAGTAAACTGTGCAATTTGTGATTGAATATCACAGTTCAACCATGCAGTGAATATATATGCATATAGGATAAAGATGTTTTTACTGATTTTTAGGTTTGACATTTGAGTGAGGTCCTCAACTCGTTGATAGAGGATGAAACGCAGATTCATTAGCAATATTATGCAACAATTCAGAGTTCTGTTTTGGAAATAGTCAAGTGCATTGCTAAAGTTTGAAATGCCTGGTTATTTTGGTGTATGCTATATTGTCTTTGAGATTATCTATACTTTTCTAGTGTTTTATCAAGTTTTTTATGAAGTCCGTTTAGATCTTGTCTTGGATGTAACGCCAAGACTTGACTCATTGCAGGTGTTTGGGATCATCAGCTATGGGGTTTTGGTTGTGTTGCCATGATAATGCTTGCAAAAATTACTGGGAATTAGCACCATAGCTAAGAATGTACAATATCAAATGCTAACATGCCATAGTTAGCTGTCTGAAACTATGGCAGTTCCTATATCTCATCTATTAAAGCAATCCGGATTACTTAATGGCTAGGCAAATTGCAATTAGGATATTACTTGATAGAATACATGATACTAACATACAGACGCATTTTCTATTATGCAATTTTTGTGCATTTCAGACTTTTATTCTATTTAAATATCAGCTACATGATCTTCCAAAGTTTCAAAATTTTTTCCTGGAGTTGGTTGATGTGCAATACTAACTCTCCCATTTTACTCCCAACAGGTCCATTGACTGCAAGTATTTTGATTTTGGAAATGGGAGTTGTCCTTTCGGTACAAGTTGTTTCTACAAGGTATGACTCTATCTTAATCTTACTACTTACCTACAAGCTATATTTCTTTTGGAAACTAAAATATTTCTGTAGTAGATTAGACTCATATTTGGACAGTAAGTTCTGAAGCTTAGGTCATTTACTTTCCTATTGCGACAAATATGCATGCCTCCAAACATACACATTTGTTCAAATACATTGGCTCGTGTAAGTAGACATTAGAATGTATTGTTAGTTATATTAAAAGTTTGCTTTTAATAATTCAGCATGCCTATAGAGATGGTCGCTTAGAGGAAGTGGTATTGCGACATCTTAGCTCTGAAGATGGGGGCGCTGTCATAGCAAGGGACATAAGGTTTGTTCTTGCTTCCTTCTCTTCTTGTTTAGTATTTACATCAATGGCATCTGCTCTTTCAACCTAGACATATAAATTGTGGTTGCAGGCTTTCAGAGTTTTTAAGCAGTATGCGTATCTAAATGGTGTTCTAATAAACGTAAGTTACAAACTGGTGTTGCTTCTTAACTTTTGTTCTCAGCATCTAATTCCTTGTTAACAATTTCTGTTAAATCTTCGATGTACCTTTATTTGATGATATGTTTGAAATGCCTTTTTGTTTACAATGTAAATGTTTACATCTGTTCAGGTCTAGTAAAAGGTTATGTTGCATTATGAATAAATCAGTCTTCTGTCCATCACTATGAGATCAAGGGTACTCGAGATGGAGCTCACTTGTTTTGCTAAATCTCTATTCATACCCTCCTTTGCTTTTATAAAGACCGATGAAATGAAATGTGAGTGTGCATTCTTCGAGCTGTCTTTGTCTATTTATATATTAGGCCATTATGTGCAAGATTATGCTGATCCTTCTACTATTGTTCTATATCTGGGAACTTGCTCTAGTTCCCTACCTTCAAATTAACTTGCCTTTTGTATCTTGCAGAACTATCACTTGGGCATTGGACAGAGTACTATAAATTATGAAAAACATATACAGATTACAATATTCTTCTGGCATTTGAGAGTAAGCTTTGCAAAACAGAATGAAAGGTTCAAAAATATTTTACTACTGGTCATCGAAATGTATGAACTCTCTGGGGATTGTTGGTCCCCTATCTTATACTTGTAGTCAATCTTGACAGCTATTTATATGCTACTGTTGTAACAATTATTCGATGTAAATTTTGACAAAAGAAATGTTAAGAATGTAAATAATTTTGGTTGGCAGTAGGTTGTTCATTTCCTGTTGTAATACAAGAGGGAAGTTCTGTTGAACAGGTGTTCTTTAGCTAGAGATCTAAAACTAGACCGAACTAAACGGTCCTGGCCCGGTAAACCTGCCTGAGTCATGGCCTGCTCTGTCCACGTGCCTGTCAACGGTCGACTAATCAAATTTGATCGATCAATGAATAAAATTATACATAAAAAATAATACAATTTTAAAACCGAATTATCAGATCAAATTAAAATTTTCAATCAGGTCGGCTGATCGATCCGGATGCCAGAATCGGGTCGAGCTGGGCGGGCTTGGTTGCCCGATCGTCTGTCTACACTTTATCTTTAGCGGGCTATGGATATAATTTACTCAAGTAAAACTGTAACCATATGTCTTTGAGGCCCATACAAATTGGTCAAATATCAAGGCCTACAACAGGCCGCTTTAGCGAGGCCCAAGGATTGAGGCCTTTGTTCTACCGTGTCGGAGCAGGCTCGCCACTCTCCGATCTCCGACCTTCTTCTTCTTCCTTCAGTTCCTTGCACACCAACGCACTCTTCTTCTTCTTCCATTTTGATTCTTCAAAATATTGATTCAATCAAATTCCAATTAGAATCAAAAAATTATTTTTACAAAAAAGATAAAACAAAACAAAAACCCCTCCGATGTCTTCCCGACTCCTCTCCTCCCGTCTACGTTCGCTTCTCCCTTCTCTCCACCACCAACCAATCATCTCCCGCCAGGTCTCCACTTTCTCCCATTCTCCTCCAATCCCATCCCGCCACATCATCTCTCCCTTCTCCTCCTCCTCCATCTTCCGGCCTGTGATACCAACCAACAGCAAAGCTCCTGTTCTTCTTCGACCAATCACCGTCCGAAAACTGGCAACAACATCCCGGCGAAATCCAACGCGTGTGGATATCGGCACACGTGCGCGGCAGCTGCAAACACGCCGGCTATGGACCTACGCTCTAACCTTCGCTTGCATCGCTGGGTTTGTTACAATAGTTCTCTCAACATTTCAGGACCAATTAGTCTTCTACGTCACTCCCACCGACGCTCTCACCAAATTCATCGCCGATCCTTCGAAATCCTAGTTCCGGCTCGGTGGATTGGTCCTCGAAGGAAGCGTTGTTAACTTGCCCTCTTCGGCGGGGATTGAATTTGTAGTTACTGATTTGATTACAGATATCTTGGTTAAGTATGAAGGATCATTGCCGGATTTGTTTAGGGAAGGGCATTCTGTTGTTGCAGAAGGGTTTGTGAGGCCGATTGATGAAGAGGGTAAGGAGAAGGGGAATGGGAATGCAGTATCTGAGAAGGCAAGGAGTAGTGGATGTTATTTTAAGGCTACTGAGGTTTTAGCCAAGCATGATGAGAAGTATATGCCTCAGGAAGTTGAGGTTGCAATCGAGCAGAATAAGAAGAAGTTGGAGGCAGAAGCTCATGCTGGGTGAGGTTAATTCCACTGTTCTTTTATAGAAAATCGACTTTCCACGTTGAGTTTTAGTACCGTTGATGTCGACTTTTTCACGTTGAGTTTTAGTGATTAGTATTGTCATTTATTGGATCCTGAAGAGGCTGATTGATGTCGTAGTTGGCCACTCTTTTGATTCGGATCTTTGAATTTTTAGTAGAGGACTGCGGCTTGATAATTAAGTTAGAAAATGGCTTTTTTTGTAACACCAAAATGATAAAGTGCCATTTCATTTGTATATGTCAAGAATAACATTCAATAGGCAATTATGCATTCTTACTTGAAGTATACTTATTTGGTTTTGTTTCTAATATATTATAGTGGTTGGGGAGTTCTGGGTTTATAATTTTGTGGTTTATTTTGGTGTTATGCTTTGGTTATTCTGTAGGTTGATGTTGTTTGATCATGAATGATGATGCTTTATGTTTCCTAAGAGGAAGATGTGTGCCAGATTTCAAACATTTAAGCTGGATTGTTTCATACCTATGAATAAATTACATTTGAGCTAGATCATTTCCGACGTATTAATGAATTTTACTGGTTTGCCTTGGTTCCTGATGCGGTTAAGAGTTGTAGTTTAGCCAATGGATGCGGTGTGTTATATGGTGATTTAGTTTGGTTGGCATTACTTGATTTGTGTAGATAGAGGTACTTAGACCATAAAACTTAGATTTAGCCACATTCAATGCTCATGCATATCAGCTCACTCAAAATATCGAAGTGTGCTTTTCTTTTATTTTTAGAGAGCACATCTTCAAGCAATGGTTTATGTTTCTTTAGTGAAAGCCAGTTATATGGCATCTATTTAGGCATCTTAAGCGCTGTCCCTTCTATGGTAGTTTCTTTTGCTTGATAAATCACTTGGCATCTAAGATTTTCTTGATGAAGGGCAAATATAGACATCTAACTAGAATCATTCTTTAATAGTGTGATCTTTTCTATTCCTATATTGATCTCTATATTACATTTTAGTATGCAACTAAAGGCGTCTTTTTTATTATGTAAGATGCATATGAAGCTATATTATAGGTACTACTATAGTTGGTTTAGAAAGGTTTCTGTTTGCTCATCACGGTTCGTGTTTCTTAGCTTCGCCAAAAGACTGTAGGCCAGGTGAATTTTGCAGAATATCAGAAGTTAACTCCTAGTAATAATATCTTGAAATCTATGTGGAGTCATCTTAGTCGTCACCCTAGTTTTGAGTACTGCAGGCCAGTTCTTTTTGACGTCTCATCATGCATAAGAGATGGTATTTGTAAAGGGGTGTTTCTGCAAATTTGTTTGACGTCTCATTATGCATAAGAGATGGTAGATATAGATGCAAAAACGGGCGGCCCGGGCTGGCCCGGACCGGCCCGCCCGGGCCAAGTTAATATACCGGGCCGGCCCGGCCCTGTCTATTTATTCGATTTATATTTTAATTTTATATAAAAATAGAAATTAAAAATTATTTTTAAGATAAAATTAAAAAATAAATATTTTTTTATTTTTAAAATTTATTTTTTAGTAATATAAAATATTTTTTATTTGAAATTTGATCTGGTCAACGATCAACGTTGACCGGTCAATATAAACAGTAATCAGGCAGGCCGTCCGGCGGGCTAATCTAATCAGCCCGTTCTGCCCGTTAGATCGAACCGGACCAGTCCTGTTCTGTCACTGTTCACACGAGCCGGGCGGACCGATATCCGGACCGACCCGTTTGACCCGGCCCATTTTTCACCTCCTCTAATGGTAGATGCGTAAAGTGGTGTTTTGGCAAATCTTTTTCAAGTCTCATCATGCATAAGAGATGTAGAGGGGTGGTTTTTGTCAAATATTTTTTTGTCTGTTTTGTTTAGCAAGGAACAGAGGGTGCATGGTGTAGTCCGCTTCTCGAGTCTTACCTACCTTAGGGAAGGGAGCAAATTTCTGGTTGAGTCAAGATTTTTTGACATCAATCAGGGAGCGTTTGAAAGTATTTATGAAATAAAATTTTTTTGAAATAAAAAATATTTTTTTTAAAATAAATTTTATTTTTTTATTTTTAAAAAATAATAAAAATATATAATAAAAAGATCTCATTACGTAAAAAATTTTTATATTTTTTAAATTTTTAAATAAATTTTTTAAATATTTATATAATATATTTTGAAAAATATAAAATTAAAAATTAAAAAAGAGTGTTTAGAAAACGCAATTCCAAACGACTTCTTAGTTTCATTCTTTTCAATAAAGTACTCGATAACATTCTGAGACCCTACAGCATTTTGGAACATGCGGTCCTCTTACAGCTTTACACTCGACATATTGAGATGGAACGTCCCTGATGTCTTCCAACCATGGCCTGCAGCTATATGTCCAGTAACATGAGTTCACGGTTGGTCTTAAGGCGTGTATGTTAGTTCAGTGATATCTGGGATTACTTGCTAGTTCGTAATGTCTTTGGCTTGGGAATCAAGTTTGTTGCCTATAAATTCCTTAATGCTTTACTTCTACATTGTGCAGTGTGATGAAGATACCTGTTACTAGCTCGTGAATATTTATTGAATGTATCTCTCTTTGAGATTTATATATGCTAGTCTTTCTTTTTCTGGAAGTACAGTACAGAGTAGACATCCATGCAAGCTGGAGCTTTTTTTGGGAGAAGAATTACATCGAACGAATACTGAACTTCACTTTCTTAATTCAAAATTTGAGTTTGATTGCGTTATGTGTTTCAGTTAATACTCCAATTTTTGCTTCACTTTTGCATCGAATTTTAAAATTACTTCTATCAAAATTTCACTACAATTTTACTTCACGTGTTTTAATTACTTTTATGAATTCTACTTTAGCAAACTTTACTTTGCCGAAATTCATCACGAAAATTAACTTTTAAGAAACTCAGTTTTATGTGATTAAAACAAGCCTTTATTCATACTTGCATCTATGCTATGTGTACAACATAGGGGTCATATTTTAGTGCAACTTTCAGGTAGACTATTGTCAGCACTGTTCAGTTGTTGCATTTTGGTAATATTTGATGATACCTTAAGTAGCATTTTGGTAACAGACAGCTTCCAGGCTGATAAAGATAGTGTCCAACTATTCTGCAGTTTGTTTTTGCTACTGTTTTGTTGTTGTTTTTCTGTGGTAATATTTGCCTGATATAGAAAAGTAGGTAGCTCTTAGCTGCCTGATAAGCTGTACTTACGAGTATAAGCCATACTTATTAGAATCACACCGGACATCGAACCGATAAACTGTTCGGATCACGGTTCTCGGATTGATCCGTTGGATCAATTGATTAAACTGTCAGATCAATAATATTAAAGTATTTTTAAATAATAATAATAACAATCACAGTGAAAAATTTACTGTCATTATGGCACTAGCAATAATAATAACAGCAGCAATCACATAATAAAATTAAAATATTTTTATTATGGTATTACTATCAACAATAATAGCAATAACAATCACAGTAAAAATTAAAGTATTGACACCATGACATTACCACTACCAACAACAATAATAACAACAAAAATTAATAAAAAATATTTAAATAAATTAGAAGATTAGAAAAAATAAAATTATAAAATAGATAAATCATAAAAGAGATAAATCATAAAAGAGATATAACTAATTGTTTTAGGTATACATATTTGAGTCTGAATATTTTACAATATAAAATTTTAAAAATTACTAATAATTGATATTTACAAATAAGATATAATCAATTATATTTTTGCATTGTCATATCCAAATATAAAATCTAAACTATATATTATTTTTTAACATAAAATTATTAATAATTATTTTTATATTAATTATTTAACTCGATTTGATTCAGGTGGGTTGGCCGGATTAAAGCGGATCAAAACAGGTCGAAGCGGATCGAAATAGGTCAATTGTATAGACGATTTTTTTACAAATCCGAAATGATTTACCGTCCGAATTGACGGTTTTCAAATCGACCCGGACGGTTCGGTCCGGGTCTAACAATAATGGTATAAGTCATGTGCGTGTTTTATTGTTCATCCGTGATTTAGCAATAATCTCTGAAAAATAAATTTTTAAATAGCAAGTTGTTCGAAAATAAATTTATAAAATAAACTGATAAAAATAAATATAAAAAATAATGTATCATTTTTTATATTAAAAAATCACTTCTAAAATTGTTTACGGATAAATAAATAAGCTCTATAAAAAAAAATTAAGGATCAAAATCCGGCAATCCAAAACCGATCGGACAGTTTAGTTCTCCAGTTACTTCACAGGTAGCCCAACGCGAGTTAGGACCTAACTTAAACCACTTCCAACTTATATATATCCAGTTGGATTTATTATAGATTCAATAAGCTTTGTATTTTCTTTTTGTTTCACTTTTGCTTTTTACTAAGAGCTAGTTTATCTTGAAATAAATTTATTTTTAAAAATTAAAATTAAAATATTTATTAAAAGTAAATTTGTATATTGTAATGTAAGTAATTTTAAAATTAATTTTAAAAAATAAAAGTTTAATAGAAATATTTTTTAATTTTCTAATTTATTTTGTATTAAACGTAAATTCGAAGAGTTGGTAAATAAGTTCTATTTTAAAGTGGGCATTTGAAAGTATTTATAAAATAGTTTTTTGAAATTAAAAAAATATATATTTTTTTAAAATAAATTTTATTTTTTTTATTTTTGAAAACATAATAAAAATATGTAATAAAAAAATCTTATTATGTAAAATTTTTTTATATCTTCTAAATTTTTTAATAAACTTTTTAAATATTTATAAAATATATATTAAAAATTAAAAAATTAAAAATTAAAAAAATTGGAAAACGCAAAGTCAAACGCTCACTACTAACATTCCCTACTTTTCATGCAGATGCAAACACAAAAAATACAATCTGTACAACATGAACACCATCCTAACCCTAAAAGAATGGAGAAATCAATCAATCAACAAACCGTAATTAATCAACCCTAAATTATTTTTCCAATAATAGCCATGAATCATTACTATAAAAACACCCCTTAACTCCATCATTCATTCCTCAGGCCTGCAATAACAAACAATAAGAAGAAGGAGTTCTTCAATAAACCACTACAACAAAAAACAAAAAACAAAAAGAAAAAAGAAAAAAGTTTTACAATGGAGATGAAGAAGATTGCCTGTGCTGTTCTTGTCGCCGCAGCCTCCGTCAGTGCCGTAATGGCAGCAGAAGCACCGGCTCCTGCGCCATCTAATGACGCATTTGGGGTTGCGCCTGCTCTCGGAGCAATCGTTGCAGCCTCGGTGGTCTCCTTCTTTGCTTACTTCCATTAATTAAAGCTACCTCCTCCAGCCCGCCCTCTTCTATCAATCAATCAATAAAGTGGAGAAAGAAAAAAAGAAAAGAGAGAGAATGAGTTTCTCTTTTGTATTGGTTCTCTCTTTAATTTCTAGTTTGTTATTTTGTTTTTCATGGGTTTCTTCTTTTCTTTTTTAGATTTGCTTTTAACGACATTGAATGTAAAAGCACACATTGTTTAAAGAAGAATTGAAGAAGTTTATGAAAATTATTTTGCAGTTATTTTGCTATATAATGTTGCCATTCTCTTGGAAATATGAATGGATGATCAGTGGTCTTCCAACTTTTTTAAAGTGTTTTGAAAAAATATTTTTTCAAAATAAAGATATATTTTTATTTTATTTGATAAATTTTACTATTTTAATTTAAAAAACTAATAAAAAAATTTTACTATACAAATTTTTTTATATTTTATGTTTCTAAATAAACTTTATAAAATATTATATAAAATTTATTTAAAATATAAAATAAATTATTTTTTTGAAATGAGTTGTCAAACTTAATACCTCAAAAAATACGAAGAGAATCACCTTTTTCCCAATGTAATAAAGTGTACATGTGCGGATGTACAACAAAGTAAAGAGCAATTTCATCTTTTCAAGCTTGTACGTAGTTTGGGATCGCTCGTAGCTTATTTAAGATTATTTTTAATAATTTTTTAAATAAAAAATATTTCGGAAATTTTGGAAAGAATTCACAAATTTTCAAAATTCCTAAAGGCTCTTACCCTTCTAAAAATAATCAAAATTTTTCTTTAGTATTAATGTATGACCGAAATAAACTCTAAATCTTTTATTAATACTATATTCCATATCATGTGGTGAAACGTGGTGTGCTTTTTTTTTTTTTGTCAGATTTTGAGTTTCGAACAATTCATATATTTCAATTATATAAAAAATTCTGAACTTTATTTTTACACACAGAATTCTAATTCTAACTTTTTTATTTGCACACTTTTTAATATAATTATATTTTATAATTTTTAACACATTTTCAGAAACTATTGAAATACAAATTTTGAACTCCAGTTCCACTTTATTTTTTAAAAAACTCTACTTCCTATTTTTCACTTTCACAAAACTCAGTTACGGGCGTTTAAAACACGCCCTTTATTAAAAACTAATTCTGTAGAAAGTAATTTTTGAAAAAATGAGTTGTTAAAAATACAATATAGAGATAAGTTATTGCAAAAATATTAAACAATTTTGAAAATTATTTTAAACGATAGTGCAGAAAATATATCTAAAAGCCCATAGCATTTAAAACAAAATGACTGTATTACTTCAATCTAAATAATAAAATTCATAATTACCGAAAGAAGTGATAAATTTCATTATTAACAAGAATTTAAGCCTAGTATCTGAAATAATAATAATAATTTTATTAATTGAAATTTTACAAACAAAACCGATACAGAGTTTGGGCCAATATTATGGGCCTGTATAGGCTTATAAAACAAATCTTTCTTCTTCTTCTTCTTTTTTCTCCAGAGCAACAGAAACATGGCTTCCTTCCTCTCTCGAAGATTATTAAACCCTAATCGCAATCTTCTCCATAGCAATTTTCTCAACTCTTTCAATCTCCGAAAATTCGATTCAATCACAGTAACAAACTTCGATCAGATCTCCGGTGAGATCACAAGGCCCGAAAATCCCCAAAATTTGACCAGATTCGTTTATCTGTTTCCAGCAATCGATCCCAATTCGTATCCAACAAGCTCCAATTTTCGAATTAAAACGAAACCCATTGCTCTAAATGTCGATTTTTTAAGAAATCTATCTTCAAATTCTCAAATTTCTTCTGTTTCTCGTTCGTATTTACCAGCTAATGATCCCAAATTGAAGCTAAAGAGCTTGGATCCACAGTCTCTCCAAAGTCAATTTTCAATTTTCAGAAAACCCAGTTCTCGGAATCTAAGTTTTTTCAGGAATCTCAATTCAGAATCAAAACTGTCAACTTCAGTAATTCAGAGAACAAACTTAACCCGCAGCCTTTGTTCAAGCTCAGAGCAACAACAACAACAGCCGCAGCAGCAGGAGAAGGAGAACAAGAACCAGAAGCTATTCGAGTTTCAGCACCAAGAGATAACAGGTCCAACAGTTGAACGAGATACTTCAGCGTTAGCCGAAGAAACACGGCAACGGCTTCATGCACTCCGGCGATCAGTATACAATCTCAGCTCAGCTTTGGTAATTCTTGGATTTGTCCAACTTGGTATAGGTACATGGATTATCTATGCATCACCACCAACTATGCCGGTAGAAGTTTCAGTACAAGGCGTTGCCGCTTTCGCTTTCCCGTTCTCTTCAGCTTTTCTACTCCGGCGAGCATTGAAGCCGATGAGCTTTTTCCACAAAATGGAAGACCAGGGAAGGTTGCAGGTTCTCACACTTGCATTACAGAATCTGAAGTCGTTAGACTTGTTGTTCAAGAGAACCAGAGTGCTCGCCGTCAGCTGCGTTGTCGGTGTTTTTGCAGGCACTGCGGTGGCGTTGTGGATGCGTGTCTTTAGTAGTGGTGTTTGAATTTACATGCATATTGTACCCATTGTTTACTGTTGAATGAAATTTGGAACATTGAAAGTTTGCAGTTGCACAACATGAGAACTCTGTGATCATTGCAGAATCTGAAACAATACTTCAACATCTTGGTTCACAATATCAAATGTTTGATTGACTTGTTTACGATAGATTTTTTAAATAGTTGCTCCGTAGTTTTCAGTGTATCTCTTTGCAGAACCAGCAATTCCAGCCAACATCCGTAACTTCGTTTCAATGAAAACGAAAAGTGCATAGTGAAGGTTTTTTTAAAATGAGTTAGAAATAAAGTTTAATTTTATATTTCAATTATTTTTTAAAATGAGTTAAAATTACAGTTTAAATTTTGTGTTTCAATATTCTAAAAATATAGACAAGAAATTATGTTCGGTGAGCGTGAAAACAAAAAGGTAAAACTTAAATGAAAGTAAATATTTATACGAAATTGCAATCCTGAATTCTTATGTAGCATTATAATATGTGAATTTTGAAATTCTAAATCTATGGAGAGAAAGAAATTTGAGTTTCGGTGAATTGAAACACGCCTTTAGAAAATCAATCAAACAAAGACATCGACCATTTGTTTGGTTGCTGACTCGAGATGAAACTTCCTCCATGACCACAACCTTCCTAAAGTGGAGAAACCAATGATGCTGAGTGGAGAAACCTTAGCATAATCCAACAGAGGGCTGATGCTCTAGAAAACCTCTTGGATTTGTGTGCAGATTGTTAAAGCAGGAGAGGCTTGAAGCTTGAATTTAGAGAGATTAGTCTTGGTTTTTAGATCTTTTCTTGGTTTAGTTCTTTCAGGCGGTAGTGTTATTTGTCTGGAAAATCAGATTCAGTTCTGAGAATTTTCTCAATAGCCGCAGGAGCATGGTTAGAAGACTTGATAGAACAACTTAAATGTTCGAGAACTATACAACTGCTCTTCTTTGACCCAACATTTGGCCAAAACTATCATGCATCGAAGTTTGTCTTACTTTTCACAGTATCACCAGAAGAGTTACTAGACCAACATTCATGTTTGTCATTTAAAAACTTGGATAATAATTTTGTTATAATAATAGAACAAAAAACTGAAACACAAGTGAAGAAGGAAATAGATCTGAGATAGCTGCAAAAATGTCACCTCAAGACAAGTCCTAAGATCTTAGATATTGTACATGACAATCACTTGATCTAAGAGGCAAAACATGCACATGTCAACATTAACGCAGGATACAAATGCTTCTAACCAAAAATTACCTTTGCTAATCTTGCATGAAGGAGACTACCCTCATCTAGATACTTCTACCATGCAACTGTGAGAATCAGAAGCAACGTTGGAGAGAACATAGGGACAATGTTCCACCATTTTTTGAAGCAATCTAAGTGAAATCTAAAAATCAGTTGAAGTCCAAGGTTACAAATGAGAAACCAAAACAAGCTCAACTTTAGATCAGGAAGGATTAACACCTTGGTCGAGGATAAGCAAAGAATAGAGAGCAACACCATCTACCACTTCTATACTAGGAAGAACAGTTGAGAGCAATACGCATAGTATATATGCACCTAACTTGAAAATTTTCACTGAATATACAAAAATTTGTGTTACAAGTTACAACCGAAAGTTTCAAGCTACAGACAGCTCAAACACACCGCTTGCATTTATTAACAATGTCGAGCAAGATCCACATAAGGCAACTTATAGCCTTAGCAGAACTACACAAACAGGTACAGCTAGGCAGGTATATAAGAGGATAAAGAAGCACCTAGCTCTCACCTCTAGAAGCGGATAAAGAAGCTCCTAGCTCTCACCTAAAGCAAGCAGAAGGATCAATGCAAAGTGGATTCTGAGCAGGCCAGAGCATATCCTCATGATGATGGCCTGGCTTCTTGATGCTGCTTCGAGAGTAAGCAAAAAAAAAAAATGAGAAATCGAATTTGAAGTATCAGAATTCACTTGATGAAACAATATTACCCATGATACAGCACCAAACAGCAAATGAACCATCACTAATACTAACATCCTACTAAGGTACTTGGATAACAATTAATTGAAATAATTACCAACAATTTCATATTCAATTAAATATCTATGCCCATTTCATATAACTAAGGCCATCAGCACAAATGCAACCAAATATCACTATTCAAATCTAGCACCCACAACAGGACTTCATCTAATCAGCACTAGCAACGTAAGAGACACAAGCACACAAATTACCATTATCAATTAGTACTACAGTCAATAAGAACAAGCAATTAATGAGCCACATAAGCATGTATAACAAAAATAACAGGGAGAGCACCGCAGGCTCTGAAATAAGACATCAATTGACATTTCATTGAAAACTTTTGAGATCACAGGCACAAATTCAAATATCAACCACTGCAATTAATCACCTTCTATCAACTTGAGGCGGTGGCAGAGGTGGCAGACTCAATGCTACGGCAAATCCGCTCAACAACCTCACGTCCCTTGGCGCTATTCTGCAGGAACCGTTCTGCACATTTCTGCTCAACCCTATCAGCAATCGCAGCAATTGCAGAGAAAGGCGAGCAAGTAATTCTTGTCTCCTGCCTGAACACGGTCCATTCATCGGGCCGATCAGGGTGTGGTTCGTAAACCGATCTCTCTTCAACCTCTATGAATTTTTTAAGGCTAGCATTAACCGCTACCACCTCCATCCGGCGCGCGCGGGCATCGACAGCAGTTGACTCAATACAGTGAACAACGACTGCCGGCTTCCCGATAACACGACGGAGAAGGAACGGCAGCTCAGGGGATCGAATAGTAATAGAACGAACAGCTGCTATTCTAGAAGGATCAGATGGATCGAGGCGGCGAGAGAGAGTGTGAACGTCGAGGATATGGGGCAGAACGGCGCGAGGACCAGGGTCGGTGAACTTCCGCCACGCGGCCGCAGTGACGCGATCCCACGGGTGGCGATACACATGCTCCTGCGCGTAAGTTAAAACCATCGGCGTAAGCTGCGGCGAGGACTGGTTGTTTTCTCCTGTGAACGGAATACAGATCGGATGGTTTACTGGTGGCGAAGGTGGTTTATTGGTGGCGAAGTAGATAGGTGTTTTATTGGTGGAGAAGTAGGTGGAGATCGGTGGTTTTCCGGAGGCGGGGATCAGGGGTTTACCGGCGGCGCCACTGAAGAGAGATTGAGAGAGGTTTTATTAGAGAAAGAGAGAGAAATGAAATGAGTACATAAGAAATAAAAATTGGAAATTTGTGTTGGGATATTTATAACAACAGAAGAAAATTTTTCTGAGTTTTTTCTTAACGGGCAAGGAAGAAATGTCTAAATGGGTCGGCTGTAGATCGTATTCCATAAATTCCATGACCAAGTCCAATTGTCCAATTTTTTTCTTGAACGAACTTACAAATATTCCATTGTATCTTATTATTGCCGAATTCTGAAACCCCAATTCCCAAATAAATTAATTAATATCGATTTGATTCTTTTGTGTAAAATGCCATGAATCTTACTCTATAATTATGAACTATTTTGTTGAACTTTCTTTGAACTATGAAACAATTTTTGCTTACATAATATTAACACAGTGTTATAGATTATAGTTAAATATATATCACTTATACACACATTAAACTTGAGCTTATATGGCTTTAATTTTGTAATTTTTTTTCGATATTAGTTAGGAGTGGCAAATTCAGACTGGACCTACGAATTCGATCGAAATCAATTCAAAAAAATCGGATTCAGATCAATTTATTATTAGATTTGGATCATTTTTTAATTGATTTCGAATTTGATTCAAAAAAATTAAACAGATTCAAATCGGGCTCGAATTGATCTAAAAATAACCCATTTAATCTATATAATTATTATATAATATTTATTATTTAATAATTAAAAAATATTTTAAATAATAGCATAATAATTTAAATTTAATTTGTATTTAGAGTTGAACAATTTAGACTCAATTATTATATGAATCGATCCGAATCGACTTAAGAATTCGAATTGCCAAACTAATGTTGGTGATTTTGGTTTTGGTAAGAATAATTGAAATTCTATGTGAATTATAGCGACTTATGAGAAAATTTGGTAAGAATAACTGATGATACACTGTGGATAAATTTTAGTTAATTAAGAATTTCTGTAACATTAGTTAAGAGTTTTATTAATAGCTTTGGAGTTTCCACCGTAAAAAGTCATATTTATTATACATTTTATTATTTTTATTCGAATTAAATTTTTAGAATTTGTTATGTTTTAAGAAAATTTTAAAGAATTATGAGCATTTTTAAAGAGTGATAAGTTCTATTACTGGAATCAATTAAGAAATATTTAAAAATTATTATTTTCTAATTAATTTTAATCATTATATTTTGTATTTACTTCAAATTTTTTGGTTTTCTTGACAGATTAAATCAGTTGAGACGACTTCAAAAATAAAAATCTTGCTAGAATGATGGTAAATAATTGCTATTATCATGCATAATGAAATTTAAAATCAGAAATTTTTATGTCAAAATTAAAACTAAAACTTAGAATATAAAAAGAGCTTGATGTAAAGAGATTGTCTGAGAGTAATTATAAAATAAAAAATTTTAAATAAATATATTTTTATTTTATTTTGTAAATGAATTTCTTTTTTTATTTAAAAATAAAACAATAGTAATATTTTATAATGTAATTTTTTATATATTTTTTAAATTTTTAAATAAAATTTAAAAATATTATAAAAAATATATTAAAAGATAAAATAAAAATACTTATTGAAAGGTTTCGATAAATAATGCCAAATACAAATTGTCGCTGGAATTAGTCGCCAATGGTTTTTATATTATTATTATTTAGTTTTATATTAAAAACAGAAAAGATATAAAAAATATTTAAGAAATATTTATAAGTGTTTATAAAATAAAATTTTTGTAGACAAAAAATATTTGAAAAATATAACTCTATTTTATGTTAAAATTTTTATAATAATAATATTTTACTACGTAAAATTCTTTTATAATTTTAAATAAAGTTTATTTAAATAATATAGAAATTTATTAATATAAATAAATTGGAATGAAAAATAATTGATAAACTCATAATGACTCAAAAAATAAAGTGCAACTTTAAAAACTAATTTTACAAAATATATAACATATCAGCATGATAAATATACAGTTAAAAATAAAGATTAGTATAAATAAATATTTTATTTAGTGGTTAAGATTAATAAAAATAATTATAATAGGGAAGTAAAGTAAATTAATTTTAAGTAGGAAATAAAAGGTCATATTATTTTGGCATGATGAGTTAAACCTTTTTTTCTTTCCCTTTTCTTCTAACCGAATCGAACCCAAACACCTCCCCACCGGCGTTTCTCGCCTGCGGTGAGAAACGTCGGCGTTGTCTGTTTCCCGTTTCATTAAGGAAAAACGCTTTCTCTCTGTCCTTCCTTATCCGGTGAAATTAGGGTTTGTAGTTTTCCTTGCTGTTGTTATCTAGGGCTATCCTCGGCGGCGTTCAGAAAATGGATGGCGGCGATCAAAGCCGGACTTTCCGTGTTGATTTCTCTGGTGAGGGTGCTGATCTTCTCAGAGAAAAGTTGAAGGAGAAGCTCATCGAAGTAATGGATTACTCCGATGATATTCTAGTGGTGCGTTGATTGATTGTTTCCTTAGGCTTATTTTCCGCCAATTTCTCTCATTCTCTTGGGATTTGATACTAAAATTAGTTATTTAAGTAAATTTTGTTTGATTTTTTGTTTATCGCATGTTGTAGCTTGTTGAAGTTCATTTAACTGCAACAGATTATCGAAAATTAATTAGGCTGAATTATCACCACCTGCTTTTGATCAGTGGCAACTGTCCATTTTACATGTTAAAATTTCATGGTGTAACAATCTTATTGCACGGTACAGTAAGGTCCGTTATGTTACATCGACTTGTCAATGGAATTTGTTATGATAGCTGTATGTTCTCTGGAATTGTTTGATCAGAGTGACAACTCTCAAAATTGTAGGTAGTATATTAAATTTGCTTTCGATGGTGTAGAATTTTGAAGCCTTGGTAGTTCTATGGTATCTTTTGCCTCTTTAGGTGCTTTAAGCATTGCAGTTTTATTAATGTTTGTTTCATTCTTAAGGCCTCCTTGGAGTGAAATTGTTTTACCGGGATTTTGTTCTGGCATTTTCAGGATTATATAATTGTCTTGTTAAGAAATGGCAAGCGCAAAGATGAAGCTGAAAAAGATTTAAATGTTTTCTTGGGGGATGAGCATGTGTCATCCTTCGTATCCTGGTAACTTTCTACATCTTTTCTCGTTTCTTGAGGTTCATGTATAAAAAACAAAGGTGCACAAGATGAATGATTTTTGTTGAGGTAAATACATGTTTTTCATTTTGCAGGTTGTGGGACCATCTCTCAGAAAATTTGCATTTGTATGTGCAGACTAAAGTACCTGTTCCTTGTGAGGCAGCTGAGGTAAAACATAATGAAATACCTAGTAGACAAATTGCAAAACCAGAAAATCAAAGTGGTAGTTCGGCTAGTGTCTCTCGGAGTTGGAGGAGTAGGGATTGGAAGGGGTTAATGCATGAGTCAGAACAACTTTCTTTTCAAGAGACAATGACTGGAAATGTTCTTCCTGAGGATAGAACCCGGGGAAGACGAACTGCCCACAGAAAATCACCCTCTCCTAGACGTCGGCTCAGCAGGAAGCGGGACAAACGTGATGAACCCCAGCCAGCTGAGGTCCTTTACTGGTTTCTACGTATTTTGAAGGGTGGTGTAGATACAGTTTTCGTGATTTTGGTTCTGCATGCATCCATATTTTATGTCATTGGATGTGGTTGTGAGTTGGGTTTTCTTCATAATTTGGGCTTGTTTAAGTTGACTCTGCATTGGAATTTACATTTGTATTGTCATCTGCTGTGGAAATCGTGTCATTAGTTCTGTGTGCACAAGCATCCATGTTTTTAATTGTACTTTTTAGAATTCTGAATGGTTCATTTCTGATTACTCCATGTGAAGAGAAGATATCACAGTGGGTGTAGGATTTGTAAGTTACACAGACAAATTATGCAAGGTGCTTTCTTCTTGTATTTGACATGTAGTAAATGCTCAGTCATCGTCATGTCTACCATAACAAACTTCAGGATTATCTTTTAATGGGTATTGGGGACTTTTGGAATTGGACTAACATAAAATTGAACTTGAAATAAATAGGACATACATTTATACTAGGAAAGCAAGTTCAGTGAATTGAACAACAGATGACTGCACTGTTAATTATAAAATATGCATTTACAAGACAAGCAGGTGCTGTGCCTCAGTTATACGTACATTGAATGCTTGTAACCCCCACAATTGTTATACCACCAGATTTCATTTTGTTTGTTTCTTAATATGTTGAGTCCTCATATTTGCATTCTTTTCACATATAGAGGATATTTGTAATTAGGGTGTGTTTCTCATACAATCAATCTCATGCTGCGGTACGAAATAGGAAATCTTGTATTTTATGGGTTTTTAGTTTTCAAGGTGGACATTTTTCTGCTCCTCTATAGTTGTTTACTATGTATTTATTGATATATTTTAAAATTGCAGAGTGATGCTAATTCTCCAAAAATCATTGCTCCAAATCGGCTTCTTCAGTTTGCAGTACGAGATGCTCTGAGGACCGTAAAACATCCAAGTAATAGAGTTGAACCACCATCAAAGCGACTTCGCTCTGTGGTTTCTACAGTATTGAGTGACAATGCTATGGAGGAGAGGCCCCATAGAAGAGCAGCTGTGAGGATGCCTAGTGCTGTATCCACAGCAATAAAAGCTGCAGCAGAAGCTGCTGAAGATGTGATAAAAGTGAGGCACTCAGGAAACGTCTTTGATAGATTGGGACATAGTAGGGTCACAAGATTGTCAATGGCGAAGCCATTAGACTATAATGAACCTCATATTGAAGATGAAGATGAAGAACCTGAGCAAATTGCTGGACCAGATCTTGCAGACTATTACGGAAGAAGTGAAGAGGGGGAACCTGTTGGAAATGTGACCATGCTAGAGACAGTGACGGGTGCAGCTGTTGATTCTGTATCAGATAATGATGGATATGATGACTTCAATATAGTTAGAAGAGAGGGTCTCAATGCTTCTCAAAGTGCAACGTCAGCTAGTAAAGACAAGAAATCTAGTATGTTGCAGTATGGTGTTGCTCAAATTGCTGATGATGTTGGAAGGAGGACAAGGTCCTTGGGGCAGGATCCTCCTGCCGGAGGATCTACTAAGTCATCTAGCAAGATTGTTAATATATCAGTAAATGTAAATACATGGAAGCCGCCGAATTACCAAGAACCTAGGGATGTTGATCATATTCGAAATCTGAATAATGCTAACAAAATTGAAGTGAGAGCGGGGAAATCAAGTATTGTTCTCAATGAAAGTAGTGTACCAATTCCTGAAAAGGAGAAGGTAAACTCTTTCCCAGAAATTGTTGTTCTTGTCTTTTCAAGAAGCTATTCTATCTTTATTAGCGAAGAAAAAAGAGATTTGCTATCTAATTCGCCTTGATTTTCCTCATATTTTAAGTCTTGGTAGAATTATTTTGGTCACATCTGTCATGGAATTTGATTCATCTGACTGAAAAAGTTTTCGTGTCCAGTCTTTAGCTGGAACCTCTTTGCTGTCTCAAGTCACTTGAAGGTCTAATGAACATTTTAAATGGAGCTTCCCGCCCTAACTTGACAACAGTTTTTACAACTATGCCATTCAGTTTCAAAGCAATGTATTGATATGATTTTTTGTTATTTTGTTATTTGTTTTGTGTAATAAAAATAACATCTCAGGCAAGCTTCACATTGGATATTAGCTATGCAAAGTAGATTTTTCTTAGCAATTAGTTTTAAATTTTAAGATTATTGGGTAAGTTGGTCCTTGTATTCACTTCTTGCTTGAGAGGCTTCAATTTTGTTGTGCATAAGTGGTTCAAGTTTTATTGCTTGTAGCTGGGGGCATAATCACTATGAAGAAATTTGGTTGTAGTCGCATTTCTTAGTTTCCAGCTTATTTATTTATTGAAAATGAGGCTTCGTTACTGTTTTTGGCACAGATGGCATCTGTAACTGCAAGAAAGGATACTCAAAAGTCTGCAGGATCAATACCTGGTAAGATGAAACTTGATTGTCTTTCGAAACGAAACTTTAGTTATACAAATCCTCTAAAACTGTATTATGGTTACGCTATTATATCACATTATCACACTATCTTTTGAATAAGTAGATTCTTTAGTTGTATAAAAGAACAAAACTGGGTGGGAAAACAAATGCAAGAAATAAATGTTGCAAGCTTATTGTGGTTGTCATCACGCATTAGTTAGGTAGATAGTTTCTCTGGTACCATGTCTATGTCATAAGTATGCAATAAGGAGAAAACATCCCTTTTGATTATCACTGGATATAAGAGTTAGGATTTTTCTTCTCACTGTGTACCTTTCCTTGCTCAAATAAGCCACAAATGCATGACAAGCTTCTTTTGAACACAGGTTCTTATACAACTAGTCGTCCTTCTGATGATGTTGATTCTAGAACTCTTTTTGTTAGCAATGTAAGTGATTATACTCTTTGCAAACCTTTTACTGCCTAGGAAAGGCAGTACACTCTTTTACACGCTTTATCCTATATCTATGTTTTATACAGGTCCATTTTGCTGCTACAAAAGATTCACTTTCGCGCCATTTTAATAAATTTGGTGAGGTGCTTAAAGTAATTATTCTCACAGATGCTGCGACTGGTCAACCTACAGGGTAACATAGTTGTCCGACTGTACACGTGGATACTGTTTTGAGCTTTACCGATATTGACATCATGACATGTACTGTCTTTACAGATCAGCTTATGTGGAGTTTTTGCGCAAGGAATCTGCTGAGCTTGCACTATCACTAAATGGCACATCATTTATGTCCCGGATCTTGAAGGTGCACTGCTATCATCTGCTTCTTACTTTTTCTCTTACTTAGTGTTTTCATGTTACTGTTACTATTACTTTATTGTGCTCAGGTTTAGATGTGCATGCCGTTGCTGCCATCTGTACTATGCTATATGCTTGTAATAGGATTCTAGGTCATACATTAGAGAGGGTCTACCTGCAATAGAATCAATGATTTTGTTGAACTTCTGACTCATTTGAGAAAGTGCAGCACCTCCTATTGGCCCATACATGAAAGTATTGGCAGCAAATCTATTTCATACGTTGCAGTGGTACCCAATGCTATATTTCAGTCTGTTGCAAAATTTCTCGCATGTTTCTTGTACAATATGTTTTAATTTTGCCACCCTAATTACCTTCTGTATATTGGAGGTTGCCTAGCCGTTTATCCCAGCCTCTCAAATTCTAGTGAACTAAAGTGATTTAGTATCACAGTACTGAAAATAAAACTTCAAAGTCTTATGATCCTCGCATCACTAATATTAAATCAAACCACATAGAAGCATTTCTTTGTAGGAAGAAAAGTTGTTATTTGAAGGGAATAAGCTGATGGAGATAGTGAGGTTGGGTGGATCATAGTCGGGCTTACAATGGGTTGATTAAGTCTGGGGGTTTAAATCTAGTCATACAAACCCTAATCTGCAGTAATTGATAGTTCAACTGTCAGGTTAATCTCTCAATCATTTCACTGTCTATCACTCTAAAACTTGGATATCTGATGGATCTGTCAAATTAGTTTATAATTCTGAGACGTGTTATATTTTAGAGTTTTTTCTTGAATATTCACTGACACCGACTGATTTGTTCACGGGTATTCCATTATGCAGGTTGTTCAGAGGAGTTCTGCACCTCAGGAAGCTGCTGCACTGATTTCTTGGCCGCGAATAGCAAGAGCCTCCCCTTACGCATCTAGGCTTGCTAGGATGCCATTTTCAAGAGGGCTTGTTCCTCCGACTCCTTTTAGGGCTCGCCTGCCAATCAAAAGCGGAGCTCGAAGCCTACAGTGGAAGCGTGAAACTGCAAGTAGTCAGACCATTGATAGTTCAAAAACCATTCAGAGTGTTTCAACAAATTCTGCAAATACTGTTCCCTCTTCTTCTGGGCGGAACCTCACCTATATCAGAAACGAATTAAAGGTAGATGGAAGGTCTGGTAGTGCATGACTTCATTCTGAAGGATGCCAACTCCTTTTTGCATATTTGTTGCTATTTATGAAAACATTCCTCAGTAGAGAAGGGTTGAGAAGAGCTGAGTTTTGAATTCCTGTTACCATCTGCATTGGGTTCGTATGAAGCAAATATGGCATATTTAAATGGCAAGGATGAAGAATGGAGAAATTATTGACTACTCAGTTTTAGGACTGATGGCTCAGAGACCGACAACCTTCCGCCATCTGGAGGGCAAATCTTTGGTATGCTTACTAGTGGTTTATTTACTTTATGTTGTTTTCCCTATTTTTTAAAAAAGTTTTGTTTTGGGCCTCCTTGGCGTTCTATGGGGGGAAAAAAAGACAAGAAAAAGCTTTTTCAAGTAGATGAGTATGCTTGTTGCAGATTTACGTTTTTTTTAATTGTAAAAAGAGACCGGACTTGATCTTTAACGGACCTTTTGTTAATGTACCTTTATTTAAAATTTTTAAAAAAAAAGAAAAAAAAAAAAAAAAAAACTCATTGTACATAAACTCTATAGTTGATGTTTAGTCTGTTTTTCTTTTCCCTCTTCTGCTGATTTCGAGAACTGTTTGCTGTGGAGTTACTGAATTTGTAGTTCGTATAGAGTTCTTCCACCTGGAAGCTCTGTTGTATTTTTGTACATAGCCAGATGTATTTGTAATCTGTGAGATCTGTGCCTCTGTTTATAAATGATTGTGTACAGAAGAAACATCTGCATTATGTTCGTACTGCTTGAAGCTGTTTTCTTTTTACAGGAACTCCGTGATCGCTAGTCGAAGCTAGCTAGAGCTCGAGCAGTTCTGAAAATCAATATTTGTTATTTCAACAAATTATGAAAAACCTGTTTTCTGTTTTCAACAAAGGGGACCAAAGAACCAAATATGTTTTTCAGAATATGTTCTTTTCAAAGCTGAAACTAAACACAAAATATTAAAATCAATATTTTGTTATTTCAACAAATTATGAAAAACCTGTTTTCTGTTTTCAACAAAGGGGACCAAAGAACCAAATATGTTTTTCAGAATATGTTCTTTTCAAAGCTGAAACTAAACACAAAATATCAAAATCAACAACATAACAGAATGGGACAAAAGGTTTTCAACATTTTTGTCATTCCTTTTCTATTTTAACCAGTTTAATGTTGATGAAATGATAGATTGTGAAGAAACAAATGAAAAGTTAAAAAGTTCGTTGCGTTTGCCGGGAGTCGAACCCGGGTCTATTGCTTGGAAGGCAATTATCCTAACCGTTGGACTACAAACGCTTTGCTGAACAACTAAAGTATAGGCTATGTAGTCTTACAATCTAAGTCTAACCGCAGATCCTACTAGTTCTCAAGTAGAGAGGGTACCTCTTGTCTATAAATTAACTATTCTTCTATCACATTGGTTTTCACTCAGTGTTGAACACACAGTGATTACTAGACAACTGGATAAAGGCATGACAAACTACTGTACTGTATTATGCATTAGAGAACGAGAGAGGTGAAGGATTGAAAAAAAACACCTTATTATCATGCAATCTGTTTACAGTCTACCGATAATTGCCCTCTAGGCTGAAATCCATATTCTTTCAATCTTTGAACATAATTGAGAAGAACATCATCGGTAGAGGACTGTTTGATTAATCCGGTTACTTAAAGGCAGACTCATTTTAGGGAAGAAAAGCGAACTCTTGTACAGGAAACAAAACTGTGATGTTTACAAGCAGAACAATCAGCGGTACGCTGATTTGTGAACTTCGGTAATTTGCAATAACTATCCACCTTTGTGACGTTTAGTAATTTTGAAGCTACGTTTTTGTCCAAGAATGAAATTGCGTGTTTATTTTGGGCTAAATTTAAATTTTAGAAAATAATTTTTAAAAACTTAAATTAAAAAAATAAAAACTATTTAATAAAAAATATATTTTATATTAATCATAAGTTTTAAAATTAATTTTTAACAAATTTTGATAAAAAATTTATTTAAATTATTTATTTATATTAAAAATTAGTTTAAAAAAAATAGAATTTATAATATAATAAAACACGTCCAAAATGATGTGCAAAAAACAACAGAAAACTCAGTGATTCAGCCATTAGTAAGGTCTCGTAATTTACAATATTGGTCTAAATATTAATGCAGTAAAAAAATTCAATAAGAGAATTCTTTTTGCAATGCAGCAAAAAAGTTCAATACCTGTATGCTCTAATACCAAATTAATACAGTGAATTCTCAATTAAACTCACTAGTAAAATAATTTCCTTGCAAGTATTGTTTCCAAACGACTGTTGAAATAAAAATATACGTCACTATTTTGTTGATTCGTTTAGAATTTCAGAATAATGAGAAAAAAAAAGTTCAAAAATTTGTTGATTATAATAATATCGAATAATAAAATAGAGATTTCAAATTGATTCAAAAATACCATTCCTTTTAAGAGATGGAATCATCAACAACTTAGTAACTACAGTTTACGAAGAATAAAAATACCTACAATTATGGCAAAAAATATATGACTAATTTTAACTATTATGAAAATTTTTTAATGCAGAAAATTAAAAATATACGAGCATTTGCTGTAGCTGTTTCAGTAAAGATCATTATCAAGTCAGAGCTTCATCAGCAGCTGGCAGCTAGAACAACTTGTTTCTAGTTGCTTATAATATGAATTCAATCAATTTTTTAATTCAAGGGATTTTATTATCTATCATAATAACATGATAGACAATAAAATTCTACAGAAAATTTAGAAATCATAAGATCCTCAATTCTTACACCTATGCATTCAGATTTCGTTTTCAATTGTGGTTCCAATTTCTGAACCTAAGGAGTCCTAATCAGATGCCTTATAAAATCAAAATACCGAAGTAATAAAATTTAAAATCTAGGTAAGAGCAAAAACAAAAGAAAGTTTTTCTAAGATGAAAGACTGATTAGAAGTGTTTATTAAAAAAAATGTTATAATTAAAATACTTTATTTTACTTTTAAAAAATAATAAAATAAATAATAAAAAATTAGATTTTTTATATATTTTATACAATTTTACATAAATTCTATAGACCATTATAAAAATATAAAAGTAAAAAATATTTTTTTTAAAATAGAAAGCCAAACCGTCTTTAATCTAGGAGCGGTTGTGGCATGTTTCAAACTCCTTTCACTTTCCTATTTCTTTTTAAAATTTTGAATGTAAATTACTTACGTATTTAAGTTGTTTATATTTATTATACATTAAATTATGCTTTTATGAAAATTTTATTCCGAATTTTGTTTGACATATTTAAATTATTAGCAAATTTTATTTTTATAAGGTTTAACTTCACCAAGTTTTATTTTCCATAGAATTATTACATGTGTGAAACTCATTCAAAAACTGGAACACGTCTTTTGTCTCACTCGCGGCAGACGCGCTCAGTTATGGACGGCTGGATGACAGTGGCCCACGAGCGTTTCATGGCCCACAAACAACACATAATTACAATTTCCATAATTACTCATGCATCAGATTTTTTAATTCACGTAAAGAAAATACGCCCACCAGCTGATTGTGGGTCCCACCACAGAACGCGGCCCCCGTGAACAAGTCGGCAAGCTGACCACGGGTCTACGACTGCGACGGGGTGGAGCGCGTTTCACTACGTTCTTTTCCTTAGTAGCATGACTCGCGTTTCCCTTGTTTTCTTATTAATAAGAAAACACAACTGGTTTAAAGCAATGAGATATCATTATTAATTAATAATTTTAATGGCATTCAATGGACCGAATATAAATCTCCACGAACACTGAACCCAGAACCTGATGGAGAACTTTGATCCACTTCGAATATTATATAATACAAAATTATTAATTATTAAATCAATTTGCCAAAACTAACTTGGTCGATTCTGTTTCAAGTAATTAATAGGAATCTGTGGAAATTAGCTCTATGCATATATGGTCTAAGTTGTTATGTTGTATCACATGTTTTAAAATGTTCGATTCTGTTTTAATTTGTTGATCTAATTCCTATTCTAAATTTGAGTTTCTGATTTTTCTAATTTATATTTTAAAATAAATTTTGTATAATTATTTATAAAATTTATCAAAATATTAGAATATTAATATATTTTTTTATTATAAATTATTATATTATTTATTATTTTTAAAGGTTCGAGTGTATCACGTGGACTCCATTTCCAAAAACCTTCGACAAGAGAGATAAGCTCAAGGTTTTGTTGGGTCCCATAGAAATAAGGGCGTTTTCGTCAACAGAAATATAAAGATGGGTAACTTTCTCTAGAAAAAACTATTATTCATCTTCTTCGCTGCGAAGGTCAACTAAAGTTTACATTCTTAACCTTATAAAACGTTCAAACGTCGAAAGGGAAACGCGCTTCTATGTTTTATTCTCTAGTTCCACGTGATAAAAAGTTGGACGTCTCCGGCGTAACTAGCTCCAACAAAGATGACAAAACTACCCTTAATAGCCTTCACGTCAACCGCAAACGTTTTAGGGGTGAATAAGTACTTGAACATTGAAAACGACATGGTACGCGTTCCAAACCGGTCTTTCATGTCGTTGTACATTACCGACTTTTCCTTGCTTCTTCCTTCCTTCGTTCCT
This sequence comes from Acanthochlamys bracteata, assembly GCA_019914995.1. Taxonomy (NCBI): domain Eukaryota; kingdom Viridiplantae; phylum Streptophyta; class Magnoliopsida; order Pandanales; family Velloziaceae; genus Acanthochlamys; species Acanthochlamys bracteata. Next base: position 623,932 of record CM034145.1, read on the forward strand.
CTTTCTATAAAAATCAACAAAATCTCTTCGTTCACCTTCCGAATCCCAATTCAATTCATTCATTCCAATCTATCGATCCACTGATTTTCGATTAATTCAATTCTTAACAAACAGTCGATTTCGCTTTTTGTATTCGGCATCAATTCGAGATATGGCTTCTCAGAGAGAGAAGGAAGAGCTCACCTTGCCGGAATCCATCTCTCCTCATCCCGTCAACTGCCCCGTCTTCCCTTCAACCACTCCCACCGTAGCAGAGAACCCTATCACGTGCCCTTCACGTGATTCATCCACCTCTAGCTCCGCCGTTCCGGCTACTGCTGTCGGCGAAGAAGAATCTTCCCCAGCTTTGTTACCCTGCCAGACGACACCGACTACGGAAATAGCGGGTCCCACCACGGTAACAACTGCGTCAGTGGGGACCACAACGGCGGTCGGTGTTAGAAGGTGCAAGGAGTGCAGTAAAAGGGTTGGATTGGTCGGAGGATTCCGGTGCCGGTGCGGAGCACTGTTCTGTGGGGACCACAGGTACTCGGACCGTCACGATTGCGGGTTCGATTACAAGGCGGCGGGACGTGCTGCGATCGAGAGGGAGAACCCTGTCGTTCGTGCTGCGAAGATCGTCCGGATCTAAAAAAACGTTCGACGTTCAGTAAATAGATTATTTGGAGAAAAGTTGAAATTAAGAAACAGAGTAGTTGCTGATCTTCTATGGCTTTGAAGAGGATTGAATTGAAGAAGGTGAAAAGATTTTCTCTTTCTGGCGATGGTTCGACGATGAATGGATTGGATCAAGGATGGATGGTTGATGAATGTTACTTAAATTTTACTTTGAAGTTTTCCCCTTTTTTTCTAGTTTTGTTATGCTGGAGTGAGAGGGGAACTGATAAATTTTTAAGAACAATTTCTATGAAAAATATATTTTAACAAAAAGTAGAAGGTTGGTGAGTTATCATATAAGCATGCTTTGTTTAATTCTCAAGAGAAAAGAAAAAAAAGTTTTTTCATTACCTAGAAATTTCTCAATTGTTGGATCTATGTGCGTACTGCGTGTGAATGATTAAAATTCTCATGTTTTTATTTAAAAATTTCTGAAGTTTTTGGGAAATTTTATCATTCATGATGAAGCTGTGGACCTCTATAAGATAAGATTTCAAAAATTTGCTAATCTTTTCTATTTTCTAAAAACTACGTTGAAGGTACAGATTCTTATTATTTTTCTATGCTGATTTTTGGAACTATGCTATTATTAGACTTTTAAACTAAGGGGCTGTTTGGTTATAAGTTGGTCAAAAGTTGGTTGTGAATTAGTACCAGCCAAACTTTGAAATTATTATTACAAATATAATATAATTATAATAATTTATAAACTATTATTATCAACTTTTTATTATAAAAACTTTATTATATAGTAAAAAGAAATTAGGAAATATTTATTTCTTCAAAAAATTATAATTTGATTATTGGATTAATTTTGGATGATCTATTTAATAGATAAGTCCAATTTATTGAATTCTAATCTAATATATATATTTATTTGGATTAAAATTTTTAATCCTAATTCTATTATATAAATCAGTTTCAGTTAAAATTTAGGTCAAATTATATATTGTCATATTTATATCTGCTATTTCTGGTTTGTAGAGCTTATATTTAATTGCTTAAAAATTAATTTATGATAGTATTTTATAAAATAAAGTTTAATAAAACATAAAATTAAATTGAATTAAAATTTAAAATATTTGGAATTTAGAGTGAAGTTTTTGAATGCAAGTGAGTTCGGCATGAAATACCGTAGTGTGAATTGAAATTTGCTTGCGTGATTGAATCAGTGCAACTTCTTTCTCGTGCATCAAACAAAATTGTTGCTATGTGGCGTTTATGGCGTTTATGATTCACTGGATACTATCCTTCACAGTTTACGCATGTTTAAGTTAACGTCTGTAAAACTCTATTTGGCTTACTATCCACGTATTTCAAATGCTCGTAACTAAGTTTTATAAAAGTAAAAAGTAAAGTTTTTTAAAAAATAAAGTGAAAGTGGAGTTCAGTATTTGTGTTTCAATAGATTTTAAAAGTGTTGAAAATTGAAAGATATAATTGTATTGGAAAGTATATAAATAAGAAAGTTGGAACTGAATTTTCGCATATAAAAGTGAAATTCTGAGTTCTTTATATAATTGAAACATAGGAACTGTTCGGAACTCAAAATCTGGCGGGAGAAAGTAAAGTTACGGACATTTAAAACACGCCATATACTAAAGAATCAAACAGATTTTTTTTATTTCTTTATTATTACTATCATATTTTTTTTTCTATACGAGAGTGTTTAAATAAACTTTTTCATAAAATTTGATATATTTATTTAAATATATATAGAGGAGAAGAATAGATGCACTTCTTTTTTAGGGTATTTTCGGGCATTCCTTTTCTGATTTATAGTTGAAATGATCTCTAAATTTAATCTCCACTGTTGAATATGAAGAATTATGAGTTAGAAATATTCTCATAAAATTTCAGCTTAATCGTACTACGAATTTATCTTCATCTAGTCATTTGATCAAAATGACAGAAATAATACAACATATACATTTTAAAATTTTCTTACTTACTTGATCAAGTGACTCGATGAAGGTGAATTCGTGGTCCGATTGCACTGAAATTTTATAGGTATATTTCTAACTTATAATTCTTCATATTCAACGGTGGAGATTGAATTTGGAAGTCATTCCGGCCATAAATCGGATAGGGAGTGCCCGAAAGTACCCCTAAAGAGAGAGTGTCCCTATCCGTCTATATATATATATATATATATATAAAGGGAGGATACGGGCACTCCCTCCCCTCGGGCACTCCGGAGCACTCCATTATGTGTACGGAGAGGATCACATCTCATACTTTTATAACGCGATCGGTTTACTTGTTTTTGTTCGTCCGAAGTTTTTTTTGCAAGCCGACATCTCAAGTTGATGCAAGTACGGCAATGACGCATTTACGAATTCTTTCACCACTTTTGCTTTTCATTCACCTGAATTAATTTGGTTTACTCTTAATTGATTTGGATTTAGTTAACGTTAAATATTTTATTTTATTTTTTCATTCTTGAACTTGACAGGTATGGCTCACGAATTCTCTCTCCACTTTTTTGTTTCATTTATACTTAATTAATTTGATTTACTCTTAATTAATTTGGTTAACGTTAAATATTTTATTTCATTTCTTTATTCTTGAATTTGAGAGGTACGGCTCACGAATTCTCTTTCCACTTTTTAGGTTTCATTTATACTTAATTAATTTGATTTATTCTTAATTAATTTAGTTTACGATTTACTTAAATTTATTTCTTAATAAAGTTGTTTTCTTATTAACTTAACTTGTTTCATTTTATTTTTTTTAGATGCAGGTACGGCACCGACGGATTTACGAATTCTCTCTCCACTTGCTTTTCATTTACACTTAATTAATTTAGTTTACTATTAATTAATTTAGTTTACGATTAATTAAAGTTATTTCTTAATAAAGTTGTGTTTTATTAACTTGTTTCATTTTATATCTAGCTGAGTCTTTTAACTTTCTCACCGAATGCTCTCGGCAGCAAACCCATGGCCGACGCTTGATCTCTCCCGTCTCAGCTCAACCATTTATGGTCGCCGCCGATCTCTCAGCACGATCTCTCTCGTTTTCTTCTCAGCAACCTCTCACGGCGATCTCAAGGCGTCTCTTCCGCGTGTTTCGGCAGCCATCCATAGCCGACGCCGATCTCTCCTGTCTCAGATCAGCCACTCATGGCCGCCGCTGGTCTCTCACACGATCTCCATCTTGTGCTCTCAGCAGTCAGTCACACGATCTCTCCCGACAGCAGCTCGGCTGCCGCTCATAGCCGACGGAGATCTCTCTCGACAGCCACTAATGGCCGAATCGAATCTTTGAAGCAGATTTCGATTCACAAATTTTTCGCAGATTTTGAAATTTTTTTGGGGCCGAAATCTGTTGGTTTGATTTTAACGATTTGTTTTGAATTCGTGTGGTTTGTTTTTTATTTTTTTTTCAGTTTTGATTTTTTCGGTGTATTGGTTTCTCTTTGTGATTAAATTTTTTGATGTATTGATTTTTTTTATGGTATATGGAATTTTTTGATGTATTGACTTCTCCATGGTGTTTTGGTTTCTAGTACCGAAATTGTTTTATGAATGCTTGATGTTGTTAGAACAATGTTGGATATTGAGGCAGTGATGAGAGGAACAAAAAAATTGAAAGATGTAGGATCTGTTAAGCCTTTTTGTTATTCTTCTTTTCTAACTCCACATTGCCTCTCAAAGTGCACGGCAAGGCAGTAAGGATGGCCATACTTCTGTAGGTGGCAACTACTGCAGCTGCAACCAGAGAAAGCATGTAGAGAATAAGAGAACAATAGATGGGTGAGGATAGTCCTGCAACGAGTAGCATATTTAAATCTCAATGATTGAGTCAAGGCGAATCTGAACCTCACTCTCGTTTTACTCTCTGTTTTGTTGTTGTGACTTGTCTGTTTTGTTGCTCCATAATAAAGTGATCGATGAATTATAAAAATTAGGTGATTGTCTTCTCCTCTACTATCTCTGGATGGACATATACTTTCAACGTATAATGTCTGGATGGATTAGTTACCAGGTAGAAATGCCATGAATGTAAACAGAGAGCTCTTGTAAGCAGATAGCTCATGTAACTACTCCGTACTGGACAGATCGCTTATGTAAGCATTTTATGAATGTATAATGTGCCGATGTATGATGCATCAGTTCTCAATATTATCGATGTACAAATTGAACGGAGATGTCAAGAAACTCTATTCGATTTTGTAGTCTATCTTCGATTTAATAATACAGCTGATTTATTTTTCAATCCACTCATCATATTGTTTTACAAAAATTTAGTAATTATCAAGTACAGTTGATTTTTTTTTTGCGTAAACAAGTTAAATAAATAAGTTAAAGTTGAAGATAGCTGAAGCCCGTACACAATATTACTGTTAAACAAGTTAAATTAAATTTTATACAAAACAGATAAAATTAAGCTAGGATATACAAAACTGATACAATGTAACACATTTTACGAAAACAATTTTTTTTTTCGTGTTATATTTCGAGATACATCAGCGTCACAATTTTTCCTACGCTATTCATATTTTTTCCGCGGTTATCACATTTGTTCCCGCTAAATTTTGTTGTTTTTTCTGTCTTTCTACAAACTTTCTTCTTCAATCTTACAAAACACAGCAGTACAAATTTTCTTAAGTTATACAAACTACAAATATTCTCTGGGCGACGACTTTGACTATGGCTGAATGTTCTACTGCTTTAACTCCAAACGTAGTAGTAGAGAAGGAAAATCTATTGTATTTAGATATGACTTTTTCAAGTCTCCAAGCTGCAAAAAAAAACTTATACAAATTATGAAAAAATAACTGAATTTAGTGTTGTTACTAAAAGTATTCAAAAAAAAAATTTAGATTCGGAAGAAGTTACTACATGTGAAATGACATGCGAGCGCTTCGGAATTTTTAGAGACCATGACAAGAAAAGAACAACTGAGGTGCCTGAAGTAGAAGCAAGTCAAAAGAGAAACAGAAATACAGTAAAATGCAGATGTCCTGTAAGAATGAAAGTGACAAAACAACGTACTGGTTTGTAGAAAGTGGTGAAGTATAATGACGACCACAATCACGGACTAGTTAGTCCTGCAAAAAGAATGCGTATGTCTGTCTGTAAAAATATACCTGCTGCAGCTAAAATGTTAGTTGATTCATTTCGTGATGAAAGCATACCTGTAAACAAAATTACAGATATACTTGATGGTCCACAGCATAATTTTGATGATAGAGATTGTTGGAATCATTTAGAACCCACAAAAAAAGTACAAAAAATCTGTCACAGGAGATGCCACCGTAACGCTTGATTTTTTTAAAAAAAGAGTTTAGAAAATTCAAACTTTTTCTATGCTATACATATGGATAGTGAAGCAAGGGTAGTAAATTTTTTCTGGATAGATGGTCGATCACGTCTACAGTTTCAGTACTTTGGTGATGTGATATTTTTTATACAACATATTGTAAGAATGTGTATGAAATGTCCTTTGCGCCATTTGCAGGAGTTAATCGTCATATGCAGTCGATTCAGTTTGGTTGCGCCTTACTTTTGGATGAGACAGAAAAGTCTTTTTGTTGGCTTTTTAAGACTTGGCTTGCTGCTATAGATTTACGTACCCCATTTTCTATTATCACAGATCAAGACAGAGTTATGAGTATATCGGTTGAGAAGGTATTTTCAAACACCCGGCACCGATTTTGTTTATGGCATGTGATGAAAAAATTTCCTGAAAAACTGTCACATATTTATTTCAAAAAATCACAGTTCGAAAAAGATTTCAAAATGTGTATTATAGACACCTATACTCCTAGTGTTTTTGAAGCAAGATGAGAGGAATTGGTATGTACTCACAACTTGGAGGAGAAACTCTGGCTTCGAGGAATGTATGAAATTAAAAAAAAGTGGGTTCCAGTTTATCACTTGGACACTTTCTATGCTGGTATGAACACTACAGGACGCTCTGAAGGTATGAATTCTGTTTACAGTAATTTTTTCCATTCGACAACAACTCTTCGAGAGTTTGTTTTGAAGAGCGATAAGTGTTTAGCTAGAATTATTGAAAAGGAAAAAAAAAGAAGATTATATTAGTGAACATTCTAATCGCATTGTCGATAGTTATGTCTTTCTTCTGAAGAGTGCAGCAAATATGTACACGAGAAATGTGTACGATAGGTTCAAAAAAGAATTTGATAAAGCTCTCGCCGAATATGTTCTGTTCGACGATGAAAAGGGAAATGATGGCTGTACCACATATACTTATAAGTCTCGACTGCTTGGTGATGAGCGTGAGTGGAAAGTGAAGTTCAATCATGCAAAAAAAAAAGGTTATTGTGAATACAAACTGTTTGAGTTTGTAGGGATTCCTTGTGGTCACCTTGTAAAAGTTTTTGTCTCGTGATATGGAGGAAATATCTCATCATTTCAGTTTGTAGAGGTGGATAAAAGGAGCTAATAAATATAGAGTTGAATATGATGGTGGTGCAGTGCAAAGATATGAGAATTCTGATCTACTGAGAACTACCCAACTATTGAAGATTTCTAATCAATTGTTTTATGAAGCTGGTGAAGTAGATGAGACTTTCCAATTGATGTTGGGAGCATTAAAAGAACTGTCGTTGCGGATCAAAGAAGTAAGAAAGACTACAGAATGGCAACAGATGTACTCATGTACCGCCAATGAGACTTTACAAGACGTAGTTAATGCATCTCAAGTTCTACTCTTGAATCCCCACATCTCGCAAATTAAGGGAAGGAAAAAAGAAGCAAAAACTTCATTCCCAGTCAGAAAAAGAATAAAAGGTGGCTTGGAAAAAGCCATTGCAAAAAACAGAGCAAAGACATGGAGGAGATGTACTTGTTGTAATAAATTTGGCGTTAGACATGACAAACGAAATTATCCTAAAAATTCAAACAGAAAGAAGAATATGAGTAAGTATAATAATTACTTAATTTGGTTCATAATATATGAACTCTGTTTTTGTGATTTAGTCCTGATATTTGATAATTTTTTTTTATTTGATAGTTATTGATGGAGATGCTTACGAAGATAAAGATGAAGTTTAACAATAAAAACTCCATAGATATAGACGAAGACGATGATAATATTGATGAAGTCTCAATTGGGTTTTCTTCTCATTAACAAGAAGTAGTGTTGTTTTCTTCTAACAGAAAAAAAAAGCAGTGTTTTGTAATATATTATTATCGTTACTCTTTTGTATACTGTAGTTTAACTGTTTAATTATAATATGTGTTATATAAACTAATACATTATTATTGTTTTGTATAATTTAGTTAACTTATGTAATTATAATATTTTATCTAGGTTTAACCATGCTTTCTCGAAATACGCTCAAACAGAAAGAATATTTTATTAGGAAAAAATTAATGAGCGTAAAGTTGATAATCACATGAAAAAAATATTAGAAATAGAATAAGAAATAAACAGTTGCATTAATAATTACGTTACATAAAGATAGATTACAGAAAAACTTTATGAGAATAATTGACTGGAGTTTCTTTGACATATCCGTTTAATTGTACATTAATACATTGGTCATTGTCAATCATTGTATGTACGGAGTAGTTACATGAGCTATCTGCTTACAAGAGCTCTCTGTTTACATTCATGGCGTTTCTACCTGGTAACTAATCCGTCCAGACATTATACGTTGAAGGTATATGTCCATCCAGAGATAGTAGAGGAGAAGGCAATCACCTAATTTTCGTAATTCATCGATCACTTTATTATGGAGCAACAAAACAGACAAGTCACAACAACAAAACATAGAGTAAAACGAGAGTGAGGCTCAGATTCGCCTTAACTCAATCATTGAGATTTAAATATGCTACTCGTTGCAGGACTGTCCTCATCCATCTATTGTTCTCTCATTCTCTACATGCTTTCTCTAGTTGCAGCTGCAGTGGTTGTCACCTACAGAGGTATGGCCATCCTTACTGCCTTGCCGTGCACTTTGAGAGGCAATGTGAAGTTAGAACAAAAGAACAACAAAGAGGCTTAACAAATCCTACATCTTTCAATTTTTTTGTTCCTCTCATCACTGCCTTAATATTCAACATTGTTCTAACAACATCCAGCATTCATAAAATAATTTCGGTACTAGAAACCAATACACCATGGAGAAATCAATACATCAAAAATTTCCAATACACCATAAAAAAATCAATACATCAAAAAATTCAATCACCAAGAGAAACCAATACACCGAAAAAAAACCAAAACTGAACAAAAAAAACAAACCACACGAATTCAAAACAAATCGTTAAAATCAAACCAATAGATTTCGGCCCGAAAAAAATGTCAAAATCTGCGGAAAATTTATGAATCAAAATCTGATTTAAAGATTCGATTCGGCCATTAGTGGCTGCCGGGAGAGATCGCCGTCAACGATGAGCGACACCCGAGCTGCTGTCGGGGGAGATAGTGTGACTGACTGCTGAGAGCAAAAGATGGAGATCGCGTGAGAGACCAGCGGCGGCCATGAGTGGTTGATCTGAGACGGGGGAGATCGGCGTCGGCTATGGGTGGCTGCCGAAGCACGCGGGAGAGACGCCTTGAGATCGCCGTGAGAGGCTGCTAAGAAGAAAACGAGAGAGATCGTGCTGAGAGATCGGCGGCGACCATAAATGGTTGAGCTGAGACGGGAGAGATCGAGCGTCGGCCATGGGTTTGCTACCGAGAGCATTCGGTGAGAAAGTTAAAAGACTCAGCTAGATATAAAATGAAACAAGTTAATAAAACACAACTTTATTAAGAAATAAATTTAATTAATCGTAAACTAAATTAATTAATAGTAAACTAAATTAATTTAAGTGTAAATGAAAAGCAAGTGAAGAGAGAATTCGTAAATCCGTCGGTGCCGTTCCTGCATCTGAAAAAAATAAAATAAAACAAGTTAAGTTAGTAAGTAATACGTAAACTTAATTAATTAAGAGTAAATCAAATTAATTAAGTATAAATGAAACCCAAAAAGTGGAGAGAGAATTTGTGAGCCGTACCTCTCAAATTCAAAAATAAAAAAGTGAAATAAAATATTTAACGTTAACCAAATTAATTAAGAATAAATCAAATTAATTAACTATAAATGAAACAAGAAAGTGGAGAGAGAATTCGTGAACAGTACCTGTCAAGTTCAAGAATGAAAAAATAAAATAAAACATTTAACGTTAACTAAATCCAAATTAATTAAGAATAAACCAACTTAATTAAGGTGAATGAAAAGCAAAAGTGGTGAGAGAATTCGTAAATGCGTCAGTGCCTTACTTGCCGATGCAGTGAGATGTCGGCCTGCAAAAAAAACTTCGGGCGAACAAAAACAAATAAACCAACCGCGTTATAGTAGATAGATAAGAAGTATGAGATGTGATCTTCACCGTACACATAATGGAGTGCCCCGGAGTGCCCGAAAGAAGGGAGTGCCCGTATCCTCCCCCATATATATATATATATATATATATTACTTATATTTCATAATTTTTTTAAACTATAAAAGTTCTAGTGAATACAAAAACAATCTTAAGTGAAAATTAATCTCATAAGTAATGTCAAATACTTTCTTAAATTCGATAATTGGAATCAATAAGACAATTTTATCAAAGATAAGAAAATAGCTAAACATTGGGTAATACATATATAGTATATAATAATAAATTTATAAATTATAATAAAATATAAATATAATAATATAATGTATTTTTAATATAGATATAATATTAGAATATAACTTAACACTTATTCTCAAATATTTGGTGTATTAAGCATAATAATTTTGCCTAATAAGATTTGAAATTTGTGAGGGATGTGATTTTGTCAAGAAATACGTTAGAAATTTAAGGAACTTAGAAATTTAATAAATAAAGTGAAAGTTAATTTGAATATGCATACGATTTGTTTATGAAAAATTATATTGATATTTGAAAGTATTATAAAAAAACTTTCATAAATATTTTTTAAATATATTTTTTAATAAATATTTTTAAAATAAAAACTATTTATATAATTATTTTATAATTTTTAATGTAATCATATTTTAAAATTTTAAAAATAATTCTAAAACTCGTGTATAAATTTTAAAATAGAAAACAATTTTTTTAGAAATGGTAAACAATCCGTCCATAAAGCGGAAGAAATCGATAACAATAATAATAAACTAGTGTGTGCAAACCATAACAGGCACAATTAAGAATATATGGTTAACAAATTGTTTAGTAAACTATGAATTTTCAATCAAGTATTATATATAAATAATATGAAATTTACTATGAGTTGTTTTTAATTTTATCTTTAAATACTGTAGATAGTGTAGTTAGGGCATATTTAGGAAAGCTTTTATTTTTAATTTTTAGTAAAATTTTTAGAACATTTTACAGAATTTTAAAAAAAATTTTAAAGTACAAAAAAAATAGACATCATAAAAAAATTATTTAATTATTTATATTATTTTTTAAAATAAAAAATAAATCTTATATTTAAAAAATTTTATATATTTTAAAATTATTTTTTAATAAACAGTCTCAAACAATCACTTCAATTCTATTGTAAATAGATATTCTCTTCTATTAGATTATTATTGATTCCCCCAGTAATCAAGCACTTTTGGAAGTTAGAAATTTAAATAATGAATCAAAAAGAGCCACAAAAACATGTTTAGCACTCTATTTATTTCATTTTGGGGACATTTGGCATACTTTGTTAAGTAATTTTCTAAAAACACCTCATATTTTTTAATTTTTTATTAAAAAGTATAACTGTTTTGAAGTAAAAAATTAAACTCGTTTTTGAATAAATTTTAAAATATTTTTATTTTGAAAAAACTAATTACTATAATCACTCCAAAACGTCTACTTTATTTTTTTATTTCAATTTTTCGTTTCTAAATAAATATTTTGCAACTTTAAACAAAATTTAAAATTCTTTAAAATATAAATAAATTATAAATAAGAAATTTACTAAATTAAATTTATTTTTATATAGTTTAAAATAATTTTTTATATTAAATATTTTAGAAGCGCTTCTGAAAATTTGTTTGGTAAAGTTTTTCAAAAAAATAATTTTTTATTATTTAATTCATATTTTTAATATAGTTTTTATAAATCTTTAAAAATTTTATTTAAAAAACATAAAAAATTGATGCAATTAGGTTTTTTTATTATTTACTTTTATTATTTTTAAAAAGCAAAGTCATTAAAAAAATTTCCGTATTAAAAAATTTTTATTTTAAAAATACTTTAAATACAAATTTAGTCCGTACATATTTGGGCCAACAAACTTTAAAGTTCAAACAAGCAGACTTGCTCTACCTAAGATCTATTTGACTTAGTTTGACCAAAAATTCTCAAAAAAATTCATAACTGAAGAATTTTAAAAAGAGTGTAATTTTAGAATACTCACAATACTCCAATTAATATCAAACAACTAAGTTCTTCTCCTTCTTTTCTTCTCCCCTTGAATCTCTCCAACAATTCTTGAGCTCTTCCTTTTGTCTCCCCTTATTTTCCGTGTACCAAAAAAAAAAATTTGTTTCTTCTTCTCTATAAAAACCCAACACCAGATTCTCCAATTCTTAGGGTTCCAACTTTATTCAATCCTTCAGAAGAAATCCTAGAGTTTGGCTTCTTCATTTCCACCTTCACCTCACCCCTTCTTCCAAACTCTTAAGGTTTCTTCTATATATCCCTATCTTCTTCTGTTATTAATTAAGTAGGAGATTGATATCATATAGATATAAGTTTGATTTGATTGATAGAAGAACAAGAAAAAATGTCACTACCCTCAAACCTTCAGCCTTCATCGACATCGCCGGAATGGATGAACAAGGCAGACAACTCGTGGCAACTCGCCGCAGCGACTCTCGTCGGATTCCAGTGCGTACCGGGGCTTGTTATCCTTTATGGAAGCATCGTTAAAAAGAAATGGGCAGTGAATTCTGCGTTCATGGCTCTTTACGCGTTCGCCGCCGTTCTCGTTTTCTGGTGTCTCTTCGCCTTTCGTTTATCGTTCGGCGATGAATTGCTACCGTTTATCGGTAAACCAGGGTTCGCGTTGAGCCAGAGTTATTTGCTAGAACAAGGGTTTGCAGGGATGTATCCCAGAGCTACTCTCGTTTACTTTCAATTCGTGTTTGCTGCGATAACTTTGATTCTTGTCGCCGGAGCTCTGCTAGGTCGTATGGATTTCAGAGCGTGGATGTTGTTCGTGCCGCTGTGGTTAACGTTCTCGTACACGATCGGTGCGTTTAGCGTTTGGTCGTCGAACGGGTTCTTGTTTAAATCCGGTGTAATGGATTTCGCCGGCGGCTATGTTATTCATCTTTCCTCTGGAGTCGCCGGATTTACAGCTGCTTATTGGGTACGTAACGTATATCATTAACTCCACTTGATTTCTACCTCCCGTTCATGCATGCATTAATCTTGATTAGTGATCAGCTAATTAATTTGATTGAACAAAATTCATATACAAGAATAATTATATTTCTTATAAGAAAATTTAATGTATGATAATGGTTTTGTGTTGCATGCCATTCCTATATATAATAGGTTGGGCCTAGGCTGGCAAAGGATAGGGAGAATTTTCCTCCTAATAACATTTTGCTAACGTTGGCCGGCGCCGGTATGCTATGGTTGGGATGGACTGGTTTCAACGGCGGAGCGCCCTACGCTGCGAACATGTCAGCAGCCCTTGCGGTCATCAACACGCACTTGTGCACGGCAACGAGTCTTCTTGTGTGGCTGTTCCTCGACATAATCTTCTTCAAGAAGCCCTCCGTCGTCGGCGCCGTCCAAGGGATGATCACCGGCCTTGTCTGCATCACTCCTGCTGCAGGTATAATACGAATTTTTTAGAAAGACCTTGATTTATGAAACCCGCCTTCTGCATAAATAATTTTTAAGAAAAATGAATTGTAAGTGAGTTTTTGTTAAAAAAAAGTCACTCCCTCGACGCAGTAACCATTCCCCAAAATGGCGTGGTCCGTTGAAGTTGGTACGTAATTTTGGGCGTTTGATTTGCAGGTCTTGTACAAGGATGGGCAGCACTTGTAATGGGCCTTCTATCCGGCAGCATTCCATGGTACACCATGATGGTGCTCCACAAGAAATCCAAGCTCCTGAAACACGTCGACGACACGCTCGCCATCTTCCACACTCACGCCGTTGCCGGAACACTCGGCGGACTCCTCACCGGGATCTTCGCAGACCCGCCGTTAACCCGGCTCTTCTTCAGCGACGACCCAAAATTCGTGGGCCTGTTATACGCCATCTTAGAAGGCCGGGCCAAAGCTGGCTTTCGGCAAATGGGCTTGCAGCTAGCAGGCATTGCTTTCATATTTGTTCTTAACATTGTCGTCACGACAGTAATCTGCCAGCTCGTCAAGCTCGTAGTGCCGTTGCGTCTCGAAGAAGAAGAGATGCTCATCGGCGACGACGCCATTCACGGGGAAGACGCGTATGCGTTGTGGGCCGACGGGATGACTTACGAGAACTCGGTCCACGGTGAACATGCTTTAGCGGGCTTCAGACATAAACAGCCCGCCCGGTTAAGTATGGCGGGCCCGTAAGAAGAACATGTCCGGCCATTTCGGTGTAGGGTGAATTTTAGTTACTCTTTGTTCAGCTTTAGGGGAGGTTTATTTTCTATCTTTTTACTTTGAAGAGAGTTCTGTAGTAGTAGTAGTAGAAATAGTTTTTGTATATATATAAGCTTAGTAATATTTACTTTGCTGTCAACAGTAACTATATCATGGTCATTGTAAATTGTGCATATTTTCTAGTTAATAACTTTTTTATAGAAATAATTAATTTTTTGTGTAGGGTGTATTTACTTAAGCAGAAGTAAATTTGCAAGAATCATTATTTAAATTATAAACATAAACTTTGAAATACATAACTATATATAAAAAGTTATTTAGAAATAATTTTTTTGGTGAAAAAAAGTTGTTTGGGATTAAGTAAATATGCCTATACTCACTTTTTTGAAAGTGAATCTAAAAAATAAAATTAAAAAAGTAAAATATTTAATAAAATATAAGTTATATATATATCTATTTTGTACTAAAAGTGAATTTTAAATATAATTTTTTATAATAATATTTATTTTATATTAAATATAAGTGTAAAAAAGTGAATTTGATGGATTTATAAAAAACCATAAGTACTATATTTGATTTCAAAACTGTTTGAAAGTTAATGTGCAGCTTTGTTTCATGTATAAATGCACACAAATAATAGTAATTATTTATAAGGAGATTTTCTCTTGTATGGTTCAAATATTAAGGAAACCATTGAAAATATGTTATGATAGTGCAGCAGTTGTACTGCAATGTCTAAGAAGCAAAAAACAGTGAATTACTGTGACACGTTTTAATACGTTTGATGTAAATTGAATTTAATTTGATATAAATTTTTATTCGAAACTATAGTCAATACTGAACTCATTTGTTAATACTCATGATTTATGAACCGGTTTAGGTTATTATACCATGCTATGACTTGAATATTAGAAAATTTAATATGCTTTAAATCACATCTAGTGATTAAAATCAAGATAAAACTAATAAATTATAATGTACACTACATGTATGACAAGTATATTGATATATATCTAATGTTTTTTGGAAAGCAATAGCTCATTGCAGTAATTTAACATATTGTTCACTTATTTATAATGTTTTTTATAGAAACAAAAAAAAAAACCAATAAGGTTAATTTATACAACCATAGCACTTCAATGTCTCCCTTTATAGCATCAAGCAACAATATTTAAACTCCCTAACACTTAGCTTTATTTCTTTCCAAAAAAATTCCCTAATAAAGTTTTGGTGGAACAACTCAAAAACATCTATGAATAAAAAGCAGCTTTTTAATCCCACTTATATAAGTGCTTTTTGTAAAATAAGCTTTTTTTTTGTTGCTATAAATCAGATAATGGCAGACCAAGACTACACAAATGAAAGAATTTTGGTCTTTATTTATTCAATCAAAAAGCTTATACTTCTCTTAAATAAAATCACAAAATATCAACAAAATAAAGGCATATTTATTTGTAAAAAGTAACAAAAAATAAATATTAAAGTGAGTTTTTAAAAATAAATTATTAATAAATAAATATGCATAATGTCTTTTGAAGTCTCCGAAGCATATTAAAAATCGGACCAATATTGAACCGAAACTCCGTCCGAATCAACAGATCACAAATTGATTCATCATATTAAAAATACTAATGCGTTAACGGCTGCGTAAAGGCTTATTATTTTTCTTTATTAGGAAGCACAGAAAAAATAAACTAACAAAAAAATATAAAAAAGCAAAAAAATATTTTAAATAATAAATTTAAAAAAATTCATTATTTAAAAATAATTTTATTATTTTTCTTACAATTTAACAAAATTAACAATATAAAAACTATAGAATCATTAAAAATAAATATTTACAAATAAAATATAATATATATATTTTTTTGTATTACCACATACAAATGTAAAATCTAAACTACATATTATGTTTCAATATAAAATTACTAATACTTATTTTTGCATTAAATATATCATAAATTTAAATTTTTTAAATTTATTTTAATCCGGTTTGATCCAAACGAGCAGGTCAAAGCGGTTCAGAATGGATTGGAACGGATCGATTGCATAAGGACTTTTTTTATTAATCCGGACTAATTTACGTTCTGGATCGACGATTTTCGAGTCGATCCAAACGGGGCGGTTCAAATTTTACAAATATGCTCTGGAGTTAAACTAATCTTAACTATTTAGTTTAATTATGTTTACCTAGTGTTAGATTAGTTTAAGTAAATTCCTTCACTAGTTGGTTCCCAACATAACAACTCATACTTTGGGAAGCAATTCAAATTCCTTCACCTACAACTGTTTCTTCTTTCGTTGGTTGATCTAAATCCATCCATGCAAAAAAAAAAAAAAAACTCATGTCCTTACAAGAAAATAAAATAATCAATAAGAAATTGGAATCACATAATTTCAGGCTGAAATCAAGGAAACAATTGAAAAACATTTCAAAGGAGCAGTCACTGTTTTTGAGAATTTCACAACATTTTCCAGCTAACCACAAGAATGTTTTAAAATTGAACTAACATGCAATACAGAATTAAATTCAATACATCAACATTCATAAAAAAGAAGAAAATTTAAAAACTAGGTTTTTCAATCTACAAAAAAATTATAGATTGTGTAAATATTTGGGTGAAGTGTTCTGTGTTTAACTTGAATAATTGCAACAAGAGACCAGTTAATTGGAAACAAAAACTTTTTGGTGCATCACATCCATTGCTTCAAGCAAGCTCAATTTGTTAATAAATTTAGTTCCATATCACTTATTAATAATTTTAAAATAATATTTATAAAAATTTATGCTAACTTTTTTTCATAGTCAATCAATTTTGATATTATCCTAAATATAATGGAGACTATATATGTTAAATAGAGATTTTAAAGCTTGTATTATATATAAATTTCAATTAGATGCTAGTTTATGATAGTTTTGGTTTTTCTAAAAAATTTTAGACGATCACTATTAGTTTAACAAATATATTCCAGATGATTTTAAAAAATAAAAATTAGAAGCTGCTATGGTATGCTCTACAGAAAATATAAATAAATAAAAAGAACTTCATTTGATTTTGTCCTTGTTTATAATTAAACACTCAATAATTACCATTAATATATTTAAAACACGCACGTGTAAACCTCTGCTTATCATACTAATATTGCAATTTTCAGAACATTAACAAATGGAATTCAGTCAATTGACTATAGTTTGCTTCCTAACTACATGATTAGCATATATATGATAGAAAATATTAAAAAAATTTATGAAATTTTATTTAGAAGAATTTAAATAACCTCAAAATATTCTGAAGTTGAATAAAATACAAATTAAAAATTTTTAAATAAATTATGTAGTTATATGTCACCAATACGAAACATTCATATATTTGATATTTAATTCTTATGAACAGTACAGGTATCCAGAATAATAACAAGAATAATTATATAAAAATATCAAAATTTTTATTTTTTTCCAAAATAAATTTCAGGTATGCTTGGGATAACTTTTAAATTAGTTTTTTCCTATTTTATTATTTTCTAATATTTTATTTCTAAAATTATTTTTAAATATTTAAAAAAAAATTATTTTAATAAACTTTTGTATAACTAGTTATTTTTAAGGAGGGTGCTCTCTTCCCTCAAGCCACCACATCTTTGCCTTCCCTTCCTCTCTATCGTTCATAACAAATTTCTTCTTCTCCAACGAAAACAAAAAACAAAACTTCTCTAAACAAAGAAAATCAATACCATCTCCTTTCTCTTCTCCAATACTACAGATAGCTGCATCAATTATGGAGCTAGATTTCGACAAACTCCGAGGCCTACGTGTTCTCGGCCGCGGAGCAATGGGCACTGTCTTCCTCGTCGAAGCAATCTCCAGCGACAACAACTGCTACAACGAAGAATCTCCTCCTTCTTCTTCTTGTACTCCGCCGTTTGCTTTAAAGGTTGTCAATAAACAATCTGCTTCAAAACACGACAGCATCGATCGTAGAGCACGTTGGGAAGTTTCCGTTCTCTCTCGTCTCTCTCACCCATTCCTCCCTACTCTTATAGGTTCCATTGAAACACTGGACTTCATCGCGTGGGCATTACCGTTTTACTCTGGCGGAGATCTTAACAAACTTCGGCACTCGTTACCTGAACGATCTCTATCGCCGTCTGCGCTTCGGTTTTATCTCTCAGAGGTTGTTACTGCTCTATCGCACCTTCATTCTCTCGGAATTGTTTACCGTGATCTCAAACCTGAAAACCTTCTCCTTCGTGCCGACGGTCATCTTATTCTTTCAGATTTCGATCTCTCTCGAAATCTTTCTCCTCGACAAAAAATTTGTCCATGCAGTGATGACGCTAGTAGTAAACCAGTTTTCAGTCCAGAGACTCCGAGAAACGTCCGCCGCCGAAGAAATCTAACGAGAATATTCTTCCCTTCTTCTACAGCGGCATCCACGGCAGCAGCAGCTGCAGAGTTAAAGAAAGCAAAATCAGCTCGTGTTTCACCGGCTACACGACGACAAAACTTGTACGCCAACGGTGAACGTTCGTTCTCGTTCGTAGGGACAGAAGAGTACGTAGCTCCCGAAGTCGTTCGTGGCGATGGACACGAGTATTCCGTGGACTGGTGGGCTTTAGGAATTCTCGCATACGAGCTTGCTTTCGGGATAGCACCATTCAAAGGCCGCGATCGTAAAGAAACGTTCCGGAACGTTTTAACTAAGCAACTAAACTTCGCTGGTAGCGGAAAAAGAAAGAAAACTGACATCGAAGATCTTATATCTAAGCTTCTTATAAAAGACCCAGAACGCCGGCTAGGGTATTCTGGTGGTGCTGATGAAGTTATGGCGCACCCGTTCTTTAAAGGAGTAAAATGGGAATTGCTCGAAGACGTAGCCCGGCCACCTTACTTTCCTGACTACGACGGCGAAGATTTTAGTGAAGATACTGGCCAAGGGTTTGATATAAGGGATTACTTTAAAAATCTCCGGCAAAGAGAGAAGTTATCGTTGCCGGAGAAGGTTGACGAATTCTAATGCTTCATTCATGCCTACTGTTAGATATTAGCTTCTTTTAGTTTCTGTTGAATTAATGTTCTCTCTAATTTCAATAGAGAGGGGCACGACATAATTCTCTCGGAAATAAGGAGTGAAATGTAAATATTTTTATAAGGCACGTGCATGTGGCACATGTGGGTAGTTAGCTATTTTAGTTGATGTGATTCCACTTTATTAACTGTTGTAATGGGTGGTAGATTTAAATTTGGGGTTAATTAGTGTTGTAGTTAGATAAATAAGAATTGAATAAACAACTGTTTGGTAACATTTGGATCCAATCTCTCATATTCTCAGTAGGAGTTTTTTTCACTATTTCTCATTCTAAATTTTTATTTCATATTTTTTAATATATTTTTTAAAAAATTTTAAAATTTTATTATTTTTTTAAAATATGTATATATAATTCTTTTTATTTTTTAATTTTAGATAAAAATAGTAAAACTTGTTTTTAAAAAAAATTAAATACTTTTTTTAAAATTTTTTTATAAAAAAGATACTCTCAAATATTGTTGTTATAATATTGGTACAGGAAACCAGGTTTGCGTTAATCGGAGTATGGACTCGTGACGGTCGCCATCCATGTTTCCGCATTCTTCACTTAGGTGTTCTTTTGTTATAAAAAGTCATTCTTTTTACTTTTTAACAACTCATTTTTAAATACAAAATAATTAAAAAATATATAATAACTTACTTTCAATTTATTTTTACTTAAAAAAATATAAAAATTCAATCCACCTTCAACAATACTATTTTTAATAACTTATTTATAGAAATTTATTTTTAAAAAACTCGCTTGTAGAAAACACTTTTAGCGTAAGCTTTGATATCTTATTCTGTTAACATTTTCACAGCAGTTGGCCTATTAGCTCAGCTGGTTAGAGCGTCGTGCTAATAACGCGAAGGTCGCAGGTTCGAGACCTGCATGGGCCACTGTTTGTTGTTGTTTTTTCGATTGTCGTTTGTAAGTTTTTGGTAGACCCGGAAAATTTTAGTTAGGAACTGAAAAAGCAAAATCTTAGCCTTCTTAACTGATATTTATTTTGTGGAAGAGTTCTTTCCTGCTGTTGCTGTTGTAGTTCAACAACAGGATGTCAAAAACCAATAAAAAAGCGAAGAGAACCATTACAGAGACCGGATCACAGTTAAAATCAGCGGCTTGCATTTTTTAAATCTCGAATCCGAATTTGTGATTACGGAACTGTTTAAAATGCTTGCAAAAAATATATATTTTTATTTTATATAAAAAAATATTTTTAAATAATGTTTTTATAATTTTTTAAATTTTAAATAATTTTTATAAATATTATAAAATTTTATTTAAAAATTAAAAAATTAAAAAATATTTTTTAAAAGACAAAACACACTGATAATATTTATTTACCAGTACATTTGCCAGTACATGCCATCGAATTTCACATATCCTTTCCAAATTTCAAGCGAAGTTATGATTACATTTGCCACTAAAATTGCAGTAGTTTTCAAATTTTCAAGTTGTGGAAAAGAATTTCTTGGACTTTATTCAATGATAAATTTTACAAATGCATCTCAACAACTACGCTTGAAAAAATAGGAACACATGCATTGCTCTAATACCCAGCTAAGAGTACTGAATCTTAACAAACAACAAGAATAATTCATTGTATGATATATGCGGAAGTTTCGAATAAGAAATTCATTGCGCAAAGAATTATTTCAGTTTGAAAACTAGTAGAAGCTAGCTTATGAACGTCTGCCATTGCTAGAAAAAAAAATTCGAATGTGATGCCTTAAGCCACTACTACATACATGTTCACCAGATTAGCCTACAATGAGGACTTTGACATACTGAAAAGAACTAAACACAGCTACTGGTAGGCCAGTGATTGCTAGGTTATTGTTTCATTCTAACAAACACTATTAGCTCCTTTAAGAGGGCCAATACATTTTGCTAGCCTTCCAAGAAGATTGGATTCCAGTTATTGACAATGAACCCCGCAACCAGGTTGATTACCTAACTTGGCTTTGCGTCTGCATGCAAACTTACGTCATTATATATCTGAAAGTAGGCATTTCTAGGACAGCATTTCGTTGCAAAATCCACAATCTTAAATCGTCAACATAGTCGATACCATAACAAGAAATTGGCGCCTAGCTTTAACAAGTAGGACCTTATATTTCAAAGGAGGCCACTTCAGTGAGAAATCTCTTGGCACAACTTGACCTTACAGTACTAGAAAATATATTGAAATCCACGAAAGTAATATCATGAGATTAGAAAGAACTATAAGAAATGTATTGCATCATATTAGAGCCACACATGACTGGAAACACAAAGTTCTTCCTCTCTAGAATTCAACTAGTACATTAAAGATAGGTTATCACCCAACAGTTAGAAAACAGACAAACCAGCCAAGTGCAATATGCCCATGGAACAATGTGAACTTCTCAGGAACCATCTGGCTGGAGAAATGGGTTGGCTATCTCATCAGTTCCATCTGTTGGCGATACAAGCATCACTGCAGTTCCTCTGCATACCTAGCCAAATATAGGCAAGCAGTAAATTAATGGCAAATCTTCATTAAGAGGCTAAAAACTTAATTGACAAATCAAATTTAAATTTAGTGTGTCATTTTCTGTAATGCATCTGAGTAGGGAAGCTGCTGACACTAAAACTTCAAACAGTCGTTCAGAGAGAGAACATACAATTAACCCAAGGCGCCTGGTCTGGTCAGTAGTTTTCAAGGGATCGTCAGGATCTGCACCAACAAAGATGAGAGAAAATCAGCTAACCTAATCCTGAATAATTACACTATCAAAGACTCTAAGAATTCTTCCAACAGAGAAAACTAAATTGAAGTACGACCAACTTACCCATAAAATTGACGAAATGTTGCAATTTAAAAGAGAGCAGATTTTTGTGAAAGTTTTTGACAGCCATAGCTGAGCATAGGCATCTGAATATTGATTTTGACTCTACATGGAGAAGGTTGACAAAGATCCTAGGACAAGCTACCTTCTAAGTTAAAGACCCTCCCATCTCAAATCTACTTCTTTTGGTGCCTAAAAATTTCAACTTTATGTTTCAGGATAAAGGCAGAAGAAAAGAGAAAGAAAGACTTCGCGACGGACAGCAATGAAAGGGAACACGGTTACATAGACCTCCCTTGTAATCTGCGGAATGACTACAAATCAGCTCACATATCTAATTAAACAAAACATGAACTGCAGTCAACCAACTACTGCCATAGGATACTTTCAATTCATAACTTCATATAGCTTGCAACACTTTCCGGAATGTAGTTGAAGAGAATGTACCTCTTAAATACTCCACAGCCTCATCAAGCACTAGGTTTAGGAGCTGATCATATCCTTTCAAGGTCCCTGTGACTGCAAGATACAGCAACAAATATGACTACAGAGCTTATATTGATTCATATTTTGTCATCCAAATTTCTTGGACACGAAATAAGCTATTATCTTAGAAGACTCATAAAATCATCAACAAACAGAATCATAGACACTCAACTAGAACCTATCCTGCTTGTAGTTCTACTTGATCCACAAAGCAAAAAGGAAGTCTCTACTAATGACAATGAGCTCAAACCTTTTTTAACTAAGAAGGAAGTGATAGCTTCATATCCCTTCCAACAAAATAATTGTTTATATAAAAAAAGCCGATGGCACACATGTTTATGATCATAGAGGAAACTGTACTACAATGAACTAAGTGATAATATACTATTTGTACTAGGTAGAAGTTCCTGAAACAATTTTGACTTAATATAAGCCAGATTTAAGTTCCAAACACAATATGACAGCACAAGCTTTCAGAAAAGACCTTGTCTTCCTCCAGTAAGCTTAACCTGAACACCTTTCTCAACAAATTTGGCCAAATCTAGAACTGTTTCCTTCCTCCCAGACTGAAAAATTAAGAGCAAATGGCTTCTGATGAGAAAAGCTATCATACAAGTGCTACAACCAGTAAATTTTAGTCTACAAATAAACATAATTCCTTGCTCTGTGCATTTGTTCATTTGCATAAAAGAAGTATTTGACAATCGGCTTTCTAGGAATCATAAACAACTACACAAGTAAGAATCCAAAAAATCATGTTGATTATTGTACATGTTTGTAAGTATAGGAGAAAGCTCTGTAAACAACTTGCACTCCAATAATAAGTTGTCCTACTCAGAACACTCAACCAAGCATACAGAAACCCTACAATGTAGCTTGGATAAAATTGCCATGGTACAATAAACAAGGATTGTTGACAAGAACATGGAAACTGTAAGCCCTCAAATGAACATCAACAAGTACAGATATATGTAACAGCTTCGCTAGAAATTTTTTTTTCTTTAAAACTCCCTATTTAGGGCAGAAAACGCTTTAACCTAAAAACTTCAAACTAGAATTCACTTTACAAATTCCTTTGAAAACAATCATAAAAGGATCAAGCACCCTTGTCAATCTCCTTATGAATATTATATACGGACCTGTTCCAACATTTACTTCTTAAGATATAGTACAACTATTTAAGATGAAGTACCATAGAATCATTTTGTCTAATAGCGAAATGCAAACTTAACACATCAGTAATTTGTCAATCCACTTCAATATGCCGAAACCAATCAAACCTGAGCACTACTTGGCTACCTAACATCCATCTTCCATAATCATATCTCCTTCACATACATGAAATAGTAAATCAAATACACCAGAAACTGCGTTTTATTAGTTCATATGGACTCTAGAATAATAATATCAACCAAATTCCAAACTCCAAAGCAGATTCAACCGCCATGAACAAAGTGTATGATTTCCAAACAGAGACGGTAAATATTGGTGCTCACTATCAACTACATCATAGATTCTACTTCAAAAACCTTGTATTATTTCCTCTATGAACTAAGCAAATCCAAAATTGGAAGTCCGTAGACGAGAAATTCAACTTACCATCTTTCCGAATTTGAATCCCGCAGGATGTTTCCAAAAGCTTTATTTTTCAATCCTATAGCTCGAATCTGCGCCAAATCAACTCAAATTAAACCAAATTAAGGCTGAAATCAACATTGACCGATGCAATATTACTCGAAATTAATCCAAAAGACTTGGAAACTTTTAAAATAATTTTTCTCTCACTCTTTCTGCTAGAAGAAATCAATCGATCGATGAACTGAAGAACAAATCGGTCGCAAAAGAATTTTATCGGGTTTATTAAGGGTTTTTAATTTGCAACATTATACATTAAACATTAGTATTGTGCACAAGGAGAACTGTTAACTTGTTTTAAATAAAACATATCCTGCAAAGAAAGTTTTAGCATTGTTAGACACAACCTTCCACTTGTATTCCAGTAAACGCACAACAACCTTAAACATTAGGTACTAACGAAATCACAAAAAATAAAAATAAAAAAAAATGCAAAAATAAAAAAATCATTTAGATCACTTTGGTCAAGAAACTTCAATATAGTAAAAATGACGACATGCTATTCCAAGTTTCTTTTAAAAAGCGCAAGGCTACAATCTCCGAAAGGATATAGGCACTCTTTTTTACAATATTTTCGAGCAATTTTATTTTCAGTTTATCACATTAAGATCTATAAAGTTAATTTTTAATATTAGATATAAAAAATTATGAGTAGAAAATATATTAATAAAATTGTAACTCAATCAAAATGATTCGAATTTAATTCGAACCACTTGATCAAAATCACAGAAATAGAATAATATATATATCTTGGAGTTTTTTTTTATATCCACCATTTTGATTAAGTGACTGGATGGATATCAATTTTTTATTTGATTAAGCTGAAATTTTATCAACAAATTTTGTTTTTGAGTTCTTCATATCTAGCGATGAATATTAAGTTTGGAGATCTCTCTGACTATAAACTAAGAAGAAAGTATTCCTATTCCTATTATGCATACATATACATTATGTTATATATATGAATGAGTTGAATTAATTTCACATGAAGTAAAAATAAGATTATAAAAGAATAAATATATTAGAGAGTTCTAAAATTTATTGACTAAATCTTCGATGTTGGATTAGACTTTTTAATGTATAAATCAGACCCTTATGAAATCTTTGTTGGTAAATTTAACTCTTACGATGTTATATTTTTCCACCAAATTCTTGCATTCATGAATCATACTCAATGGAGGCGATCACTGTCTTTAAATATATAGCAGAACCAAATTTGAAGCATAAAGACATCTTGGAACTGTTTTATCAGAACAGAAAATAAGTTGACTGAATCAGTATATTATGTACAGGTATACATAAATCGCTTGTTCTTGAAACAGAACTGGTCTTTAAACTTTGATGTCGAAGCAGACATTGAAGAATTCATCCCTCAAAGCTGTTCACTGGCTCCAGCATGATATTTCTTCCAAGAAGTGAAATCGCATGTGTTACATGATCATTCAAATAGAAGGATTGCTACATTTTAACAGGAGTGGGAAAAAAAATCAAAAGCAGAACATAACACTTCTACTATGACTAAATACAATCTTGTTCTTAAAAGAAACCAAGTTTGCAGAAGTATCACTGAATTTCTCAGTTGATTCTTTCTTTTATTAATGTAACATACAGAGACAAAGAGTGGATTTCAACCAATAAATACAGAATCATGGGGAAAAAAACTCTTGTACAGCTTTCTAATCATCCAGAATGAGAAGCATGCATACATGTATAACTATGACAATTAGCCTTTCACTGTAGACATTTGCAAAGGTAAAATGTAAACTCTGTGAAGTGTTTGAACATTTTCACGAGCTATCATCTAATACTCCCACCACACATTTCTCCAGCAAGAACTCTGCATTCACCCAAGCATGATATTTGTCTAGACAAAGGTCAAGGAATTCCAGATGATTTTGGATAAACATAAAGCAGAACTAATTCAGTAAAATCTAAGAATTGGAATGATATCCCAGTGTAGACAAAGTAAATGGATCACCAATAACCGTAGATTTTAAAGGAGGTAAGGCAAGAGCTCTTAGATTAAATTTCATTAAGCATCACAAACCAGCAGTAGTAGGACATTTGAAAGTTACTATCCTTATGTTGTTAAGCTAGGTAAGGAAAATTCAGCAAGAAATAGTAAAACCATTTGCACAGCCAATCAAAAGGATACTGAATAAAGCAGTGCAATCTTTTCCTGCAGCCTTCATGAGCATATCAACACCTGCAATGGGATAATACTTCAAGATTAACATCCTGTATGTCAATGCGAGCTTAAATCTTAGACACAAATGATTTTAATCATGAGTCCCACCACCATGATTTATGATCATGATTGATGTGTCACAAAATTTATGGTTTTTTTCTAATTTGAAAAAATAACCAATTTTGATTTTAAATAACCACTAATGGGGATGTGTCCCTTCAATCATGATTTAATAATTATGTTTTACATCATGATGTATAGCACTACTCAATCTTAAACTCTCCTGGACACCATGCCAATCAATTTTTATTTATTAAACTTAAGACCACAAAAACAGATGCAAGACCAATCCGGCATTCTTCAAGAGGAAAACACATAACATGCTCATGTATAGTCTTAAATACTAATGTCTTGATTAAAAGGAACTTTCAAAGCAGTACAGGGCTTTGCTCAGACACAAAGAAGTCAGCAACTCAGCAAAACAAATGCCAATCAAGCATGGCCTTAACCCCTGTTATAAAAACTTCTAAAATTCACCATGGCCAATATTATCAAACTTTTCAAAAAAATTATCATTCCTCCGCACTTCATGACAAAGGTCATAAAAGCATATTCAAGGTAAAAGATATTAAGAACTAGATGGAAGGTGCTAACTGACTTGGAAAATACATTTTCTGTCGAATTAAGATTGACAAGAGAACAGGTAGATGTTTGAGCAAGCAAACATCTACCAAAAATTACACATTCAGCAGCAACAAGCATTAATATCATGCACAAATAACCAATTGTTAAAAGTTGAAGCAGGCATTGGGATTTTCTAGTAGGACCACCCTGCAAAAAAAATTGAACACAAAATTATAAGAACTCGATTACTAACAAGTGCCAAATGCCTCTTACCTCCTGGGTGGAACTTCATGTATGGAGAGATGTTATACACACGGCCTTTCAGCACAGTCCAAATAGAACCTTCAGACTTGTGCATTCTGACTTCATCCATAGAAATGAGCCTCCTTGGTTGTCCTCTTAATCCTGAACATTGAAAATACAAAATGTAAGAGGTGTGAAACATGGAGAAGATACAGGTATCCAGGCATCCCAAACTCACATTACTGATTACCTGCAAGGTCTGGATGTGTAC
The DNA here is from genome assembly GCA_019914995.1 of Acanthochlamys bracteata. Lineage (NCBI taxonomy): Eukaryota > Viridiplantae > Streptophyta > Magnoliopsida > Pandanales > Velloziaceae > Acanthochlamys > Acanthochlamys bracteata. The sequence goes on from CM034145.1 coordinate 651,486, forward strand.
TAGTAAGCTTTAACCAATCCATTTGGCTATAACCTTTCTCAAAAGGTACCTTTGCTCGGGGAATAGGCCTTTTACTGGCAGACTTCCTGTCATGCGAGTTGCTGAATGAATCATTATTTTCTCCTTTCTTTGTAGGGGTTGCATCATTAAACTTTGGGGGTGCAGGTGGTATTTCATTTGTCTTAGATGGAGAAGTACTGGACATGCAATCCCTTGATTCAATCCGATCGCTCAAAGTACTTGCACTATCTAAATGAGTATCATCAAGGACAATCTTTTCGAAATTAGGAATTCTCTTAGGTGACCCCAACTTCTCATCATTGCATTCTGAACTGACCTACAGAGAAAACCAGCTATAAATCCCAGACATAGTTTGAAAATCCACCTTGAGAAATTTAATAAGCTAAAAAGAACTTTTAAATCTAAACGCTTTCTTCATAAAGCCATCATAATCAGAATGGATTTTCCATCTTATCTATATTTCAATTTCAGAAGATCTGCTTGCCTGACAAAAAGTGAAGTCATTACTTTCATCCATCTCCTTTGAAACCAAGATAGTCTGACTTCAGATTCTACAGATAGCTCCAATCTAGAGACAACAGATCACTTTAGCGAGATAAGAAAAGGCAACAATGAAATTGCTAAACTAAATTTGCTAATGCTAAACGGCCATAGTGTTCCGATACAATCAATATGTAACTAGGGGAAAATAAAATATCTGGTTCACTAAAAAACCAATCGTAGCTGGATTATTGTGCAAACATCAATCAATCCACCATGAGATCACTCTGTACACACACGTAAACATCTCAAAAGCAGATGCAATACAAATCTACAATTTAAAGAAGATTGTTAAGGCACATTGCAATAGCAAATTCTTGATCCCAATCTGTATAATATTTCATTTAGGCAAAAAAATTCACTTCTTCGACTAACTTCTTCCAACATTGATGGTGTTGGAGAATAGCTGTAACAGAACAACACACAGAAAAACAACTCAAGAACTCCACAGCTTCAAATATTAATCGGACAAAAACCGATATATCATACAAAACCTAAACGTTAAATCCAAATCACACCTTGAAACAATTATCAGATTTCTAATCGACCCCTCTTCTCGATTTATTTCTCTAGCTAGCGATGACCGCCGGCGCAGATCGAAAGAATCGAAACCGACAGAGAGAGAGAGAGAGATGAATCGAAAGTAGACGACGCAGAGACGTAGTGTAAAGAAATTCCCAAGTGGTTACCCACTGATAAATTAACAACAAGACCAGTCAAATATGCCACGTGTCATGATATTAATGGTGCTCTTCACTATCTCAAAGAAATTAAAAAATCTAGCGCAGACAAAGAAAACCAAACCAAACAAAATCATGGCTCCTACGTCAACAACTGAATTTCTCGGCCCGCCGGCAACTAGCAACTGCATCATTCACCAACATTCAATCTCCACTGTTGATGTCCAACCCTTTATCATCTCACCGTTCACGGAAAAACCAGTTGTTCTCGTTCACCGGTGATTTCCCGCAATTATCGTAGCCGCATTCACCCTCTCCTGTTCGTCGCCACACTAGCGATATCCTTCACGTCGCAGGTATCGAGAATGGTTAGTGATCTTCAACATAAAGGAAACTTAAAGAACTGAACTGCTCTCTGATGTTCCGGTAGGATGGAAGAAAATCCGATGAACGTTTACGTCGCGCTCGGATTCATCGAATCAAACTCAGTGAAGAACCATGGAAAGACGGTGATTACTTTCGCCGGAGAGAAGGGCATTGCACTTGTTAGCGGTGTTCGAGTAATGGGCCTAATGAGTGGCCCAACAAAAGCCCAACAGTGTGGTATAGACCATTCCGTCTCATAAAATACATTGCTTAGTAATAAGTGTTGGGCTTTTAGGCTTTTAAGGGTTAAGAGCGGCGGGGGAGCAGCGGCAGCGAAGATGGTGGAGAAAGGCGGCAGCCGGAAAGAAGCGGTGACTCGTGAGTACACGATCAATCTCCACAAGCGCCTTCATGGGTGGTAAGCAGAGATCACGTTAAAATATTTTGTTTTGCTTCAAATTTGGTTACGTTGACGGTGTTGAGAATGTTCGAAATTTGGTGTCTTGTTTTTATGAGTTGTTATTGTTGCGGGTGGTCGTGAAATGGGATGGTTTTGGCTTTTGTTAACGGTTCGTTTCAGGTACTGTGAACTGAGGCATCTCTGTTGTTGATATAGATTTGAGTCTGGGTTGGATATCATTTTTGTTTTGGCTTGTTGTGAAATCTTTTACTTGTCTCTATGAATGTTGTTGTGTTCAGATTCACACTTAATATAGCATTTTTGGTAACTAGTTAAACATCGAAAGGTGGGATGTTTTATGCAAGGGTAGTACCACTAGGGTTGTGGATTGGATTGATTGTTGTTGTTTTGATTGATTTGATTTGATAGCAAAATCTTTAGAAGAGATATTCCTCAGAATCTAATGAGATCTAGTGTGTAGCTGGATGGGAATTGAAGTAGAGGTTCTAAAGAGCTTGAAATGATTAGATTTTGTGCATGCAAGTTGAATGTGCCGCTTTACTATCTATTATAGCAGGGTACTGTTTGCAGTCGCGTGTGTGCGTTACATGCTTTTTAAGCAGTTAAGCCCACTTGAGAATGTATTTTATAGAAATCTGATCTAAAAACATCCATTTGTTTAGTGATTCACCTAGATGGATTATGTGTGAGGAGTGCAAAATTTATTGCGCATATTAGGTTCTTGCTGGCTTATGAGTTGCTTCTGCTGTCAGTAGTGCTTCAATTTTCACACAGATTCTCTGATCAACATTTAAGCTTCTGTTGGAACTCGTATCTTTCTTAAAGCTGTGTAGAATTCTGTCTTGCTACTTCCAAGAGTAGTTATTTATGCTGCCTTGTTATTGTAAAAGGTGAAATGGCTCTAATGCTTTGCGTGGCGGATGTGCATATGCTGAAATCAGTAACAACTAGCAGTTTAGAATTGTTATTTTTTCTATTGTAGAGGTTTCTGTGCTCTAAGTATGTGACTGGCATTTGCCTGGTGACTTTTTGTAGCACTTTCAAGAAGAAGGCACCCAAAGCCATTAAGGAGATCAGGAAGTTTGCGCAGAAGGCAATGGGAACTACTGATGTGAGGGTTGATGTGAAGCTCAACAAACACGTATGGAGCAGGGGAATTCGTAGCGTACCAAGGCGCATCCGTGTGAGGATATCCCGCAAGAGAAATGATGATGAGGATGCAAAGGAAGAGCTTTACTCTTTGGTTACAGTTGCTGAAGTGCCTACTGAAGGGCTCAAGGGATTGGGAACCAAGGTCATCGAGGAGGATGAATAAGCTGTCTACCTTCTTTTTGCATGTTCTTTCCTAGTTTATTGTACTTACTGGTGGTTCATATTTTGTCTGCAAAACTTGCTCAAGTTCCCTGTGTTTAACTTGGAAGATTTCACCAGTTGCTGCAAAATTATCAGTAAAATTTAAAATGCCCTTCATGAGTATATTGTTTTTGCTGCATTTTAGACCCTTAAGTTTTACCATTCGCTACCGTTCAGACGTATATCAGCATGTCGTATTCTCAAAAGAAAATCAAAGTTTCAGGTTTGTAAATGGAATTAGACTAGCATTGGCATGCCCATATTGTTTATAACAGAAGGTAGAATCTCTATAAAATTGAAGGATTTCTTAATTCTTTACATGGTTTCATCAATCAGCATTTCAGACCCCTAACATCTTGTTCTTTTTTTTTTCTTTCTTTTCTTTATCTATTACAAAAGAATGGACATATATTGGTAGTAAAACAAAATTTATATCGTAAGCTCATTCTGACCACACCTCTCGAAGGAGCCGGTACCTCACATTAGTAAGTCTTGTATTATTTGGACCCTCACGGCCATAGGAAGGGGATGATAGGGGAGTCTTGTCGACGACAGATGTTAAGGGAGAGTCGAGTTCATCAAGATCATCATCGCTTGTGTACCCCTTTCTCTGTATGATGGAAGCTCTCCTGTCGAGCTCAGCATTTCTGCCTGCATCAGCCATCTTCTCTGCTATGTCAGCCGATGAAGGGGATGTATATACTACTGGAGCAGCAATGCATGGGAAACTGTTAATCAGGTCCTTGTCTGCTAAATGCCGTTCCATCATGCCCTGTAATACATATCAAATAATGCACTTTGGTTATACTAGTAAGAAACACCTACCAGAAAATGCAAAACGGATGGGGGAGGTAGTTCAAGTTTAAACTACGGAAAGCTGATTAAGGAGATAATTAAATACAAATATTTTGTTTACACGTTTGACTGAAGAGAAGGGAAGGAGTCGTTAGCAGGAGCGCTGTTGTCTTTATATCACAAATAACTTGAAAACATCATGACGGAACAAATGCATGCATTATGTGAGGACAGCAAAACTCACAATGTTGTTGCAAAAATTTAGACTCAGTAATCAGATTGCATGAGCTAAGAAATACCTCAATATTTAGTTCCTCAAGGACAACACCCGGGACAGAATCAGGGCAGAATTCATCAGGTGTGAAATTGCACAAAACTCGTGTTACCAAGGATAAGCCAATGGACGGACATACCTATTCATTTGTAAACATGACATTGATGTAAGCTTCTGGAGGAAGGATAAATGAATTCAACATTGGATATTGAATATAAACCAACCTCCTTCCTTACAGCCTTGTCAAGAAGCATGTCTTTCGGGAGCATGAGAAGATCACTTAACTCGTTAAGAAAACGGAAGGATTTTGATTCAGGATTGCCTCCCCTTCTATCATCATAGCCATCAACAATCTCACCCTCCCTGGTTGAGTCTCCAGCATCCATCCCAAACAGATCTGTAAGCCACCTAGACCAATTCCCAATCTGCAAAAACAAAATTTGTCATCAAAGAATCCCCTTCTTTTTCTGCTTGAAAGCATAGAACATAGACCGAGGGTTCTTATAATATTAGATGTAATCTCTATAAGGTAATAGCAATTTTCCTTCTTCTTCTCCTTTTCCTTTTCTTTTTGTTTTTTTTTTTTTGGTTTTGTTATGTTTTGGCCAACAGCCATTGCAAATGCTGTGGAGTAGCAACTTTTTTTCTTCTAATTAAGAAAACTGTGTCTTTTCTGGCAAATTTGCTATTGGTATTCATTAGTTGTGGAGCACATGAATACAACAGCATACTTTGTGCATACTTGGTCACACTCGGCAAGCCAAGGCAAACCAACTACCATACCATATCAAAGAAAGTATTCAGCTACATAATCCCTTCTCTTTTATAGAAGACACTCCAGCTAAGTATGCCTTTGTGGCAACAATCAAAGTATATCCATCAGGTACTTGCCAAATAATTTTTATAGAAGTAGTGCACTATCAGGAAAGTGTGATTAGAGATGAAGCTGGTATCACGTTCATGGAAGAGGTAAAGGCTAGAATTGAGGCACTTCTTCTTGCAGATTGTTATATAAGGAAAATAAGTTGATAAATGGATTAAGGTAACACATACAGAATTTTTCAGCTGAGCTCCGGAGCCAAAACTTAAGTCCCCTGCCGGAATGGGTAATACTTTAGGGTCAACTATTGGATCGGATACTGGATCTGTTGGAATCTCATTAGCAGATTCACGAAGAATAGCATTGAACATAGCAACATCTAATCTCGAGACACATTGTTCCATAACCTGGTTCAATCAGAAAGAAGCCAAACATTTAGCCATCTTAGATGTATAACATGAAAGTAACTGAAAAAAACTATCATACACATTGCATATTATCATAAATTTTTAAAGACAAGAAAAAGTAAGGATTTTAAGTTTGAATGTTGGGCCATTGACATCATACCAATCTAGCCAGCACAGGTAGACAGCCACACTCATGTCCCACAGCTCGTAACGGACAGAGCTTGGTGAATGCATCATTAAAAGCACTTTTCCACAGGTTAATAGAAAAGCTTCCTTGTTGCTGATCTCCCAAAGCTGGACCCAGCAATTTTCCAAGATTCTTAGATGAGTACAAGTCCTCCACCGGAGATTGCATGTGAGGTGTCATAGCCTGCAAACAAAACCAATAAAAAGAGAATGAGAAGTTAGGGCTACTTTAAACAGAAAGTTCTCAGATAACAGGTAGAGTTATGCAAGGAGGACAACAGCTAGATCAAGCATACCTGCCACCAAACAGATTCGACGATTCTGGAGAATATCCAAGATTCAATCTTTTCGAGGGCAGTAGTGAATGTGCTACTGTCCTGCCAGTCATCTGTGAGCTGCAGTACACTTATCCCTTTCATTTGATTGGTGTTGCCATTAGTCTTCCACTTGAATGCGTGTCCGTTCTCTTTCTTCAAGCTTCCATTTGATTCAGCAACTCTAGAATCAAGGTTGGAGTCCAAAATGCCAAAAGATTGGGAAATTATGGCTCGTAGGACAATTGTATTGGATAACCAGAAAGTCAACCTAGAACGAAAAAGTTCCAGTTAACAAACTCCAGTGTAACCATTAATAAATATGGTATGTAACACTCTTCCTACCTGGGAAGATCGCTGCCACACGACTTGGCAACTAAAACAAGTCCAGATATAGTGTTCCTGGCAACGGTAGCTCTCTTGTTCTGAGAGCAGTATTTGCAAGCATGAATATACAACCTAGAAAGGCGTCTCGCGGGTGTATGGACCTTGTGAGCGGAGCTTCCATGCTCCGGTACCACCGAATAAAGGGAAATCTCTAGTGCAGCTACTTCTCGAAGTTCTTCCTCTAGTTTGTCAATTTTCAGTTGCATCTCTTCCATTTCCTGATATACACTAATCTTATCATCATCGCCATTATTCTCCATATCAACTGTTTCATCATCCGTTCCTGTGCTCTGGTCCTGGTTAGGACCTTCATCTAAGATGTCAATCTCCTTAATATCTTCAACCGTTTTATCATCTGCTCCTTCAGATTGCTCCGAGGAGGATTCTGAAGGAGATTTAGGATGAACTTTCATATTGTCTGATTTTCTTTCGCTTGACTGTTTAGGTGGAGAATTACCCTTGGATGGTTTCTGAGTTATCTTTTGACCAGTACCTGACGTCTTATACTGAAGTTTGTTGGATTCGCGCCTTCCAGTGCCATTTGTAGCAGTATGAAGTCCACCATCAGTTGACTTCTTTGTCGTCAGCTTTCTTGGAACTCTTGAAGCTCTTTTGCCTTTGTTTTCTTCAAAGCTTTGTGCGTCTCCTTGAGATGATAGGGAATCTCTTGCTGGCTCATAGTCGGATTCAACCTCTTTGGCCTTTTTTCCCTCTTGCTCCAAGTCGCTTAAACGGTCATCTCTGTCCTCCCTTTCTTTTGCAACCATTTCCTAGGATCTTTTATCAACCAGAAGAGCTTCAGACCTGTTCACGCCATCCACTTGATCCATAATCATAACTTCATCAATTCTAGACATGCAAGAATCTGCACTCAATTTACTTACAGAGGAATTATGACTGCGTTTTCAGGAGAGTAGCTTTCGTGCAGACTGCTTTTATTTGTTTCCAAAAACCTTAGCAAGGGAAATGGACTCAACTGGCTCCAACAGCTGCCAAGTACTGCAAGGAGGAAGCAAATATAAAGTAACTTAGATCATTCAGGATAACCACAATTACATAGACATAGATGTCCTAGTTTCAAAGCAATCGAAATTAGAAGAGCTATGCCAACATGAGCATCAAACTTTGAAACAAACCAACACAGATGGACAACTATCAAGTAGAAGCACAAGCTCCCTGAAATAAAAAAGAAGGAACACAGTTTGAAAACAAATAGGCTGATGTGCATGTTTAGCGTCATAATTCAGGGTTCCAACCTCATGCTCTATTATGACATCCTATGTCAAAGATGGTCCGCTGTGAAAAACAAAATAGTCTATTAGTCCATGCAGAAGCGTGGAACCCAAACCTTAACAAGATACTAGTTAAATCCTTCTATTTCATCTGCCTAACTGAACAAATTCTTAATCTAGCGAAATGCTTCCAAGACCTAAAAAAAAAAAGGAAAAAAAAAAGAAGGAACATGTACCTATCAATAAAACCAACAAACAAAGTTTTGGAAATGAATGCCAAAAACTTCTAGTTCTTCCATTTTGCGAAACAACATACGATAAATATACACTGGTATTCAACAATCACCCAAGTACTAACAAATACAGAGACCTATAGACTAAAGGGAAGTATCGATTTGTGTATACTTCAAGTCATTATCGCTATACAATCCAAGATGGACTACAAAACAAAATAAACAGCCCCGATCATGTGCCCCAAAGCAGAAGTTAAGCTAGACCTCACAAAACAACTAACTATAACTTGTGAAACTCTTTTAGAGCACTAATAAATGAAACTAAAGGCTAGCATAATGCAGTTAAATAAAAAATTTCAAAAGTCAATTGATGATCGAAGTTAGTAATGAATCTAGTCTAGTTTCACACACTCAATCATCCAGCTGAAAAAGATCAATTACAGAAGAAATTCTCTACAGAAATGCCGTAGTAAGAAGAACGGAAACGCATTTGACTCAAAAGAAGAATCTAGACGCATTTGAATCAAAACCATTATCAAACTCTCCAGATCTCATCAAACACAATTCCAACACTTCACACAGACCGAAAATCAACCAAAGTAGAAGATCAACACTAGGAAAAATCGCAAAAAAAATATCGGATCAACTTACCAGAATGCTGAGAAATCCGCTGCTTATAAGATGTCGACTTCACTCTTTCAAATCTAATTCACAGCCGAAACTTCAAATTCCAACTCCAGACACCAACTTGCTCAAAAACTTCGAAAAAATACACTAATTCAAACAACAACATTCAACAACCAAAATCTCTCACAGAATTATTTCTGAAGTATTAATTAGAAAAAATAATTTCAATTCTCTCTCTGTTTCTCTCTATCTGGTTCTGTAACTGGTTGGTGTGTGTGAAGCAGTAGAGAAAGAAAGAGAAGCGGTGTTTCTAACTAATTTAAACTAGTGGATCCCGTCACCGCCCCGATGAAGTTGACATCACTGCAACAAGAAGAGTGAACAACCTCCGAGTCTACTATCTGGTCAAATAGCACAATCATTTTGCAGGTTCAGGCCATGTAATCAACTAAGGCGTGTTTAAAATACGCTCACTAAGTTTCGTGAAATTTAACTTTATAAAAGTAAAGTTCAGTGAAAAATAAAGTTCGGTTAAAAAAAAATCTAAAGTGATATTTAAATAAGTGAAGTAAAGTTTAAAATTAAATTTTAATAAAAATAGAATTCGGTGTGAAAGTGAAAATAGAATTCAGAATGACAATTAAAATAAATGACTGACCGAATTCAAAATCTAAAAGAAGAAAGTGGAGTCGGTATATTTGAAAGGAGCTCTAATATGTTTCTCAAGTCTCATAATTGTCTTCTAAAAATAATCATATAACATATGAATAGTATCATTTGAGAAAAAAAATCAACCATATAACACATCATATGGCCATAAAAAATTTTTAAAAATTAGCTGCTAAGAATGAGTAGTATTTTTAAGTAGAATTTATAAGGTCATGTTTTAAATACATGTAAGTATGTAAATATGGACAGTTATGCTCGACCAGGCCAAATAATTTACACAAACCAGTCCGATCCGATCATACTTTTTGTGATATGATTCTACCTGTTTATCTATTTTTACTTTTATTTTATAAATAAAAATTTTAAAATAACTTTTAAAAGTTATTATTAAGATAAAAATAAAATACAAATAAATTTTTATTATTAAAAATTTTTATTATAAGTTGATCTAGTCAACTATCAATGTTGATCAGTCAACTGCCTATATATATAGTGACCGATCGGGCTGGTCGATAATATCGATCCTATATTGGCTGACAGACGGAGCCAAATCGGCCAGGTCCTGTCATTGTTCACAGACCGAGCGGAATATTTTCTGAGCCGTTTAGCTGAGTAGCGGAGCTGTCTTGTTTAGCCCGACCCATATTTACACTTCTTTAAATAAGTTTTACGAAAGTGAAAAATAATAATTAGAATTTTTTTAAAATGGAATGAAAATGGAGTTTATTTTGTGTGTTTCAATTGTTTTTAAAGTGGGTAAAAGTAGAATTTATTTGGAAAAGTAGAGATCCACATGAAATTTGTTACAATAATTTGAAGATATAGTTTTCATTTCAATGTATATTTAGAATATATGAATTGTTCAAAATTCTATTTTGCGAGAGAAATTAGAATTTTCGAGCATTTGAAACTAAGCCTAAGAGACGCTAGAAAATATAAATCAAATAAAATATTAAATTAAATTAAAGTTTCAAATGAATCGAGTGATCGAGAAAAAAGATGAAGTTATAAATCAAAGTGATGACAGTTTATTATTATTCTTATACGTGATGAAATTTGAAAGTTATATTATTTCAATTGAAATTTAAAATTATTAATTAGTTTAAAAGAGAATTTTATATGTTAGTATGATTGTATATAGCGCATCAATATTTTAGAGGCGGTTTGGGAGAGCTTATGAATGAACTTTTTTAAAATAGAAAATAATTTTGTCCTATTTCGATAAACAATTTTTATTATTTTAATTTAAAAAATAATAAAAATAAGCAATACAAAAATCTTATTATGTAAAATTTTTTTATTCTTTCTAAATTTTTAAATAAATTTTCTAAAAATTTATAAAATATGTATTAAAAAAATATGAAATAAAAAATTGAAAAATTATTTTTGAAAAAGTGTTTGCCAAACAGCCTCTTAAACTAATATTACACATCAATATCTCACAAAATATAGACTATATCAAATTATCAACACTATATAAACTTCATATTAGTTTAAGAATAAAAGATAATGTTTAACTATCATATAAGAAGTATTGATTAATATTAAGAATAAAAATCAACCAAGAAATGTATACAAGAATAATAAAAATTACCAAAATTTTCGTAATAAAAGAGTAGAATTCATATTTACAAGAATAGAAAATTATATTTGACGTAGTGGAGATTATCAATTGGATTTACACATTTGAGATAAAAGCTAAACAAAGAAACAATGCCACTAATTTTAAGAATTTTTCTCAAATTAATATACTTTAATGCTCAATTTGTAATCTCATATTAGCATATTAGAAGAATCAAACTACTACACGTCCGAACTAACACTTCACTCGAAATTCAGTAGATTAAAGGTGCGTTCTTTTATACAAAAAATCACTTCTTTTTTACTAAAAGAGTGTTTCTAATTCATTTGTCATTACAAAAAAATAGAAAAATTATTTCTAACTTATCTTTTAATATAAAAAATATTATTTTTTAACAATGTTATTTTTAATAATTTATTTTTAAAAATTTACTTGCAAAAAACTTACTTTTCGAAACCAAAATAACACACCCTAATAACATAATTGATGATTAGAACAAAAGGCACAACGAAAGATTGAAAAAATCATCGAGTTGCAGACTATTATGGGAAGAACGTTTGCAAATTAAGTAACTCATAGTTCTCTCGTGCAAACTTGTTCAAGAGTTTGTTAAGTAGTGAAGTTCACCGTGAGGTGAACGTAAGCAGTTGCTAAGCCAGAGCAGGGAGGCGGGGTGCGGCGGTGAAAAAATGACCGGCGACTGCTGTCGGTGGTGGAAAATGTGACCGGTAGGCCCCGGTTGCTTTAACCACGATCCAAAGACTGATACCGGCATGTTTTTCTTTTCTCACTAATTCCAATAATACCGTCTATTAAAGCTATTAACTACGAGAAACCCCGTCAGCGTGTTGTATGGATCGTGTGCTGTACGTGGGCTCAAATGGGGCCTACCTTTAAATAACAATCAGAAGGTTGTACGTACAGGGCCCACGTGTTAATGATTCTGCTTTCGATAGTGATGCCATTTTTAATAAAGCTACTGCTATTTGAAATTTGTTCAAAGATATTACCAATTTTCTTTAATTCATTTTTTAATCACAAATTAACTTTCAAATATAATTAAACATAAAATACCACTTTCACATTCAATTTTAATACATTTAATATAAAATTTTATTCTAATTTTAAAAAACTCACTTATTAAAAATTTAAACACTTTGCTATAACCAAACGAGTTATAAAAGAAATTATTGCCTGCAAGGCTGCAACAAAAACTTTATAGAACGTCCTCCTTAGACACTGGCTATTTGTATTAAAATCATTTGAAGAAAATAGATTAACTAACTTATAAACTAACTGGAGCTGTTAGTAGTATTGATGTAATTTGTTGAGAATTTATGGGTAATAAATTATTTGGCTAGAAAATTGGTTTCTTGTCCATTTCAAACCAAACCATATATGAAATTTATGAGGTGCTTAGTTTTCACTAGGATGACAATATGGGTTGATAGGTCAGTTTTGGGTCGACCTATTTAATAATTGAGTTAAATTTATTCAATTCTAACCCAACTCATGAATTTATATGGATCAAAATTGTCAACCCTAATTCAACCTACTAATAACCGGATCAAATTCGGATCGATCCATTTAATAATTAAAATTATTAATTTTATATTTTTAAGTTTTAGTGAAATTATAAGATCAGTTCGAATAAAAGTGCACGATATTTTTATTGATAAAATATAATTATATCCAACAATATTCCTTAATGTCTTCATCGGTCCTTACAATATAAAAAAATATATTATTTTTATTTTTAAAAAATATATGATAATAGCTAAAATTTATGATTACAAATACTAGGTTAATAATTTCAATAAAAATTTTGATAAATATATCTATCTAACAAAATTTTCATAAAAATTTTTATACAAAATCTAAATTCGTCATTAAAAATACATACATAGTAATACTTTCGATAATATTATAATTTTTATCTTATACTATTTTACTAAAGTATAAAAATAAAAAATTAACTATAAATATATTTTAATTTAATAGTTTGTAAATAACTAGTATCGATTATTTTTATTATCAATATTTTATTATACGGTAAGAAAAAATCAAAAATTATTCTTTCAAAAGATGACATTTCGAATTGGTAGATCAATTTCGAATTAATTCGGATTAACCTATTTAATAACCGGATCAAATTTGTTCAACCCTAACCCAACCCATATATTTATACAGATCAAATTTTTCAATCCTAACTTTAATTAAACAGATCGATTTCGGATCGGGTCATATATTGTCACCTCTAGTTTTCACATTTCTACTTACCTCAGACTTTTGTATACCATACCTACCCTATGCAATCCTATATATTACATAAAAAGCCATCAACTACTTTCAAATTTGATCCGACTGCATTGATGACTAGCACTGCTCACCAACTTCTCGTACACTATGAAGGCAGTCAGAAAAATAATAATACATTTTGCTAATATGTTGTAGAACAATTTGTTTCTTCCGCTATAATCTTGTATATTTGTGCTAGCAACAGAAGGTGTTGTTCATATGAAATTGTTTTTTTCTTTGTAAAGTTTGGAAATACTTTTAAAATAAAATTTTTCTAAAATGAGAAATAATTTTATCTTTTTTAAAAACAAAATTTACTATTTTAATTTAAAATATAAAAATAAATAATAAAAAAAATTTATTATGTAATTTTTTAAATATATTTTTTAAAATTTTAAATAAATTTTTAAATATTTATAAAAAAATATATTAGAAAATTAAAAATTAAAAATTATTTTCTAAAAAAAGTTAAGACAAACGCCCCTTCCTCGACTGACATCAGTGATGGCAACCCTTTGCCAACTCCTTAAGTTAATGCCGACCCTTAATAATGAACAAAAACAATGACTGTACACAACAAAATATAAAAACCACTTCTTTTTAAGTAACGAGTACATGCACATACCATATAAGATAAACATTATGCGAATGCAAAGTTGGCACCAAGCAGGTTAGCTATGAAGAATCTCGTACGGAGATAGACTCTGTTTGGATGTGCTGAAGCTTTTATGTTTTTAAAGCAAAGTTATTTTAGAGTGCTATAGGAGATTGTAGAATTTTTACTATAAAAATAATTTTATGGTAAAAAATGTTTGGATAAATTATTACTGTATTGTATTTTTTAATGCTGAAAGTTGAATGAAGTGTTTGGCTAAACTTATGCTTATTTCTGTATAAAGTATAAAATAACTGAAATATCTCTGAATATATAATAATTGATATATTATGAAATTTTTAATTCTTTTTTATATATTATTTATTTTAAATTTAATAAATTTTTATGTAAAAATTATATAAATTTATTAACAAATTATATTATTGATATCAATCAATAATTAATTTAAATAATATTGATTATATAATAATTATTATAATATTAAAATTGAAGCTACTGAAAATATAATAATATATTATAAAATTTTTAATTCTTTTTTGATATATTATTTTTTTTTAAATTTTAATAAATTTATTATGTAAAAATTATATAAATAATTATTTGTATCAATATTTATAAATTTATTAACAAATTAAATTATTGATATCAATCAATAATTAATTTGAATAATATTGATTATATAATTATTATAATATTAAATTTGAAGCATTTGAATATATAATAATTAATATATTGTGAAAATTTAATTATATTTTATATATTATTTATTTTTAAATTTTAAAAAATTTATTATGTAAAACTTATATACATAATTATTTGTATCAATATTTATAAATTTATTAACAAATTATATTATTAATATAAATCAATAATTAATTTAAATAATATTGATTATATAATTATAATTTTAATATTATATTTAAAAAATATATTTAAATATTATTAGTTTTTTATATTATTTAAATAATATAGTGTTATAATTTTGTAAACTTACCGTGAATAATATAGTCATTTAATAAAAAGAAAAAGAAAAACAGCCGCGTGCTTTTTCTTTAAAGCATCGCTAAGGTGCTTTTCAAAAAGCAATTTTAAAAGCACTCTAAAGCAGCTTAAAACTGCACTATCCAAACGCCTCAAATACTGTTTTGTGCTTTTTTCAAGCCATACTATCACAAAATTCAGTAAGGATTACGAACCAACGCACGCAGATGCTGCAATCACAGTTATGAAATGTTGAATTTATAAAGATAATTTTTTTAAAAAAAATATTTTCAGAGTCATTTAAAATGAAGCAAAACACATCCTAAGAAACTCTAAACTAATAAACATGCAAATAACAGTATAGAACTATTTCCAGTTTCTATAATTCCTGTTCAAGGAAAACACTCAAATATTCGACTCTAAAATTAAATGTTAATCAAGCAGCAACTCCATTTTTATGACAGAACAAATCTTTAACTCTTTAACTTCGCTAAAACAAGTTCAATATTCATCGGAATATCTTATTCCTCAAAGTTTTAGTATATTGAGGACTTCCAATAACACCATACAATAGAATAATAGCAAAAGTTAACAGCAGGAGCAAAACTTCACTACAATGGATGGAATGGGCCAATACTCTAGTTTATATATCTAAAGCCTATTACTGTAGATAAAAAATTTATACCACAGAAAAAATTCTATGAAATTCCACAAAAGGATATTACTGAGGGGCCAAAACTTAAGGGTCAATAACTTCACCACACGAGATGCATATCCTAGTAATGAACTTCAACTGCGACATTGGATAGGAAAGAAATTTTGCATTATATCTATTTAAAATTTTGTTTCAAGCAAAACTCCAACTACCACAAACCACCACCCCTAACGATATCTAAAGAGAGTGAAAATCGAGCTCCAGAAAAGCAGGCTGACCCTCTCATACTCTTTTTTTGTTTTTTTTGAGGCAAGTAGGCCTGCATGTCAGACAAGGATATAGTAACAACAAATTCTCCAAACATATACAATACTCATAAATACATATGTAGAGATTACTCAGAATGACCTCAACCTTTGGACCATATATTAATATTACAAGAACAACGCATAAGACAAACAAAGGGCCATAAGCCTGATGATAAACACTACATCAAGGTCGCAAGAATGAACCATATGAAAAAAAATGTAGCTAATCCAGGTTTGAATTAACAACGGGATACCTAAATTAGCTAAGGCAAAATAACATCAGACATCAAACTTGCAAACACTACAAGAAAATGCATAAAATCTCATACACAAGCAGAGATTTGAAACCAAACTCCATCTTTTGTTTTTCTAGACCTAATACATACACCAAATTAAGTCACCCTCAGCTACATCAAAGAGAATGTGGCAGAGGATAGTATATTCACATTTCGTGGTCCACCCACTAATTTATTAACTAATTTCCAAATGATATCGGAGCAAACACAGCTTAGAAATGAAGAGTATCGAGATCTGCCATATCTAATCCAAATTTGTAATGGCAAACATTCAGAATCACAATCCACCCATCAAACTCTGGTAACAACCATTAAACTTACTGATGATTTCCACAATGAAGCTACCAAAGCCATATGCACAATATCATAAAGAAAAAAAGATGTCAGACAAGTAACAGTCAGCAGGAACTCAGACAAACATTCCAGTTTTTAACACATTATTGATCATAGCCGCCTCCTTCACTAATTTTACAAAGCAAAAAACAGAATAACTGATCAAAGCTCCACAAAAGTACTTCAACCAATCACTTGGAGTCTGCAGTGGTATGAAGATATCCTGGACCAATAGAAGCAATCAACTTTATGTTAAAAGAAAATGTAATATTTTGAACATTCAGATATCTAATAAAACTATTCTGCGTGATAGGGGTACTAGTTTCTGTTTGCACAGCACACAAACTCACCCAACACGCACCATCCTTCCATCCTTCTAAGCACTAAAAACATGACCTAAATTCTTAAACCATGCCAGGCAATTGTTTCTTCTACAGCTAACTTTCTAGGATATACAAACTCCTTAACTTGGATGTTACTTGAAGCAACAATATTATGATCACCAATGTGCTCTACCGCTGCTTAAGCCACAACCCAGCTATGAAGAATGGGGTCTTAAATATGCTCTAAAAAAGTAATTGCATAACTATCTGTAGTTTACATTCATTAGAGTTTTGTTAGTGCTTTATTCTATTGCAGCCTATGAATCATCATTTCTAAGGGCTCATTGACTTTTCTTTTCTGTTATTCTCAAAATTCACTTGTTTCACTTGATATTTATCTTTGTCATATCCAAAAACATCATGTACAATCCGAATCTAATAGATCATGACAAAAACACTAAAACAGATATTTTCCTTCTAAATCATTCCTAAAGAATACAATGGAGGATGATAATTGCCCCAATACTTCCATCATGAGATGCATAAACTCATACCACCAATACATTGTTGTTATTTTCCAGCTAAACCTTGATCAAATTTGAACGAAGCACGCTATGTAGTACTCTATGCACTTCACTAGACAGTTAATTGCTTTACTAACCAAAGCTAAATGAAGACAGATAGCAATCACGCAAACCCAATCAGGCGGATTAATCACCAATCACGTAAATTTTAAAAATAAAACAAAAAAAACAAAAAAACAAAATTGAAGAAAACTCAATACCTAGCAGTAGAAATCAAAACCTCAAATCACTCAGATTCAGCAGGAGCTGCGACTTCTTTCTGGCTCAACCGCTCGAGCGCTTTCTGGTGTGCCCAGGTCTCGAGCGTCATATCAGGCTTAGCATTGAGACCAACACCGAGGATCACGATGGTGAGGAACGAAGTTAAGTAACAAGGCAACTCCCAATCTTCCCATTTCCTTGATTCACCAGGCGGCGGCGGAGTTCGATTAAAGAGGTACCCGTTCCCTTTCTCCTGGTGCCCTGGTGATGTGAACCGTTCCAGATCTCCACCGCCGCCGCGTAGGCGTAGTGATGAACGGAGTCGTGATCGGAGCATTCCCGCCGCCGTCACCATTGGCGACATCGATCGATTGATTCGTTTGATTGCTTGATTGGTTGATCGATAGATTTCACAAAGAGAAGGCTGAGATTGGGTGAGATAAACGGGTTGAAAAATTTTGCTTGATCAAGTTGGGCCATATGGGCCGGGCAGAGTTGCCTGTTAGCCCGTGGTCAAAAAAGCGTGCTATTTGTCGTTTAATTTACTTTTGTTAAGAATTATATCTAAAATTTAAACTTTCATGTCTTAATATTTTTTTAATCTCAGCAAAAATCTATAATGAAAAATATTACAAATATTTTTTCAGATAGCAATGTATTATCAGACTGAACCAAATCCAAAAAAAAACTGAGAAAACTAAAAAATATAATGCGTTTAAACGACCTTATCAAAACATGTAGCGCAATCTTTTAATAACAAAATGTTTATACAAAGCTTGGTAAAACTGATAAAAGTAAATTAATATAGTGTTTAAGAAATATTAGTGAATTGAATATATTATTTAACAGTAGATGTGTTTCAGTTTCACCAAAATAAGTTCTATAAAAATCAATTATTTAAAAATTAAAAAAATAAAGCTTGTTTATTTTTAAATAATATATTAGCTTATTTTTAATATTTATTTTCAACTTAAAAAGACACGATTAAAGAGGCGTTCAAAAATATTTTTTTGTCATATTTTGATAAACGAATTCTACTATTTTGATCTAAAAATAAATTTAAAAAATTACTAACATAGAATATCTTTATATATTTTAAATTTTTAAATAGATTATGTAAAGTATTATAAAAACTTTAGTAAAAATTATAAAATAAAAAATTAATAAAAATATTTTATAGAATGAAATGCCAAACACTTCTTAAATCCACAAAGAAAAAATCAAATACTTTGCCTCCAATTATATTATCTCACCTGTTTTAGATTGAACTATGGTCTACTTAAACGTTGAATGTATTTTTTATGTTGATTTAAATGGGATGCGAGATTAGATAGCGCAAGTGAAAATGCACCAAAGTAGTAAGTACCAAGCTCATACAAAATGGTATCAAATTTACGTACAGAGGTGTGTGTACCTGTTAAACAAACATGTTAATAGAAAGATGGGGAGAACCACAGAATGTCTGTTACTCCAGCGCTGCTTTCATCGGTGGTTACTTAGGACATATTTTTCATTTTATTTCATATTTTTTAATAAAATTTTATAATATTCTATAAATTTTATAAAAAAATATAAAAATATTTTACATTATATAATTTTAATATTTTTTAATTTTTAAAATAAATAATTCAAGATTTTCTAAAAATATGATAAATATTTTTTATTTTAAAAAAATTTATTTTGTAAATAATTTCAAACATATTTATCCTTTAATGGTTTGTACTACTCTGTAAGTAACTCCAAAAATTCACTTCCGAATAATTTTTACATTCATTTTTACAATTTACTTTCACAAATTCAATTCTCAAATTTTTTTAAAACTCAATTTCTGATCACTTACTGACAGCTGAAAAACGCCCCAACATGAATTCAATATAAGCATCGGTGATGTACTCGCAGTTCTCCTTCAGACAGGACAGATCCTTCACAGGCGGTAGCAGCGAACTGTTGACGCCTAAGAACAACCTTTAACCTCTCAAATCCAGAGTTTCAACCCAACGCAATTCGCCACTGTCTTTGGTTTCTAACCTTACAACAGCATGGAGTTCGCTGGACAAGAGAACCGACATCCTAATAAAACTACAGTACAAAGTTTGTCCCAACTTGATACTGGGAAATAGAGTTGAAGTTACCATTTGCCCTCTATTCACAGAGCCACAACTTTTGAACTAGCATATTATTATTTCAAGTGTTGAAGAAATTTGTAATTACTTCCTAATAAAACGGATCAATCCCATACTCGCATAAGATGAGCGTAGGAAAAACTATGAAAAGATATCTGCTAAACAAGACATAAAACAACACTTGCCGAGTACATCAAAATTTTTTAAAGCCATCAACATTTTGGAAGAAGGCTACCAGCTATACTATGATGAAATCCAATTCTAAGACAGCTGAACTCCTAAGCCACCTTAACTCCAAGGTGGTGACTGACAACTTCGCCTGAGGTGAACTTTCTTGTTGGCCAATTTCAGCCTTCAGGACTAAAACCATCAACTAGGTTAATACATCAGTCAGCACGAGGTAACAAGAACACAAAACCTGAGTTCTCCCGAATAAGTGGAGGTGGTTCAACATCTGATATGTCAATCTGTTCCATGGACTTCGATATATCATCAACAGAGAATGGAATGCTGCATAAGTAACATCAACATATAAAGTAATTACATATGAGCATGCTCTAACAAAAGCATCTTTTCAAGGATTCTTTTTCTGAAGATGGAACCTGAATCAATTTTGCCATAAAATGTATAGTCTTCATGGAAGTTAAACAATTTATTTTTATTTTGTAGAAATGGTTTAGTTGTAACCAACCTTGAGTCATCATCCAACAGGAAGGAATTGCTGACGGCATTATTTGAGTCTTCTGTCATCATCACTCTCATATTCGCAATAACCTGGAAAAAATCCATACCACAAAGTAGGAATGATGTCAATTTGCAAGCAAATTAACAATTCTTAGTTTGCCAATACATATTACAAGTAGCTGGTGCATGGCATATCCTTACATCAGGCGATACACTATGGGTGCCATATTTATCGTCCCAGTACATTGTGCTGATGCGATATAACTGTTGTATGCTGAGGACCTGCATGTTTTGGCATATAGAAATGGCTAATTTCAGGCTTTCCATAAATGAGAAGGTTGTCTAAATTTGAAGACACTTACTGGGCAGAGGTCGTTGCTTATCTCACTCAATGTTTTCTTTGGCTTCTGATGAATAACCTGGAAACCATCCAAACAAAATACTTGCTGTCAATCTGATTTGTGACAAATAAAACAACAAATTTATTAGTAATTAGCTTTCTGATGCCACAGAAAATAGTCTGTACTCAGATAAATTTGAAAAGAAAGAAATTCCTCAAGAAGAACGAGAAAGGTGGATAATGATATAACTACCAGGAAACCAATTGCCTGTCTGATATGCTTGAGCTCATCCCAAGCTGAACCTGCATACTGCAACCAACATTTCCTTCAGGTCACAGAATAAGATCAAATTTTTACTAACACTCTCTATGATTGTTCACATTCTTATGAAAGAAGCAACCATACATAGAAAAAGACCCAAAGTTGAACATAACAAAATAAAGCAAGAGGCTAGTAAGAAGTCATGAAAACAGTTCTTAGATATGCCTGCTTATGTTAGGATTTCTATACTCCTATGGAACAAATTAAATTATTGGTTCCAATGAGGTGTGAAAGCATAGCGAACGAATATTCAACGAGTTCTACACTAAAAAAGAGAACCTCATTAGTTGTCTAATAGAGGTTGGTCTCATATGTTTTTATAATCTAGAGAAAAACCTACAAATGATTCAGAAACTGAAAGAACTTACCTCATCAGTTGCTTTAAGGCACCAATGCTCCAGCTCACCTAAACCTGCTTTCACATACTCACCATTGCTAAATGAACAACACTCTCGCCTCAATAAGAGACTGCATTTAGATGAAAATGGATATTTTATCAACTAGTCCTTTTCAATACATAATTATACAATCATAGCCAGATCAAACAGTATCCAAACGAAATATCACCTGTTAAACAATTGCACATTAATGAACGAAAATATCTGCGAGAACACCTTGCGAACTAAAAATGGTGGCACCTGAAAAAATCATTACGATCAGCATGCAGTTGTGTCCAGAAGACAAATATTCAAAACCCATCCGAGATTGGCGAAGCTTTTGAAAAAAATGAGAATGATTTAAAGTTTCAAGGCTTATTTAAAACTTACATGGTTGACTTTTAGTGTGTTTAAGAAATTTCCAAGGCTCTTCACAATTCCTTGCCAATGGGCAATCAAAGCTTGCTGAGCTACAGCATTTGCAAGAGCACGAGCAGTTCCTTTCATCAGACTTGCTGTTGAGTTTCTAGGAGCCTATAAAAGTGCAAACATATGAAAGCAGACAACAAAGGTATTCACTCCAAACCACTTATATATAACGAATAGCATTAACTTATTCAGGGAGCTCATAGCTAGAAAAAGACATCTGTAGTTAATAGGAGAAATTTGCTAAGAACAGACAGTGTTGAAAAGTACTTGCCTGAATGCACAAACCCAAAAGCGGAGAAATTTCTTTCTTCAAGTTATCCCGAATCATGCCATAAATCTTTTCAACATATGCAGTCAACTGTTGTTTAAAGAGCAAGGCAGGGTACTTGGCTTCCACCTGACGCAATGAATCTACACCAGCAACCATGTTCCCATTCAACAAGGAAAGGTTGACACCTTGAGGTGTTCCCTTGAGACTCTAAACAAAAGATCATATAATAACAGGTGTCGTTAAAGCTTATGCAAACTGTTCCAAATTCTTAAAGATCCAACTATAAAGCAGTAACATACTTGGGTCATCCGCCCAAACAGTTTGACTGATGACGATCGTCTGCGTTGTGGAGCCATTCCAACTGCTCCACTTGCTTTTAGCGTACGTTGCAGCAGTAGTAACAGCGTTGAAGCATTAGATAGCCAATATGCTAAGACATCATTATTATCCTGGGTCTACAAATAGATTATAGGCATAATAACATTATGTACTGCTCTACAACGCTCATTGGACAGAGGAATAAAGAATCTTAAATTTTTTACAGAACCTACCTCAATAGCTTGGCCAATTGTTTGGATAATCCTATCAAAAACACTAGTGCGGTCCACCTCAAATGATCTCCAATGCAAAAGGCATTTATATATAATGCAAGCAGTAACAGGTCTGGTGCCTGAAAAACCCAAATGCTGTGAAATGCATCTAATCAACAGATCTTGATTCTCCTGCAGAAGGAGTTTGTGGAACCAGTAAGTGTTTTTGTGGGAAGAAAGAAGCATAACTATGAAAGCAAATTTTCCTACTTATTGCAGTAATAAGTACCTGCTGTTTTTCATTTAATGATTTCTGTGGTTTATCATCTGCTTCAGATGGATCCCTATGGCTGGATGATATGCTTGGTGAATCCTAAAAATAACAATTCAGAAGATCCTGTCAACAAATTCATTAAGCTAGAAACATTATGATTGTTACAAGTTTGATAGCTTACTGTGGCCTTTGCATCACCAGCAACATGTGTAGTCTCAGTATGCCTCTGTCAAGTATAGCCAATTATGGTTATACAAGAAACAAAGAAATATGTTGAGGCATAGGGTTTTATATTTGCAAACCTGCAGTGTTGATTTCGAGCGTACAGAAAGAAATTTATTTGGAGCCATGGAAACGGTCTGCTGACGAAATACTTTGTTTTCTGATTCTAGGTTTGAAACCTTCTCTTCAAACCTGAAATGTTAAGGTTATAAGTAGGGATTCGTTACATATAGGATGTGAAGGATATTTGGAAAATTTGTATTAGTTAAAGTTATTCAGTTGATTTTATGTAGTAGAGAATTATGTGGTGCTATCTGGAATCCTAGAGAATTATGTAGTATAGAAAGGTTTGAGAGTTCTATTTGTAGTAGGATTTCTTAAATCCTAAGATAATTTCGAATTAGACATGTCTATTCCTAGTATGACCCTTTTGTTAGTTTATACTCTATTAATAAAGAGTTGTAACTATCAACAAGTAGAGTCCCTTGGACAGTCAAAGGTGCAATAGGGCCTGGAATCCTGTAAGGATCAAAAGTTCCTAAGAAATGAAGTATTGACTGATTGAGAGAGAGAGAGAGAGAGAGAGAGAGAGAGAGAGATTTTATAATATGTTTCTATAGCTATATGTATGAAATGAATGAAGATATTAAAGCCTATAGACAGTATTTTTTTGCTGCCATGTGTAATCTCTTGAAAAGAAAGTATCCGAAATCAATTTTAACTACAAGGTATATAAGACAGAAGTAACCTGGCTATGTTGTCTTGAAGAAGCTGCACTCGTCCTTCTGTTTCTTCAAGCTTCTTCTTTCTTTCTTCACTTATCTTCCGCTCTTCCTCATATTTCTTCTCATATTCATCAGCTCTTTCCTTCTCTGACATTATCGATGACTGCAAGAGTGTCAAACATAACAAAATTGAACTCAATAACTTGCATATACTTAATAAAAGTAATGACCTACATAGCATTTCTAAAGGCCTGCATAGTTGAAAATAAGAGTTGTCAAGATAAACAGGGAAGTTGGAGTAAACTGCTAGGACAGGAGATGTGAAGATGGTTACGGAAGAGCTTTGTTTAATACGATAGAAGCATCTCGCTTGTCTTTTTGCAATTTGATTTGATGTAAAGGTCAAATGCAGTATAGGTCATGTCCAAATGCCAGGGTTGTGCTATGCTATCATGATTTGCAGTATATTAGCAGAGTCAACTACCAAACAAGGTGCAGAATTCTCAGACCTTCAACTGTTCGACCTCTGCTGTCAGGGAATCAATTCTTTCTGTGTCTTGAACAAGAACAGTAGTTTCTTTGACAACAGGAGGTGCTTCCTCAATAGCCTTTCGTGCAGCTTCTCGTTCTTTAATGATTAATGCACTCATCTCTTCCACCTTACTTTGTGAAGCTTGCAAAGAGCTCTGCAGTTTTGCAATCTCTTGTCCTTTTGCTTCCTCCAGGTCTGTCTGTAGGACAAATAAATACTGTAGTTTCACCACATTAAGGTTGACAAAACTTAAAAAACTTGATGGAAAAAATATGTTCTGACACAAACTTTATAATTTAGAAGAAGGATTAGAATGAGTACATAGCACATACAATATGCTTTATAAAGTAGCAGGAATACAGAGTTCAATATAATACCCTCAAACGCTTCTCCAACTGAAGCCTCCATGTGAGTTCTTCCACCATCTTCTCAAGCTTATCCTTTGCTTCTTTCAGGGCGCCTGTTTCTCTGGCAGCCTGAGCAGAATTTAGAAAAGGGATCACCACTTAGTTTAAAAGTATTAAAGAAAGCTAATTAAACTTTCACTACATAATCTCGTATCCTTTTGCCTAAGTGCCCTTCAGCCCAAATGTTAGAGGGAGAAAGATCAGTTCTTGAATCCCACATCACCAACCACAGCTGATACTATTTCCCCGACTTTTATAGCCCAAGTACACATGAACATTATATGAATTACTATTTGATGACTCACCATTTTAAGCTTCCTCAGTTCCCTCCTTGCAAGCCTTCCTCTCCATCTACACTGGCTGACAACAGCTGCCTTCTTTAATTTCTTGTAGTACAAATATTCCCTATGACGACGCCATGGAGTCTGCAAATAGTTTACAAGGAACCTATAGTACAAGCATGCCAACTAGTTGTTTAAATTTTCTACAGTACACAAAATTTGACATACTTGTATCATGGTTGCTGCTTTAGTGTGTCTTTTGTATCTGAAGTCATTACGAGCAGCCATTGCCATCAAACCACTTTGCAAGATAAGAACAGACGCTCTCAAACATGCGTAAGCCTTCTTAGCTTGGTATCTACGGAGATATTTCTGAATTTTAACTCCTGCAGCTTCTCTCCTCATGCGTTCATAGAGTTTGCAAGCCAGTTTTCCTTCACACATGAGATGAGATAACGAGTTGTCAAATTCACAATGACGCAATGTTAACCATAAGATCCAAAAGGATTAGTTTAATATAGGTCTCTTTTCCTTAGGTGCTGATGATATATGGACGTACACACCTCTCCATAATGATTGCACATGAATGGCAGCCTTCCTCTGAGCAAGAAAGTGTTTCCGTGTAATATGAGTTCGTATCTTGCGCTGGATTGTTTTGGCGGCATTACTAAGCATTTGAGCTCTCCGGGCATCTAACTCAGCCATTTGACCAGCTCTAAGAAAAACTTTTGTTTTTCCTATCTGAAAAACAAGGTGATTAAATTTATACAAAAGAACAATCCAACCTAAAAGTTACTTTTTAGCTAGTATAAGTATATAAGTGAATGTGCAATTGCATACCAGAAATCCTTAATAAACTGAATTTTAAATAGGGACATTGTCTTTTTCATATGAGGAAAAGAGTTACCTGATAGCCCTTCAAACCAGTCTTTTCGAGAATCTTTTTCGATGCAACCTTTTCGTGACAGCTTTGAGAATGAAATAGCAAGATTAGCTTAAGATACTAACTTTAAATAAAGGAAGAAACATAGGACTAAGGAAAAAAAAAAAAACATATTGAGCACACAGACGATTCATACAGCTAACTCACTTTCCTTCCAGAACTTCTGGAGCAAGAAGGTTGAAACGATGGATAAATTCATAGAATGTCCGCCTTGTGGGAAATCCAGCACAACTAATTCTAATGGCTTCAAGAACGCCCTAGCAATGATGAAAGCAAGATTTCGTATAAGAAATATATAAAAGGAGCATAGATCAGTGCCCGTTAATTCAAATTTACTTACACCACAACGCAGTTGTTGCATGACATTGACATTCTCAAAGATGGCCGGTTTCAAAAGGTTGTTTGGCTTTACACATCGAATATAGTGGGGCTCAGTCGAATTTAATGTCTCCATCAAAGATTGAAGTTGCAACTGTCAAAATAAGACCACAGGAAGTGAACTTTATTTTCTACAGTATACAGAAAATAAACCTGATTTATGTGCACTTCATTCTTTCACAAAATTTGGATAAATCTTATCACCGCAGAAGAAAGGAACTTTACCTTGAAACGAGAACCAATTGAGGAGAATTTCGAAGATTTACTTGTCTCTTCAGGCAGAGGAGGGAAAAGGCCAGCAACAAAGGAGCATTTTGAAGCACTCAATAGATCTTGATGTTCTGCCACAACATAGTCCTTATTTTTATCCAGGAATTGATGAGATTGGTAGAGAACCTGAGAGAAAAGAACATTTGAGTTTTTCCTAAAATAAAGTAGGAATGTCTTTTTAAGTTAAGCTAGAGAATGAGACCTCGCCAGCATAATGACAGATAGTAAAATCTGTGCGGGATAGTTTTGGCTTGATAAAGCGCTTGTGTTTTTGGAATGTTTGATATAGCTTGTTGGCGAAGGTTTCGTGTGTTGACTTTGGGAACATGCTATAGAGAATCAACAAAGACAATAATCAGACAAAACTGGTAATATATTAGGAAAAGTAACTGAAACTCCTAACAAGTTCAGCTTAATTATAGAGTCCCCCAGAATTATCAAGATAAAGTTCCCAATGTAACAGAATTTCAATATCTCACCATGCTTCGTCGAGAAGTGCAATAATCCCACCAGGTTTCTGCAAATACAAGTAACATTGAGTCTAAACACCGAGCTGATAACATTTTCATGAGATGTTCTCAAATTCAAATTAAGTGTACAAAGTTGTCTCAAGCCAGAAATCAAGATTGAGGAAAAGGTTTTTCAAGAAAAGCTTTACTTTGTCAAACGAATAGGAAAGAGGAAATTGGATAGCTCATTTATGAATGAAGCTTTAAGTGAGCATAAAGCCCCTTCAAGGTCATTCTCTATAAGAAGATTTAAACCATTCCTAACCAGCTGCACTAAGACGACTGCTGAAATCATTAGAAGCACTTATATAGATTGAATAATAGTTCCTAAAGAAAGACTCATACTTGGTTGCAAGAAGCAGCGCGGTAGACATTCATAAAAGTAATTGAGACCTTACTGGCTTCTAGCATGTTTCAAAGTTGCTGCTTTAGAAATTAGAGGGATCCGGTAACCAATTATACGCATCATTCCAGGATGAAGCTATTTGTAAATCCTAGCCTGAATTTTGTCATTTTGCTGTCTATGGCCTCGACACCTAAATTCGGTGAAGGAACTTAGACAAATTAGTAATTGACACTTGGACCATTAGTTGGCAATCAGTTTTGAGATGCAAAATGAGAATAATTCCAATCTGTTTAACGATTTTAAATCACCAGAGTTATTTATGAAGTCCAATATATTTGGCAGGAGAACATGCAGCTCTAGAATCTAATTTATTGACAAGTTTGTTTAACCTGCCTGCGGTTTTCGACAATCATTCCAAGCAAGAAAGTACTCAGGGTATATACATTAAAAGCACTGAATTTATGTGAAAGCAATTAGTAGGCAAAATCAGAACCTTCTCAATCAGATCCAGAACATCTTGATTGTCAACAAATTCAATATAACTCCACTCAATTTCTTCCTTGGTATACTCCTCTTGCTCCATCTTGAAAACATGCTGGAATACGAACAGAAATTAATATATTAGAAAAGCAAACATAAATAAAATGCACGTGTCAACATTAACAAGATCAAAGTACCTGGTTGAAATGTTGTTGCAGTTTCTCATTTGTGAAGTTGATACAAAACTGCTCAAAGCTGTACAACAAAGACACCAAAACAGAATAAAACACAAGTCACAGGAATGGTAACCAAAAATGACCAATACCTGTTATTTTTGAAGCTTTCAAAACCATAAATGTCAAGAACCCCAATAAGAGATTTTGAAGTAGGATCTTGCCCAATTGAGTTATTTATCTTATTAACAAGCCTGATAGGTCAACCATATAGATACAAGTCAGATGTGATAACCAAAATAAGAAAACAAGCAGATGAACTACAAACTGACAAAAAAAATTACCAGTCAAACAAACGGGAATATATTGTTTTTGCCAAACCATCTCTGCTTACAGTTGCGTTTAGAGGATCAAGGGTCCTCTGAATGACTTCTTCAGGAGTCACCATTACACGTTTGATGAGTGCATCTTCCAATGCTTGAGGATCACACCTGATAAATAGCTTTCGTAAGAAGGTGTCAACAAAGGTACAAAATTGATAAACTTGGGTTATAAAGTACATCAACAGCGCAGCAGTTGTATTCAAATGGAACTTGGACTTGTCATCTTTCAGAACTGATGAATCAATTTCTTGTCCCTTTGCAAATTCAATATTACCAAGATGAAGAATAGCAGCGACAACTCTGAAAATCGCATCCTGGAAAAGCACAGATCACCATTAGCCAATCCATCATCTAGAGAGAAACTAACTTCCCATGTAGGTTTATGTACCTGCTCTTGAGCACTTATACCAACGACATCCATAGCTGTTCTTGTGGCCAAATAGTCATGGGCATCACTAACTCCAACTAATTCATAGCAGTTTGATTGGTTCAAATAGTGGAATGTTTTGGGATGGCCCAACTTATACTTCTCAATCTCCTGGGTAATAGATTAAAATTTGTTAAGTATATACACCAAGTGCAAGTGCAAACCTAACCAAATATCTCAAAAGTTCAGAATAGAAGTTACTCTGCATTATAATTACAAACCATTAACATACGGTAAAATTTACCTCTTGTGGTGCTGCACAGAGAAGATAGAAGCAGTGGTAGTTTCTTTCAGGATCTGAAATCTGGCAGACCCTGGATCTTTCAAGTAGGTAAGTTCTAATGGCAGCACCAGATATTCTTCCCTTCTTATCAAATTGGATCTCAACAAATTTTCCAAAGCGACTGGAAGAAAAAGGTAAACTCTCACCAAAAAGTAAAAAAGAAAAAGTAGAAACTCAGTTACTGAGGTATAGTCCCTCATGCCTCTACTTTTTACAAAGCTAAGTAGCACACCTTGAATTATTATTTCTAACAGTTTTGGCATTGCCAAAAGCCTCAAGAACTGGATTAGACTGCAATAGCACCACTATGGAATTAGAAACTCAAGTGAATGAAATGAAAGGATTCATGGAGCATAAAATCTGTGTATCCATCTTACTTCAAGAACTTGTTGCTCAACTGTCCGCCCTTCTGTTCCAGAACGTCCACCCAAATAGGCAAGATAGCGCATAAGCATTTTTGTTGTTTCAGTTTTTCCAGCACCACTTTCACCACTGACGAGAATGGAGTTGCTTTTACCCTCATTTATCATAGCCCTGTTTCAATTACCCAAAAAGGTAAACGCCTACAATCCTACATCAAATGCACATATTTATTTTTTACCAAAGAACTGTATATATTTCAATAGAAGAAGGTAAAAACCTATATGCAACATCTGCAACTGCAAAAACATGAGGACTTAGCTCCCCAAAAGGTGCCCCTTTATACTGCTCCATCATATGACCATCATAGAGATGAGGTAAACGTTGAAAAGGATTTACTGCAATTAAGATGTTCCCAGTATATGTCTGCAGAATTGTTCAAAAATCAGGTTGGTTCCTACCACATGGAGAATGGTGCTACTTTAACCCTTACAGCAAACAAAATGCAATAAACAAGAGAAACAGTGATGGAATGTTACATAAATTTCATTGAGTTCATATCTAGTTGCTAAATTCTGTAGAACTCCCGGTTCATGCAAGTAGGAGAGCTTTGTCATATCATCAACCCCACCAGCAGGAGCCTCCATATCCTTCGGGTATATCTTCGATAATTTGTCAACAACCTAAATAGAGCACAAAGTTCACAACATAAACATGATGTTCCTAAATCATAACCTTGCAACGTGATAGAAGGCCTGGGAAAATTCACAGCTGATGCCAAGGGAAATTATTTTTGCGTTAAGGTGAGGATACTTCTTTTCTCAGAAATTTAAAAATTGTAAAGAGAATAAAGAAAGATATGCAAGTAAGTGTATGTTACAAGAGCATTTAAGAACTTCAGGAGACATATGCATGTAATGCGTTACATCAAGATTATAGTATAACATAACAACATTAACTAGAAAGTGAAAACTGAATGCAAAATCAAGTTACTATACTATTACAAAGTTCAGCATGAAAGCCACACAGCTTAGACTCATTTGTCATGTTGCAAAGTCAAACATAAGAGTGACAAGAGTTTAAAAGTGATAAGTGGGGCGGGGCAACTTACTGATTTCCCATTGCTAGTTTGAATTTCAACATCTTCACCGGTAATTTTAGTAACGTGGCCATCAACCCAAGCTAATTGTGGATCTTCGACCCACACATGGGATCCTACAATTATTGTAACTTGCTGTGCCTGTGAAGGTTGAAAGTTAAATTAGTATATACCAAAATGAATTGTTAAGTTTGAAGCACAATCACTCTTCCAAGACGTTGATCATAGCATGAAGCAGATGTTTTCTCCTTTATGCTTTGTCATGACATTTGTAAAATCACATGAAGCATAAACGCATTATCATTATACCTCAGTTTGAAAGATAATTTCTTCTAACCTGAGTCTAAAGCTTTATGTCTAAGTGAAGGTAACAATAAATCACTTGATTGAGAATGTTTGATTCAGACAAACATTGCTGCAACACCATAGGATGTCTCACTCTTTCAAAGTTTGATTACCGACATTAACAAATATTACCAAATCATAGTAATTGAAACGAATACCATTGGTAATTATTATTCATGACAAGAACCAATCCAAATTACATAAAGCACAATTGAAACTATGGCTCAGATTAAAGAGATAACAAGAGACACAGTTTACTCAAACTATTCATTGCTGCAGAAATATAGAATCTCTAACTCTCTACAGTGCTTTGTTTCACACAAATACGCCAAATCACAAAGTTGTTGAAAGAATTTCCATTATCAATTACCCAAAAAAACTTTATTAAATTGCACTAATACATGATTGAACATATGACTTTGACAGAGAGTAAGAGTAATGGCTGATTACCATTATCAATCACCTCATAAGTCATCACAAAATCCAAATTACACTAATTAATGATAGAACGCATGATTCAGATAGAGAGCAATAGGAAAAAGATCCATTTCAAATTACCATTGCTACGGCACCATAGGACCTCTAACTCTCTGAGAAAACTTCATTACCCATACTAGACCAAATCGCACAGTAGTTGAAAGAATTACCATTATTAGTTACCCCAAAAACCATCAAAAATCCAAAATACACTGACTCACAATTGAAGGAATCATTCAATAGAGACCATTTCTGCAGTAATGCTGCCAAGAAATTAACAAATAATACCAAATCACACAGATATTGAAACAATTACCATTCTAAATCAACACAAAAGATCATCAAAAATCCAAATTACACTTGTACAAAAATTGAACGTATTATTCATATATATAGAGAGAGAGAGGGAGAGCAAGAGTGAGAATGTCTGACTGAAGTTACCATTGTTGCAGCAGCATAGATCTATGCCAAGCTTTCCCTTCCCTTTTCCTAACAAAAACTAAACACAGAGACAAAGAAGAGAAGAAGAATAGAATTTGTGCGAGTGTTTGTTGATTTGTTGTCTTGTCTCTGATTGTTCTTCTTCTGATTTTTGTCCTCGTGGTGAATCGAGAGTGAAGATCGATGGAGAGAAAAACTCTCTCTCTCCAAATTCCATCCATCCTTTCTCCAGCGATCGATTGCTTCTTTTTCCTCTCTGCTTCTGCTCTCTCTCCTTCAAACACGGCTCGCCACAGCTCTCTATGCGCGCGCTCTTTCACAAAAGAAGAATGAAAAAGACTTCAGTCTTCAGAAACTTTGCAATTTCAGACATCTAAAAGTTATGTTTGTACATTAGAACACATATAATTGATTTTAGCTTTTAGAAGATCCTCTAATTTAAAGACTTATATTTATGTGTCCTCTATGTTATCAGAAAAAATATAAAATTTGTTTATTTATTTATTTAGTTTTCGTTAGATGACGCACTATTTCTTAATAATGTTGAAAACATTACTAAAATAAACTTAATAAATATCTAACATCTTAAAAAAGTATTTGAACAAAATTACGGAATACCTTTTTTTAAGTACCATTTTCTATAGCATTGTTTTTCGAGTACATCCAAGTACCATTAGACAAAGTTCAGCTCCTTATTTAGGGCATCTTTGATTTACGACAAAAGGTTACCTACACTTCTCACTCACTTCCGCCAGAATAGAAACCCCCAAACACAAAGAGTTACTTGGAACTCACTTCTAACAACTGACTTTCAACAAATTCATTTATATCCGAAAGTCACTCATTCACTTGTAACCAAAGAAAACCTTAGCAATAGTGTCTGAGCATAAATCATGGATGAATCAGTGTTTCTTTCGTAAAATGAACTATTGCTCTGGATACTCGCTTGAATCCCAATCATGGAAGTTCAACTTGTCCACAGTATCATGCTTGAACTCCAAAGGAACGATTCCACCATTTACAATTGTTCTTGTACCACTTCATCTTCACATGATCAATCTCTAACCCTGATATTTCCTCCATCATAATCCCGGCAGTCTTGTGAGGAACCAACCCTTGGCACCCAGGCCTGTCGTCGTGCATCGATCTGGTGCCACACTTAAATTTCTTGAAAGTCAAGTTCACATTGTAAATTCAGATCACTAAGGAGCCCTCCACCAGAGCCTGAGAGGAAAATACCATTCTCTACACTGCTGAGATGTTTATGAACTTAATATTTGAAATGAATCCTGCTTTGGAGCTGGAGTCCCTTG
Organism: Acanthochlamys bracteata; assembly: GCA_019914995.1. Taxonomy (NCBI): domain Eukaryota; kingdom Viridiplantae; phylum Streptophyta; class Magnoliopsida; order Pandanales; family Velloziaceae; genus Acanthochlamys; species Acanthochlamys bracteata. The sequence goes on from CM034145.1 coordinate 684,732, forward strand.
GGCAGGTGGAGATGTAGATTGGTTCTGCTCTTCCCCACCATGACGGATCATAGTACTTTGTGCTCAATTTGATGTGTGAAAACACGATATCACTCACGTTTCCTGCAACCCGATACTGATTTAGTTTTGTTGGAAAGGAGCAACCAAGCAAACGCCAGTTGCAGCATTAGCATCAATGGCATATATATTGTGAACTGCACAATAGCTTACCTCCATCATGTATCTGCATGGCAAGTCCTTTATGTGAATCAACAATGGTGATGTTGTTGAAGTAGAACCCCTCGAAGTCGAAGAAGCTAGCACTACCGAGCTTGATGGCACTGAATTTGGTCCGAATCCAGGAGTCTGTTGCAGTCAAGTTGATGACAGGTCTAGTTGAGGACTTGGGGCAGATTGCATCATCTCCAGTGTCGATATGGCATCTGGTGATGATGGTGTTGCTTGAGTCCTCAATATCGATCCTGTCATTGTTAGGTGTATCAAAATCTCCGTATATGTTTACATCTTCAACCACTCAATTGTTGCATGCACTAGATGCAAACTGCAACCAAGAAATAGAATCGCATTACCAAGTATCAAATAGTAGATCAGTCTTTAAATGTTATAGTTCCAATATTTGAAAGGTGCAAGGTATTCACACCACCAGAGTGCAGGCTGATTGAGCGTGATGTTCACACCTTGACATCTGTGGAATCAATAAACCCGACTAGCTGTGGGCGACACTCATCACCAATGCAATCACCAGTAGCATTCCAGCTCACGATCACATAACTTTCTTTCGTCTCTCTTCGCCACAAAAGCAGCAGATTGTCCATTGATCTCTCCACCACCAGTGATCCCTGTCCCTGTCATGTTCACTGCAAGTACCACGTACCATCATCCAAATCCAACCAAGTAATCCTCTTTCCTTCAGAAATATCAAGCGAAAAAACAATAAACGTTTTGCTTGCCTTAAAACTTCATCATTTCCTCTCAAAAAATTTTGAGAAACTCCTTACAAATGATAATCTCCAACTACGTACTGCAAATGGCATGGCAACGAATGGTAAATCGTCCATTGCTTCTGTTACTACAGCCAATGGATTATTGAGTCTTAAGTTAGCTTGCGAACACGAGCACTTCCGTTTTCATTCGACCATGCAAAAGTTACTAAGATGACAATTACATAACCTTAAGACTAAAATTTGTAAACAGTTAGTATGTAACTATGTATATATATAGCTTTCATTAATCAAACATCATTCAAAAACTTTACGTTTCCTCTTAACAGGTCTTAATTCAATCGAAACTTATCTCTAGGAGTCCAAAACCGTAATAAACTTCCTTACCCTTACAATATAATCTCGCTATTAGGATACCCTTCAAGTAATAAAACTATTTGCAGACTAGAGCTACTAATTAGATAAATAATAAATAACAAACTGACCTTCTCCTTTGATCTTCTCCTTTCAGAAGATCGGACGGTTCTAGTTGAGAGAGCATAGGCAGAGTAGAGCAGTAGTAGTTGTAGAAGAACTAACTTGATTTAAAAGTTGAAACTAACTAATGAACCATTTGGCCCATTTCAACAACTAAGCTTGTTTTATTTGGAATAATTATGTACATAATACTTTAATCATTTTTATATCTTATTTAGCGACCTGTTCTGACTTCTGAATTTCATTAAATTAACAAAAGATATGTACTTTAACATTAAAGCAAATTATGTATTCATAAAAAATGAAAATGGAGACGTTGGGATGTAAAATATTATTGGAGATAAGTGCAATATGAATTTTAGTATTATACTATTTGTGTTCTTCTCAAGTAAATTCAAAATTTTTTTCAAAAAATATAAATTATTATAAAAAATAATAAAATCAACGTTGGCTAGAATATTGAATATACTATTTGTTTTTACAAATTAATTTTTAATATTCAATTTTAAGAATATTTTTCAAATTAGATGAGTCAACTCTAGATAAATCAAGCTTACGTGAAAATTAAAAAAAGGATAGTAACATTTGAATTAAGAAAGAGAGAAGAACTGGGAAAAGAAAAAGTTCAAACAACAAAAGTAGCAACAGCTTTAACTCTCATTCTCCTTCATGCTTTGCACGCCGGCAACGGCTTGCCGCAGAGACAGTCATTTCCGGCAAACAAAACCTCTTCCAAGTGATCGAACGGAGCGCTGCCGGGAATCGGCCAGCATAAATGGTTATGACTGATATCCAAGTGCCCGATATACGCCGCCGTCGCCATAGTCTTTGGAACTCTTCCTCTGAGGTTATTATAGGACAAATCGATCGCCGTAAAATACGATACGTCTCTGAACACATCCGGTATCTCTCCCTCCACCGCGTTCCGGCTAAGATTCAAAATGCCTAACCCTTTGCTGGACAGCAATGTAGCCGGAATCTTACCCGAGAGTTTATTGCAATCTAGGTAGAGAGAAGATAACACCGGGTTTGAACCTAGAGTTTGTGGTATCTCGCCGGAGATCGAATTAACAGCAAGATCTAAGTCTGCTAACCTAGGCATTGACCCGATGCTGTTCGGTATACTTCCGGTGAGCTGGTTGTGAGATAGCAATGCTCTACTAAGCATGCGAAGGTTTCCGAAATCAGCCGGGATATTTCCTGTGAGCGAATTACGAGCGAGATTAAGGTGCATGAGAGAAGACAAAGACGTAATAGAATTAGGTATTGTGCCGGAGAAATTGTTGTCGGCGAGATTAAGCACAGCTAGTCTCGAGAGTTTTCCGATGTCGTTTGGGATTGCACCAGTGAGTCTGTTCCCAACGAGATCGAGAACTCGTAAATCGCGAAGATTTACGATGCATTTCGGGATCGGACCGGTAACTTGTTTCCAGTCGGCGATGACGAGTGTCGACAAACGAGTTAGACGACAGATAGATCCCGATAACGTGCCGGACATGATTGCAGGTTTACCGGCAGGTTGGCGAGCGAGTAAAGGTTCTTCAGATTCTCCTCGGAGATCGATTCCTGCAACGCTGCCGGTTTGGGGATCGCAGCTGATTCCGAACCATTTTCCCGAGCAGCAGTTGGTACCTGTCCATGATGAGAAGACACCGATGCTCGTCTCGGATAGCGAAGATCGGAAGGCAAACAAAGCTTTTCTGTCTTCTGGACTGCACGTCAATGCCGCCGTTGCGACGGCGGCGAGGAAGAAGAAGAAAAAGAAGAATGTAGTTTGTGGAATCATGGGTTTACAACACTCCGGATGTTTCTTTTTTTTGTCCCAGAAGCTGGATTGAGCAAAAGCTGAACTAATATATGTAGCAGTTCGTAAAGAAAGGGAGTTGTGTTGAAGTTATGGTGTTTGATTTACAAATATTTTTGGCCTTAATAACATTATAATATTACAAAGAAACCATAGCCTAAATTTTTGAAAGATTATTGTAAGTATTCTGTTAGGAGACAATCGATAAAATTAAAAAGATACTGAATTAAATTTGAGTAATAAAAGACTAAATTCTATGTAATTGTAGTAACACAAGCCTAAGGGAAAGCTCAACATTGAATGAAAAATTTATAATTGAGTAAGAAAAGTTACCAATTTAGATTAGAAAATTAAACAAACATACCTTATTGTACAATTAGAAAAGAGTTAACTTTTGAGACTTAGAGAATGATAGAAATACTTATTAAAAAAAATTTTACAAAAAAGTTTTAAATATCTTATTTTTATAAATATTTTAAAAATAAAAATTATATGTATAACTATTAAATCTTCTATAGTATTATTATTTAAAAATTTTAAACTATATAAAAAAATTTACATTATAAACATATTTTTATTCCAAATAAAAATAAATTTTATTTTTTAAAATAGAATAAAATATTATTTATTTATAAAATTTTATTTTATATGCACTTATGTACGCCTCCTTTGAGTTTTGGCAATATATTTCAAAAAAATAGTTTTTTATTTTTTCAATATTTAACGTATTTTAATATATTTTTTTACAAATTTTTAAAAAATTTATTTAAAATTTTAAAATTATAAAAGAAATTTACATAATAAAAATTTGTTATATTTTATTATTATTATTATTATTTAATACAGAAATAAAACTTATTTAAAAAACAATTGGAGACGATTCCAAATTCTGACTCCTAAATATAGGGTGCGTTCAGAATTATTTATAAAATAAATTTTTTTAAAATAAACGTATTTTTTTTAAAAATGAGTTTGTTTTACTTTTAAAAAATAATAAAAATATATAATAAAAAAATTATTAAAATTTTTTATATTATCTAAATTTTTAAATAAATTTTTTAAATATTTATAAAATATAATTAAAAAATATAAAATAACGTTTGGAATGCAGTCCCAAACGCGCTATATAACCAATTTTGTTCGGTAGATCCTATCGGGGGTATTTGTGTAGTACGTTTATTGAAGTTTTCAGTGTGAAGATAAGAGAGTGTTTGGGATTGCTTTTTTCCGACACTTCTTTTTAATTTTTCATTTCATATTCTTCAATACATATTTTATAAATATATAAAAAATTTATTTAAAAATTTAAAAATTATAAAAAAATTCTACGAAGTAAAATCTTTTTATTACATATTTATATTATTTTTTTAAAAATAAAAAAAATATAGCTTATTTTAAAAAAAAAATAAAAATATTTTTTATTTTAAAAAAATTCTATTTTATAAGCACTATCAAACACCCACCCTGACGATGCGGAGCATGTGAAGGGGTTATATGGTCTACATTACAGGACAATAATAGAGTGACACCAATTCTATGAAAGCGAATTTATAGTAAGGAAAAAGAAATAAACAAAAGAACGAAGAAAGAAAAGCTGAAGATCTGTTCACGTTTTGGGATTTTTAATTTTTTGTTTCTTTTCTGAAGTTATAAAAACCCGTAGGTTTTATTAAATTATGTTTACTTCATCAAAATATAATTATTTTATTTCAAAAGTTAATTCTATATAAAATTTTATATCTACTTTATAAATTTAATTCCAAATAACTTAGGTGATATTTATTAGTACCCATTTTATTATCTTTTTTTATTTTTCACTTTTTAAAATTTCCATAATATTTTAAACTTTATAAAATGAAAAATAAGAATATATACTTTATATTAAATAAAATATTAATTTTTTTAAAATTTAATATAAATTTTGTTTTTACAATATAATGTTTTATTTTAAGCTCACTCAACCGTCTCCAAACTAGCTTAAAAAGCCCTTATTCAATCGACCAGCGGCAACCTAACTATTATAAAAGACATGTTTACTATAAAATAAACTCACTTTTTCAAAATAAATTTAAAAATAAAATAAAAAATAAAAAATTTAATTAAAAATAAAAATTATAATTATTTTATATTATAAATAAATTTTCAAAATAAAATTTTAATAAAAATAATTTATTTTAATATTTTAATTTATTTTGTATTAAAAATGAGTTTAAAAAGGTACTTAAACCAGCCCTAACTGTCACTCATTGTTTCATAACTTCCAAGGAGATCTTAGCTGGATGTTTTGTTTCTTAGAAAAATAAAAGTACCTGTATGATGAACATGTGCTTCGTAGTTTGAAGAAGAGAGGCTGGTCTGCAAGCCCTCATGTGGGATAATATTTCTTCTTTTTCTTCAACTCTGATGACATAACCACTGGATAATTACTGGACCATGGACTCTTTTCTTCAATGAAAAGCTGAAGGTCCTATCAATTGGTTATGTTTGTTTATTTTACATGTTAAAGTATAAATAACACCTTACACTTTGTAGTCTCTCCATAAAGGCACTCTTTATTCCAAACTTGATATTTGCAAGTATCCAAAAGGAACCACCAACGTAGAGGTAGATATACCAGCATCAAAACATAACCCACTGTAATACCTATCTCAGTCAGTGGATAAACCATATCTGCTTCTATAATTTGCTCTCCCAGCTAAGTACTGGTTTGATAAGGCTCATCCATGACAGTCAAGGTCCCGACATGTCAACAGAAAACTTTGAAGTATTAGAAACTTATTCCCAAAAAAAAATGCACAATACTATCTACACGAAATACCAATACAGAAAAGAAAAACAGTTGGCCAAAATATAATTCATCCTCAGTGGAAAGAATAGCAGTTGAGAAGGTAATCATCGGCGCATATACAAAAGCAGGAAGTAACTAGAGGTAGTTAGTAGCATCCACTGCAGAAGTGAGATTGGGTGTTATATAAGTGGCTCTGTAGCTCATCTCAATTTCTGTTTGGTATTTACTGCGAGTGGCTTGTTTGCATTCTGTCAAAAAAATTACCAACTTTGATGACTACACGAACTAGATTCATGAGTTAGCTTCATTTCAAGTAATGGTCAAGGTAACATAAACTATTATCTTGTCTCTTAAACAGAGAGGACATGATTACAAAACAAATACTAAAGCAGGCATTTCTGAAGTGCGTCAGTCCAGCAATGGCATGCAATTTCAAGTCATAAACCCTGAACTAAGTGATATAATCTCCTCAAGATAGTAGATAGACAAAGGGCTATAACACAAGGAGATTGCTGCCACCACTTAAAGATGAGATTACATTGGAATACTAATTACGAAGTTCAGAATTGACAATCAGAAACAAGATATACACAAGTATATATGATTGACCATTGTCTTCCTGATATTCTAGAACCAGAATTTTTTCACAGATTGACTACAACTCATGTAACCACTTGGTTTAGAGCCAACTTAAGTTATATTAATTTCTTCACCAAAATAAATTTGTGTTCTATCAAGACAACCAACAAGACACCTTGCCAATATTCATGCATAAAGAGTGAGCACAACATGGATAAAATCATAAAATCCAGGCTGCCTCACCATTTAAGCTTGAATCATCTTTTAAAGGGGAAATTTGTATCTTTCAGAAGGCCAATTTGCCATGCCAAAGGGATTTAAGGTTATTATCTTCTTGACTCGGATTTAGATTACAACCAAAATACACAACCCCTAACTAAATGAATATAGTACCAAGAAGGTAATAAACTGATCTAAAGAACTAAATGATCTAGGAATCTGCAACGTCTTGCCAAAAGCTTCATGCTTTTAAGTTTAGCACTACACTTGTATCCTAGCAGTTTATTCCTTAAACAGACAGGTCTTCAGAGTCTTAGACGGATGTGAGACCTACCTACTACCAATAAATTAAAATTTTGATAGTAGATATGTTGTCATTTATCGGAACTATTGGGCACAATTGGTACCTTCTTTCCCAAACTCAAACTAATAAGTTGCATGTTCCACCAAAATTTCACCATCCTCGATAATCAAAGAAATTGCAGACACCACAAGCCTGCAACAGAGAATTTCTTTTTCGTCAATACAGGAAATTTGCTGAAAAGGATCTGCTACTAAAAGAAATCTAAGCTAAAAAAAGCAAAAATGAACTGAATCCTTCTGGAGCATGACACCCTTCACAGTAGTGAAACAGACATTTTCAGTTATACCAAAAGCATCTATCATACAGTACATACCCAAAATGTTTAAAGTTCCTTTAAGTTTTAATAAAGCTATCAGTAAAAAAGAAACTTGTGAGAAAAATAATCACAAGTGTACAATGAATAATAACTGAAGTCTAACTTTTACGGTAAAATAAAAATTACTAGATGTAGCTCATGGACTGCTAGACAATAAAAACAATTCCTACAGAAGTGCAACACAAGGTTGCGAATGAAGCTCAAACTTAATATGGAAGGATAATTCTGGAACACCACCTTTGATACTTTTCTCCACTACTTTAGTGCCTCTGTGTAAACAAATGCGAGTAAGCTTTCACAGAAATCATCTGATGATAGCTACGGGACTGTCTAAAGTCGATCAATCTTACTTAGGGGACTGATACACCAGAATGATTTTAGCTAATACCTATCAAAATTTTAGGAAGGAAGAAGCATACCTGAATATGACTATGATAAATAGGATGAAATAAAAAGCAAGCTTGACCATCCTATACTTCTTCTCTTCATTTAATTGTCTAAAGACCTCTGTAACATCGATCAGATGCTTCCTTTTGGTATACCTGAGACCAACGCAGAAAGATATAAAAGAGATTTCCATTTGCTATTAAACCAAGAAAGTCAGAATGACATGCATGATGTTTGATAGACCAGACCTGACTGCATGAAAAAATTACAGAAATGTGCTGGCAGATTGTCTCACTTGTCATTCTGCTTACAACTTTGCCAAGTCTATACAAAAGCTACTTGTTCCATCTTCACGTCTAGGTAAACATATTCAGAATGCAACCTATCAATGATCACAAGTAGTAAGAAGATCTAACCTTATTTTGTGTTAGATAGCTGCTAACAGAAGGGAAGCTAATAGCACCCAAATCAGGAACCAAGAAGACCTTACTGATTAGAGAATATATCTGAAATGAGGATAGAGGACTTTGACTTATTAGAATATTCTTAGGATGTTACAGATCATTTAGCTTCTAAAGGCATTACTCACTAGGCTCATATTTTTAGAAAACCATTTTTCAACTCATGCTCACATTGTCATCATGCAGAAGTTCACACTGTCATCAGACAGCATTTTGAAGCTATGTACAAGAAGATGGAAGCGCCAGCAAGAACCAGAGTTTGCAATTCTGAGAGCAAGTCAATACACTGATCTTAAGGACAGAAGTGATGATTATTATGATGGTATACAGAATGACAATGTAGAGGAACAAGCCTAGTGCATTTGGCATGAGCTTTCATTACATATAAGAAGAGCAGCTAGGAGGAACTTAAGAAGAAAAAAGAAGAAACCAACAAAATGGAATGCTACAATATAGAGTGAACAACTTGAAGACCAATTGACATGCAAAGCCTAAAAAGAAAAGCTTGAAAAGAACCCAGTAGTTCATGAGGCCAGAAATAGACAGAAAGCCCAATATTATCTTGGCAAAAAATACACGATGGACAACTAGCCAACAGATACAGCAGGGTGGACTAAAGACATACGGCAGACTTGCATAAGATTGTTTCAGGACACTCAGACATACAAAGACCACAATATTCACTTAGGACAAGATATGATTAGATGAAGAGTTTGCTCGTTTGTCATGAATACTTTTAATCAGGTCAAAGCTCAGTAGTGTCTTTTTTCAAATGTAACATGGAAAGTAATTATGTTTGTTAAACAGTGTCTGGCAGGAAAGATGCCTTCACAATCTTTATGGCTAACACTGCATATAATACATATCCTAGATCTTTTAAGACAAATAAACATATGCAATCACAATCTACCAAAATGTGTAGAAATTATAAATTATACACCAAGTTATCACCACTTTTCCATTTCTTATTTCACATTAGAGCAAGTAAGAAACCACCAAAAACAGTGATATCATAGATATGGCATATAACCTAATGGCACAAAAACAATGTCAACAAATATGTAGACAGAAAAGGTTCAGAAATCAGAACAAATATTCATTGCCGATAAAGAAGTAGAAGTTTGGTAAAAGGCTAGCACTTACAGATTGACATGGAAGTAGGTTACAGGTGCCATAACTAGAAAAGGGAACCAATGCCATGTTAGGAGGAAAAGAAGGCAAAGAATTCCCTGAACCATGTACTCTGGAAGTACAACAGCATTTATTCTAGAAGATGTATCATATGGATTTATATAATCGAACTCCAGATCGGATAAGTAAATAAGCTGCGCAGAAATGCTCAACAAACATATTAGGCACATTTTCAGAGAGCGAAATACATAGCTCACGCCATTATCAAACCAGCAAAACTTCCTTCACAACAGACAAGACAGCAGTAAGAAAAGAGCATGCCTCCTGTATGATGAAAGAATAAAAATAAACAAAGAAACAGTACAGGAAGAAGCTCAACTGAGAGAGGCCAAAAACAATTTTTAACAAAATTTAAGGGTTTACGGCATTGGCATAGTCATTCAATCTTCTGCGGAAGCAAATATTACTATACTCTACACTAACAAAGTAACTTACTAAGTAATAGCCTTTCACATAAAGCTTGAGGAACTGTCTGTCTGATCCATTGTAACCTAATGATAGTAACCAAGTTCTCCTAGCAGATAACAGCAATACTAATATCAGATTTTATGTTTCTAAGACAGCATCCTATTTTTTCATGTAGGGAGCACCTTGTGGAGAACTTATGACCTCCAAAGTCTTGAAATGTATCACTATTACAGACATAAATATACAGAGCAAAATTTATTAGCTAAAAAGAGCTTGCACTCATCGATCACTTTGTTAGAAAACAATGGTCACTTCTTCTTTGCTGCTTGCTCTAATTCATGAATTAAACAACATGCTAGAAATTTAACCGGCTCAAGTAACATTTAACCCTAACTTCCATTTCAAGTCCCAGCTACTACTTGTCATCTAACATTGCAACTTCGATGTACTGCTGTCACAACATTAGGGAGCTTTTTCTTTTCAGCAGAAACAAATACTGCTCCTAAGATATGTGGTTTATGCAACATTTGACCCTAGTCTACTACTAATCCAACAATATAGCTACTAGCTAGTATCAGTTTCGAGCCCAAGCTATTTATTCTCATCAAATTTGGATAACACATAATTCAGCTATTGTAATCAAACAAAAATATAAACGCTACTCGTTACTCACAAAATCATCGAGGTTTACCGGTAGTAGATAGAAATGAAATGTCAATACAGATTAGAAACAGGAATTCCCTAAACGAACCTGATAAGCAGCGAGAGCGATGAGAGCGATTGCGGAGACGAAGGAGAAGAGCCACAACACCAGCTCCCACGCCATTGATGGAGACTGAAAGCTTGAAAGAGAGAAGGCTCACTCAAAAATCAGAGAGAGAAGAAATCATCGAGATTTCTTAAATTCAACTTCTGATTGGTTAATTGATCTATTAATGAACAACAGAAGAACAGAGAAGAAAATTTTTCTCTGGAATTTTTTTGGAAAATTTTTGGGGAGACAGAGCAGCGCGAGAAATTTCAGAAGTAAGAATATTAAGTGGGATTTAAATTAAGTGTTTTCTTGTTTCTAACACTGAGAATTTTTAAGTTAAAAATTAAAAAAATACTATTTCCTATTTTGCAAGAAAGGTGGCCAATATTTTGTTTTCATCAAACTATCTCTCGTTCCTGAAATGGAAAAACTTAGTGTAGATAATATCTTGTGTACCGTCACACCAAAATCCTGATTACGTGACGAATTGTTGATGGGTATAGGCAGGGGTAGAGGTCACTACGAGCAATTAGAGCTACGTCACATAGGGAAAATTTTGGTAATCCTGTTTCACATGATATTTTCCTTGATGATAATTCTACAAATAGACCCTTCATATTGCGATACTTGACTATGTTAGCTTGATTATGAAAATATATTATCATTAGTAGCTGATTTTCCAAAACATCTTTCTTTTTGTATTGTAATAAGAACATTAAATTTTCAAAATTTTCTGAGATAGTTGGTTTTCTCAAGTTAGAGAAATCTAGAATCTCTTAGAAACTTGCCGCCGAGTTTTACTTTTCCATGGATTCTTCTCTTCACGCTCGCCAGTTTCATTTCTGGTGGGTAAGAAAACTTGAATTGTCATTTAGTTTAACTCATTCTTCCAACAACTTATATAATCGAGTTTTTGGATGTCTGATTTCGATGTGGATCTTCGATTTCCTTTTCTGTAAGATTTATTCTCTAATTCCGAAATCCAATTCCACATGTTTTTATCTCTAATTTGGTATTGTTTCGTCTTGTGTTTTTGTTTTGGGATAATATAGGTTGTATGAAGTAGTAATTGATGAGAGATAGCTTTAAATTGGAAAAAAAGAAATTTTGTTGTCTTTGTATAATTTTTTGATAATTATTGTTGTGTGTGTTTGTGAGTTGATGCAGGATAAGAGTGGTCAGACAAATGGTCCGTGTAAATTTTGTTTACTTTTCTAGTTAGAATGTGTTTTTAGACTAATATGTTCTTGCTAACAAGTATTTCTTGGCTGGATACGTATTCGTTAGCAGAAATTGCAGATAAGAAGTTTGTTTGTAGGCGATCTTGAATAAGCTAGTGATGGCAGTGACAAACTAAATCTACAGACCAATAAATTTACAGTTTAGATGCAAGAAGCAATAAAAAGTTTTAGAACTTTAAAGCTGAAAGTATTTAGCTTTGTTTGGCATGAAGGATAGGATAGGACTGATTAGTATGATTATGTGGGAAGCCATTGCACTTTATGAGATTGGGAATCCTAGTTCCATTTTAGTTAGAGCTTATAAGATAATAAGTGGATTGGTTGCTTGAGTCCTACTACTATGCCGGAGGTATTTGGTTAATTGGTGCAAGTATTATGATCACACTGGTTAATTGCTTAAAATTTGCTTCTTTCTATCATCATAGAGAAAGAATAGAACTCGGGTCTAAGTTCTTGTTCCTTCTCAGCTGATGCTCTATGAAATTTGTGATTAAGATCGCCTGAGCCATATCCTAGTTAAAATTCCCATTGATTCTATCCTTTACTATTTCACATGCCAGGGAGAACGCCTAAGTTGATTTTTCTTTAATTGACAAAGGACATGTTCATTATTTTGGTGCCATTCATAGATACGGAATTTACTTTTGGGATTAATCTAAGGAGAAACTGAGGTTTTTGCCAGTTTACTTTGTTTTGCTAAGAGTATATACTTGAACTTATGCATAATGTCTCTTCCTATTCTTTCAGTGAGGGTAATATATATAAAACCTTGAAACTATAGTTAGCTGTAACATTGATCTGCTGGATGCACAGTTCACCACTTCTATTCAGAAATAATAGTAGCTTAGATGCTATAACTTGATTATTGAGATTACAGGATCTAGAAACAAATTTGGAATGGGGCCATGTTCCTGAAAATGCCATAGAAATTCAAAGAATTAGGTAGTCTACAAAACAGAAAGCTCTATTACGTATTCTTGTTAGGGCCTCAAGTTTATTGTTGACATATAGTAGCTACACATAGTTGACTATAATTTACGTCTAGCAACAGGCTCTTAATACTCGGTCATGACATTGTTTGACTGCAGATTGTGAGCATTATTCTGGCTTTTTTACATTTCTTGAAACCTGAGACTCAAAACAAGGATATGTTCGTGGCTGTGATTAACTGTGCAGGCATTAATCCTTGCCCTGCTCTTATATGAAAATATTCAAAGGAGATGCTGAGTTCTGTACAAGCAGGTCCTTTGGCAAGAGCCAGTTTGCACTACCTTAGAAAGGGATACACAGGGTTGAGTATATGCAAAACCTCTAACATTTTATATGTTGGCTGTAACACATCAAAAGGTATCTCTGGTAGTTTTCTTTCCAGAGAAGAACGAAGATCGCATCCATTAAAGATGACTACCAAATTAACTCTACTTGGGGGACAGCTACATGTTAGACTGTCATCAGAACAGCTACGTGTGAAGCTAAAGGTCACGCTACCAGCACAGGAGAAAGCTCCAAGAGTTGGTTGGAGTGCAAGATATGCATCTCGGGTGCTTGGTGCTTGTGCTTCAGCTGGGATGTGCTTGAGCTTTTCAACATCTTCACCTGTTTATGCTGAAGCGATCAAGGAAGATAATGAAATTGATAAATGCAATGAAGCATCATCCAATACTTCTCATGGAAAAAAGATTTACAAAGACTATTCCATAACAGGTGAGTAAAAGGTACCGTTGCTATGATACTTTTACTATTTCAAAATTACATCAGACAGAGTGTTGATATGCTATGTAATGATGTGCCAAGCTAATTGATCCTTACATCCTACCGAATATTATTATGGGCTTGTAGGTATACCAGGAGATGGCAGATGCTTGTTCCGGTCAGTGGCCCATGGGGCATGCATTCGTTCTGGCAAACCCATTCCTAATGAGACCCTTCAAAGGCAATTGGCAGATGAGCTGCGGGAAAGGGTACGCTTTAGGTGCTCTGTGTGATTGTATAGTTGGAAAGCTCGAATGAGATTGTTCCCTTTTTTCAACTTTTTAGAGACGAGCTTCCTTGGACCTTGTTTTTTAGGTTATATAAAAGTATGTTTCTCTTATTGTAGCCTCCTTGAGTCAAGTCCTTCTTTGTCTCTATTATCCAGGTTGCTGATGAATTTATTAAGCGGCGAGCAGAAACAGAATGGTAAGATATGCTAGTTGTTACTCTAATTGACTTATTTTCATATAATTGTACTATGGTTATATTGTGTCATTTGTAGTTCCAGTGAAGGTTTTCAAACCTCTTGAGATACCAAAATCTGATCAGCATTTAACAGCAGCTTGTATCTGTTCTTGTGAACTCCTTAAACTGTTCTTCATTACTTGTTCATGGTTGAATAGTTTCTGCTGTCATGTTTGTTCAATGCATGATTATGGCTGCCAATTTCAGCTGAGAGCAAACTAGCTTTATTGCCTTTACTCAGAAAGAAGAAAGATCAATTGGCTGATGAAACCCTTCTTCATAGGTTCGTCGAAGGAGATTTTGATACTTACATCTCTCATATTAGAAGACCACATGTATGGGGAGGTGAACCAGAATTGCTTATGGCATCACATGTTCTAGAGTAAGCAACTTTAATCTTCTATCCTTTTTATTTATCCTGCAAGCTATCCTCTGCCACTTTCAATGCATTCTTTCTAAGTGTCTGCATATACTGAATGCCAGTACTGAACTGATTCTGTGCTACATACTTGTCTGCAGGATGCCCATAACTGTTTATATGCATGATGAGGACTCTGGTGGTTTGATAGCAATTGCCGAATACGGCCAAGAGTATGGTTCTGAGAATCCAATTAGAGTCCTTTATCATGGCTTTGGCCACTATGATGCACTCCAAATTCCAGGAAGGAAGGGCGCCAAATCAAGACTGTAGCCATATGGACCAGTTTGTGAGTTAATGCACATCTTTCATTGTTGTATCCTTTTGTCCTGTCTTATGAGCTTGTTATCACAACACTGAAGTTTACATGTTATCTCAATAGATGAAGTGCTACTAGTCCATATTCAGTCTGTTTGAGACAATCTGATTCTGATACCGTAGGTGACGAGGAAAACTTATAGCTTATCTAGGGACAAAGACAGAATATGTATGCTGATTGACAAATAGCTTATACGGAAATACTTTACTGCCCTTTTACTCCATTGTTTCTATGACTCAATTTGTGGCAAGTTCATACAAGTTTTCTTTTTAAAGAAACTTCTGTGAGGAAGATCCTCATGCAACTGTTACCTTCATGGCTTTTATACCTACTGAAGAACTCCAGTACAACTAGTAATCAATTGCATCTTTCTGATTGCAGAATTGAAGAGTGTAGCTGTATACTTATTTTCACCTCATTCAATCATGGATGAAGCAGGGAAGTAAAGAGCAAGGAAACAAAAACACACAGCACTTGTTTAATATCTGCCAAAAGTTAGCAATTCCTCATTTCCAATTTCTAATAATGATATGTGTTTGCATTCACAGCAACCCTTGTCTACCTATTTGGCCGGTGATGTGTATTATGTTCTTATTATTTAGATGACCAGTATCACTGTTCTATTTAACAGCTGTAATGAAACAACTGCAACTGTACAAAGTTTATCTTTTTCCAGGAATAACCTTTTAATATGTGAATCCAACCAACCTCTCTCTCATATTGATCCAAACAGATGGCTCAAATCCAAGTCTGTCTGCTCACTGTTTGTCAGCTAACCAATATCAATTCTAACCCGTTAACAAACCTAAACTAGGTTATTAACTTTTGAAAACACAATGGTTATTTTATTGTAACAACCAGATACAAGACAAGCCGGAATCGCGGGCGAAGCTTTTGCAAGAAGTCCGCACGATGCGGGTATGAAATCTACCATTGGATATTTCAACTTTTAGGCATGTGCTGATCAGGTAATAAGGCTGCAATGAAACCCCCACCTTAAGGTAGTAAAAGGCATTGAAACACTTTCAGGCGGGCTCGTGTTTCAAAGATTCAACGTAAATCATGCAGTCTTCTGAAAGTTCACCCTCTACTATGCCATTGACTATACTACCCTTGTACTACTACTCTTTCAACTATCGCTTTCTTCTTGATTTCTAGTACGGAAGAGTGCATCATTCAGGTCCACTTTAAGGGTAGTTTAGCCAAATCAGCACAATTATTTTCAAACCACTACTTAAAAACTCTTTATTTAGATATAATATTAATAGATCACCATACTACCCTTTTATTAGAACTATTGCTTTCTACAAATTCGTGCTTTCAAGGTTTCAACACCTCGAAAACCGTGCATGAAATAAGGGCAATATCGTCACTCACGTTCTCAATCCTTTTTTAAACTAAATCATGCCCTCTTTCTCCTCCTACTTCCCTTCATTTTTCTGCAACACTTCGCCGGAGAAAATGTTGACCGTGCTGTTACTAACGTTAACTTTCTTCTCCGCAACAGCGTTGACTCCGGACGGTCTCGCCTTACTAGCATTAAAGTCAGCGTTGACTCCCGATACCTCATCGGCGTTAACCACGTGGCGTTCAACCGACTCAACGCCATGCAAATGGAGCGGGATCTCTTGCCACGTGTACGGTCATGTCAGTTCGATCTCTCTCTCTGGTCTCTCTCTTTCCGGTTATCTACCTTCTGAGCTCTCTGCTCTCGGTAACCTTACCGCTTTAAATCTTTCGAATAATTCGTTCACCGGCGCAATACCGCCTTCTCTCAGTAACCTTACCGCCCTTGAAGCACTTGTCCTTTCTCATAACTCGTTCACTGGAGCAATCCCCTCTCAGCTTGGTAACCTTAGCGCTCTTACCCATCTCGATCTTTCGCATAACTCTTTAACCAATGCTGTACCACTGGAGATCGGTAACCTTTCCGTACTGTCTTCGATCGACTTATCGTCAAACAAACTTAGTGGAAGGATACCGAGGGAGTTATCGAAACTTCAGAAGCTTTCTGGCGTTTTGAATTTGTCGGATAACTGGTTTTCTGGAACAATCCCGGCGGAGTTTGGGAACTTGCCTGTTGCAGTGAGCTTGGATTTAAGAAACAATAAGCTTTCTGGTGAGGTACCGCAGGTTGGATCGTTGCTGAATCAAGGCCCCACGGCGTTTTCCGGTAACTTAGGACTATGTGGGTTTCCGTTGAAGAATTTATGCCCTGGTGATTCGAAACAAGACCCGAAAGTTCCCCGAGCAACTGTTAATTTCACTTCATCTCCAGGCATTGCAACAGTATTACCGCAGCAGGGATCAAGGGTGAAAACTAGAGTAGCGATACCTTTGCTTGCAGTGGTTGCTGTTGCAGCGATTGCTTCTGCGATTGCAATTCAATGTTGGATTCGGAAACGGCGCAGAGGAACTGAAAGTGAGAGAAAGAAGAATAAGAAAGAAAGGAGTCATTTTGCAGCTGATGGAGAGAGTAATAAGAGGGGAAGAGAGGTTTATGTGGCTGTTGATGAAGGGTTTAGTGTGGAGCTTGAAGAATTGCTTCGTGCATCGGCCTATGTGGTCGGTAAAAGTAGAGGAGGGATTGTTTATAGGGTTGTCATTGGTGGTGGCAAGGGCGGGGCGGTAGCGGTGAGACGGTTGAGCGAAGGGGAGGAGGAAGGGGAAGGTGAACCTGCTGCAGACGAGTGGAAGAGGAGAAGAGCATTTGAATCAGAGGCTATGGCTATTGGCCGAGCAAGACATGCGAATGTGGTTTGGTTGCGTGCTTTCTACTATGCCCCTGATGAAAGGCTGCTCATCTATGACTACATCCCCAACGGCACCCTACATTCTGCGTTACATGGTACAACTTCAAAGCCTAGATCATTGAGCTTTGAATTACTTGTGCAACGAAATTACCTTAATATCTTGTAGTATGCTTTGTGTAGTGTTAATTGTATAGCTCTCTTCATGTTGCTAATTGTAGCACAAAGTTCTTGGTGCAGATTATTTGTCAAAAAACATTCGAAATTACACGGTTTTTGTTGCTAATTGAACTTCCATAGTATTGGATGCAATTGTCTAGTGTGGTCACGCTATATAACTCATGACTGTGCAAGATTTTGATTGTAATAGGAAATTATGACGTTAGGTAGGTAATATCTCCTGGAACCTAGGATAGTGACCAAGGAATATAATCTAGGCAGATTACAGAGTTCCTTTTTCTATTTGGTAACCTCAATCATATCTTCACTACTACCATGAAATTAATCTAATCAGGTTTAGGTCATCTTATTGAAGTCAACATTTGCTAGAGTGCTAAGTTATAGTCTAGAAATTCCAGTAGTAAATGAACCTAAACTTATGTTAACTTACATTTCAGATATTCCTGTGCCATAAGTCTTATTGGTATTAGAAATTTCTAGCAGTTTCTTCTATTGTCCCCTTACATAGTGCATGCTGAGAGTCATGTTGACAAACTTCCCTCAATTCTGAGTAATTGTTATGCAACTCTGCACATCTATGGCAACCTTGTGTATTGTATGCCAAAGTAAGCACTTCAAATCAAATGCTAGACAGAAGTTTTTATGATAATCGTGTTTCACGTATGTGTGGCAGGTTCGTTTCAGCAAACAGGATCAGGGTCAGTGACACCTCTGCCGTGGGCATCTAGGCTAGCTATCATCCAAGGTGCTGCTAGAGGGCTTGCTTTCCTTCATGAGTGCAGCCCCCGGAAGTACATTCACGGAAACATCAAGACCTCCAAGATCCTTTTGGATGATGACCTGAACCCCTATATTTCTGGCTTCGGTCTTACACGGCTTATTTCTGGAACCAACTGCAAGCTCTCACAGTCTTCATCCAAGAAGCTTACATCTGGCCACCTTGCTGCTATCTCATCAAATGGAGCCTACCTATCCCCCGAGGCACGATCTCCGGGAAACGTTATTACTCAAAAAGCTGATGTCTATGCATTTGGTATTGTACTACTTGAAGTGCTTACAGGGAGACAACCTGGGATGCGGCCTGAACATGAGAATGTGGAGCTGGAGGCTTTTGTCAGAAGAGCTTTTAAGGAAGAAAGGCCACTCTCAGAAGTGGTTGACCCGGCCTTGCTGCACGAGGTATATGCCAAAAAACAAGTCCTCTCTGTTTTTCATGTCGCTCTTAGCTGCACCGATGCTAATCCAGAGTTGAGACCTCGAATGAAATCCGTCTCTGATAACCTGGAGAACATTGGAACACCAGCAATGTAGTTGTAGCTTCTTCTGACAAAAGGAGTAGAGCAACTTGCAACTTTTCTTCTTTTTTTCCTGTATGTTAACTATTAGAATTATGAAAAACAGCTTAGTTTCGAGTTAAACTACTAATGGATTGTAGCTACTACCTACTACAATTGAACACCTTTGTATGTGCTCTTCTTTTGAAGCCATGTTATATTTTCTTTGCTTTGTTGAATGCAATCTAACCTGAATGTAATCTTCGATGGTTGGCAATCTCTTTTATCTACTGCGTTCGTAAAGAACAAAATCTTTACTTTGAACTGTTAACCGAAATACTCCAGTGATTGCTTATGTAAAAACTAAAAAGTAGTTTTCTTGCTAGATTTAATTTGTAAATCGTCTCTGACCATCTAGCGTTTCATCAGTACTATGCAATGTAGCTTCTACGTTTTCTTGTGCTTACACTGCGTGGTTAATGTTTTCATAATTTTTCTTCTGGAGCTAGCTGATGAATTATTGGCCGTACTGGTTTTGTGTTTCAAAGAAAGTTTACATTCGGAAGCTATGAAATCTCACACTAAAAAAACGTTGTGGTTGAACGTAGCTGCTGAAGTTGAAGCATTTGTGTTCGTGTTCTTGTGCTTTTTGGGCAGCCTTTGAAGAAATCACTTCAAATTGGAACATATGTTACAATAGCTGTACACTAGGAGATTTCATCTTATTGTTAGAGATATACAATATTGGAGGAGCTAATCAAAATAAGCACTCACTAAATAATTTGGTCCATGTATTAGAAAACAAAATTCAATTCAAAAGTCAAACTATCGGCTCCGATAATACTATTGAGGAGATGCAATAGCGTATGAGCTAATCAAAATAAACCATCTAAAAAATTCAGTTCATATGTTAAAAAATTTAGTCCAATTCAGTCAATAGATTATAAAACTATCTTTTATATTGATTTTTTTTTTTATTTATTTTTTAAAATGAGATTAATTTATTCACTCTTGAATTTAACACCTTCTGCTCAACACCTGTGTGGTTTCTTCCGTTCTTTCAATTGATTGTTATTGAAAGACAATTTTCTAGTGATCTTAAGTGAGAACTATCTTCTTCTATATTATCGGATACCAATGGTAAGCAACTAAGGTAAACAATGTCGAACTGAACCTCTTTCACAGTTGTGTTTTAGGATGCATAAACATCAAATATCTAAGTAGCTATCTATTATGTTCAACAAAATTACGTCTCTTGAAAATATATCAAATAAAAGTCTGTAAAACTTCTATTGCAAATAAGACGTAAATATGGACGAGTCAAGCTGACCCAGCCCGATCAAATGAGTTGTGTGGGTCGGGTCGGGTCGGCTCGGCCCTGTTATAATTTTCTTAGCTCGATTCTATTAATTTATCCGTTTTATTTTTCATTTTTATATAATAAATAGAAAGAATGAAATTTAAAAATTATTTCAAAAAATTATTATTAACATAAAAATAAAATATAAATATTTTTTTATTAAAAAAAATTATGATACATTGACGTACTCAATTATCAGTATTGACTAAGTCAACGTTCAATATTGATCGATCAATATGCATAATGATTGGACAGACAGGTGGTCACAATGAGTTAATAATATCAGTTCTATACTGTCTGACGGACTGCATCGGATCGCTTGGAATTTTGTAACTGTTCATGAGATGGACAGAACAAATTTTGAACTAATTGGTCAAACTACAGGCCGGACTATTTAGTTCTGCCAATATTTATACATCTAATTGCAAAGCAACACAATAGCATTGTCATATTTAATTATTGAATAGATTGTGGAACTCTAGCTACTACTATCTGTTCTTTTAAATAAAGAAGTTGCTTCCATCCAACTGGTAAGTGACTGAAAAAAGTTTCTATGTTCTTTTAAGTTACGAAAAACACTACCTAATAAAACTGACTTCTAAGATATAAAAACATCACTTCCACCTTTCTCCGAACTCCCACTTCATTCTCTTCCCTCTGCTGCGCGTTCATTTCTTCCTCCTACTACTAGGCTGCCTTGTCTCGCGAAGAAATCCATTACGATCACAGCAGCTGCGTCTCTGTTTCTGCCAATTCCTCTGAAATTTCTCTCCACTTCTTCCTGTCGCAATCTCCGCTGACGCTTAGTCCTCTCACCGTCGGATCTCGACAACTAGCTACAAGAACACTAGGTACAGATCTCCTGCCAGATCTGGATTATGTTGTTTACTAAATCTTCTTTGCGTTGGTTTTGCTAGATCTCTCCCGCGTCGGCTTTTCGCTACATCTCTCTCCGTTTTTAAAATTGGATCTACTTATTTTTTCGCCAGATCTACTGCTCAAACTTGTGATCTAATTTCAGTAAAGATTTTTTAAGAACTTTGAAGCAGAGATCTTATTTTCGAAGCAAAGTTAGGCGCGGATCACAAAATTTTCTTTGTTTTGTAAGTTGTTTGTTTATTATATTTCTTGATCTGGATTAATTCTTTGTTTAAACATAGTGGAGGTGGATGGATCTGAGAAATATCGCCAGATTCGTAACACAAAATATCACTGTTTTTATTTCTTACTTTTTGTTTGTTTTGAATTTTGTTGTTTTTAGTTTTGGTGTTGTTGACGGGTTAAACTATGGTTGACATTTATCTTTTTTTTTATTTTGTATTTTCTAAAATCTGGTTGAGTGTATGCGCAATATTTTCTGTCAAAAGTATTAAGTATAATTTATAGTCTCATAGTTGGCATTAGTTAGATTTTAGTATGCTGGAAGGACTTGTTATGATTCCTTTGGAGAGACAACCCCTGATAGTGCCCAAAGCAATGCAGCCAATGATAATATTTCTGAGGACATGCATATTCCTACATTTGTGGAGCTTGTAGGAACTCTACCCGAGTCACAAGCACATCCAGTCTTTAGTGCACAGCAATTTGTACCGCCTGTCTCAATTTCTGGCACTAGTAATTCTGGCGGGGAAAGGAGTAGACGTGGTCGTGTCACCACTACTAACGTCGTACTTTCTGATAAGTTACTTAGTGAAGTAGAAAAAGTTGTAGTGGCGCTGCATAATATTAGTGGTGGTTACGCTACTGAACTTTATGAAGCCTTACATGCATTATCAGACGATTTCTCTGAAGAACAAATTGATGATGCATTTGACACACTAATGTTGGATCACCGACAGGCTCGTGGATTTCTTACGAAGAATGATGCTAGTAGCAGACGTTGGATATTGGCGCACCTAGCTGGTAGGTGGCATCATTAGTAGCTGCTGAGTTACTGATCAATACAGGTGAGTTCAAAATTGTAAGTTTTTAATTAAAGAAAACTCTTTGTTGAAAATTGCATAGTTATATGATTTGATACAAGATTTGTTTTTGTTGTTGTTAGTTATATTCAATCTGTAACTTCTACTTTGGCAAATGTTTGATGTATGTGCTATATGTTTAATTGTTTTATGCTTTACTAATATTGCTTACCTCACATATGAAAGTCATCTACTTGTTATATAATTTTGTAAATATTGTTGTAGTTTCTACTGACATTTTCTATTTTTTCAATGTTTCAGTCATCTACTTGATTCCACATTTTTGAAGAGCAGCATGTTGTGAGGGAAGCTACGAAGTGATATTTTGTGTAATGGATGTTATAATTAGTTCTAACTATGTAATATAAATATACAGTATATATATTTTGTAGTAGAATTGTAAATTATAATTGTATGTGTAATATAAGTGTAAGGTAAATGATTATGTAGTGCAAAATTATTATTATGGTAAATTATAATATATATTACTAATTATTATATTTATAGTGTTATAGTATATGGTAGTTGTGTATGTAAGATATTTATGTAATATATTTTTTTAATATGATGAAAAAGTATTAAAAAAATAAGTCAAATTAGTAGTGATAATTTGATTAATTAAAATTAGATTTATTTTTATCTAAAGAGAAACAATTACAAAAAATTTAGTTTTAGCATACAATTTATAAATTTTTAGAAATTATTTGAGAAAAAAAATAGTTTTAATATGACAGATCTTTAAATATATTGTATTTATACATATACTAGACATTTTATTATAATACTAAAATTGTGTATTCTAAATATATATATAATCAAAATTTTGAATTAATGTTATAATTATGTAATATAAATATATTATTTATCTATTGTATTATATAATTTATTTACAAATATAGCTATAATATATATGTACAGTATAATATAACATGTAAGTGGAATGATTAAAAATATATATTTTTTAATTTTTATAATATTAATAATGAATTATTATTAAAATAAAATATTTTAAAAATAAACTAATATTACTTTCAATCTATTACTTTCAAATACAAAATAATACAAAAGAACACTAGAAGTCATTTCTAACTCACTTCCAATACAAAAAAAATACAAGAATTCAACTCACTTTTAATAATACTATTCTATTTAACTCATTTTCTAAGAACTCACTTCTAAGGCCAAAAGAACGCACTCTATTTATGCCTCAAATTATTTTGCACCTTCTGATCTAGTGTAGTGTGGTGGCTGTTTATCAAAGATGTTTTAACCAACTTCATGCTGCTATCCGTTTTTGCAAAAACTTGAGTTTCCTGTTTCGTAAGAAGCAGGTTTTTAATCTTACCTGCGACATTTAAAAACATGTATCAGTTCTTTCCGAAATTAGTTCTTTTTATAAAAAAAATCTTATAAATTTATTTTTAAATACAAATAATAAAAAATAAACTTCCATCTAGCCCGAACCTTTTCATGCATGCAATTCCGGTCCGATCTAAATGGGCTAGACCGGAATGTAAATAGTACCGGACTAGCCTGACCTTGTTCTGTTGGCTCGTTTGAAACTTTTGGGCTAAGATCGTCTGACCCAGCCCGTTTGTATTTATCTCACTATTCATGTCTACTTTATATGAGAAAATTATTATTCTTTATTACTACTTTATAAATATTTGAGAATATTTATGATAATGAGTTTTTTTGAAATAATAACTATTTAAACTTTTTTTAAAAGTAAATTTAATTTTTATCTAAAAAGTTATAAATTATATATATAATAGTTGTACGACATATAATTTATTATATTTTATAAAGTTTAAAACTTTTTAATTTCTTAAAAAATCTAAATGTTTTTAGAAATAAAACATAGCGCCGAAAGCACTCTTAAACATCTAATGTTTATGAAATAAAACCTTTCTAAAATAGATAATATTTTTTTTAAATAAACTATATTGTTTTACTTCCAAATAATAATAAAAATATATAATAAAAAAATCTCATGATATAGAATTTTTTTATATTTTTTAAATTTTAATAAATTTTTTAATATTTATAAAATATGTATTAAAAATATTTTAAAAAATTAAAAAAGAGTTTTAGAAAACGCTCAGCCAAACGACTCATCACAATTGATGTGTAATTAGACGAGGAGCATTAATTAACTTTTGATATACTTTATGTCCAAAAATAATAATGGAAAATGAAAATTTTGAAAAGTATATTTATAAAGCTAACATTCTCTTCCATATATTCCAACATTCGAAATAATTTGGTTCTACCTACATATGAGGCTGTGCTTTCGGATGCGTTTGTTTTTATTTTTTTTAAACAAAATTTTTCAATTTTTCATTTCATATTTATATATATTTTTTTTATAAGTATTTAAAAAATTTATTTAAAAATTTAGAAAATATAAAAAAATTTTATATAATAAAATTTTTTTATTACATATTTTGATTATTTTTTTAAAAATAAAAAAAATAGAGCTCATTTTTTAAAAAGAATAAAAATATCTTTTATTTTAAAAAAATTTTATTTCATAAGCAATATCAAACACACACTTCATGTTATTCCTAACGAATATAGAGACTAAATTCTTCATAATCTTTTGTACAGAGTAAATAAAGCATCAACGCTGACGTAGAGCATTTTTTTTCAAGATAATTTGAAGAAAAAATGAAAATATATTTCAGATTAAAAGCTTATTTCGATTATACGGAACTCATATTTTTATTAAAATATAAAATATAAATTATTTTATCATATTTTGATTTACAAATAATTTTAAAAAATGTTAAAAATAATTTAGTCTCAAATTATTTATCAATGGTCGTGAAATTATATTAATAAAAATTTTGGCTCATTTTTTTCATTATTAATTGGTTTTTAAAAAAATTCTAAATTTTTCACATATTATTAGAGCGAATTAGACCGGATCGACCGAATATGTGAGCTAAATTAAATTTTATTATTCATATTTATTCAGAGTCTTTATAATCTACTTTATTGCAGGACAAAATAGCCTGCTTTATTTTAGAGTAGGTAGACCGTTTTATTCAAAAGATAGTTGTTCGCTATATTTCAGGACAAATATTTTATTTTATTTCAAAAAATTAGCCAACTTTATCCAATTCATTACAGGACACATATAATTTAATTTTATTATCTAGTTTATTCTCATATTAGTTATCAATGGTCCTGAGATGATATTCATAAAAAATATTTGGCTCACCTTTCTTATTATCAATTAGTTTTTAAAAAAATACTAAATTTGTCAAAAAAAACTTTTTTTTTACGAATTAAAACGCATCCTAAATGTATCAGTTACGGTGAATTAAATTTTTGAAAATTGAAATTCTCAGCATCACTGATCTTGCGTTTGCAGCTTTTTGCATAGTGTTTCTAAGGAATAGTTAAAGAATATTATGTACTCAAAGAACATTATTATTGCCACAAAAAAAAAAAAACAGAGGCATCTATATATCTATTACGTAGATAGAATCCATCAACATCTTGCACTCAAAATTCTGTCTTTGTTTCCTAGAAGAGGACCATATAGAAAATTCCCTCCAATCTTCAAATTTTGTAATTGGAACTTTTTCCTTATGCTTTCTATCCATATTCCATATTCTTTCGAAGTTAAATGTTTATAAATTTACCAGCAAATCAACTATAAAAAGCAACTGGCATTACAAGCCTGGGGAGTTAACTTCAACACATAAGGGGTGCGCTCTTCTCATCTTCAAATTTAATTTTTTTATTAAAAAAATATTTTTAACTACATAAAAGAACATAAAAATAACTTTCAACTTCCCTTTTTTTACAAAAGAATAAAAAAATTTACACACTTCTTTCAATCGCTATTCACCACAATTTGGGATTGAAGAAAGAATTCGTGGGGAACGTTGCATCCACGATAGAAGGAAGGGATATCAGGAGTGCTTTTTTAAAATGAGATTTTGTAAAATTAAATTATTTTTAAATTTTTTAATAAGAGTTTTGTAGAGTCTTTTTATATTTTTCTAAAATTTAAAAAAATTTTAATTTTTTTGAATATATTAAAAAATTAAAACTAAAAATATTAAAATAGAAAGGAAAGATGATTACCGTGAAATGAGTCCGGATTAATAATAAGCCATTTGGATCTTTCCGTATATGGGCAATAGATTATTGGATAAATGGATGAATCAAAGCACAAGATAGGTTTTCACTTATCAAAGGCTCAAAGCAAAGCAAAGCAATGCAATGGATGAAATATTGATGTGATGAATTGTTTCCTAACCCTAAGATAAAATATTGATCGATTTTGGATCGATCTATATAATAAATGAGTTAAAATTATTCAATTGTAATCTAATTTATTTATTTATATGAATAGAAAATGTCAATCCTAATTCAACCATTTTAATAATCGATTCAAATTTAGATTGACCTATTTAATAATTAAAATTATTAAAATAAGTTTATAAATATTAATTTTTAGTAATAATATATAAAAAATTATTAATTTTTGATATATATTTTTAGAAATATATATATATATATATATATATATATATATATATTAAATTTAAATTTTATAATATTATTTTCTAGTTATTAAATAATATATACTATATAAATAATTAAACGGGTGAAAAGGATCAATTTTTGATTAATCCGAATTCGATCTGAATCCATTTAATATTTTCGGATCAATTTTTGGATCGACTCGAAATTGATCTGAATTCGATTTTTTTAGATCGAATTCAAGCCAGATTTCGGATCTGGTCCAAATTTGTCACCCCTAATCGCAAAGGAGTTATTTAGGGTTACTAAAAATAAGATATTTGATATAATTGAGTATTTTTTCAGCTTTAAAAATGATAAAATATACACATAATTTTTAATTAAAAAAAGTATTTAAAAATATTTTAGAATACAATGAAAGTGTGTTTTTGAACTGGGTTAAAGCCCACTCCCCAACTACCACTAAAGAGATATTTGTATTGATAATATGTAATTTATTAAAAATTTCATTTTCTAAGAAGCTTTTATAGTATTCTTAAATCTTTTAAAATTAAAAAAAAAAGGAATTACTTGTACGTTATATAATATTGTTTATAAAAATAATAAACTTGTTTTCAAATAAGAAAATATCGTTATCTCTAAAAGTTTTACTTTTAATCAACTCTAAACGACTGCTAACTCTATCCTTGCACTCCTTCGTTTTTCTGAGAATATATAAAATCATTGTTTTAAATTTAAAAAGCTATTTTTTCTCATAACCAATGTGTATTCAAAATGATCCTTTCCAAAAAAGCCATTAAATAATTATAACTTCATCAAATGATCTTGACTTTTAAAAAAAATCAATTTTTAAAAAATAAATTATTTGATCGGATAGTGGTTAAATAATATTATATATAAAAATAGAGATCATCATTTTTATACCTTATCGAGAACCTTATTATTTTAAATAACTACCAATTTACCATAAAGAAAACTAAAATTCTTAATAATAACTAATAAATATATAATATTTTAATTTAAAATTTAAAAATAAAATTTGATGTAATTAAAATATGTTCAATTAAACCCTCCCTTTTTAGATTACTCAAATAGAAAAAACTAAAACATAGCATCGTTGTTATTTATTTTGTAATATTCGTTACTCATTAACTTAAAATTTTCAAATTGTACGACTTTTTAGTTTTTATAACCTTATACCGACTGAACTTGTCCTGTTCGGTTGAGCTTTTCCCACAAATAATTAATTTTTTATTTTATATTTTTTATACATATTTTATAAATATTTAAAATATTTATTTAAAAATTTAAAAAATATAAAAAAATTTTACGTAGTAAAACTTTTTTATTACATATTTTTTTAGATTAAAAAATAAAGCTTATTTTTCAAAAAAATAAAAATACTATTTATTTCAAAAAAATTTTATTTTATAAACATGCGATCCTTAAAATAATACATCTAACTATATGAGACTAGGAGATCAGCCAACAATTTTTTTAAATATTAAACCTATTTGGAATAAGTTCATAAAAAAGTATTTTAGATTACTTAGAAGTGAATTTTTAAAAATATTTGAGAGTATATTTTAAAAAGTTTTCAAAATAAAAAGTATTTTAAAATATTTGTAATTTTAATTTAACTTTAAATAATAATATGCTAAATGAAAATTTAAAAGTTTTATACAATATTATAAAATTTATTAAAACATAAAAAAATAAAAATCACAAATAGGTGAAAAATACGAAATTCTTTTCTAAGTAACACAAGAAATTAATTGATAAGACTTGCCCATTTGATTAGCTACTATATCGACGACAATCATAGATCATCAAAATTATTTTATACCATTATGTCGGCTTGACGAAATAATAATATTAATTTTTTATTTTAATAAAAACTATTTATATTGTCTAGACAAAAAAAAAAAGAATAAATTTATTAAATATTGATTTGGTGTATATTTAGACTGGGCCCATTAAAATGTTCACCATCCAGACATGGATCTGTTTACGGGCCCTCAAATCTAAAGGACGTTATCCGAAACACGTGACACCCATTTTCATTTGTACTGATTAAACCTACGGCTGAGATTGATCCTTTAATAATAATGTCTATAAATAAGACAAGATTATCAACGGTGATTAACTGAAGGGGTAGTTTGGACTTTGTTTAAAATAAGATTTGCGGCTGTTGAGCTAGGGGGCAGTGGCCGGTCTCGATAAAGCGACCGCATCCGATACTGGCTACTAAACGCCGTTAACTACACGGATGATTCGTTAGCGCGAGACCACGTGGGAAATAGTGGAACAGAAGACTAAAGTTTTCTGTCCTTTTCATATTAATTATTATTTTATCTTTTCATTTATTTTGTAGTTTCCAATAAAACCCTTTTAGGTATGAAATGTTGTTTATTTTGTATGATAGAACCATTAAAACACGTTTTGGCAAACGTAGATCTTTATAAAATTTTTGGTACGATTTTACTAACTACTTTAGGTTCATTTAGCAATTAGCAGTCCTCGTTGACAATTATAGTTAATTTATTTGATAAAGGGTTGACATTGGTTATGTATAAAATGAATTGACTAACTTAATTCTTGCAATAACAACCTCTTTATTTGAAGTATCAAATGCACACCTTAATTGATAAAGCATTTAAAACATAAACATCTTCTTTTAAACCAACTTATAAATTTGAATTTATTTCAATGCTTAATTGTCGACAAAAAATGCGTTTGGCTTTCTATTTTTTCAACGAAATTTTTTAATTTTTCATTTCATATTTTGTAACATATATTTTATAAGTATTTAAAAAATTTATTTAAAAATTTAGAAAGTATAAAAAAATTCTACATAATAAGATCTTTTTATTATATATTTTTATTATTTTTTAAAAATAAAAAAATAAAGCTCATTTTTTAAAAAAAATAAAAATATTTTTAATATTAGAAAAATTTTATTTCATAACTAATTCTAAACGCCCCAAAAAATCAAAAGCACAAACTTTGCGACAAATATATTGTTAACATTTAAATTTCATTTTTAAAAACTAGATGTTTTATGATTTCATATAGACAAATCGATTCTACATTGATCCAATTTTTGTCATATTTAAATAAATTTTTAAAATTTTATGATTTTATGAAATTGGACCAACTTTAGTTAAAATCTTGCTTTGACAAAGTTGGCAAAAAACAAAAACTTAATTTTATAGAAGGAAATAGGGAATTTGAAGGTTTGTTTATGGATAGTGCAGAACTTTTCTAGTGTTTTTTCTAAAAGAATTTATGTTCTTTAAAAAATAAAAAAGTGTAATTATTAAATTTTCATCTTCTGAGGGCTAGTGAAAGCTGCTCAAAAGTTTCCACGTAGACCGACCATGTTATCGCGCGAGTGCATCGACAGTTAAGGGTATTATCGTGAAACTGACAAAATCAAATGGCAATCCCGTTTGTTAAGCTTATTAGCAACTAATAAGGGCATATTAGTCAATTGTGCATTCCATCTCACCACCGTTTGCAATCCGAAGTAAAATAGAAGCGCAACATTGTCCAATACGGTTCTTTGTAATTATCCAACAATAAAGTGGTATTAGAGTTAATTTATTCGAAAGCAAAGGGTACTAACGTCAGGGTTTAGTATAAATACCCCGTAACAGTGTTGGAGGGGAAAAAATGGAAAGGACAAAAGAAAGACAAAAGAAAAAATCTTCTTTCTCCTCTCGCATTCAGTGAAATATAAAAATTGGCTTCTTTGCTTTGGTTTCTCGGCTTCTGAACACAAAAATTATTCTTTTTTCAATAAAGATTTTCTATTTCTTCTTCTTCTTCTTGTTATATTATTCTATTATTGGTGAAAAAAGTGAATCTTTTATTCGATCGACGAAGCAGTAGCAGCAGCGGCAAGAGTTGCATAAGAATTTCATGGTAGAAGTTTTTCGTTTGGGTTGTTGAACAGACTGATTGATTGAGTTCTGGGTAACGTATGTTTCGATCTCTGAGCTTGCACAGAGACTGTTACTTGTTCTAGTGAGCTCTCGATTCATCTGAGTAACGTGGCAGCGTTGGATTTCTTCTTCTTACGATTTTTTTTAATCGATTAAAAAGCTCGTGATTCGAGCAAGAACGAGTTTTTCTTCAATCTTTAAATCAAGCAGACTTCAGTCGAGCTTCTCAAATTCCACTTTCATCTCGCATGAAAGTGGAATGGAATGATTCCTGTTCTTCTGTTCTCTTGTTAGTATCGTTTAATTCATCTCTCGCATGAAGGTGTTCGATTTTGTAATCAATCAGTTGAACGACAAAATTCGTTCTGTATAGAGATTGAGAGAGAGAGAGAGAGACAGAGATCACTGTTTCATAGGAGAAGAAACAAATTTAAGAACTTACTGATGTTTGGATCTCCGGCAAGATCGAAAGATCTCGAGCTTTCTTTCGCATACAACAGAAAAGAAGAAAGTGGTGGAGATCTTCAGAGAGAGATGAATTCACAACAGCAGCAGCAGCAGGGATTGCTGCGGTATCGATCGGCGCCGAGCTCATTGTTTGGAGAAGTTTGTGACGATTTCTTGCCTGCTGCATCAAGGCCTCCGTCAAGCCCTGATCCTGCTGAAACTATGATAGCAAGGTTTCTTTCCTCTGCGCAAGTCAGTTCTCAGTTTCCACCACCGCAGTCTCCGGCAAGCCAGCACCATCACCATCTACAGCAACATCAGCAGCAGCAGCAGCAACAACAACAGTTGTTATACCAACAGCAGCAGCAGCAGCAGCAGATTAATTCGAGTCAACCGATGTCGATAGAAGCAGAACAGATGAAGAACGGCGGCCTGATTCGGCACAGTAGCTCTCCTGCAGGCTTGTTCTCTCACTTGAATATTGAAAATGGTATGATTTTTATCTCTGTTTTCTTTATGTAGTAAGCTTGATAGATAGTTCATTACAGTGATTTCAGTAGTTAAAAACCGTAATTCATCTCCTGTAGTTTCATCAGAAATCTATTCAGTAGTGTTTCTTCTGGGGAATGATTCACTTCATGTTTCAGAAAATCGAGACACTAACGTTTTGCTTTGATGATTGGAGACAAAAAAGATTCTAACTTTCTTGTGGGTTTGTAGGTTATGGCTTGATGAGAAGTATGAGTGGTATGAGAAATGGGAATGGAACAACAGGAAGTGAAGGCGGCGGGCGGCTAAAAGGACAGCTTAGCTTTTCCTCTAGGCAAGGTTCTCTCATGTCACAAATTTCAGAGGACGGCAGTAGCCCAGAGGATAACAGTGCAGGAGGCGGGCGGTGTTACATGCCTGGGTATCCAATCAGGTCCTGGGAGGATTCACAAGTGATGCCTGATAATTTCTCTAGCATGAAGAGAGCCCGAGAAAATGGTCTCAACCAATCTGAATCTCAGGTTTGTATCTTTTTTCTGCGCTATAGTAAGTTCTTCAGGAATCGTGTCTGAAACATGTATTGATCAGCAGAATGGAGATGTTAGGAACAACGGCAAAGGTCTGACACACCAATTCAGTTTGCCAAAGACCTCATCAGAGATGGCAGCCATCGAGAAGTTCCTGCAATTCCAGGATGCTGTCCCTTGTAAGGTCCGTGCCAAGCGGGGCTGCGCTACGCATCCTCGGAGCATTGCTGAAAGAGTAAGTGTACCAGGTTGCTGTTCAAGTTGATTTCAGTCCTAAAAAGAAAAGTCTGTTTTCAAAAGTTCAAATCTACAAGTTGTCGTACTTCAGCTCATAAAACCATAAAGTTCGGTACCTGTGTTACTCAATTGATTGGGGGCTCAACTTGAAGATGATTTGTTTCAGGTGCGAAGAACAAAGATTAGTGAGAGGATGAGGAAGCTTCAAGAGCTGGTACCCAACATGGATAAGGTAACATTCTTATTACGCACAATCTATAATTATCATACAAACCCGAGCATGGTAGCAAATTTTTGTCTCAATCCTATTAAAACTGTAAAGAAGCCAATCAGTAACTGTGAATGGATGCCGATATTAATCGTCTAACCTGTAGGAATTTTACTGAATGCAGCAAACAAACACTGCCGACATGTTGGATTTGGCTGTCGATTACATCAAGGATCTTCAAAGACAGGTCAAGGTAACGCATAAAGAACCATAAATTTCAATCATGTATCTTACACACTCGGAAGAAAAATTTCTGAATCACTGAATGCAAGATGTTGATTTTGATCAGTCGTTATCGGATAACCGGGCCAATTGCACATGTTCTCCTGGAAAGCAGAAACCTTACCAATAAGCAGTATGAACGAAGCTGTACAGAGAGTTAGAGGAGCTTTTGAATTGTGGACAAAAGCCACAATGAAGCAATAAGGATAAGTTGGAGCTTTTCGGAAGCTTGAATTTTTTGTGTGTACTGGTTCCGTGAAAAGTTGATACTCTTCCTTGTTAATTGATTTTTCGCCTGTTTTGTTAAGTAGTTAGTGTAATTGTTAGTGGCTAGTCAAAGTTAAATTTATAGAAATATGGTTTTGTTAAGCTGCTTTGGTTTATTATATAGCTGCTGTGTTTTTTTCTTAATCCTCAATTACTAAACCATAATTTTAAACGAGATTTTTTTTTTTTGCTTTTGTCAAATGAACTCTTTTTAACTTAAAAGAAGCGTTTGAAACGATCAACCTACAGGGGCAATTGGAAAAGACTCAAAAACACTAAACATAATTATGGGCATGTTTATCTATACTTTAACTTAGTTTTTATTTTTCAATTTTATTTTTCAATTACTTTTAATAAAAATAAACGTAATATTAAAATAAATAAATATATTTAACTTTATTCTTAATAATAAATATGTAATTACATTTATTTTTACTACTCAACTTTTTTAATTAACTTATTTTTTAATTAATTTTTTGGAATTTCACTCGCAATTAAAATAAGTAGTTCTCTCCCCCATTCATCTGAGCTTCTCGATTCCGACTCCGTCCTATAAAAAAACACTCAACTAGCTTATTTTAAATGATTTATTATATTATCTTTATAAGTTTTTGTAAATTTATTTATTAAAAATTTATTTTTGAACTAGTTACGAATAAGTAAATTATGCTCTTTTATCTTTTCCGTGAACGAAGCTAGAATTAAAAAGCGTGTTTTAAAATTTTGAACTCTAAGTTTTTCGTCAAATTTAGAGTTCAAAAAATGTAAATATTTTTATAAATTGACTCTATTCTATTTACTATTCAAAAATCACCAATTTAATGTTTTAAATATTATTTCATACTTGCAACCTACTTTCAAAATGAAATTAAATATAAAAATTGATTTATTTTTAACTTATTTTTAAAAAAAAATTATTTTTGTTAAAATTTGTTTTGCGTACTAAAACACGCCTAAAACGTAAGTTAGAAATTATCCTTTCTTGCTCATTGCTTATGATTTATGAACTGGTAGTGATTGAATGGTGTTCCTGGATTCCACGATCTTTAAATACAACACAATAAAATCAGTGCTCATTGTAGGTACAAAAACAAACAAAAAAAAAATTTGTGAAGATAAAGTTACCAACTTTTTTTTTTTTCTTGGTTAACTTTTGATTTTTATGAGACGATGATGTTGAACATGAACAAGAGCTTTTGATCGAACGGCTGTTAGTGGAGAAGCCGTGATCAATCAATCGTTGGATTGATGAGGTTTCTGGGTTTCTGCTTTTGGCTTTTGGGTGGGAAGGCGATGGAAAGAAAGAGACGGGCATGGGCAGGCAGGTTCACTACTTTTCTGTGTTTGCGATCCTGTGATGGTGATTCAATCAGGACGCTGTAGTTTTGATCAACTGATTAAGGCACAAATAAGAACTCGTTTAACAGTGTTTTTTTTTAATAAAATTTTTTAATTTAATATTTTTTTAAAAAAATTAAAAAATACAAAAAAATCTATATCGCAAAATTTATTATTATTTTTATATAAAAATTAAAATTTAGTTTTTAAAAATTTTAAAATTACCTTTTATTTAAATTTTTTTAAAAAGCATTTCTAAATATTACCTAAACCTCATGAATGTTTCAAAACTGAATATCTCTTTTAGTATTTAAAATTTTAAGTATTTAAAAAATTCTTTTCAATGTTTTATAAAATATTAATAAATTGTACGTTTTAAAAATTCTTATCAATGTCTTCAAAACTAGAGTCAAATTAGTCTGAATAATAAAGTTTTAAGCTAAATATAAAACATTTAATTAAATACAACACAAAGACTGATTTAAAACAAAATATGATTTTAAACGTTACCCCAAACAGATTATTGAGAATGTTCTTACTCAATTTCTTCTACGTTTCCAATAGCTAATAGTGAGTTCTAGTTAGACGGTCGCCTTATTATGATTTCAAAACAAAGCAACTTTCTTTCCCACCACTGAGGATCAAATCAAAACAAAAAAGCAGATAAAAAGTTGAGGAAATAATTTTGAGCAGTTAAATTAAGGAAGTAAACTTTTAAATGAGGGTGGTTATAAAGTTTAAAAGTAAATAATAGGGTTCGGATTTAAGAAAAAGAAAGGGTAAAGGTAGCTCTCTACGGTGTGATTTCATTGAATGATACCACGGGTGGAAGGTTGAAATATTGGACTTGCCGAGATGTGGGGGAAAGATAGAAAAGAGCGTTTTTCTATGGTGATAGTAGTAATTAAGATTTTGTTAGTATTCTCACAAATACCAAAATGTCAAGTTTCTATATTTCTGGAAATTTGGGTCAAAAATTGAAACTACAAGTTGGACGGTTTTTAAAAAACAAAGATGCACTTCCTATAATTTAGAGAATAACAACTAAGCTTGTGTTTTAGTTACATACAAATAAACTTTGTAAAAATAAAATTCAATAAAATTCAGTAAAAAATAAAATTCAGTAAAATTAGAGTTCAAAATAATATTAAAATATATAAAATAAAATTTAAAGTTAAATTTTGATGAAGTAAAATATGATATGAAAATAAAATTAGCAGTGATAATTAAAATAAGTGATAAAACTCAAAATCCAAACAGAGTTACCTTGCAATTGAAACATGACCTAAGTTGAAGAGCAAATTTTACTGAAAGAAAAAAAAAACTGACAAAAAAATGTTCCATGGGGCTAATTCAAGAATGTTAAAGATGATTATTTGCAGAGATGCAGACGTTGTAATGAATAAGTGTATGCACACTTCATGACAAGATTAGAAATGAAGTAATAAAGAGGAATTCAAGATGAGGTTCACTCGTTGAACTTGAAGTCATATTTAAGTCATATTTGGGATAGCTGTGCAAAGTAAAACTTTTTCAAAGACAGAGCTTATCATAAATAACTTGGTTCATGGCTTTTTGGTGAAAAAACTTGTTCCTATAATCATCCATGACTTGCAATTCCGAATTCTTCAAAGAACTTTTCACGGCTTTTTTGGGCTTAAAAAGACCATGCCAAACACGGCTTTAGCATCTGAATCTCTATCCTATTCACACTACTTCGTTAATTCCATAAACTTGGTAAAATCCAGCACAGAAACTCAAAAGCTTGTAGATAGATCTCTTTGCTGGATTTTGGTGTGATGTAGAAATGGTCCCTTTACAAAAAGGACCACAGAGACAGAAGTATTACTTTCAATATCCTCTCCTTATCAGCACATAATACCAATACCAGGCCATAATATATATAAACAACTCCGTAGGACCTTTATGTTTCATCATGCATGTTTTGATTCAATACAAATATAATCAAGTAAGCTGATACACTTTTGCACATAGTAACAAGTCAATAGCAATACACAACGCATACCTTGCACGCAAGTGAAATTGTGGGATAAACAACACTTACACTCAATCAAGTTGTATGCTGAACCCATGCTATCTTGACCAAAATACCTGAACGCGAAATGTATTTTTATAGAATATTTTATGGAACTGTAACAATGAACTAATAATTATTAATGGAAAGCAAGAAAAAAGAAACATGTTGCATGGAAAATGATCAGTAACATATAGAGATAATACAGGGAAAAGCATGTCGAAAACGCAAATATTAAACAAAGAGACATGGATAAGGGACTGAAATTTATTGCCATAAATTTGGCAAGATGGAGATGATGTTAAAAAATAGGTCATATCATTTTATTGCAGGCATAGCTTAAATCGCATACCAATAGAAAGTATAGATACTGCCCCACCATACACCAGAAATGAGCAAGTACTGAAAATTGCTGGCATTTACTTATAACCACTTATTTGTTTTGGTCAGAAAAAGAAATGAGTGAATAAACAATTCCTAAGAGTATATCCTACTTATGTTGCTGCATTATAGGATGGGATAAGCTAGCAGGCTAGCATCACAAAGTTCGCATCACCTACTACAGAAATTTCAATAGTGGAAAGAATCACTGGATCAGACATGTACCGCAAGAAACTAACAGCGTAGATTTTATGCAAAAGAGTTACGGATGGGCAACAAATTCAACTGAGTCTACTTTCATAAAAGCAGTATTTCCATGAGTGCTTTAGTACCAGATTGCATTATGGGAACAATAGAAGGTTGCAGCTTTTACCTGATAGATCCTGTATTGGGCAGAATAAAGATTAACCAACAAAGCCTTCTGATGCAAAAAGTTAATTTCCAACCAGTTGAGTCTGGATAGGCTTGAAAGAATCTGAAGTGGATTCTACCAATAGTACAATTGTGACTTACAACACAGCATTCAACTTCTTGAAAGGAACAAGAGTTGCATCACCTACCACTAGATATTACCTGCATCAGAAAAGCATGATATATAAGCCTCGGGAAGATAATATAGAAATCATCTGGAACTATGCATGTAGGAAGAACATCATAGCTTACCATGGATGACATAAAAGGTGAAGTTGTACATGGAAGGCCAAGAAAAGAAGACCAAAATATAATTTCTAGCTCCTAAAGTACCTTAAATCACCCTCAAAAATATCTATAGCATGTCATAACATATGTAACATTGAGGTCATGCAAAAGCTATTTACATGGGAAGGCCACCAATTTTTCCGTATCACATCCTAGAAGGTATTCCGCATTGGGTACAGAAATTACTCGTATAGAATCCACCCACTTCACATGTACTGTTGCTATCCTCATACATTTCAATGTTCACTCAAATTTATAAGGCAAGCGTAAGAAATAAGAATAGACATTCATTTATGTTATATTTGCTAGGAACTTCAAAGCCATCCTGATGTTAATAAATTCAAACTGAAGAGATGAGGTGATAGGCATATCGATTAACATTGAAAGGAAGAAGAGCGATGCCAAATAACATATTACAAATTATTCATGTGAAAGAACTTCTATAAAAGCCTCCTACATGGCATCAGTATCACAGGTACTTAATCGTTTCACAGGTTAGGTAAACTTACTCCTCAACGACAACCACATATTCAATATTGACTCAAACATGACCAGACGAAATCATTGAGATTGATGAAAACAAGAAGGAAACCATTCCTATTGATACAGTAGCAGGACTTCCATTCAATGACAACCACCAATACACTGAAGTTCCTTCAAACTGCTATCCCTTGCTGATTTTCGTCTTTCCAGCTACAGCCATGGATATGTAGCTTGACAGAGGTAAATCTTCATAGCTGTGCCGTAGTTGTGTACAAAGTAGTAGCTTATCAACTAGATTTGACGGTCGATGCAAACACAATCATGTGTATTATAGATTGGGTGCGTGAGAGAAGAACTAGTTTACTTCGAAGTCCAATTCCCTTGCTGAATGTAGAGACAAACTTATAGGAAATACATGCTTTACCAAAAAACTCTAAAACATGATTTTCAAGTTGCTCTCTATATGGAATTATTGATATTAGATATCCAAAGAAGATTTTAATAGCTTCCGTAGAACAACATATTTACAACAAGGGAACTAGGATGCATCTGTTGATGCAATGTGGTGGAGGAAAAAGAAGAGCTTTAGTTGGGTGCAGAAGAAAGATACTGGAGCAAAATTACTCGGCAAGAGATCAAGAAGATGACACTTCAGGGCACACTACCATATTCTTTCCTAATACCACAAAGAGCAACAACAACTAGATGCTGGTCTCGTTGAACAAATTTCTATGAGAAAGAGCATCTGGCAGTGGTTGTATCTGATCCCATATATGCCAGCGCAAAGAAGGATAATTGACAAAATCCAGAAGAATGCATCTAGCATCAAGAGACAAGAGGATGCCACATCATTATTTCATCACATCTTAACCCTCCATTGTTGCACTATGCATTGTCTAACCAGGAAGCGGCAACGATATTACTATTTGGTTACACAGATCTAGAGGCAGCCACCTTTACACTGCTTCAACTAGGAATGTCACATGCCTTTAACTATAATGTTTTCTCCACAGATACCCCAGTGTACTTGAGAAAACATAGTTAGCAGGTGTCTAATCCCCAATTCTAAACAGTACAACAAGATTGCATTTATATGAGCAATATTCCATTAACAGAAATTCAATGTGAAGGACCAAATGTCCACATAGCATCAAGTTTCCACAAGAGTTCTAGTGTAACTCAACAGGTTTTGTCATCATGGATTATACCTACCAAAGAACTGCTTAGACAGTATGTGGAAGATACCAAAACTCACTAAATTTTCAAAAATAAAAAAAAAACATTTGCAGCAACCAATGCGTCCTCCTAGCACAAATTTTTATGACATTATTACACAGTTAATACTTGTATTTATGAAAATCTGTTCATATATGTCAGGAAATTCTTATATCATGAACAAGGCAGCAATACCTATTCTAAGGCACACATTGACATCAACTCACAAGACACAAGAAGCATTACAGCTCAAATTGTAGTAACACAGAAATATACAATTCTAATTCTGTACTTATAACAGATACCAAAATATCCAATAGCTTTTTGCTTACCTAAAAAAAGGTACTAGCTAGCCATGGCCCATATAATATATCATGAAACCGGAGAATGGCATTCTACCTTACTGAAAGCCAGAGGACATCACAAACTATTCAGCATTTCTAGCACACAATCATACCACAAACTATACACAAGACACATTGTCACTAAAACCAAGTTAAAGACCCTCACATTGTCATTCAGCATTCACAAAAGAACACTGAAGTTGGTCGCACTTGCTTTAAAATACCGACGAACGAACAAAATCAACACCGTAGAACATTTACTGACCAGCACTCAATGATTGAAGTAGATAGCCATCTGAACATTCTTGTCCTCGAACCCGCACGTGCTATAAAAGTTAACAAGTTCCGGTGTGCAATCGAGAATAACCTTATAACACCCTTTCTCCTTCGCATACTCAACAAGACGATCAACAATTTTCTTCCCCAACCCTCGCCGCCTTGCGGAAGAATCAACCACCACATCTTCTACGTGCCCACATTTTGCGCCGCCACGTAAGAACTTTTGCTCAACGAGAAGCGATCCGGTAGCGAGGATCTTGTTATCAGAGAGATCTTCGGCGACAAGAACGAGTTGGCGATCGGGATTTAGATCCGCGACGAGGTCGGAGAAATCGATGTCGGAGAGCGGAGGGCTAGGGCTGAGCTGAGAGAGAAGAGAGAAGAAACCTTTCGATTTATCGCCGACTTCCAGGGAACGGATCGAGATTGAACTGTTGCTAGTAGTAGCTTCACCGACGGTAGCCGTGCCAGACATGGCGCTGGAACGTTTTTCAAAGAAAACTCAAAATAAAAAATTAAAACAAAGACGACAAAATCAGAACGCTCTCTATTTATATGTTCAATGTTGGCAAGATTATAGTAATTGCGTTTTTTGGAACGGTTTGGGAGTGACTTTTGTAATTTTTTTAATAACAAAATGTATTTTTTTTACATTTTTGAAAAATAAGTTTTTTATTTTATAAAATAATAATAAGATTTATAACATAGAATTTAAAAAATTCTTACTTTTTGAATTTTTGGAAAATTCTATAAAATATTTTACAATTTTTATTAAAAAACATAAAATAAAAGGTTGAAATAAAAAAGAGTTTATAAGTAATGTAAACTACAACTTAGTCTAAACGGTAACTTAATCATGTAAAAGTAAATTTTGTGATGTAAAAGTGAAAATTTTAAAAATAAAATTCAATAAAAGTAAAATGTTGAATGATTAGAAATGATAATTAAAATATATAATAAATTTAAACTAAAATTTTTATAAAAATAGTTTTAGTGTGAGAGTGAAATTGAAATTTGATATTAGCTGAAATACAAAACGGCTCATTCAAATTCTAAAGAAGAAAATAGATTTTGGTGGCAATTGACATACGCTCTTAGAGGCGTTTGACATTATGTTCCTCAAAATTTTATTTTAATTTTTAATTTTATATTTTTAACAAATAGTTTATATTATACAGTATTTATTTAAAAATTAAAAAATATATAAAATTTTATATAGTAATATTTTATTATTATTTATTATTTATGTATTTTAAAAAATATTTTTTAAAAGTACTTCAAAAAAGACTGGATTTCGAAGATAAAATAAATTAGTATCTTATATTTACAGTATGTTATTACCAATCGCGTTTGGTAAAATAAGTTCAGTAAAAGTAAATTAAAAATAAAAATTTAATGAGTCTAGAGTAATTAATATAAAATTGAATTAAAAATTTTGATAAAACAGTTTCCTGCAATTAAAATACTTGGGCCGCGCTATTTACAATATAGCCCAACTAAAGAAAACTGAAACAATCTCAACAATTCCTGCACTCAAAGTTAACAGTCAACCCCCATGTTGTGTATATTTACATGTCATGCCATTATCGTCAACTCGTCGTCCACCTCACGTGGTCTCCCATTTCTCAGAGCTCCAGTCTTTTTATCTTTTCTCCAAAAACAACAAACACGGATCAAAAGAACTCCAACTAAATTATCAAAATCAACTCATATTATTTAAAAGTTCGAGAGAAAATATTGATCGAACAATTTTGATAAATTTGTTATGGCGAGCGGTGGTGGTGGGTTTAATCAGAAAATAGATTATGTATTCAAGGTTGTGTTGATCGGTGATAGCGCTGTTGGGAAATCTCAGCTTCTCGCAAGGTTCGCTAGGAACGAGTTCAGTTTGGACTCGAAGGCAACAATTGGTGTTGAATTTCAGACACGGTCCCTTGTAATAGATCACAAAACAGTTAAAGCTCAGATCTGGGACACTGCTGGTCAGGAAAGGTAACGTTTTCCTCGATCTCTAACTCGTTGGTTTGGATTCTGATTTGTGATTGTTGATTTGATTTAGCTGGATTTGGTTTGTAAGTAAGAAATAAAAGGGTTTGCTTATTTAGTTGTGTTTGTAGTAAGCATTAATTCAGGTTTTCTTTGTGAATGCTGGTTTTTAATTAGAAGGTAAATTTGTTTATTGAATCGGAAATGTCAATAGGACCCAGATTGCCCCGGGTTCTGAATGATTAGATATGCTTGTGTTTTAGAGGAAAATATTTTTTTTACGGTTTTTTGTTGGAAATTGGTTGCTTGAGTATCTGTATGACTGTATATTGGGCATTGATCGGTCAAGGGAATCTAGGTGTTGACGTTTGGCGTCTAACTTCCTATTTGGAGAATTCTGCGTTGTATATGAAGTTGGTAGACAGTGTAGTTCTATGTTAATGGATTAAGTACCTTAGCAAATGTAGAAACTCTGTTTCTGCTCATTGAGCTGAAAGAATTATATGCATCTATGTACATAGACTGGCAGTTGAATTATATGCATCTATGCACATAGACTAGCAGTTGAATGTGCTAGAATTTTTGTTTGTAGGAATTTTATGGGTAATTGGAGAATCAGAGGACCTCTAGTCTCAAGGTAGTCCTTATTGGTAGCTTTAGAGTTGCTCGTCTTCCCCTAATTTATCGTGTTATGTTGTTATGCAAGTTTATTCCTTAAATTGTCATGTACATTAGGGGATGACCTCAGTGTTGCGGATTTTGGTCTTGATCTTTGCTGTGGTGGAGATGTAACTGCATCGAGGCTCATTTCAAAATGGAAGAAGTGCATGCTTGTATAGAGTTAGAGGACTATAGTTAAGCTGTTACAATCATCTCAGGTTTTACCCCTCAAAATTTTCTGATAGACCCTCCTCTGAGACGTTCTGCAGAATGGCCACCCAATTATGAATGTCCAGATGGCCTAGGAAATCACACTAGTAGAACCATAAGATGGGATAATTGATGCAGTAGATAGTTTTTCCTGGTTCTGATTAGGAGTGTTCCTCTCTTTTGGGCTAAGAGTGTTGTATTGGCTGAGATCTGAGATCTAAAGATAGAAAGTTCAAGATTTTTTTCCTGTAGGAGTGGTAAATATGGGGGACTAATGATATCGCACAAAACAAGGCTATCACAAGTTCTTGCGGTATATGTTTTCTGTGATAAATTCCTAAAGACAGCTGCACCCACTTAACTTTAGCCGTCACAAGCTCCATGTTGTAACTGTTTTCACTGTCTATGCAGTAGAAGATGGATATGGTGGACATAAGTCTGTATAGATTCTGTCTATCCTAGGATGGAAGTGAGAAAGATGAGATCGCTAAGGTCATAGATCACTTGTTGAGTTGTTTTCTCCCATTTTTTTTGAGTCTTTAATGCCCTGTCCTTATAGATAATACTTAATTGAGTTGTTGCTGAAGGTCATGCCACATTAATGTGTAGTCTCACAGCTAGGTGCATTCAAGACACTGCAAGCTACTTGGGTAGACGGTATTGCAGGCATAGGTTTTGGTTTTCTTTGTAGCACAGTAGATCTCTTTTCTTAGAATTTTTGGTTGATGCATCTCATACCAATGAAATCAGCTAAAGAGGATGGCAGATGCCTGAAATGGTCTGATGACTATGAAATGGTGTTGCTTACTCCCTTATTTACTGCCTCAGTCCTTGCATTGTATCAGTCCCTTTGTATGTTTGAACTCCCATAACCATTTAAATGCTTGTTGCCTGGGCAAAAATTATGCTTAGGATGCCTCCCCAAATATTTTATGAAAAGCCTGTATCATTGGACTAAGCTGTAAGAGATGAAGGACCATACTATCTCTTCTGCTTAGTCATCATGAACAAGATGATGCAGATTTTATTTGGGTCCAATGGGATACATATTATGGAAATCTTGAGGAGCTTTTCAGTTCTGTAATCAGGAAATCATATTGAAGGAAGCTCTATGGATGATAACAAGGTCAAAGATACTGAGACTTTTCTATGACGACCTTTTATCAGCTCCTTTACTATTCCAGAATAGACTGCGACTTCATATAGAAACAGTCATCGTTTTATTTATGGACCAAATTCTCAAGTACCTTTTTCGTGACTTCTTGTTATGTTATGCTGATATCTTTTACAGTACATCACAGCTCTTCATTTCTTATTGATTCTTATGTTGGGAGTTTAGTTTTAGTTCTGAAGTTGCTTTTGTAGGTATAGAGCAGTGACAAGTGCTTATTATAGAGGTGCAGTAGGGGCAATGCTGGTCTACGACATGACGAAGCGGCAATCATTTGACCACATGGTGAGGTGGCTGGAGGAATTACGTAGCCATGCTGATAAGAATATCACAATCATGCTTGTCGGGAACAAATCGGACTTGGGGAGCCTTCGTGTTGTCCCCACAGAAGACGCAAAAGAGTTCGCCCAACGTGAGAATCTCTTCTTCATGGAAACTTCTGCGCTGGAGGCAACCAATGTTGAGACTGCTTTTCTCACAGTCCTC
This sequence comes from Acanthochlamys bracteata, assembly GCA_019914995.1. Classification (NCBI taxonomy): domain Eukaryota; kingdom Viridiplantae; phylum Streptophyta; class Magnoliopsida; order Pandanales; family Velloziaceae; genus Acanthochlamys; species Acanthochlamys bracteata. The sequence continues at coordinate 729,335 of CM034145.1, forward strand.
ACTGAGATTTACCGAATTATTAGCAAGAAGAGTCTTGTTGCGAATGATGAATCTGAATCTGGTGGAAGCTCCAGTCTGCTCAAGAGGACTAAGATAGTTGTACCTGGACAGGAGCTACCAGCCGCCTCCAAATCAACGTGTTGTATGTCTGGTTAACTACCTGGTGTAATTTTCGTGTTAGGTTTCAATCTTCTTTCTTTTTTCCTTTTTGCATATTTGGGTTTTTTATAGCACTTTGATGGTTTATGCAGAGGAACTACAAGTAGCTTGTTTACCATAGATATTTTCTTTTTCTTTATACAATTGAGTCTCAGAAGATATGTAAACATACTGCTCCATTGTTAGATCATAAATGTAATAACGTGTGATAGAGGAGCGTATCTGTGTAGAATGTAATATTCAAAGGCCTCTGTTAACAAATGTCTCCAGGGTTTTCTGTTTTCCTGCGAGAAAGAATAGCTTGAGATTAACAATGTTTAGCTTTGTTTTTCTACTTTTTTTATTTCAATTTTTTATTTTATATTTATTAATAAATATTTTACGATATTTACAAATTTATTTAAAATTTAGAAAAAATATTTAAAATTTATATCATAAGATTTTACTATTGACTGATTTTATTATTATGTTTTTGAGATAAAATAATAAAATTTATTTTTTAAAAAGAGATAAAAATTATTTTTTATTTTAGAAAATTTTTTTGGTAAAGTATTCCTAAATATTTCCAAACAAGAGCCTTGTACCTTGTTTAATCAAGTATCTTCTTTATCTTCAGCAAAATTTATTAGAAACGTGTTTTAAATATTCGTAATTCTATTTTTTTCTATTAGATTTGAATTTTCGAACAGTTCATATATTTTATTTGCATAAAAAACTAAAAACTCTATTTTCATATGTAAAATTTTAGTTTTTACTTTTTTATTTGTACATTGTTAAACATAATTTTATATTTCAATTTTTAATTCACTTTTAAAAACTATTAAAATATTTTATAAACTAAATTTTACTTTCAATTTATTTTTCAAAAAATTCTATTTTTTATTTTTTATTTTTTATTTTTACGAAACTCAATTACGGATATTTGAACTATTGAGTACAGGTTTTCTCTAATTCGCAAATAGAAGCTTGAAATTGAAATTACCAAGAAGCAAATCACAGCCTCAAATGGAAATACGTCTATTTGCAAACTTCCCTCTTTTTCCTGATTCAAAAATTTTGCAAAATTTGAAATTCAAGAACTGTTAATTCATCGCGAAGCACCAGACTCAATAGCCAATTAGCTATCACGTGTTTTATTATTAATACACAAACGCATTTCCTCTGAATCCGTTCACCGCCTCCCAAACCGAAAACGCAAAATTTCACTTTCCTCTCGTTCCATAAATTCAAAATTCTAGACGATAACTAGTTTCCTTCTTTCTAGATTCGTTTGACCAAAAGACACAAAATGAAATTCGAAACGAACTAGAAGGGGTGAAAAGATTAATTGATTGAGCGAAGAAGTTGACTTGGAGCTGGTAAGAAGTTCTGGGAATTTTTCTTTGAATTTCGATTTGATTGATTTGGGCGTGTTCTAAAGAAATTTTCATTTCTCCCTAAATTATTTCAGTGAACTATTTTTTTCCTTCTTCGTCTTTGGTTTATTTTGGTACCGAATGTAAAATTTCGAGAAGAAGTTGAATCGGAGCTGGTAAGAAGTTTCTTCGATTGATATGCGCGTGTTTCGTTCTGGTTTTTAAGAAATTTTGTAACTCCGAAGATGTTGTTTCTTTTTCTTTTTTCGTAGATTTTTACGCAGAATAGTTTTTTTTTAATTAGGAACTTTATTGGTTTGGGTAAAGTTTTTCTTTCGTTTCTTTATTTCGTTTTGGTACTGAAATGTAAAATTTTCATCAAGTAGAAGAATCGGAAGTTATTGTTGTTTGGATTGATTCTGTTGAATCCCTTATCGGTTTTCTTAGAATTTTATGGGTATAAGGGTTTTGAATGCAGTTTTATTGAATGCTTTGGTTGAATCGCTTGGTTTTGCGTATTCTGTTAAGATCGACTTCTGTATTTGTAATAGATTTTTGCCTTGATTGTTTATATGCCGTTTATTCTAAATTCGAATGCGTATTAGCACGTATATCAGAAGCAAAAGCTAAATTGGAATCCGTTATATAATTTGCTTCTGCTCCGATCATGCTTTTGTTGAATAGAAAACACATCAGTAGGCTTAGTTGCAGAAGAGATTAGAAGTGGTGGTGAGAAAGTCTCCAACCGCTCGAGTAGATTCATTTCGTTAATTATCAGCTTTTGTTTGCATGTTTGGTTGGTTGGTTGGTTGTTTTCTTCTCTCTCATAAACACTTGACGGATGAAATCTTTATCAAGAGGAGAAGATCTCACTGTTTCCCATTTAAGAAGCTGAATTCATATTCTGATAAATATTTGAATTATATCATGTTTGTGCAGTTATCTTGAATGTGGGTAGAGAATTCAGTTAATGAAGTTCAGTTTGGTTTTATTAACTAGTATTACTTGCTTTTTTTTGGATAGAATGGAAAGTGATGTAGCAGAAGAGACCAGGAAGCAAGGAATTTAACTGATTGATAGCTGGTAAGACAAACTAAGGGACTGAAAATTCATTCATATTCGTTTCTCTTCATGTCCATATGTGTATTCAGGTGCTTTTTATTATTGTGAAGTTGAGAACATAGGAATAACATATATTGGGCAATCATAATGTTTGTTATTCTGACTGAGAAAAGTTTGCTAAAGCTTTCTTAATATTGTTTCTAGATCTCTTTTATTTTTCGTTCCTTGTCCTCTCATATTACCAGTTTGATTTTTTTGGCAGAGTATTTGATTTGTTTTGCACTACGAAAATAAGAAATAAGCTAGAGCTTCATAGATGATTATTTCTTGTTTGGTTTCTTAGGTACTTGTTTGTCAGGGTATGACATATTAGGAAGTCCAACACAAGGAACTAGGCATCTCAAGAATTTTAAAATTTTCATAACTGAATCGAGGAAGCTAATGCATTCTTCTTGTTACATTTATATAAATTTCAGTGCTCTAGTTCAACGGGTAGGACATAATGTTTACACCGAGGAGAGAAATGATGCCTGGAGGAGGAGGAATTGGAGTGGTGGTGGATGGGTTCTTTATCAGACGATTAGCATCTCCACTTGGTCCTACTTCTCGTAGGGCTCTAATGCCCACCCATAGACAACAAAGAGAACATCCACGCCTGCTGCAATAACAGATGCAGGAGGAGCCCCTTGCCTGAGTGGTTCCCTCGTACCCCACTTCGAGACATCACTGTAATTGTGAACGTGAGTAGAATTCGAGCATTCAGCAGGTAATGTTCTAACTCTCGCAGATTCTGCAGCGGATGCTTCGAAGCCATATGAGCCTAAATGTAACCTGCTGACCTCGATTGATGAGATTGAGAAGGCTGTCATGGCGAATATGAAGAGGATTGCAAAGGAGCCTGCTAAGAAGCCTACCCGAACAAAGACCCTTTTATCCATGCGGTAAGGGCTTGTTCACTATAGGTTAAATTCACTTTTTCAAAAATGAGTTTAAAAATAAAATTAAAAATTAAAAATATTTAATAAAAAATATTATTTTATAATTATGTAATATTATTTTAAAAAATAAATTTTTAATAAAAATAATTTATTTTAATTTCTTAATTTATTTTTTATTAAAAGTGAGTTTAAAAAAATTGAGTTTGAAGGGGTATATAAACAAGATCTAAGTGAAACACTTTGTTTCAGAAGCTCAAATGAAGAAGTAGAAAGCTCTACAGTGTGATTGATCGCCGACGAGTCAAGTCAGCTCCTTGCTGCAAGCTTAAGCTGTGAGACCAAGTGAGCTCCGCTTGGTTTCAACACAATACTCTTATCAGTTTGCAGAATTCAGGTAAGTTCTTCTCGTGTCAAGTATCACGCTGGTTTAGTGCTTTCTTCTTAGTGTAATTGGCTCCAGGTTCTGTGAACCTTTGGGGAAACCTGGGAGCTATTTGTTTGTGAATACCTGTGTAACATTAAATTTTTCTAGGACTTAGGGGACTTTCAATTTCGTATCCGTGTCATCTTCAGACCCTCCCACTCCACTCCACTCCAAAACTTATCTAAAATCGCTATCACAATTCCCGTCGTCGCCCGGCGATCGGAATATTCTGCACTGTTCAATTAAAGATCGGAAATGCAGTTACCAATGGTAGACTTAGATCCTTACCTCTCGATCACCGGAGAGATCCCACTGCTAGTGAAGAAAAGGTGGGTATTTTTGTTTGCTTAAAGAGTATACCGAACTCTTCGAGAGGAAAGACTTTACTGCCGAAGTGGTTGTAATTGAGCTGGTAGTCAGTGACTTGTCCGGAGGGATCACTTTCAGAAGGTGCGTTGTTGGCGGCCGCCGTTGTCAACGAAGGTGAACGAGACGAAAGCGCGCATTAGTCGGTTGATGTTGTTGGAATTTACATTCGTCGTGCTGTTAATATGTTTATATGTGCGTTAATAGTCCCTTCCCAATTCGTGTATTTTACCTACTACAGTATTAGGACTACACCTATTATACTAGCAATTTTAGGACGCATATACTTAGGATGCACTTCAACGGCTGTCGTAGATGAACAGAAGTTTCTAGACTTCTAAAATTTGAGAAGACATCTGATGATTTTATAAGAACTTAATCGTTGCAAAAGCTACCGAGAGCATTTGAAAGTATTTTTTAAATAATTTTTTTTAAACATAAAATATTTTTAAGTTTTTAAAAAATAATTTTTTTAATTCTAAAATAATAAAAATATATAATAAAAAATTTCACTATTTATAATTTTTTATAATTTTTAATTTTTAAATAATTATAAAATATATATTAAAAACTAAATAAATAAAAAAATTATTTTTAATAAGCTGAACCAAACGCACCTATCAATCTCTCACTATAGAAAGCAGGCAGGTGCTGCCACTGAACTATGGAGGCGCTTAGAATTACTTATAAAATAAAATTTTTATAAAATAAAAAATATTTTTATTTTTTTTAAAAAATAAAGTATAATTTTTTTACTTCAAAAAAAAATAATAAAAATATATAATAAAAAAATTTTATTTTGTAAAATTTTTTTACACTTTCTAAATTTTTAAATAAATTTTTTATATATAAAATATATATTAAAAAACGTGAAATAGAGAAAAGTTGAAAAAAATTAATAATCAGCTTTTGAAACGGGGAACCAAACAGCGCCTACACCCTTGCAAAAATAGTTAAGCAAGTAAACAACAATTGCGATTACAAAATGTATAATTATATCTCACAAAAACCTTTTATGTTAGCGTTATTGAGACTTGACAATGGGTACTTAGTCACTTGGGGATCCGTTTCCAGAACCAATGTTGGTGGCGGCAGAACTACCTTTGTATCCAGCCATGGCTTCCTTGTATCTCTTGGCATCAGCTTTTGCCATAGATTCATAGGGTTCTTTCTCTTCAGCTGTTAACAGAAAACATGAATGAAATCATGCCCTGGAGCGTTTAATGAACATGAATAGGTTATGATACAACAAATTCTATTTGCTAACTACTTCAAATTATACCTGACATCTTCTTCCACTTTTCACCAAGAGCTCTCCCAACATCTGTAAATGACATTCCAGGATTGGCTTTTTTCAGATTCTGCAATATGAAGTTCTCACTTGTCAATTAACTCGAGAGGGAAGACATAAGAAAGACGATTAGAGTAACCCTAATAATGCATCCTGCTCCTAAAAGGAAGGCGAAGGATAAATCACTTCGAATATCAGAAATGAGATCAGATGCAGAGTTCAGCAATCAAACAGGTACTATCCTTACAAAACTTTGTAACTGAAAGATGCAAACAATCCTCTTGCCACAGAGATAACTGCGTCGATTTGTTGTATTCAAGTAAGGGTAAAGAATTCCAGGAACATGTAACTTACTTCTCTCTCAGTATTTGAGAAAAACATGAAGCCTGACATTGCCCTTTTCGGTGCATTAGGATCTTTGGCCTTCTTTGGCTTCCTCTTCTTTGAGCCTCCATCTTCTCCATCTACAGATTTTCTCTTAGTAGATGGTGCCTTTGTAGCCGTAACATCTTTCTTAACTCTCTTTGCAGGTTTCTTGAAAAACAAAAAGGAAATTTGTCAAATAAAACTAAACAAATTCAGAACTCAGTTTTATTTTCATGTGACAATATTTACTTGCTATACTGAAACATGAAAATTGGGACACACGTAAGACGGAAATAGAAAAGAAATAAAGAACACATACTTCATCCCCACCATCACTAGCATCAGATTCTTCATCACCAGAGTCATCAGTAGGGGATCCCTCATCATCTTCTTCAGCGACAAAATCCTCATCCTGCAATTACTAGTAACTGTTAGTGATCTACAAAATTGTACATCTGCGAATACTTCATATCTAGAAAAGGATCAATTGACCTCCTCATCACTCTCATCACCAGCCTGGTTCTTTATTCTCTCAAGATGAGGATCAACAGCATCATCATCAGCATCTTGCAGAACAGAAGTTACTCCTTTTGTAGTCGGTGCATCACCAAGGTTCATGATCTTGAGTCCTTTCCCACTTCAAAGAGTAAAACTAAGTTAGAAAGCGAAAGGGAAAACAAAGTCTCTGAAATATTTAGAACCACCACTTACCTAATGAAGTCAAAAAGGCCATGATATTCATTTCTCTGAATGTTCCTGAACTGATGTTCTTGATCATTTTTCAATTTCACAAGAAGATCAAAATACTGAGATGAAACACTCGAACCTCCGGCACCATGTCGTTGGAATTCAACATACTCAATCTGCAATGCGGGAAGCAATAAAAGGCAGTTATGTAAGAGCAGAATGTAATTCCTGGCCTAACATGCAAGATACATGACAATGCAACAGGTGTTTGGCAAAATATTACCTCATCATCAAGGATGAGAGTTGGTGGTTTAGGCAAAAAGAAGAAGCATTTGTCAAGCGGATACAACAATCCATCTTCAGCTTTCAAAGATGACTTCACTGCATATCCATCTTGGCAGCTGCGGAAACCTCCTGGCCTTGTAACTTTAGAACCAGACAAAGCATGCAAGATTCTTGTGAATTCTTCATGTATAAGCCCCTAAAGAAAAGTACCATCAGCGGTAAAACAGTAACCTTGAAACATCCACACAATATAAGATGCAAAACAGCCGAATCGTGACATACTGGACTTATGAGAAAACAATATGCAAGAGCGATGTAGCTAGCTCGTAAAAACAATGTTTGCATGGATTAGTATTTACGTCAGCCAGAAGACCAGCCAAAAGTTCATGCTTACAACAGCTGCCTTTTAAGCTTCAAATGAACCTTTACAAAACTGAAAATCCACTAATTCTAACAACACAAAGCTCCTTAACGTATTACCTTGTATGGTATCTCTGACAACTTGTTTTTGTATTTGGTTTGTAGCAACTCCTCACTAATTGAAAGTTCACCTTCAATAACTGTTTCCATTTCAAACTGCAACAGCCAACAATCTTAGACATATAAGCATACAACATCTCTTCGAAATAGCCAAAACTTAAGGGGAGTGCTAAGACACAACCTGAATAACAATATGAGGGTACAATGTTTGCCCTTTTCGAATGGGTGGATCAAGAGTGATAACAACAAAAGTAAATGGCTGCTTGGACTGCATTTTGAAGAAAGAAAAACACAAGTCTCAGTATCTAAAAAATTAAAGCATTGCTCTACTTAGCATTCAAATAAGGAATATAAGCCAGTACGAATGCCAAGATGTAAATAAAAAATAGCAACTTCATGGTAACAGTCATTTCCTCAAGCCAAATATGATTTAAACAATAAAGAACAACAAACACCTTCGGCAGTCGAAAAAGTCTGACAATACTGCTGTATTGGATCTTAAAATCGTTGGCCTGTCCTTGGAGCCGCAAGAATGAAAGGTGAAGCTCAATATTGTAACGCCCCCTACAATGGAAGCATTTTATATTAGTTCTTTATATAAGAAATTGAGTATGGGCCTGCCTATAAATAGATCATGGTTATTGCAAAAGCTTAGGCTAGAATAACAGATATACAAAAGAAACTCCTGATTCATAATAGAAAGACTTGTCATTCATAGTAGAAAGCTTTGTCCATGAGATTGATGATAAATAGCTTTTACAAAGCAGCTATGCACTACATGGCTACAATAGAGTAACAGAATCGGTGGCAATACCTTGGTGTAAGAATTGCGATTCCATCAAATGTAACAACAGCTTCTTCACCAGAACCAACATCAGCCATGGACGAGATTCTGTCCAGGAAAACCTAAGCAGCAAAATTCCAACCTGATGAAGGGCCGTGCAAAACTAAAGAATTTAAGAGAAAATAGTTACATATCAAATGTTACCTGAGCAGGAGGACGGTTTTCATCTCCAACAAACTGAGTGTTGGAATTCGGAACGTGGAAGCTCAAATCCACCAATGAATCTTTCTATATACCGAGAACATCAGTAGGTTAGGAGACGAAAGACTTGCAAAGAAAAAAAAAAACGATAACATTTCTTCAAATCCAACAGAGCAGATTGAGACACGTTAGGCTGACAATATCATACACAAGACACACAACCAACAAAACACCCAAACGCATAAAGATGAAGAAGACAAAGAGTTATGTAGTAACCTCCTCAACATAACAGACATATAAGGTCAAGCGAAACATCCTAGCATTTCATAGTAGAGATACCTAAAGAACCAATTGCTGTCCCTTTCTATGAATAAGACTATAAGCAATCACAAAAGATTTTACCATAGACAACATCATGATAGGTCAAATAGAACGTATTACAGCATTAGATAAAATAACTTCCTTCACAGTTATCTGCTCATCATCAAACTGTCTAATAATTCAAATTTGAGGAGCCTACATCAACCAAGGTTTGCAAAGTCCAAGATCAGATCAGCCAAAGAAACACAACACTGAGAATTCTATCCAATAAAGAAATAACTGCCAAGCACCGATTTCTATTGCAGTTTATTCATTGCAGAATCATTAAAACATCAGCTCAAATAAATTTTCAACTACCTAGCCATATATAGAAAATGGCAAAAGAAGATGACAAGTTAGATCTACTAGAAAGATAAAACTACCTCGATAGCTCCAGTCGTGTCATCCACATGGAACTCCATGTAAACATCATTTTTTCCTTGCAACTGAGTTTGTGCAACATCTGCCAATGATATCTCAAATGCTTGCTTTGAACCTACTAAAAAAGTAAGCATATTTCCTGCAAACAAAAGCAACACAGGATAATTAGTATTGAAAAAAGCTGGTTAAGCGACCTGGTTAAAGAAAGATCTGACATAGTAGGCAAAATCCCAGAGTTACATACATATCCCATTCAAGGAAAAAAGATGGCAGTGTGTCAACATTCAACAGCCAAGAGTCAAGACAGATCAGAGGAAGCAAATAACATAAACTACAAAATGCTGATGACAGAAAGCATAGGTAGCCAATCTACAATTCATCAAAAAGAATGAACTGGACATGACAAAGAGCAGTTTGGTCTTATTGGAGAAACTCATGTACATCAGTTCAAAGTTATTGAAGAAAATTCAACAATGTGAAATCATGAACATGTCGCTTTGCCAGTAAATTAGAGAAATCCCGTATCGGCATAAATCAACACGCATATACCGGAAAACAAGAATCCTGACATGCCAAGTTGCCACCTAGTACCATCCGGTACACTTAGACCAACTGCCTAAGACCACCTATCTTTCTACTAAGATCTTCCTAATTAGCTTCATATTTTCTCTTCATCTCATCATAATATTCTTGTACAGTATATAAGTTAAAATGCTATGCGCACAATCTGTTAATACTGTTACTCATTCTTGTATGCATTTAACAGATACCCAGTGGTTCTTTTTATCTTATCCCGCAACTATTACTTGTGAGAGGTATAGACAAGTGAAGTTGTACTCGATGCAACAAAAACAGATAATCTAAACATCTAAGGCTCGTCATAAAACCAAACTTTCATGACCTTCCATTTACTTTATGACAGAATATTTTATCGCAAAAGAGCAAGGGCAAACACAATAAGCAAGACTACACAATACCATCTAAAATATTAGTCTAAAATAAAGAAAGAAAATGAGGGGAAACACTTGAAGACTAATACTAACCCTTCAAATCAACTTCTCCCCAGTTGTGGCCACTAACAGATAGTTGTTTATCTTCTGCAGTTACTCCAAAAGATTTCTGGATAAAATTGGTCAAGTTGCTGACATCCTTTTCCACAAAATAAAGATGTCATTAACATTTCGATACAGGATCACTCAACTATCATTTTGAGCAGATCATCAATAACTACATTCAAATTACAATTCACATAGCCAGTGAACACATAACAGAGGTCCAGCATATACAAGCACATACAAGATGCCATTTAACTTTGTCTGGTGACATTTCACGTAAAAAATGTAGAATGGGAGAGAAGGAATGGAGATAAAGGAGCGTACAAATAAAATAACCAACAAAAGTGGAATAAATATGCTGAACTTGAGATTATTTTCAAAAGCACATGTTGCCAATGTAGTTGCAATAGGGATCTAGCCCTAGTACTCTAAGTATTAGAAATTTAGAATAACCAATTTTCGAGCAGCCAACCGATTTCGTCAACATATGCATGGCATAGTTTAGTTTATGACCTTAATATGTAACAAATATCAGGTTTGCATCGCCACATCGAACAAAATCATTCCAAAAAAAAAAAAACAATCAAGCTTATATTGCTAAAACTATGACCGAGTAATAAGATATGACAATTACTAGAAATAAACATTAACAAATCCTTCGAACACAATCAACAGTCAAAAAAGTCAAAACTCAAATCTACCACTCACTTGTTGGATAAGCATTTAACTAGAAAGAAGAACAATCAACCTGTTCTCGAAAGCCAAGGAACTTGTAGGTGAGCCCTTCTTTAATTCTGATGCCAAGCTGATAGCCCCTAGGAACTTTCATCCAGGTCACGCCAGATATATCTGCCTTGTCTACTTCAACAACCTTTCCACCACCTTGCTTCCTCCATGCAATCCCCCCTGAATGGACTCTCAACTGCCCCGGGTTCTGCATTAAGGAAACTTTTTGACATCAGAGTCCACGACAACAACAAATAAAGCTTCCATGAACAGATCCACTGAGACAAACTGTAACACGCAACATGAAATCAAAATCTGCTAAACATTCTGTCTAACATCAATAACATTTGCCAAATATACATCCAACTATTACATCCACATATACCTTCAGCTATTACTATTATACAAAGTACTGTCGTTGGATATAATCAGTGGAATTTCTTTCTCCAAATCAAGAGCGTTATAGGAAATTATACCTCAAATAATAGGACATCATAATCAAAAAGAAATTAACAAGCGCATTCCAATCAAACAAAAACCAACAATTAACCAAGTGAATCCAAAACCCTAGATCCATAATAGAGCACGAAATCGATACAAATAGCTCCAGAAATCGAAACAAAGCAAATTAAAACTTTGCAATGGTGGAATTTCGCCAAAAAAAAAAAAGAGACTACCAGAGGCGGCGGGGATTATGTTACTATCTCTGTTCTAACCAAGATAGAAAAAACGGATCCAGAAACAACTACGAATTCAAACTTAACCAAAAAACAAAGAAACAATTCGTAAATATTTCAGCAAAAACATCAGGGAATTACTTTTCAAATTAGATTCATGACCAAAACCCTAACTATGAACACCAACGTCGACATGAAGCAACAGGAACGACAACCGAGAACCAAACCCAACGAAAACAAACCCAAAAAAATTAGGGAAAGAATATTTCTGCTGCGAATTTACTGAATACTAACCGTTCCACCACGTCCCCCGAGTAAAATATTACCGAATTGATGCCCGTCCGCCATTGCTACGATCTTTCAAGCGCTGGCTGTCTGTCTGTCTCTCTCTCTCTCTCCCGCGCAAGGTTTCGAGTCTCGAGGGAGTTTAGTCGGTAAAATTAAAACATTAAAAAAACAAAAAAGAATGAATTGGGTCATATCATGTAATCAATCGTCTATGAACGGGTTTTCGTTAACGGGGTTTCTTGTAGATCCAAATTTGCTTGTAGATCCAAATCCTAAAAATAGGCCCGACGATGGCCCATACCAGCCAAGCCCAGCAGGAAACTTCATTTTTATTTTGAATTCTTTTCGCTTTTTAAACTCATTTTTAAATGAAAGTCATTTTCAGTGCAATTTTGACTATATAAAAAATTATTTCAAGTTATTTTTATTTTAAAAATATAAACTTAAATTCATTTCTAATAATTTTCTTCAAAGTAATTTATTTTTTAATAATTCAATTTCGGCATAAAAACAACAAACCCAATTATCTCAGCTGTAGTAAATTGTGATCTACTGCTGCTGCAACGTTATGTACAAATAAATACTCGTGAAAACAGACGCGCCGTCGTGCGGGGCGTTGGGAGTAATTTAAAATAAAATCTTTTTTAAAAAGTAATATTTTTATATTTTTTGAAAAATAAATTTTATTTTTTTATCTAAAAAATTAATACGTAAAATTTTTCTATATTTTTAATATTTAAATAAATTTTTTAAATATATTAAAAAAAAAATTTTTCTAAAAAATTTTGTCATACGGTCCCCAGATCACTTAAAAGGAGCCATGACTTTTTGTAGACAAACCCAGCAGTGGATTCGCGTGTACGTCGTAGAGCCTGGGATAATGAGGAAGAAATGCAGAGAGCGAGTCGGCCTGTGCCAATGACAAACCTAGGACATGAACCCCAGGAACCTTTGACGCTAATGTGAAACTCAATTTTGAAAAATTAAGTTTGTAAAAAATAAATTTCAAGTTTAAAAATAAACTTGAAAAAAAATAATATTTATATTTATTTTATACTAAAAGTGTGTTTGAATTTAAAATTTCTAGTTTTAAATTTTGAAAGAAAATTTTGACCAAAAAATTGATTTAAATCTTTTTGTTACTTTGTTTTAAAAAAGAATTGAAAGTAAAATTTTTTAAAATAAAATGCGAGTTTATTTGGTAGATAAACATGCCCTAAAAAGCAGTAGAACAGTTGATCGCCATTGATATCCTCTGGTAAATAGCGTACAGTACCTTGCCCACCGGATATCTATTTCAGCGTCTCTCTAACAGAGTTTAAAGTGCGGATATTACATAGTGATCTAGAAAAAAATTCAGAAGTCCATGTGGAGATCTACAATACTTAGGGCATGTAAGAAAACGTATGAAATATACATACATAGAAAACAAAAGATATGTGGACCTGCATACATGTTCGATTATCAGATTACTGAAATACTACAATACATTTATAGTTTTCAAGGAAACGAACCATATGAACTGCAGGAGTAAACCACAATCAGAACTGTTAATGGCATGACAATGTAAACCGAAGCGAGTGGCGCTATTTTAAGACCCAGATTACAAACGGACTGAGCACTAGCGAGACTTCATTAAGCCACGTAGATACAACACCTCAAGTGTAGCCAACAAACCAATCTAAAGATAATACAACTGATTATCTCAAATTCTAAGCAAATATTGACAAAACTTATTACCTAAGTTCAACCAATAATTCCAAATTGCAGCTGCCACTGCAAGTTTGTACAAAGTAATGCAAAAGACAGCTATTCACACTACAAGTTAGAAGCCATTGTAAAAGGAATTGCTACGATCCTGAGTCGGTCATGACCTCCCATCAGAAGCAAGACACTTTATAAGTTCAGTCACCTTGCAAGCAATAGAGCTGGCGAACATTCCCTGAAGCTGCCAAAATAGTAGCAAACCTCAAACATCCAAACTCGCAACTTTTTACTTTTGTATATGCAGAAGAAAAACCCAGAAAGCAAGCTTCTGACAAAGTCATGCATCAACATACTCTCCAGATAAACCACTCAGGTCAAATGTTTCTCCACAAAACTTCCTAAGACTCGCACTATTTACCCTAGTTGCTTCACTCAAAAGCACAACACAAACTCAATAGTGGAACATATAGTTGCTCCTAAGCAATTTAGGTAATTTGGTAAGAGAAAGACTACGAGAAATAACTCCACCCTCAAAGAGAATAATTTACTGAATTACCACAATAACAAAACACACCCATATGAGTGTGACCTACCACTGGCTTCATTGTTTGGCACAATATAGAAGCATACCCTTTCACAATTCCTCCAAACTTCTTCAAGGGACAAAAGGCTTAAGACTACAACTATTTTCCATTGCATCTTTAGATTAAAAAGTTGCTTGTATGAGTTAGAAGGCAGACATTCAGGATAAGGGGATTATTACTTCCAAATAATTACATTAATTTTCAAAAACCATCAATAAAAGTGATTTGGATTACCATAAAGCCATTCCTTAAAATGCAAATGGAGGGCACATGCTAATTCCTTTCTCTTGCTTTCATCAAGCTGGAGACTCCTTATAGCTTGCTGGACATCACCTAGAATTGAGTGCTGCAAGAAAAAAGATCTTCAGACACTTAAAGCCATGAGAATGAGGATAACTTGAAGTTCCAAATCCAAAGAAGTATCTACAATTCAATAAAATTATACTTCATGCAAGTGTCACTATAGTAAGAGGAAGAGCTCATGGGAGCTACAGGTATACAAAACATACTTTCTTTCTTTGTGAAGTTAAATAGCTTTCAGGCAAAGGAAACGGGTTGTATTTAGTTGGTTGTTGTGATTCACCGCCAAACCAGCTAGGAATCTGCATCATAACAAAAACATTAGATGGAATTTTACCCATACTGAATGGCTAGAAATAGACACAGATATACGTGAAGTATGCTTGCTAACAGAACATCATAGAACAGAAAAATATAGAAGAAAAGTGTATTGCTGCTTGTCAAAGGTAGAGGATGTAGCATCTGCATAACTATTTATTCAGTTAAAATATGCACTAAATACCATGAAGTTTGTGAACTGATCAGGGTCAACACGAGTAGCAGACTCTGCTTGCGCATCAGAAACTCCTGCTGGGTGAGAGAGGGAATCGTGAGGATCAACCATTCCTAGCACCATTGGTTCGTCCCATCTGTTAATGGTAGGATTTACACCAACTTGAGTCATATGTTCCTCCAGACATGCGTAAAAGGTGTTATACGGAGCCACCTGTACAAGCAGCATGTTGAAAGAAGTCATTATCATGCATCAGAAAACTATTGAATTCATTCTGCAAAGAGAAGAATTTTGCAAACTGAAACTAAGCAAACAAACAACTGTTCAAAGTCTCTACAGTAATGACATTAAGCAACTCAAAGAACTTGCGAAATTTTAAATGTTGTGGATGATGTCAGGAATTAAAAGCAAATTCAAGGGCTAAATGTAAACACAGCCAACCATGTTATTGATCTCGACAATCATGTGAGAGATTAAACTATATCAAACAAAGACATTGATAAAGAGAATTAGTCAGCAATGAAATGTATGTCCTCCATAAGATCCTAGTTGAGACGTGAACCATATAAACCTAAACAAACATGAAGTAACTCACTTGTAAGTTGTGATTATCTCCAACAATTAAAGGTCTTTGATTGACCCCCAAGAAGAAGATACATTCTCGACAATTCGCAATGCAAATACGTTTAGTTGCTGTAATAACTTGCACCCTCTCGCAATGTTCCACCCTCAGAGCCTGAGAAATCAAATCATAAAGATGTGGAAAGAGCGATTGACAAAAGACTCCAGCATGCATTAAGCACTAAATTTTGATGGAATAACTGCAAGCCCATGGATTTCAAAACAGGAAAGTTTCTTTAAGAACTTACATTGGACAACCTAGTTTCTTACTAACATTTGCTTGAAGAACACATTTAAGTAAGAATGAGACGGACAAAGTGCAAGCCTAGGTAGTTCTAAGAAGTTGTCCATCAGCAGCACAGGTGCTCAATGCGGACAACAAACAACCTTAAGTCTCAGACTATTACATAGAGATGTAAGTGAATGTAGAAAGGCACTGTTGGAAAAAAGCACGAAACAATTCCAGGGACAAGAATGAACTTCAAAAAGCTAAAATCTGTTAAAGTAGGAAACATGACACTGCAATAGATGAACAAGTACCTTCCCGATAGCACCTAGAACGATTGTTGCATCCGAACATCCATATACAGTAGCATAGTGAAGAGGAGCAAGTACATAAATCATGGAATCATGGCAGTTTAGCACCTGCAGCAAGATAGCTAGAAAAGTCAAATTGACATATGTAGTGCCTCCAAACTCAAACAACAAGTCAATTACATGTTTATAGGAACGAATGAGCAACTTGGACCATACTATAAACATTGCCATATACAGAATATACTAAATTAAACATCTCAGCATATACCCAAGCTATCATGAGATGCTAGGATGAAGTTGATTCCTAACTCACCATCGGGCCATACCAACCCAAATTAGCATCGAGATCTTTAACAAATGTGCATTTGAGCCAAATGAGCACAAACGAACTCAGCCTTTTTGCATATATAAAAGCAGAAAGATAAACACTTAGAATGCCCATAAACTAAAATGCATTTTGGCCTTATAGATTGTGCAAGTCAGTCCACAGTTTTCATGTATCCGCATGTCCAAAAGCATCAATTGTTTTACCAACCAGTGAGTGAAAGAAACAACATTCTTGTCTGGCTTTCACCTTAGTGTCTAACAGATATATGGAGGATCATGATAGAGTTCCACAAACAATTGGCAACTGTCAAAGCCAAAGGTAAAAGGTTTTAGAGAAGTTTCCATTTACAGATTTTATATGAAAAGAATACTAAGCAACCACCAACAGTAGATCATGCATACATGTGCACCTTGGAGCCATGTAGTAGGGAACATAGTTCTTGGAAAGTTAAAAACACTACTACTTTCTTCAAACGTCCTCAAGAACTTTAATGTAACTTATGTAAAATAATTCCAGCTTGAGACCAAAATCAAGCTCAAATTCCAACTTAAAAAAAAGGCTTTCCGTGTGGAGTTACCTTCACAGAATGTCCATCAATTTCAGAACCCTGCCTTAAAACAGAAGCTTTAGAGAAACCCTCAACAAAAGTCTGAGTTCTTGAAGAGGAGGCATTATTAGGCTTGCTTGTGGAGGCATCAGCCATTATCACATCTTGGTCAGAGTTAGTAATGGGGCCATTTTCTTTAGCTGATGCTCTCTCAGCATTATGTTCCAACGAAACGGCTATAGTTTGCAATAGCCATTCATGGACTTGAGCAGCAGGGAGATGAGCAGCAGGCATGTCAGGATCAGAATTAGCAAAGAAAGGAGCTGCCTGACTCAACGAAATTCCCTCTCCCCTTTCACCAAATTGAATGAGAAAACCAAGGTGCTCAAATCTTGCTGATGTCAAGACCTGCAATTTAGATGTTAGTTGTTATCAAGACAACAATTCCGATTTCACTAAAGCTAGCTAAGTATCAAACTCCTCTAGGAACCAACCACTATGGTAAGTTGTAATAGACTACGTCGAGTTAGAAGAACAAAGAAAGAGAAGAGTTAAAGTAGTATTGCGAGTTTGACTAGAACTACTTGAGAAAATTACTGCAGTGGGAACACACTGGTTTTGAAGCTTCAGGAAGTAGAGAAAATCTAGGGAAAGGCAGTTAGAATGCAAAGTGCAATAGATCATCAATTAGAAGGTTAAGGTGAGACCACAGACAAAAGAAATTCTATATGCCTCTAACACAATGAAAGATGCAAGCATTAAAACTATGAGAAACCAAGTACTTTGCAGGGGAATCTTCTCTTACAGTTTTGTACATGTGTCTAGGGAACCTGTTTTATTTACGAAAAGAACCTACTAATAATATGTACAAACATTTATACTGTGGAAAATGAAAGGTTTCTGTTGAATAAGTGACAACTCACATACTGGTTCAGAAAAGAGCTCTCAGTCAAACCATTTTATGACTTCAAACTGACAATATTGTCAATATCATTTCTTAAGTTTTCCAATATCAACACATTCACAATCAAAAGGAAAACTTAAAATCCAAATTCAAAGTAGGGCATGAATAGATTAGAGTTATCATAAATACAAACCAGAGATTCATCACCCTCGCCTTCGACAGGCTCCGCCAATAGAGCAACAATGTTTGCCATATGTTTCTGAAGATATGACAACTGATGTGCCTCTTCGTCTGCTTGTGAGGGCATAAACCGACGGCTGTTACTACGTACAAGCTGCAATTTCCAACATGTCATCATCAAACTTGAACTGAAAGCCTGAACTAAATCATTTAGTCTACTACCGCAATAATCTACTCTGAATATGGATCTGAAAAGTGTGCATTCTATGTAAGGTTTAGGCACATGTTACACCCACTAAGTTCACATCGAAAGGATGATCTATTCTTTGAGAAAGACATGATTACCTGTTGATCTTCTAACAAATTGCATTACCATGGTGCTGTTTCACATAGATACAAATTTCGATATTTCTAAATCAAAGATGCAGAGTATTTTCAATATATGATTTCATACAAGCTGTTGTTGTCATAATTTGAATTTATTATGAGAACTATGGAGAAATATGCATACTTTAGCAGAGGATGCATTGAGGTTTGCACAGAGCTATTTGGTTTGGCTATTGACAAACTTGAGCATGCTTCAAGACAAATGACAATCTAAAAAAGCTCTGTTTAATGCAAGTTGTTATGCTAATAAAATAATCTGCAACTAGTGTTACTTAGAATTTCCATAGACTTAGTTAACCAAATGAAATTCATACTGAGTATGCAGCATCAAACCAAAATCAATAAAATAAAAGAACACGTCATAGATCATCAATTAATCACATTTCTAAGATCTATTTGATTCTCAGTCAGCATTACTACTCTTCATCTGTCACAAACTAAACACATACCAAAGCAATCAAGCTGCTGCATAACTAGACAACATTTTGCTAATCAATTAAACATTCTACCAATCAATTCGTGCCAAAAGTTGCTACAGCAACTACAAACACTAAACACAGCATCAACTAACAAGATTCCATCAATTATCTACATTTCAAGCTAATCAAACAACAACAACAAGAGCAACTTCTCTCATAACACTCACTCAATTAACCACATTTCAAGAAAAATCAAATCAACCACGAATTTCCCTCACCTGAAGGGGCGACAAAGCCGACAAGTACCCATCGAACGCCGAAGTCGAAGGCCACACATCCGCAACGGCCGCCGAATCCTTATGCGCCTTCGGCAACAGTCTCTTATACGACTGTATGTATAGAAACAGCATCAGATCAAACACGTCAGCTCCTTTCCCTTCCTCGAGATCAACACTCTTGTTATGAACGGCGTGGAGCGTGTCGAGAACAAGACAAGCCTGATCATAGGAGATCTGTAATGCTTCAGAGATCTCATCAGGGCCAACGAGGGAAGGAGAAGCGGCGGAAGGATCGCCTGTGCTGCTGACGTGGCGGTTAAGAAGACGATCGCGAGTTCGGGCAAGGGTGTGGGTTCCGTCGGTGAAGATGAGTTTGGAGATCGGAAGTAGACCGTGCTCAAACGGTTCTCGCCGAGGACGGAGTAATGTCGCAGTAGACGGCAGAAATGTGTCGGCGGTTGTCGTTGGCGGCGGTGATGGATCAAGATTTTCTTCCATTTCTAGTAATTATTTGTTTTCGATTCTCTGCGCGAGGGAGTGAAAAGAGAATGTGAGAGATCTTCCGGGAAGGAAGGTGCTACGCAGGAGCAAGAAATAAAAAAACGATGGAATAATGTAAGGAGGGGGTGATGAATAATCACGGCCATCTGTGGGACCCACGTGCTTATTGTGGCGTGTTCTGGATGGCTACTGCTATGGCACGAGCATTCAGATGTGCCTATCTAAATGGGCCTGGCTATTTTTTGTGGCCCACGAGAAGGTCCAGTAAGTTTTGGTTAATAATGGATTAACTCCGTTTTTATGGTCCATTAATTCCGCGATACCGATCTCACACCTGGATTAAGAAAAAGAAAGAAATTGGGTTATATTAGCAGTAATTCGTAAAAAGTAAAAGGTCTAAAAATAATACTTACTGTATTGTTACTTTATTAATCTTTTCATTAATCCTGTGTTGAGGAAAGTATTCATATAACTAATAACTCTATTTAGTAACTTAAGGAGGTGCTTAAAAGTACTTTTTTTAAAAAAATTTTAAATAAAAATATTTTATTTGATTTTAATAAATAAATTTTATTTTGATTTTAAAAATAATAAATAAAAATAATAAAAATTTTATTATGTAAAATTTTTTTTTAAATTTTTTGAATAAATTTATAAAATATTATATAAAATTTGTTGAAAACTAAAAAATAAAAAACTACTAAAATTTGTTTCTGAACGCGCTCTTATTGTTCTTATAGTATCATAAATTATTACGTCTGGCATATTTTGAATGGTTAATATTAAAGTGTATTTTACTTATATGACTAAATTTTGTCGAAATATCAAAAATAAGTTTTATAAAAAAATAAATTTTAATAAAACATAGAATTTTAATAAAAGTAATATTTAGATGTTAACTGAAATACATAAAATTAAATTTTAAATTAAATTTTGCTAAAAGTAAATTTTAAATTAAATTTTGCTAAAAGTAAATTTTAATATAAAAATAAAAATAAAATTCATAATAAATTGAAATATATAAGTTATAAATTTAAAATCTGAAGATAGAAGTGAATGTTTGTGTTATTAAAATATGCTTTATAGCAACAACAATCAGCTTTGCCTGTCTGAAATGGGCCAATGGTCGGCCTACTATATTTGTAGATCAAAATAACGAAGGCTCATGGAAGGGTCCATTAAGTGTTAATTAATTTGAGGTGTGTTTGGCATCATTTGAAAAGCTATTTTTTTTAATATATTTTTTAATATATATTTTATAAATATTTAAAAATTTAGATAATATATAAAATTTTATATAATAAAATTTTTTTATTATATATTTTTATTATTATTTAAATAAAAAAATAAAATTTATTTTTAAAAAAAAACAAAAATATTTTTTATTTTAAAAAAACTCGGTGAAAACACCGCTAGAGTGGAAATAGGGGTTAGTTTTGTATTTCGTGTTTTCAACCAGCTCATTATAAATTGTTAATTGATTTTCATTCTCGTCCGCAAGAGAAAAGGAAAAAAAATTGGGAAAAAATAGGGAAAAGAAGAGGAAGAAATCGAATTGGGTTTGACCTCTTTGCGGCGGCTAAAGATTCGATCTTTACTCGGTTATGTAATAGA
This sequence comes from Acanthochlamys bracteata, assembly GCA_019914995.1. Lineage (NCBI taxonomy): Eukaryota > Viridiplantae > Streptophyta > Magnoliopsida > Pandanales > Velloziaceae > Acanthochlamys > Acanthochlamys bracteata. The sequence continues at coordinate 750,620 of CM034145.1, forward strand.
ATCAGTGTTTTTGTAGAAGAAATTTTTTTTTTCTGGTTTAATTAGTTAAAAGAAGAATTCGTTCTAGTTTTTGCTGTTATATTGTTGTAGTTTGTTTGAGAAATTTTTTGAAAATTATTTTTCAGTTGTTTGTTTTTTGTGAATTTTATGTGATAATTATTGGAAAGCATGATTTGGTCGTGTTTTTTTTTTTTTTTTAGGGTAAATAAGTATTGGATTGCAATGATTTTGTTGATTTTCTAATTTTTCTTTAGCTGATTTGTTTCATTGTGCTGATTATTTTAACATTCTGTGTGAATTTTTTGGAGTACAGAAAGCAACAACAAGTTTAGCAATCAAGGGTGGAGTCTTCTAGATTCGATTGGTGAAAATGGAAATTTTCTCTGTTATTGGAGCGGTATTCAACATTGGAAATGAACATCCGAGGTAATTACTTTGGAAGCTTGTTTGAAGTTTTGTTCGGTATGGAGACTAGAGTTTTGTAGATTAGATTGTTTCTGAATTACACTGATGCTAGGTATTGTTTCAACTATACATTTCTGCAGAACCTCCTGAGTTCAGAACTGCTACAGATACATATCAATTTCTTAACATTATCTTTGATAATGGATTCTACTTGTTATCCACACCACTGACGAGTGAACTTTTTCACTTAACAATTGCTTCCATGTTGCTCGTCTGTGTTTTTTGCTTTTTGTTATAGTGAATACTGAATAGTGTAAGATTTCTATATTATTATGATGAGGAAATAGAATCGGAATTGTATTAGTAGTTCTGTTCATTATGCCCGTGTACGCAATTGCAAATTAGTTCTTTTCGTAATAGCATGGCTAATGATGCTTTATGATACCAGGAATATTTTCTATGAGTGAGGATGAAAGATTTAGACAATTGAAATAGTAAGAGGTTAACAGTCGACTTGGTTTAGGAGTCTGTTATTATGGAGCAGTTGGCAGCAATTGCAAGCGGATATGATGATGGCTCAGACTTTGAGGTTGATGACGTCAGGAGCGAAAATCTTAATGAGAATGAAGTCAGTGATGAAGAAATTGAAGCGGAAGATTTGCAGAAACGGATGTGGAAGGATAAAGTAAGGCTAAAGAGAATCAAAGAGCGACAGAAGCTGACAGCGCTGCAGGCTTTGGAGAAATCTAAGTCCAAGCAAACTTCTGATCAGGCTCGGAGAAAAAAGATGGCTAGAGCCCAAGACGGGATTCTAAAGTACATGTTGAAATTGATGGAAGTGTGCAATGCTCGTGGATTTGTATACGGTATCATACCCGACAAGGGAAAACCTGTAAGTGGAGCTTCAGATAACATAAGAGCCTGGTGGAAAGAGAAGGTGAAATTTGACAAAAATGGTCCTGCTGCTATAGCAAAGTATGAGGCAGAGAACTTGGCTGCTCAAAGTGCGCTGCATAATGGCAAGGGAAACCATCACAGTCTCATGGATCTTCAAGATGCGACTTTGGGGTCTCTTCTGTCATCTTTGATGCAGCACTGCAACCCCCCACAGCGCAAGTACCCACTAGAGAAGGGCGTGCCGCCCCCCTGGTGGCCTACGGGAAATGAAGAGTGGTGGACTGAATTGGGGCTACCAAAGGGACAGGCGCCTCCTTACAAAAAACCACATGATTTGAAGAAGGTGTGGAAGGTTGGAGTCCTGACCGCTGTGATCAAGCACATGTCTCCTAGTATTGACAAAATCAGAACCCATGTCCGCAAATCAAAGTGCTTGCAGGACAAGATGAGTGCAAAAGAGAGCTCCATCTGGTTGGGTGTGTTACATAGAGAGGAAATGATATGCCAGCAACTGAGTAGTGACAACGGATCATCGGATGTCACGGAGGCCCAAGACAACAGTAATGGGGAGAGAAGGGAAGACTCTGGTAGCAGTAATAATGAATTCGATGTTGATGGTGCACAAGATGTCCGTGGCTCTGTATCATCAAAAGATGATAATAGAAATCTGCGTGCAGTTGATGTTTCCCAGCAAAGAGTGGAAACTTTGACCACTTTAGCTAGAGAAAGTGACCCACAAGATAACCCCAGTCAAATTGTTCAAGTAACAGAAGTACCTGAGGAGCGAAGGAGAAAGAAACCTCGTGAAAATCCTGAAGTTGCAGTTCATAAGGATGTGCCATCTCCTAATAATCATGTGTCTCATGAGCAATGGAATCCAGTACCTGATATCAACCACACAGTTTCCACTTCTTCACTAGGCTATGACATACAGAATAACATCCAGGGAAGAAGTTTACCTTTCCCTTCTGGACCTCAGCAAGGAGTGTTCCAAAACCGGTTCTTTTTACCTCAGCCTGCTCAACAACGTGCATTACATGCTCCTCCTAATTTGTCTACCGCCAAAATGCATGACAACCATCCCTTGGCATATGTAGCTCCACCAAATCCTGAATTGTCATCTGGAACCACATTTGGATTCTTTTCCACGCCAGTGGGACAATTGAGCTACAATCTTTCTCATGACAGACGGCAACTTCAACCTAACTTACATGCTTATCAAATGAGCACGGAAGGATCTGGAGCCCCTGCAGGAAGACAAGTTATTGGGGATTCTTTAACATTGAATGGCAATTCAAATGGATCTGCTGCTGTACAACCATACCCCGACAACACATTCCACAGCGAGCATGATAACTTCTTAAGGATGCACTTAGATTCTCCTGTTGGTGAACTACCTCTTAGTCCACTTGATATCAATATTGATGATTACTTAATGCCAGAGGACGAGCTGATGGGGTACTTGGGAGCATAAGGTGGTACTTTTAGCTAACACATATGCAATATGTTTCATTTCATATTTGTTCATCCAAATTAATTAATTATTTGGTCTTTCAGGTGATTGCTTTATCCAAACTTGTCACCTTAATGCTTACCTTTGTGGTCTTTGATCCACTGTTATGCTGTGTGGCGTGTCCTTCAATTCAAATCATGTTTATTTTCACTTACATACTAACTGTACATTGTCGTGAAGAATACTGCTGCTTGTAGTATAGAGTGTAGCGTGAGCTAGGACAATGATTGCCGATTTCCTTAAAAGTCATAATCTGTGTAACTCTACGACCTACCTGGCTTCGTCCAATATTGTGCATGACAGCAAGTCCTTGTTCGGTGTTGCAAGACATGGTTTTATTAGATCATCACATGTTGTAGCCTTGTAGGTAGAATTATGTCATCGTTGACTCAGTTCATAATTTGGGTATAATTGCATGCATAAAAACATCTAGAAGGGCAACCTGCATTCAGCAGCACATGGCTCTACATAGCATTCAACTGGACTAAAAAAATTGCACTTTTTGACCGTACCATTTGGCTCTCTTCACTGTCTAATTTGATTCCTAGAACTTGTGCTAAGAATCGCTTTTGAATTTTATACTAACAATTCTACAATACAATCTTCTATTCTTGGTATTGAGAACAAACTTTTAGCATGGTTAAGGCAGTTTTACTACATTGATCTAGACTATTGAGCAGTCCTTTCTATACTAACAACAGTAGATAAATCCAATGTAATTTTCTTATCATTTTCTTAGTCATATATGCATTCACTCTAATCAACTTTTGAGGCTGTTGGCGGCTGTGTTCATGTGCATGAACTTTAATGCAATTGACGAAGTAGAAAGCCATTTATATGGAAGTCATTGGGGTCTTGTGAAGCATACTTCCTGTTTGACCACTTGCTCTATCATTTTATTTTATGTATCACAGAAGCATGTTTATGATTTGTTCTGTTCATGTGCTAGTCGAAAACTCAAAAAACATTTCTTTGTACCATGGTTTATAAATGATTGATTGGCATAATGTCTATAGGTAGCATTGCTCTTCAAGTCTTAAGAGAGAAACCTCTGCATCACTCTTCAAATTCTGCAGCGGCTACTAAGTAGTAATATAACAACCTCTCCTGGCAGCAGGTATATGAGCTGTATGTATATGCAGTGGGCATGCGATCATTGTCGATTCAACAACTTACATGACGCAGGTGTGCTCGCAAGATGCTTCAAGTTAGCTGAATGACGATTTCATAGCACAGATGCACCGATGAAGCTTCAGGACTAATAATAGGTCTGGAAATTTATTCTACTGTGATTGTATATGAACTCCCTTGCAGATTTTACGAGTTCAGTAAGGTTATTTTGCCCTGTACATTTATCTACCTTATTGATCATTCATTTGTTAAACTGAGATAAAAATAGCTTCTGGTTCACTATTTTATTTGTTACTGCTGGTAGAAGTTTTCAAATCTTCTGTAAACTTTTCCTTATTCAGCAACTGTAAATCTTACCAGTATCCATCTTAGGGAAAAATCCAAAACTCTATTGAGAAATTACTTTTTACTCAAACCGAAATATTGCAGAACTTTGTTTCAGTTATGTAAACCTGAAGGGTATATTCGTAACTTGGATTCAAGGATACCACGCGCAGAGATTACCCACTACCATACTGCCACGTGTTATGCCAACTTCTGCCAGCTCGATTTTTTCTCTCTCACTCGACTACGTATAACTCGAGAACAAAAAAGAAACAAACTCCACAGCAGAATTGAATCGTTTAAAAGAAAGAAGAAGGAGAAATCGATTTTTTTTTCAAGTTTTGTAGATTTTTAGTTTAGGTTTTCCTTTTTGTGTTGGTTCTTGTGTAATGGGGAAGAAGAAAGTTTCATGCAATGTTGTTGCTCTCTTCTTATTTTTTGTTCTCATTGCGTCTAAGGGAATCTTGGTTCTCTCTTCACGCTCTGGTAATCTTGCTATTCTATTATTTTAATTGTTTTATTTCACTTTTTTTTTTTTTGAGCTCTCATATTTGTGTTGGTTTTAATCTTTCAAACACCAAAACAAATAGCAACTGGTTTTAAAACTTGAATCTTTGGTACTGTTGTTCCAAAACTCTGGGTTTTTTCTTTCCTCTTTTTTTGTTCTTTTTTTTGTGCGTGGGTTTTTATCCATTGCAGGATTATGGCAATATTTGAAATATTACACCAAAACAAGTAGGAAAAAATTAAAAAGAATGAATGTTTCGTTACGAGTGTTTTTAAAATTTGGGTGTTAAATGTTCACAGGATTACTGCAAGATGAACTTGAGAAGGTGGTAGTGATGGCTAGAGAATCCAATGTGAGTATTGCAAAACTCGAGTCCTTTGATGAAATGGCTCAGTTGAAAACATTTTTTGGTTTTCTTGGAAACTCTTAGGGAGGAATTGGCCCAGCAAAGATGGTACTGAAAGAATCAGCAAGGCAAGTTCCTACCGGACAAAATCCAATTCACCACAATGATGTTCCTGTTAAACCTTTCCATTGATGAGGAGAGCTCTCTTTCTATACTCTGTTCTTCTGTTTTTTTTATGTTCTGTTCCAAAATTTATTCATGAAAGCTGAAAATGTCATAGAGTGATAGAATTGGTTCTTTCTGAAAACATGGTATGATTTTTTTTTTTCTCCTCCTCCTTCTTTGGCCAGTAACAATGTTATGTTTTGTGAAATAGAGAGATGGTACAAGTACAGAAAATTCATGCAGACTTTGTTAAGAGGCAAAAACTTTTTGTGTTATTGGGGTGATGTGATTTCAGCTCTTGCATTGTGAAATCAATGGAAAGAATCAAAAGTAGAAAGAATCAAAGGTTTTATTGTTTTGTCACTTTGTGCAATAGCAGATCTAAATGTTTAGGGCTCAGCCCAATTTTCCGTACTTCAGCTGAAATATGTTTTTATTTTCTCTTCTTTTTTGTTGTTTGTTAGCTCCATGCTATCATCTAGTTCAAATACACGTAATTGAATTTTATATAAATTGAGTTTTTTAAAATATAAATTGAAAGTTTAATTTTTATATTTTAATTATTTTTAAAAATAAATTTAAAATGAAATTTAAAATTTTATTTTTTGAAGTAAATTAAAATAAAGTATAATAAATTTGAAGTGTAATTCTGAATTTAATTTATATTTAAAATATATAAATTATTCAAAATTCTAACTCCAACGAGTAAACCGCGAGTTCCAGATATTTTCTTTATTTATAATTAAGCATAATTTATACAGGCCTTTTTTGTTTTTTTTCACCTTTATTTTCTTCGAAGTTTTTGCATCAGATTGAAAAGATCCTAAGAATTTATTGACTGAGTTAGGAAGACTAAAACATTGTCAACACTTGATATATAGAGTGCAAGTAGAAGCTAACTTTAAAGAAAAAACTTGTTGACATTCCATATATTTTACTGATTCTGATAAGAGATTTTTATGCAACTTTATGAAAATAACATGTCGGATGTTGATAGGGATTTTTAATTAAAATTTAGTGTAGACTTTATGTGTATTCAAAGTATCTTAGTCAATGATTGATAATGTATATTAGCTCCAATGGACTTTTCTAAAACAATGGTATTTGTAATGGCTAGTACTTTGTGTACAGTGTGTTTGAATTTCATTATATATTCATTAGATTATTGTAGACATGAGAATTTATATATGTTTAGAGTACTTTTGGGAGTGTTTAAAATAAGAGATTGTTTTCTAAAATAGAGCTTATTTTGAAAATTTTTGAAAAAACGAACTTAATTTTTTTATATTAAAAAAATTATACATATTGTAATTTTACAACATACATTTATGTGTATTTTGAAAATTTTTGAAATACAAATTTTAAATACTATAAAAAATTTATTTAAAAATGTAAATATTTTATATAATGAAAATAATACGAAACGCACGGCCAATCAACTCCCTTAATACGGTGGAAATAAGTTTAAATACACTTTTTTAATTTTTCAGAAAGCTTTTCAATTTTTTAGTTTATATTTTTTAATATATATTTTTTAATATTTAAAAAAAATAAAAAAATTTTACGTAATAAAATTTTTATTATTTTTAGTAAAAAAATAATATTTATTTTTTTAAATAGACAAAAATAATTTTTATTTTAAAACAATTCTATTTTTAAAACACTTCTAAACGTCTCACTATCTAGGAATGTATCAGATCTGGGTGCGTTTGCTTTTCCCAACGAAATTTTTTAATTTTTAATTATATTTTTTTAATATATAGTTTATAAATTTTTGAAAAATTTATTTAAAAATTTAAAAAGTAAAAAAAATTCTATATAATGAGATCTTTTTATTGCATATTTTTATTAATTTTTAAAAATAAAAAAAAACTTATTTTTAAAAAAATATATATATATTTTATTTTTAAAAAAATTTATTTTATAAATAATTCCAAACGCACTCTGAAAGCAGATGAGGTGAATATGATGATTAATAAATTAGATATGGTTTGCTGAATACAAGTTTTGCCATTTTAAGTTTTTCAAGTGGATTATATATACAAATAGTATTGCACTTTTCGATTACTTATGTGTTATACCCTTGAAAATTTGCATTTTTCGATGGATAGTATGAAATACACTTAACTAAGAGCATATCTACTTCATCCTAAAAGTAGCTTTCTTCTGATAAAAAATTATTTTTTATTTTTATTTTTATAAATTATTTTTTTAATAATATATTTTTGAAGAAATTTATTTTCTAATTTTTTTTCCGCACGAGTAAACTTCTACTAATTGTCCTAGGAAATATTTGAGAGTGTTTTCAAAATAGAAAATTTTTAAAATAAAAAGTATTTTATTTTTAAATAAGTTTTATTTTTTATTTCTGAAAAATAATAAAAATATATAATAAAAAAATTTTAGCTACATAAAATTTTTATATATTTTTAAATTTTTAAATACTTATAAATTATATGTTAAAAAATTTAAAAATTATTTTTTTATAAGCTGAACCAAACAGCTCTTATAAATGAAAGGGCCAAGACAAGTAACAGCAAGGATATACTTATGAACAACTTATTTTTATATGAAGTTGCAAAAAAATTGAAGAGCATTATTGATCAATCTCTCATGCAGTAATTAACCTTTCTATACCAGAAATTCTTTCTTTTATTATTTGATCTTCATTTTTTTTCTCTATTTCTTTTGAAAGCATTCTGTAGTTTCAATGTCTTCCTAGCATTTCAATAAAGTAAGCTTGGCAGATTGTTCCTGCATTTCATAATATAGGGGTCATATTAAGTTATAAACTGTTGTATTTGGTTTTTCACGTACTGTAGTCACACTAATAAGGTGGTAGGTGAAGGAATATAGAATCTTCAAAGCACTACATGATTTATTTTATGTTTTGGATATAAGAATAATGTTGGACTTCCAAGTTAAATTAGGCACGAATTAATAGCGTATAGAACTTGATAAGCTCAAATAAAAAAGAATTAATTTGGTAGACTATGGTCGAATTAATAGCGTAGGAGTTTGGAATGGTGACAAAATAAAAAATAAACTAGTTAATTTGAAAATGGCAAGCAATTCGTATTTGATTGAGACAAGAAGATTTTGACTTGTTATACTTAATAATTCACGCATTTTTAATAGTCCTATATTAGCTGAATATTGAAATAAATATGTGCTTATATAGAAGATACTAATTTATAAGAAGTTTGCAAATCTTTTTAATATGAGAATTTGATACTACAAATGAGTTAAATTAGTGGTACATGAAAAAAATTTAAGATATTGACCATTGACTACTGTTATCTGATGCACATAATGACCACTTGAAGGAAATTATTGAACAGCTTGTTGCAAGAATGAGATATAAGGTTAGAAATTGCTTTATATCAGGCTGAAAGTAATGAACTAGCTCTTTAATTAGGAGAACAAATCAAAATTAATTTAGCCTATAATAAAAGAGAATTAAAATTTTCACTAAATTTAATATATAAAATAAAAAATTCTGATTAATATAACCGATCTATTTAAATAGGATAAAGATTTAATTTGTTGTTGTTGTTTATTCAAAGTATGTCTATAATTAGCAAGCAAGCATCAAGATGCTACTTCTTTTTCTTTGTTCCATATATAAAGAACTGCTTACTCTAGAAATAGAAAATATTTTTGCATATGGAAGTGATTTTTTTCTACTAAAAAATTGTTTTTAATTTATTTTTTATTATAAAAAAATATAAAAAATTAATTTCAACTTATTTTTTAATACAAAAAATATATATTATTTTTAATAATACTATTTCCAACAATTCATTTTTAAAAAATTCACTTCTAAAGTCAAAAAAAACTTAATTAAGACTGTGGTTTAAGTTATTGTTGTAGGAAATTAGGAATTAGTTTCTTTCTGGTTATTAGGCTGTTAAGAGGAGTGGGTGAAGATTTAACATAAACAATTAGAAACTGCTGTCACTAATTTTCTGGTTTTTTTTTCTTTTCATAAACCTAATCCTTTATATTGTTCATTCATGCACTTCGCATCTTAAAGTGTCAATATCTGATGGTTTGTCTTGAATTAGTCTGTTCTTTCATTTTGGACAGCAACTTTGTTTTAAAGCGTGTTTAGTTAATAAGGTGAACTTGAGTTTTGAAAATTTTAGAAAATGAATTTAAAAATTAAATTAAAAATTAAAAATATTTATAAAAAATAAAATTTAAAAAATTAAAGAACGAAAAATTTTAAAAATTTTAAAAAAATTATTTTAGCACGCTTCAAGTTATTAAAAAATATAAATGACTTTATAGTAAGTCACTTCTTTAGCGAGACAGTTACCGTAAAAAGAACGAACATGATGGGCTAAAATAAACATGAAAGACACACAAAAAAAAAGAATTTTCAGTTACACCAATAATATTGTGGGGCTATTGCTGTAAACGAAGTTTCAGTGGGCCTGGGCTTCATAATGCTTCGTCGGAATATTTGTGGGCCACAATTCCATCCCCACACGTTTGATTCATCAAAAGAAAATTGCAAAACAGAGACACTAGAAATAAAATTAGAAAATAATTATGCATGAAAGCGTAAAAATTGAAAATTGTCACCGCGGTCGCAAAACCGCAAGAGGTGACATGTCAGCAAGGCGCTATAAATCGGTCTACGGCTGTTTGTCGTCTTTTTCTGTTAACGTCCTTCGAGGCGGTAACGTTACCTCCTTTTCCTTATCTTCTTTCTTCTTCTGCTTCAACTCCAAAAAAACAAACAACAATAAAGAAGAAAATGTCTTCCGCTCTTTATTAATAAAACACAAGAAGCAGAAACAAAGAAAACAAAACAATTATTTTCTTCCATTTCAATTCATTTCAAAGAAGACAGAAAGAAAAAGTTGTTCAGTTCTTCTTCCATTAATGGGTTAGATAAAGCTTTAATTGTCCACGCTTTCTTGTGATTATCAGTAGTTCTCAGTAGAGTATATAGCAGCCGCAGGAGGACAGCATCAGCAACAGGGAATCATGGAGAACCAGATTTCATTTGGAATGATTCATCCTTCTTCCTCTACTGCTTCTTCCATGCATGCAGCTGTTGCTGCAGGCTTCATGTAATTAATCTCTTCCCGATCTGTATATCTTGTCTCCGTTTTGATCTTCTCAAAGGTGCTGCAAGCATGTCTGGATCATTCAGAAAATTCTTTTCTTTGTTTCTCTTTATTTTTTGGGTTCTTGTTTTTCAGAAGATGATCAGTAGTTGGTAGTAGTGTTGGTGATGTTCAGTTCATATCATTTGATGAAGTGGTTGATGTGGATCAGTTGGAAATCTAACTCACTCTAACTAGTCATTTCTTTCATAGAGCTTTAAAAAAATAAAAAAAGGACCTCATGATCTCAATACAAAAATTTTGTTGTTGTGGTTGCTGCAGGAATAATAACAAGAAGGAGATGAGTACTTCAAGTTCTTCATATCATGACCTGGTAGAGCTTGAGCAAGCTCTCTACATGTATTTTGAAGGCAACCAACAACAACAACAACAACAAGATCATCACCATCATCCTTCAGCTGCCACAACTCCTCATGAACACCATCGACGTATGTATACATATAAACATCGATCAATTAATCCGTCCATATATATCACATTTTTTTATTATAGATATTATCAAGATGATGAAGATCAAAAACAAACTATTGTAAATGATCATATGAAGCTTTTTTTTTTTTTTTTTTGAAGTCATGGGAACAACATGAACAAGATTTGATTTTCGGTTTTTTTTTCTTTGATTCTGATAATACATGTAACAACTTATTGCGTCAGCTCCCATGCCTCTTGATTTTTTTTAATATATGTATATATGTAGAGAAAGAATGTCTGTAATTAATGGTTGCAGGAATTAATGTTTTATTATTTCATATATTGCAGAGACTCTCAATATCTTCCCTTCTCAACCCATGCGTGTTGATCATGCTTCCTCAACAAAGGCCTGTAAAAATAATCTCATATATATTAACTTCTTTAATTTTCAATATTATTAAGATCATGAAATTTTCATTTTAACAAAAAAATTTTAAATAATTACAGAGTGGTATGATCAGCATAGCTTCTGCTGATATTAACTCATCGAATAAGAAAACATCAACAGATCGTCAACAACAACAAAAAATGGAAAATGTTGATCTTGCCGCAAATCATCAACCACTGAAGAACAGCAAATCAACAGTAAATGTGATGATAAAAAATTCTCAAAAACTAGTAATTAAAAAATTATTTTTCTAGCTTTTTTTTTTGTTAAGCTTATATGTTTTTATCTTTTTTCTTTTTTCGGTTCTTTCCCTAAACAGAAGGAAGGGGAGAAGAAAACAACTTCAAATACAGATCAAGATGGTCCTAAAACTCCAGACCTTAAAGTAAATATCAACCTTTTCCTAAAATTATGTATTTTCCTGTTTTCTTTTTTATTTCAATGATGAATAATTTTTTGATTCATGTAATTTTTGTGTTGTGTAGATTTTGAGAAGGCTTGCTCAGAATAGAGAAGCAGCAAGAAAAAGCAGGCTAAGAAAAAAGGTATACGTATACTTCAATCATTTTCAACTTTTTATCACCCAAAATAAACAAAAAAAAAATCCTTAAATCTTCGTGCCGGCCGACTTCGTGTTTCATCTTCGTTCTTCTTCATCAACAGGCTTATGTTCAGCAACTCGAAAGCAGCAGAATCAGACTAACCAATCTTGAACAAGAACTTCAAAGAGCTAGATCTCAGGTTATGTATATATTTTCCAAAAGAATTTGTTTTTCGTTTTCATTGATCGATGATTTTTTACGCACTAATTTTTACGCTGTTTGTTTTATGATTATAGGGTCTGTTCTTCGGTGGAGGATCACTTCATGGAGATCAAGGGCTTCCACCGGGCGTCAATGCTCTTAGTTCAGGCACGCAAAAAAACCCAAAATATAACAAAAATTTCACCCGAAATAATTGTTTTCAACTTAAGATTAATTGATATTATATAATGTGTTTTATCAGATGCAGCTATGTTTGATATGGAGTACGCGAGATGGTTAGAAGATCAGCATCGTCTAATGTGCGAGCTACGGGCGGCAGTCCAAGAGCAGTTGCCGGATTCAGAGCTCAGACTGTTCGTCGATAATTGCTTAGCGCACTACGATGAGTTGATCAATCTGAAAACCATGGTTGCGAAGATAGACGTGTTCCATCTTCTTTCAGGTATGTGGAAGACACCGGCGGAGAGGTGTTTCCTATGGCACGGCGGTTTCCGGCCATCAGAGATAATCAAGGTTTGTTTTCTTTTCTTTTGAGATATATATATAACCCTAACCGTATATTTAAAACTGTAGTACTGTGAAAAAAATAAATGAAGAGAACAAGCAGGCATGGCGTGTTTAAATGTTACTTAACTAAATTTTGTGAAAATAAAAAGTAAGAAATAAAATTTTTTAAAAAATAAAATAGAAATAGAATTTAATATTTATATTTTAATAATTTTTTAAAATGTGTTGAAAATTGAAATATTAATTATATTAAAAAATGTGTAAATAAAAAAATTGAAACTAAAATATTGCATATGAAAGTGAAATTTTGAATTTTTTATATAATTAAAATATATGAACTATTTAAAATTACGGGGCATTTGAAATACGTCCTAAACAAGAAATGATGAAAGTGGTTTCCTGAAATATAGTGGAAGTGAAGCATGACTTCATTTAAGTTTTGTTTCAAAAGTTCGTAGCTCTAATTTGTTTACTCAAAATTGGAATTCTAATCAGTCGTTTAATATGTAATGAAAATTTAGAATTTTATTTAAGTATCCTTATATAAAAACTCTAAATAAAATTAAAATATAAAAATTAAATTTTACTTTCTCTAAGTAAACATGCTCTTAGCCAAATAACGTCTTAAAAAGAACTTCCTTACTAGTAACTGACTTTTCTTTTTAAAAATTACTTTCGAATAACTTCATACTTATTTTTGAATCACTTATGTACGTATAAGGTATACATACCTAATAAAGCTTCTGTTATATGGTTGTGTTGTATACCGGCGTGTTTCAAATACCCATAATTTTATTTTTTTGGGTCAGATTTTGAATTTTAAATAGCTCATATATTTCAATTATATAAGAAACTTAAAGTTCTATTTTTATATACGAAACTCTAATTCTAATTTTTTTATTTGCATAATTTTTAATATAATTATATCTTTTAATTTTCAACACACTTTTAAAATTTATTGAAACACAAATACTGAACTCTACTTTTAATTTATTTTTCAAAAAATTCTACTTTTTATTTTTCATTTTTACAAAATTTAATTATGGATATTTGAAACGTACCTTATAATAGATTAATTAATCTTATACGTAATTTGCAGATTGTTTGGGGACACATAGAGCCATTAACAGAACAACAGTTCCTGGATATCTCTGCACTGCAACATTCAACACATGAAACTGAAGAAACCCTTGACCAAGACCTCAACGCCCTTAAAATTTCCTTATCTGATGCTGTTGCTTCCCAAACACTTAGGTGCCCTTCAAATATGGCGAATTATATGGATCAAATGGCAGTTGCCATAAATAAATTATCTGCTGTTGAAGGGTTTGTTAGACAAGTAAGTGTTTCCTAATTTTATATCTTCTTTTTTTATAATTTATCCGAACTGTTTAAATTAGCATGAGATATATTGTTCGCGAAACTTTTTATTTCATTTTATTATTTTATTTCAATATTTTTTAAATAAAATTTACAATATTTTAGATTATTTTGAATTTTAAAAAAAAATATAGATAAAATGTACGTTATAAAATATTTATAGATAGTTTTATATTTTTTTAGATAAAAATAATTGAACTCGTTATTGAAAAATTTAAATAAGCTAATTTATAAAAAAAACTTTGTATTTTATGCACTTCCAAAATGATTTCTGAATTTAGAAGACATTTGAGAGTATTTATAAGGAAAAATTTTTATAAAATAAAAAATATTCTAAAAATTTCATAAAATTAAGTTTAATTTTTTATTAAAAAAATAAAAAAAATTGTACATATAAAAATTATACGGTATAAAAGTTACCTCTATCTTATAAAATATTATAAAAATTTTATTAAAAAATATGAAAATTTTGGAATATGAAAATCATGGTTGCAAGTATTGCCAAATATTTTCTTAGTAGTTAGTTTCTTGCAAGACAACATAAGTATGTATATGCTTAAGTATATCTTAATTTAGTTAGGTCAAAATACAACATAATAAAATCTCAAATTAGTGATGAGAGAGAAAACTTCATTACATAATTATTATAGATTGCTTTCAAAAGGCAATGACAAAGAATGTGCTTTTAAATCTAACTTAAAGGGATTTGGTGAGTTAGTAATAATCTTAATTAACAATCACATCAAACATTATTATTATTATTATTATCATTAATAAGTTGGTTATCTATGTGTATGCCATAATTGTTAGTCGGACGGTAAATCGGTCTGAATTTATAAAAAATTGTTTATGCAATCGATCTATTTTGACCCAATTTGATTCGTCCGATCCGCTTCAATCCGATCGACCAGTCCGTCTGGATCAAACCGAATTAAAAATTTTTTTAAAAAATTAATTAAAAAATTTTAAATTGATAATATATTTAATAAAAATAATTATTAATACCTTATGTTGAAAAATGATATGATAATACAAAAATATATTGATTATGTCTTATTTATAAATATCAATTATTAGTGATTTTGAAATTTTTATATTGTAAAATATTTAGGCTCAAATATGTATACCTAAAAAATTTAGTTATATCTCTTTTATAATTTATCTATTTTATGGTTTTATTTTTTTCTAATCTCCTAATTTATTTAAATATTTTCATTATAAATTTTAGTTATTATTATTATTATTATTATTGGTGACAATTATGGTGGTAATATTTCAATTTTTGATGTGATTATTATTACTGTTGTTGTTGATAATAATGGCATAATAAAAATACTTTAATTTTTTATTATAATTGCTATAGCTATTATTATTGGTATGATTATTGGCAGTAGATTTTCTACTATAATTATTATCATTCTTAGTTAAAGATGCTTTAACATTATTGACCCAACGGTTCGACCGGTTGACCGGATGGTTCAACTCGAGAACCGTGATCCGAACAATTTTTTGGTTCAATATCTGATCCGGTTTTTACGACTATAATGTATGCAATTAGTTAAGCACATGCAACATTAGACACATCTAGCTAGGTGCTCATATATGTTGCTTCTAGAAGCTTTTTTTAACCCCTCATTTAGATAGCGTTTATTTTGATAAATTTATTTAAAAAAATTTATATAAAAATTAATTAAGAAATAAAATAAATTATATATATTTTTATTAATAGTAAGTTTTAAAATAAATTTTGAGAAAAAATTTTGTGATAAACAAATTTAATTTATATTAAAAGTAAATTTAAAAAAATAAAATTTAAGAAATTAGTAAACACATACTTAGACACCCTTTGATACTGTGTTTAATGCTTTTTCATTTTAATTTTATATTTTAAAATAATAAATATTGTATATATTTTATAATTTTTGAAGTTTGAAAAATAAAATTATATTTTTAAAAAAAATATTTTTGTTTTAGAAAAATTAATGTTTTATAAATATTGTAAACATTCTCTTAGTAATTTTTTTTTCTTATTATAGCTTACAAATAAAAATAAAAGAATTATTTATCACCTTAAATTGAAATATTACATAAAATAATACAAGAAATACATGTATATATTGTATCAGCTATAATTAATTGTTTTAGATCAGACAAAGAATATATTTAAATTTTGAAAGATATATTTTTAAACAGGCAGATAATTTAAGACAACAGACGCTGCATAGACTCCAGCAGCTGCTGACGGCTAGACAATCGGCGAGATGCTTCCTCGCCGTCGCCGAACACTTCCACCGTCTCCGAGCTCTTAGCTCTCTCTGGCTCAATCGACCTCGACAAGATTAAAGATGTAGAAAAATTATTGTATAGCTATGTAGAATATAATTTTCATCGGAATTTTATAGAATTATTAATCGGTTTTCATCATTGATAGAAAATTTGAACATTATAGTTTCACAATCGTTTAAAATTTTAGGAACTTAATTTGTTTTTATATTAATTTTTGTGTCAAAAAAAAAAAAAAAAAAAAAAAACAAGTTCTTCACCAGGTGGTAACAATGTGTTTATTTAAACGGAAAGTAAATATTATAAAATAAATTATTAAAAATATATTATTGAACGTGAATTTAATTTTTATATTTTTTAAAAAAATGAATCAAAAATTATTTTTTTATTGTGTAGCTAGACTAGTAGTCGAAAATAATCTTTTTATTAAAAAATGAATTATAAAGAATATGTTTGTTTAAAATTAAACTTATTTTTTTAAAAGTGAATCTAAAACCTAAATTTAAAATATTTGAAAAAATAAAATTTTATATGAATTTTTATATTAAAAGTAATTTCTAAATGTAAATATTGATGGCAAATTTAATAGAAAAATAAAATTTTTTATTAATTTTATATTAAAATAAGTTTAAAAATGTAAATTTTAGATGGTAAATAAATACGTCCAAAAATAAAAAGAAAACCATCTAAATTTCTTAGTTTGGAATTTCCCAAAAAATAACCTCACGCTTTTTAGTTAAAATTTCTTTTTCAAACATAGGATTCCCAAATTGTAATACAAATTTATTATTAAAAATAAAAAGTTAATACATAATTAGTGAGTTTTGAGACATTTTATTTAAATTTTTGAATCAAAATAAACTTTTCAATTAAGAGACAGACTTTTAGAACAAAAGTTTTTAGTTTTTATATAGTTTTTTTAAAATATTATAATTTTATCTTTGTTTGCGTATTGCTTCGAAACTACGCACATCATGAGTACACAATTCAATTTGAAATCAAATTTAAATGTATTACTAAATTCAATTTTTTCGCCAAAACATTATATTTCTGAAATTTAAATTTTAATTCTAAAAATTTCACTCTCAATTTATTTTTAATAATAAATAAATATAAAAATTTAACTTATTTTTGAACTATATTTTTTAAATAACTTAATTAAAAAAATTTAGTTCCGACAATTCAGTTAAAAAAAAGAAACATGCTCAAAACTATATTTACCAGGAAGCCTTTTCATTTTTATTATTAATTTAATTATTAATATGTTTTGAATCAACTGGTGATCATAATTCATAAATGAATATAAGAAGAATTAAGCAATTAACAATAATGAAAACGAGTATTTAATATCTCGGAGGAAATTACAATTTTCAATATGTAAGGGCTAATATGCAAAAGTTCTACCTTAAACCCCTTAAACCCCCAACTTAGAAGAACCCTAATAAGAATTCTCCAATTTCGATCCTCAACAGCACCGATCGATATTTCTGGTAATCAATCGATTAAAAGAAGAAAACTTTTCGATTCAGTTTATGGTATGGGTTCTTCAGTCCAAGCTCAAAGATGAAATCTTTTTTCTTTCAGGAGTCAGTGAATTTCGATGGGAAAGAAACGGAAGAATGTAGAAGTTTCTCAGCCGGCGGCGGCGGCTCCGGAGGTGGAGGAAGAGGCGGAGCAGGAAAGACCTAAGAGGACGTTGTTCGGTTACAAGAAGGATAAAGAGAATGAAGGAAACAACGAAACTACTTCACCGGTGTTCAGGAACAAGGAGAAGGTGCTGGCCATCTGTTCCCGCAGGATTATCTACAGGTTCAAAAAATTGAACTGTTTTTTATATTGGGATTTTGAAAGTTTGAATTTTGTGTATAAGTTTTCGTGTTTTAGTTAGTTGGTTCTTTGTACGAAATACACCTGACTCAGTACTAATTTCACAAAAATAAATCTCATTTTTGAAAGATTTCCCCTATTTCTTGTTGCTTTGGCTGTATATGTCGAGGAGCTTGAACCACTTGATGATAGGTGCATGCGTTACTTTTTCTTTAACTAATATTGAAAGCCAACATAGTTCATCTTTTCTTTTCTGGTTGTTTTGATGAAGTTATTGTTACTTCTCAGTCACTTTGATATTGTGTATTATTGGGCTTTAAGTTTGCATTTGGTTGTTTTGGTTGAAGATACCGGCATTTGATGATGGATATAGTAACGCTGTTACCACACTGCAAGAAAGATAGCAAGATAGAGTCGAAGGAAAGCAAAGGGGAAACGCTAAATGAACTAGTCGAGCTTAGGAACTGTTCTTCATGCTTGTTCTTTGAGGTGAGCACTTTCTGATTCTCTAACTGGGCTTTAAGTTCTTGATTTTCATACCAGTTCTCCAATATATTGCAAAAAAGTAGTAGAGAATGCTGTATTAATCTATTGCAAAAGACTAGTTCCAGAGAGTGAAATGTGAATTGTGTTGTAAATAGGGTGGTGAATACCTATTAACTAGCATTAGAGTGGACAGAGAATGTCGGTAGTACTCTATAAATGAAAAAGGCTTCACTAGCAAATGGCTCTTATGAAAAGGTCATTGTTTATCTCAGGTGCCTCAAGTAGGCTAACTGTTCAAGTTGTTTATCTTTTTACCAGGTTACAACTTGCTGATTCTTGTTTGGTTTGTACATTTTCAGTGCAGAAAGCATAATGATCTTTACCTTTGGATGGCTAAGTCCCCTAATGGACCATCTGTGAAGTTCCTGGTCAGTGCAGGTAATTCACCTCTGGTAATGATTTTCACCCACTAATTAGTGTGACCTGGTATGCCCTATGTTAGCTGTAACTCGATCGAACAGCGTGATTCTGTAACAGCTTTTCGAATTTCTTAAACATTTCGACTTTCTCTGAATATGCTGGTTATAATTATATCCTACAGTGCATACCATGGAGGAACTGAAGCTTACTGGGAATCATCTTAAAGGTTCTCGTCCAATATTGACTTTCTCCTCTAACTTTGAAAAAGAACCTCACTGGAAGCTAATCAAAGAAATCATAACACAGGTTTGTTACCACTTAATTTATTTAGCCATTGGATAGAAGTTTAATTTGTCGGTAGTGCTTTATTTGATGGGAATATGTTAGTGTTTTTAGCAAGGGCTTGGGGGCGTTTGGTAGTGCTTATGAAATGGAGCTTTTCTAAAATGGAGGGTATTTTTGTCTTTTTTGCAAAACGAGTTCTATTTTTTTTACTTCCAAAAAAATAATAAAAATATGCAATAAAAAGATCTCACTTCGTAGAATTTTTTTACTCTATCAAAATTTTTAAATAAATTTTCTAAATACTTATAAAATATGTATTGAAAAACGTGAAATGGAGAAAAGTTGAAAAGCTGCTTATGATAAGCAGTGCCAAACGCGCTGTATTTTGTGTACTGTATTAATTATTTTATTTTATTTCATCCCTGAAACTACTGATCCTTCTCATATGCAGGTTTTTGCAACACCAAAGGATCACAGGAAGGCAAAACCTTTCCATGATCATGTATTTACTTTCTCTATTGTTGATGATCACATTTGGTTCAGAAACTATCAGGTAGCCATGTATTAACTTTGATTCCTTTTTGACGAATAGAGCTGGGGCTTAAGCTCATACTTGTGGCAATATTGACTGAAGTGTTTTCTGAATAAGTTTACCTAGCTGATTGTGTTGGTTAGCCATTAGTTAATGTTGAAAAATTAAGCTAATTAGAAGCTGATAGGTATTATCTAACAGACTTGTTCATTTGGATTACAGTGTTATTCTCTTACTTGAAAGAATTATAGATCAATTGCTATCACTTCATTTGAAGATTCAAAGATGATGGTAAATTTGTAATAAGTTCTAAAGTTCATGTTATTGGAATCATGTTTTGAGCGTCATCCTTTGTTTAACTCTCTTATCCATTTAGTTAATACAATATGTTGGTATTGTAAGTGGCATTTAGGAACTAAAGATTTGGTATGGTAACTGTTTCTATAGTTGTCAAGGATAAATCTTTTCATATTAGTCGCTTGAAGTTTATAGGAGTAGGATATTCCTTCATACTGAAAGTTTGAAAGGTGAACCTTGACAGTTGTAGTTATCTGGATTTTCAACTTAATGGATGTGGAATTGCATATTCTTCACCGTAGCTGATTGATTAATTCAACGTCGGTTTCAATTCAGAAGGTAACAATGTTTTGGTTGTGTTCTTCAGATCTCTGTTCCACATCACGTAACCGATAAAGTGGACCGTGGTGGTCTGGAGCAAATGACCCTCATAGAGGTAAAACATGTCTCTAATCAAGATAGTTATGTTGGACGCAGACATTATTTTCTGTTGACAGTATACTAATAATTGCTGTATAGGTTGGTCCAAGATTTTGTCTGTACCCAATCAAGATATTCCGTGGCAGTTTTGGTGGTCCCATTTTGTATGAAAACCCATACTATGTATCACCAAATCAGGTGAGTCTGATCGGGTTTAGCTTTTAAAATTCAAGATAGTATTGTTACTTATTTCCGGATGTAGTGTTACTTGCTTAGCTTCTTCTCTCAGCAAGTGAGTAGATGGTTCTAAAGGCTTGTTTGAAATAGTGTAGTAGTTTACTAGCAACTTGTTTTCGAATCTAAAATCATCTCTATAGCCTAACATCTATTTAGCCTTGGCGCTATTTGTATATATATATATATATATATATATATATATGATTCCTAGCCAGTTTAATGTTTTACTTATATTTATCTGATTCCTAACCAGTTAATGTTTACAATTTTCTCTAATACCATCATGTCGATGAGGTTTTATGTGATTGCTTCAGATTCGGGCAATCCAGAAGAAAAAGAAGGGAGGCAAGTACGCCAAGAAGATCACGGCTAAGAAAAGAAGAAAGCAACATGAGATGACGAACCAACTGGAGCGAGATGAGTTCGCTGATTTATGGAAAGAAGAAGAGTAATGCCGATCTCATCCTGTTTAAACTATGATATAACCAGTATCCTATTTAAATTTATGTATCGCAAAAAAATTTGCGCCGTAAGAACGAATAAGGTACTACGGCCAGATTAATTACTCTTCAAACCGTTTGGCTAGTTCTTTACCAGATCCATCATGTTAAACTGTCCTGAAATTTCTAGAATGACTTATGAAAAGCTGCATGATTGTGTTAAGCAAATTGTAATGAAAGCATGGAGAATAAGAATCTGCTTCTTCATTTTGCTTTTAACATGTTGATTGATGATTGATTATTGTGTTGAGAATCAATTCCTTCTTGTAAGAAAGCTGGTATGTGTGTATACAAGAATAAAGACACCATTACACTTTTGTTGCCCTTGTGTTATTGTTTTTGTCTTAGAAAAGGCAGCAGGTTAGCTTCATCCCTTCACCCTTGCAACTTCTCTGCAAGTGTGCAGAAGTTGTGGCATATGCTAGGTAGAGCTTTCTTTGAGAATCAGAAAGGTAAAAAATGTATCAGTTCTTTTTGAAATTTCTTTTTGCTGAAAATTATTTTAAAACTAATTATTAAATATAACTGAACATAAAAATTTTAAATAAAACTCAGTTTTTATTCATTTTTAAAAATTTGCTTTTCTAAAAATTTACTTCATTGCAAACTAAATAAATCCAAATTTGTTTTACTTTTTGACAGCTCCATAGAAAAGACCGTAACTCTTTCGACAGGTTATATAAGAGTGCTATTAAAAAATAATTTTTCTAAATACAAAATTATTTTAAAAATTTTAAATAATTTTGTAGTCATAAAACATTAAAAAAATAAAATTTATAACGCAAATTTTTATAAAATATTATAAAAACTTTATTTAAAATTTAAAATAAAAATTTTGAAAATCAATCTCAAATTCCATCTAAATACTGCACTTTTTCAACAGCTAAGTTTTGCAAGAATAAAGTTTTCACGCGTATGAAAAGCTTCTTTCGCAAAAGCTCCCCCGTCGAGTGCCATAAGCTTTTTCTTATCTCCGCTATTTTTTTACTCCCTTTCTTTGTTTTCCATAAGCTTTGCTGTCAACGTAAGCAAAGCATCTTATACTTAAAAGCAAAAAGAATTTGCCTGCTTATAAAAACATAATCCATTAAACAATAGAATAAGCTAAAATTTAAAAAAGAACTGCTTATTTTAAAATTGAATTGATAAGTACTCATTTCTCATCTAAGCGGATTGAAAAAATGAAATACAACAACAGTGTTAATTCTTCTTCCATGACAAAGATGTACTAATTAAGCAAAAACAACTCCTGATTCACACACTGCAACTACGAACAGCCATGCAACAACACTCATCTTCATCTTCTCCGGCGACAGCACCGGAGGAATACAAAGTCAAAGACACGAACCCGAACATCGGAGACCGATGGCCAGGAGCCGGAGCAGCAGAGAAAGTTACAAGCACGTACGACCTCGTTGAACAGATGCACTACCTTTACGTACGGGTCGTAAAGGCCAAAGACTTGCCGCCGAGTCCGATCACCGGAAGCATCGACCCGTATGTGGAAGTAAAGCTCGGCAACTATAAGGGCACTACGAGACACTTCGAGAAGAAAACTAATCCTGAATGGAACCAAGTGTTCGCTTTCTCTAAGGAAAAGATTCAAGCTTCTGTTGTCGAAGTGATCGTGAAGGATAAAGAGTTGATCGGAAGGGACGACTTCGTCGGTAGGGTTGTTTTCGATTTGAACGAGACGCCGACACGTGTCCCCCCGGATAGTCCGTTAGCACCGCAGTGGTACCGGTTGGAAGACAGAAGGGGGGAAGGGAAGGTTAGAGGTGAACTAATGGTTGCTGTTTGGATTGGGACACAAGCCGACGAAGCTTTCGCCGAAGCATGGCACGCCGACGTAGCGGCAGCTCGCTGGCCGGACGGCGTGCAGAGCACTCGAGGAAAAGTTTACGTGTCACCGAAGCTGTGGTACTTGAGGTTGAACGTGATCGAAGCACAAGATGTTCAACCGACGACGATCGCCGGGAATAGAATACCGGAACTGTTCGTTAGAGCGCACGTCGGTCACCAGGTTTTACGGACGAAAGCTATCCCGGCGAGGATGCTGAACCCTATGTGGAACGAAGATATGGTGTTCGTTGTTGCGGAGCCGTTCGACGAAATGCTGGTGATTACTGTCGAGGACCGAGTTGGTCCTCGGAAAGATGAAGTGCTCGGAAAGACTGCTCTTCCTTTAACGATATTCGAAAGAAGGCTAGATCACCGGCCGGTACATTCACGGTGGTTCAATTTGGAGAAGTTCGGGTTCGGTGCTCTAGAAGCTGACCGGAGAAAAGAGCTCAAGTTTTCCACGAGGGTTCATCTCCGGGCATGCCTTGAAGGAGCTTACCATGTAATGGACGAGTCAACGATGTACCTTAGTGATACAAGACCAACAGCTAGACAACTATGGAAGAACCCCGTCGGAGTTCTTGAAGTTGGTATCATCGGCGCTTCGAATCTTCAGCCGATGAAACCTCGCCGCACCGACGCGTACTGCGTCGCAAAGTACGGTCAGAAATGGGTGCGTACGAGGACGGTGATCGACTCGCTTTCTCCGAAATGGAACGAGCAGTACACTTGGGAAGTGTATGATCCTTGCACTGTTATTACGTTCGGAGTCTTCGATAACTGTCAGCTTGATAAGAGCAATAATGGAGGTTCAGGCAGAGACAGCCGGATCGGAAAAGTCCGTATCCGGCTGTCGACGCTTGAGCTGGATAGAATCTATAGCCATAGCTATCCTTTGATTGTTATGCAACCTAACGGAGTGAATAAAATGGGAGAACTACAGCTTGCCGTTAGGTTCACTTGCCTGTCGTTCGCCGGAATTGTTTACCTTTACGGTCACCCGTTGCTTCCAAAGATGCATTACATTCACCCTTTTACAGTAACACAGTTGGATAGTTTGCGGTATCAGGCAATGGGCATTGTCGCGGCAAGACTTGGAAGGGCGGAACCGCCGTTGAGACGAGAAGTTGTAGAGTACATGCTCGACGTTGAGTGTCATCTGTGGAGTATGCGCCGGAGCAAAGCTAACTTTTTCCGGATCGTTTCTATCGCTTCCGGCATTGTCGGGCTTTTCAAATGGCTTGAAGAAGTCCGCCAATGGCGGAATCCAATCACCACCGTGTTAGTTCACGTCCTTTTTGTCATACTGATTTGCTACCCGGAGTTGATCTTGCCGACGGTTTTCTTATACATGTTTGTTATTGGATTGTGGAACTACCGGTTCCGGCCAAGGCACCCGGCGCATATGGACACTAGACTGTCCTGGGCAGAGACGGTGAGTCCCGATGAGTTAGATGAAGAGTTCGACACGTTCCCAACTTCCCGACCGCACGATGTTGCCCGAATGCGGTATGATAGGTTACGCAGTGTAGCCGGAAGAGTGCAGACAGTGGTCGGAGACATGGCGACACAAGGTGAACGGTTAGGATCGTTGCTCAGCTGGAGGGACCCACGGGCAACGGGGTTGTTCGTCGTGTTTTGCTTGGTAGCGGCGGTGGTGCTGTACGTGACGCCGTTCAAGGTCATAGCTTTGGTGACTGGATTGTTCGTGTTAAGGCACCCGAGGTTCCGAAGCAAGTTGCCGTCGGTGCCCAGCAACTTCTTCAAGCGTCTGCCGTCCAGGATTGATAGCATGCTTTGAAACATCGTTTCTATAATTGATCACATGAATGCTTTGCTTCTTTCCCTGTTCTCATTTCATTTCCGATACATTGCAAACTAATAAATGTATCAGAAGAAATTTGAACTACCAGGTAAACCAACCCAACACGACCTCCAGTATCCAGATAGTTTCATATTTTAAAATTCTGACTCATATAATAATCTGATTAAAATAATTTAATTTAATTTAATTTATATATTTATATAAATCAAAATTATTAAATCTAATCTAATTTATTAATATATAAATTAATTTAAAATCGGTCTATTTAATAATAAAATATTAAAAAATAAGAATTACAAAATTAATTTTTACTATAATGATAAAAACATTATTAGATATCATATATCTATATAAATAAGTTTAATAAAATTTATAAAATATGTCACTATTATAATATTTTTAAAATATTATATATATATATATTATATAAATAATTATTTAAATAAAATAAATTAATTTTCGACCAAATTTATATCTATTAATATTTCAGATCAAATATAGATCAATCGAAATTAACTTCAACTCCACTAAAGTCAAACCTAAACCTAATTTAAAAAATCAATTTTAGATCTAATTCGTTGATCGGATCATATATTACCACTCATGTTTATACTCACAATTACAACAAGAAGAAGAAGACAGAAATTCCTCCATCTTTCATGCTTCATAACGTTGTACATGCACCAATTAACGAAATTAAGTCGTTAGGATCCCGCGTGCAGTCCGCTTGGCACGATTTGCTCTATTGTAAGACAGTACTCTCGATCAAGCACAAACAAGTCGAATACATGAAAACAATATAATTGTAGAAAACTGAGAACAGACAGCGTTATGCTTCTGTGGTAAATAAGCTTAAAAGAATCTTGGTTGAGGTCGGAATTCGCATAACCCTTCCATCTACAGCAGGTGTCTTACGTTTCTGTATCAGAAGAAGAAAATTGATCAGAAAAAAGTTTACTTAACAGTAGTTGGAGATACCTTCCTCAAGTTGTCTTGAAGACGCGCCAACCTGCTCAATAAAATAAAACACTTCAAATGGCCCAGCATCTTCTGACCCCTTCCCAAGATATTAGTCTAATCTATCTAATCTACTTGAGTAAATAACTCCAATGTAATCAAATATCAATGTAAATGATGATGATACAGTATACAAATTATGAATAATGAATCGTTCCTTAAATGGTATTAGTGTCAATGCCTGAAGCTGTCCACCAAAAACTAACAGAAAAGCTTGTTGAGAGAGATCTGACATAATGCCACCACTTGGGTGGAATGTAAAGCAACTCTCCTTCATCCAAAACACAATCGAGAAATTCTAGATGATCCGCCTTTGGAAACTCTGCGATATCAAGGCTATCAAGATCCACCTGCAATATACGGCATCAAAAGACTTTCAAATATTAGTTGTACAAATAAGGCACCCCTTAAGTTAGGTATTCAGAGATAATGCAGTCTCCCACAAACAAAATAATGAACATGCTAAAGTTTCACTACAAGTAATAAGTGTTCACCAAACCATAGTTGCAGGAAAACACAGCAAGAATCATTAGAACATGGAATCATGATTTGAAGCTTGAAGAGAATCTTGTTGCTTTTCTTTTTTTATGTATAACTCGCAACTGCACGACTTCTTGTGTGAATATATTTGCATATCTATATGACCTCATAGAAAATATCATGACTACTTAAATGCTTACGCATAATATGCGACTAAGACATGCGATTTCATGATACTGATTGAACATTGGGGTTCTGAATATCCAACAATAAGCCAGGAGTGAAAGAATTTGATAATTTTACCACCTCATGCAAAGCCGCGGTCAAGAAAAACATCTATGGCTTCTTCAAGCTACTTATGGACAGAGTGATACCTGGCTTGAATTGCTCAACATTGACTCAGAATATGGGTACAAGTCCTCAGACACAGAAGCTGGGTAGAGTCTTATATATTTTCTCCCAACAACCTAAAATTGAGAGATATGCAGAATAATTATTTAGATAAACAAATTACACATCGTTGTTGTAGAAAGTCTAAAGACATGTACAAGACAATGCAATCCATGCCGTGCATTTAGCTTACAAGATTAGTCAACAACAACCTACTTGTCATGAATAAGCCAGCTTATGTGTTTTATGATGTGTTATAGTGAACAACAACCTACTTAGTCATTCGGTATAGTATACGATGTTTTATTTTGTGTTTTTACGCTTTGTAAAACAAGACAAACCAATTGCGAGCTTCCTAACTGTTTATTGTTTATACCTGAGCAAAAAGATTATGGTGTGGATCATGATGTAATGGAGTCACTGTTCCAGGGGGACCAAACCAAGCATTAAGAGAATGAAGCTCCCCACCGCCAGCAAAACAATAGTCTGGCACCATTATATCATTGCGTAATTCTTCAATCTGATGACAATAATATAGTTCAAATAATGTTTAGAACAAGTTACCCCAAAAAAAAAAAACAGTAACTTAAGAAAAGCTTAAATTACCTGATCAAACAAGGTATGTTGTGCGAGATAGCTGAGCTTAGTAGGGCACTCACTAGACTGAATCCTCTCGAGAAACTGCCCAAATGTGATCAACTCCTGCTTCCACTCAGGGGACAAGTAGTTTGTTCCTACCTTTGAACATTGCCAACTTCAGTCACTATCATTTCGTTTTAAAAGAATACTACTGTGATGAAGTTTTAGAGAACTGCATAGGACTTAAAATGACTCTAATTAGGCATATGCCTTTAATAAAATCTTAAACATCTCCCTAAAACTTTCATCTCAATCATGATAAGTTAATTTATAGCCCATAAGCTTTTACTGAATATACAAGAAGCTGAAATCGTGTCATAAATCTTCAGTATAGCATGGCTATAAGGTATTTATACCACTAAGTTAGGACTTTGACTGAAGGTGCTTATAAGAACAACTATATAATAATAATCCAGAATAAAGAATATGGAGTAACTATGTCCTAGAGCGACAAAATATCACATAATAGTAGGAATTTACACAAAAAGAACATAAATATAACCAGCAAGATAGATACGGCTGGTCACCTCAACAGGAATAGTCCTATCATCAGCAACCCTTTTCAGGTACTCAAGGTCTTTCCACCTCGTCCGTGCAGGCCAATGGTCAATGGAGCCGCTGATGATGACTGGTGAAGCTCGTAAAAAGTAGTCACAAACAAATGCATCAAAAGAAAGTGACGGCTGTTTCTCGACTAGCTTACAGGACAAAGACTTGGTTGGAAGAATTCGAATCACCTGAAGTAAAAGAAAACCAGAACAAATTATTCGTTCTTCACATTCACCAAACTACAGTGTTTGTCTAAATACACACAATAATCATATCGTATTTAGTTAGGGAGAAATTATGCAGCTTGCTAAAAGCATACTATAAAAGACCTTATTTTACCAGGAATTTTGGTTTGTTTGTCTATCTCCACAACATTGAGATGCATCAGGAGCTTGCTCAGAATGAAACATCAATTCATATCAGAATTATTATGCCATGAAAAGCATGCAATTTGCAAGTCTGCTACTCATTTCTGCCCAGTCCCAGGCCTTAGAATCACATATTGCTGAGTTGGGGGCATCCACCATGATACAATTATAGGAAAAAGACCCACCTGCCTTAACTCGTCTTTGGAATTATTATGTTGTGAAAAATATCAGTGCTACACTGCTACTTTTAGTTAAAAACTCAGTATAATTGATGCCAGAAACGGTGTCTATTGTAAACAATCTTTCCACAACCACATATCGTACCAACTCGAAACCTTAGAATCAAACATATATTGCAAGTGAGCAAATTACTCCGTTGAGCATAATCGTGATATCAAACAACTACTAGCTAGCATCACTATTACCTCCGACCGCACTAAACCTCCAAAAATTCACGTTACCAAGAGCTATCATAGAAGGAATCTCAAGATGAAGCAGAATAACGTTGTTGTATTTGAAATAAGTTGCAATTCTTTTAAACTAAAACGATTCAGTTCCTTTCAAAGATGATATCTTCGGAGATTAGCTACTATACCTCATTCAAATCCCATGATTTCGAATTAGAAATCTCATCAGTAACCCAATTCTTATCACCTCCAGAACAATCCCGACCGTCCGATTCATCACCATCGCCTCTGCAACGAACGGTGACGATTGTCTTCACAGCATCGCAAAGCTCTCTCCTTAACAACGTTCCTCCCATTATAATCCCCATATCAAGCGCTCGTAAAGCTTCTTTCCTCTCACCGGCGGCTAGCCGCAGCGCTGCGACGTGTAAGCACGCCATTGCATAAGCGTCTCTCCAAGCAGAACCCACGTCATGCCAAGGACCGGAATGAAGTTGTTCCCAAGCCATCTCACGAGCTGCCTCTGCAGCACGAAGATCGCCGGCGGTGAAAGCTTGTTCAGCTGATGCGGCGAAAGCGAAGCCCCCGGCTTCCGCTACGCGGCGAAGGAGTGCTGACCGCCGGGAAGATTCAAGGAATGGAAGGCTCGGTGATGATGAATCCGGCGGCGGAGGTGGATGAGACTCGGCGCCGCTGCCCATGAGTTGGAAAGAGATGACTGGAAAAGTGAAGATAGATATTTTTTAGTTTTGAGTAAAAAGTTCCGGAATCAAAATATCTTTCTTCGCTTTTTCCTTTTTCAACTGTTGTTAGCATGGTGGTGTGGTTACCGGAACAATCTATCCTTTGTTTTCTTGCATTGTCAGACAGGAAATTGATTTTGCAATCTCAGGGCAACTGATATTTTTTGGGAGAATTTTCGTGTATTTAGAAATAGTATTATAAGAAATTTGTTGACCAGAATTATTTGAAATTATTTAACATTGCTTAAAATGTAAAACTTTTAGATATAATATATTAGCTGTTAGATTTTTAAAAAATAAAATTGTATCTTTAAATTTAAAAAATAATTAACTATAAATAATAATTTCATAATGTATAATTTATTAATATTTTAAATTATAAAAATTTTCTTACAATTTTTTTGAAAAAAAGTAGTGAAATGCAATATCACAATATCATCAACTTTATGGTGCTTTTTCTAAAATTATTTTGAAGCATTTGTCGATAATAATTATTATTATTTATTTTATAATCACAGAATAACACTTGCTGAATGAAAATATATCGTGTTTCTGCATTAAAAGATGACATCTACTTCATTTCAAAAAATTAACAACTCATTAAAAAAGTTTCACAATTATAAATATTTATTACAATTACAAAATATAGTAGTAATTATTAATGTCTTGCTTTTATTAAAAGATATATAAAAAATAGCATTAATTGATATCGAATTAAAAAAAAACATTTAAGGAGAATGAGACGCGAAAATGAAAACCACATTATTTTCGGCTAAATGTTAATTAGGTAGGCCTCAATTGTAAATTTAAGTAGGTACTTAATAACCAGGTGATGATCTTACCGTGGGTGACCATATTCGACCACAGTGCATCCGACTACCTTCATATTTTTGTCGACCGGTACAAAATTCTAAAAAAAAGTTGTGAGTAGGCACTGTTTGAAATTATTTTCATATATAATTACATAAATAAAATTAAGTTTATAATAAAATTTAATAAAAATTTTGATGTACAAATAAAAATAAAAATATAAAATATATAAAATATAAAAAATAGTTGAACTCAAATTAAAAAAAGGGAAATAAAATAAGAAGTTAAGTGAGACACGCTTTAAAAACGGATTGTATTGAGTTTGGATTCGACTGTGACAGGATTCTCTCTAACTCGGGGACCAATTTTAGTTTGTTCTGGATTCATCTCTTTGAATCACTGGGACCATACGGAAAATGAAATAAGAACTTAAGCCATATTTTGCATGACTCATTGGCGTCTTTCAAACCTCGTAATTTTATTTTGTTTTATTAAATTTTAAATTTTAAATAATTTATATATTTTAATTAAAAAAAAATTAGAATTTTATTTTTATATGTGAAATTCTACTTCTAATTTTTTTATTTATATATTTTTTTATACAACTATATTTTTTAATTTTTAATATATTTTTATAAACTATTAAAATACAAATATTAAACTCTACTTCTATTTTATTTTTTTAAAAATTTTATTTTTTATTTTTTTTTTTTTTTATTTTTATTTTTACTAAACTTAATTACGAGATATTTAAAATACGCTCTTAAAGGGTATTTCAATGTATTCATAATTAAATTTCATATAAATGAAAAATAAAAAATAAAATTTTTTAAAATAGATTAAAATAAAGTTTAATTTTTATGCTTTAGTTATCTTTTAAAGTGATTTTAAAATTAAAAAATAAAACTATATTTAGAGGTATATATATAAAAATTTAAATTAGATTTTTATATGTGAAACTGAAATTTTTATTTTTTTTATAAATAAAGTATATCAATTCTTCAAAATTTTAATTTTGATATAAAAAATTAAAATTTCGGACCGATTGAAACACGAATATATAAAAAAACTTTTAGATA
Source organism: Acanthochlamys bracteata (assembly GCA_019914995.1). Classification (NCBI taxonomy): domain Eukaryota; kingdom Viridiplantae; phylum Streptophyta; class Magnoliopsida; order Pandanales; family Velloziaceae; genus Acanthochlamys; species Acanthochlamys bracteata. The sequence continues at coordinate 781,996 of CM034145.1, forward strand.
TTTTAAATCCAATCTGAAATGGTCTTCCACGGCACTTCAATTTTTTATAAAAATATGTAACTTATACTTCTTAGAATACTTATATATATAAAGTTTTAAAAAATTTTAAATATCCAAATTGTTTTTTTAAAAAACTCTATTTCTACAACTATTTCAAACCCGCTGTCTTCATGTTATGTAAAAGGGGGCGTTTGTGATTGCGTTTCCCAACCGCTTCTATTTTAATTTTTTATTTTATATTTTTTAATATATATTTTATAAATATTTAAAAATTTTATTTAAAATTAAAAAAATGTAGAAAATTTTATGTAGTGAGATTTTTTTATTGTATATTTTTATTACTTTTTTTGAGATAAAAAAATAAAGCTTATTTTTAAAAAAAATAAAAATATCTTTCATTTCAAAAAAATTTTATTTATTTTATAAGCACTCACAAACACTCCAAATATGTTTGTTTCGTGCAATAGTTTTTAAAAGTTATTTTTTTATAAAGTTTATTTAAAATATAAGTTATTAAAAGTGAGTTCATAAAAGTAAATTCAAAAAATTATATTCTATATATTTAAAAATAAAAAATCATTTAAAAAGATTTAATATTAATTATTACTATTAAAATTATTAAATTATTTAACATATTAAATTTTGTAATAATATTTATATAATTTAGTCATATATTCAAGTTAATTTGTTTTTGATAAGAGGTTCTCTGCATCAAGGCGTGATTACAATTAATACAAAAACTTTGGGCATGAAAATAGAAATTGGGCTGTCACTAGTTTGTATTGATATGTGATCTATTGAAAGTTAGATTTGACAAATTTTGACCCGATTCAAAAATTTGATCCAAAATTAATTCAAAAAAATCGGATTTGGATCAAATCTTAGTCGGATTCAAGTCGATTCGAGAATTTTAAATAAATTCGAATCGAGTTCGAATTGACCCAAAATTAATCTATATAACTATTTATATAGTATATATTATTTAATAATTAAAAAATAATAAAAAAATTTAAATTTAAATTATATATATAATTAATTTAACTAATTTTTATTTAATTTATAAATTTTGTCAAAATTAATATTTCTTTTTAAATATATCATAATTAATAAATTAAATATATTATAATTTTTTAATAATTTTAATTATTAAATAGGTCGATCTGAGTTTGATTCAGTTATAAATAGATTGAGTTAGAATTGACAATTTTGACACATATAGATAAATGGGTCAAGTCAGAGTTGAACAATTTTGATTTAGAACCGATATGAGTCGACACGGAATCGACCAATGAATCCGAATTACTACCCTTATTAAAATCATTTGAAAGTATTTATTAAAAATATTTTTTTTAAATAAAATTTTTTATTATATTTAAAAATTATAATTTTATTTTTTTAATTTATATAAATAAAAGTATATAATAATAAGATTTTATGACAAAATTTTTTATATCTTTTATTTTTAAAATAAATTTTATAAAATATTATATACATTTTATTAAAAAATATAAAATATTAAAAAATATTTTTCGGAAAAACGTAGCTAAACGCGCCATAAAGTTCGTACCTTTGTTCCGTTGATGCCATTAATTACAAAATAAAACGTTCATGTGTTAGTTGATGGATTATCTTTCGATTCGTGGAGCTTTTTCCGGGGCTTCTACTTTGGGGTTGTTTTACGGTGCTTATAAAATAGAATTTTTTTAGAATAAAAAATATTTTTATTTTTTTTAAAAAATAAATTAAATTTTTTTTTTTAAAAAATAATAAAAATATATCATAAAAAGATCTCATTCTGTAAAAATTTTTTACATTTTTTAAATTTTTAAATAAACTTTTTATATATTTTAAAAATATATATTAGAAAATATAAAATAGAAAAAATTAAAAAAAACTGATAAACTACTTCTCAAACGCAGCACCAAACAGCCTCTTAGTCCGATTTGGTTAAACGTTATTTATAAATAATTTTTTTTCTTTTATATTTTCTAATATATATTTTATAAATATTTATAAAATTTATTTAAAAATTTAAAAAATGTAAAACTATTCTACGTAACGAAATTTTTTATTACATATTATTATTATTTTTTTAAAAATAAAAAAAATAAAAATTATATAAAAAAATAAATATATTTTTTTATTTCAAAAAAATTTTATTTTAGAAACACTCATTTTTTGCCAAATTTAAAATTTAGAGTTACTTTATGTATTTTAATTTTGGAATTCACCGACTTCACGTAATGCTCACACTATTCAATTCTATTTAGCCGCGATTTGAGCGTTCGTTTGAATTTTTTAAAAAATATTTTATTTTATTTTGAAAAATAAGTTTTATTTCTTTTTTCTAAATATATTTTATTTTATTTCAAAAAATAAGATTTATTTTAACATATATCAACTTAATCCAAAATCATGTAACATGCATCAATTAATAATTTATAAAATAAAATTTTTTAATATTTCAAAAAATGTGCTATATTTTTTTATTAAAAATAAAAATTATGCAATAATAAAATTTATGATATATAATTTTTTATATTAAAAATTTTTTATATAAATTATATAAAATTATAATTAATTTATTAAAAATATAAAATAAAAATTAGAATTAAATGAAGTTCAATAACACCATTAAAACGTTGCCTTAATAGCTTTTGTAGTAACACAATGTTTCTAACTTATCCCAAAAGCCCATAGAGCCTAGTTATAGAATGTGGGCTTTATTGAAATTAGGGCTTCACATGGCCTTATGATAAGTGGGCTTTCCTATGGGCCTATCGTCGTCTTCTTCGAGTAAGAAGGTTAGTGAAAAAAGTAGACCTTCGTTCTCTCTGTAATCCCTCTCACTTTTCTGGCGGCTGTCTTCTTTCATTCTTCCTCTATTACTACAAATTTCAGGTACCATGAACAAAAAAGAAGGAAAAAGATGTTTTTTATTCACTGTTGATTGGTGTATGATTAGAAATTTATTGGGTTTAAAAAATAATCACTGGGTTTTTCTTCATTCTTTCTGTTTGTTATTTTCCGATCTCTACTATCTTCTTCCTTTTTTATTTGATAAGTTTTTGGAGGAATTTTTGTTAACAAATAGATGTGTACTGTAAAATTTCAGGAAAAATTGCATCTTTCGGGTTTTAGGGTTTTTTTTATTATTTACAGCTCTTTGATTTTTGTAGAGTTTTCGAGGTGTAGATAGTGTGGTGTTTGGATTATTTGTTAAGGATTGAAGTTTGAAAACCATTATGTATGTTTTTGAGTTAGAAGAAGATAGTGATAGATGCTTAAAAGATTTTTAGCGAAAATTTCTTTGATATTTGTTTTTACTGCCAAAGAAAAAAAATCTTTTGTTGGTTCAAAGATTACAACTTGCTCTGCTGTGTACACGTTTTGTTGGACTGCAGTTGCTTCAAATAGAATGCTCATGTATTTTTCTGAAGTCAACGCAGTGTTTATCTGAAGGTTTTGGCATAATGTTTTGATTGAGGTGATGGTCTTGGCTTTGGAACCAGGGGTAGAGGATGGCAGGGAGATCTAGTAAAGGGAGGAACAAAGGAAAGGTATCAAATTCCAATGCCAATGGTCACTCCGTTCAGAGCACGAAGAAAAATGACCCATCCCAATTGGATAGCAAAGATACTGATGCGGCAGAGATTCCAAATGGTGAAGCCAATGGAAGCGGAGATACAAGTACAGTGGAGGGGAAAGTTGAAGGTAGCATGGGGAATGCTGATACTTCAGCAGATACATCTAAACAGACTGAAGGTGAATTCTTACCTTCTTTTTGATGAAATGGATGTCGTTTTAGCTAATGTTAGATGTAAAAGCGAAGTGGTCGTCTTTGTAGGAGGTTGTGTGCAGTTTCTGTTTTCTTATTGATTAATCAAAATTAATGTAATACATGAAGTTTCTTTCACTTCTTACTCCTGTCTACTTTAGAGAGTGTCCAATCCGATAGCCTTAAAGCCTTACTGACGAATTTTTTCTCACAGGTGAACTCCATCTTTATGCAGTTCCTGTCAAGGGAATGGCTGGTGAAAAATTAGAACTCCAGGTAGGTTGCTCTTCTATGTAATTTGTTAGTAAGATCCTAATAGTATGGATGTAGAATGGTGCAGGATGCTTATCCTGATCTACGTACTATTGTTAAACCCACTTCTATTATTTAAAAGGGTATATTGCGATCACTTTGTGTTTTTGTTTTTCATATGCTAAAGATGCTTAAGTTTTTAGGCACTTGATACTCCTTTGCACTACGTCCCTTCTGTGTTTGTGGGGATGTTATGCTTTGTCTTCTTCAATCAAGATTCCATTTCCAGTCATTATTTTGTATTTGAATCTGTGAGAGGATGAGATGAAAGTGGGCGAGTATACAAATTCAAAGTCATATTATTCTTATTAAAATATTGTAAATCAGATGTTATGTAGAACACATTTTTCAGTGTATCTTGAAGAGAATAGAGAATCTTGTATTAGATAGTTGCATTTTTAATGGATTTTAAAATTTATGAATTCAAAAGTAGCTGTTCCTTTTTCTTTTCTGTTCGCATAACATTATAAAGATAGGTCAAACAATCTTTGCATCAGTTAGCTATGACACAAGTGGCCACGTGACATTTCAGTGTAATGTCAGAAGAGCACCTGCATTAAATATTCATTCTTTTCATGATCTCCTAAAAATTATTCAGAACTATCCTAACTTTCCAAAGCTGCAATTCAGTATACGTAATCTTTTCCAACAGTATTGATATCTTCCTGTTTATGTTTTTAGTTGTTCCTTTTTTTGGGTTATTTATTGATTCATTTAATTATTTTAAAGAATGCTCTTGGTTGGTGGTTTCTAATTTGGAGTGTTTGGAGAATCTGATATCCATGCAACATATTTCCTACTTCTGGAGTGCTTCTGATATTTTATGTTACTTTATTTCTCAGTTAAGTCCAGGTGATTCTGTCATGGATATCAGGCAGTTCCTTCTCGACGCCCCTGAAACTTGTTTTGTTACTTGCTATGATCTGATTCTGCATACTAAGGATGGATCAAACCATCATCTGGAAGATTATAATGAGATTTCTGAAGTTGCAGATATTACTAGTGGTGGCTGTTCATTGGAAATGGTTCCTGGTATATGCATTTCCAATTACTTGTATTTAATTGAAGTTGTTTGATTAGTAATTGCTGGAGCTGATGCTTGTCCCTACAGCGTTGTATGACGACAGGTCCATAAGGTCTCACGTGCGTCGTGCTCGAGATTTGCTGTCCCTTTCGACTCTTCATGCATCATTATCAACAGCACTAGCTTTGCAGCATGAAAACACTAAACACAGCACACAAGGTCGTATATATTTCTTGTTTTACAGCATGCATATCCTACACATGTTTACTGTCATCACCTTCTTGGTGTTTGAAAATTCAGTTAATCATAGGCTGCTATGGTTCTCTTTTTCCCTTTGCGTGAGAGTTTATTATGTTTTACCTTATCTTCTCTATCTATTTCAACTCAACTATTTTTTGTATCCACAGATGTAAAATCTGAATCCCCCGAGCTTGATGGCTTGGGTTTCATGGACGACATCACAGGGTTGCTCAATAAATTGCTGAACTCATCACCTAAAGATGTCAAATGTGTTGAGAACATTGTTTTTTCTTCTTTCAATCCCCCTCCAAGTTATAGGAGGTAAGCTCTTTCTACCAGTATTTCTCTTCCTTTTTCACTTTAGTCAAATGATTTTGACAATTGGTTTTTTTATAGGCAATTTTTCTTATATGATCTCATTGATTGTCATATAGTTTGGTATATTATAGTGCTGCCACTTAAAGTGTAGTTTCTCTTTGTTAGGTATCATGCGTTAGTGCATCCTTGATTCCATTTAAGGGCGTGTTTCAAACGCCCGTAACTCCACTTTCTCTCGCCAGATTTTGAGTTCCGAACAGTTCAATGTTTCAATTACACAAAAAATTCAGAACTCTACTTCCACATACGGAACTCCAGTTTCAACTTTTTTATTTGCACACTTCCCAATACAATTATATTTTTTAATTTTTAACACATTTTCAAGAACTATTGAAACACAAACACTGAACTCCACTTTCATTTTATTTTTCAAGAAACTCTACTTCCTACTTTTTACTTTCACGAAACTCAGTTACGGACATTTGAAACATGCCCTAAATGGAAAATGAGTTCAGTTATTATTGATGGATGTAAACAGCCTTCATCAATTACTACGTGTTTCTGCATTCTGATTGTATCCTTTTATGATTTTATGTTTGTTTGGCAAGGGTTGCTTTGATGGATATCGCGTTGCTATCTTTTGCAGGCTCGTGGGAGACTTAATTTATTTGGATGTAGTGACAGTAGAAGGCAACAGATATTGCATAACAGGAACCACTAAAGCTTTTTATGTAAACTCTACCAATGGAAATGTACTTGACCCAAGGCCAGCAAAGCCTGCTTATGAGGCAAGCACCTTGTTTGGTCTATTGCAAAAGCTCAGCCCAAAATTCAAAAAAGGTAAAGACACATGTTTGTATGGAACTAATAACAGTAAAATAGTGAACATTGTTATTGATGAAGTTTGTTTAGTAGTAGCACCTTTTAGCATCGGATCATAATAGTGATGTTTTCACCGCGTTGAGTAAGATGCAAGCAATAAGACTGATACCGCCTTACAAGAACTTGACTCTGCAATTGTAGGTTTTCGTGAAATATTGGAGCACAAAGCTTCTGCGCACCCTTTTGAAAATGTTCAGCTGCTCTTACCGCCAAACTCATGGTTGGGGGTTCACCCTGTTCCAGGTAACTATTGTGAATAATTGCACTCTGCATAGCATATAGCCATTTGTATACACACTGCTCGCTCTTTTTCTTGCTGCCAGCAGCGTATTATTGTGAAAGTAGTGATTGATTTTGGACATGTTGCTTTTTCCACTCCGAATTATATCCTCCTATAACCTTGACAGTTCAGAAGATTTCATCTGAATATAGATTAAAGTAGCAATAATTATCTATGAACTAATTAACTCAATGATTATATTATGCTTTATGTAATATTCAATTTTCTGATTGAACCATGTCTGTTAGAACTTTCTATGCATGCATTCTTGATTTTACCTCCTATGTTTGTGCTTTTAATAGAACATAAACGAGATGCTGCAAGAGCTGAGGACTCTGTGACTCTTACGTATGGAACTGAGCTAATGGGCATGCAGAGAGACTGGAATGAGGAATTACAATCATGCCGGGAGTTTCCTCATAAAACTCAGCAGGAAAGGTGCATTCTATTGCCATTTGGAACATCTCTTATTCGCCCTTTTCTTTCCATAATGGCAACTACTTCTCTGGTTCATGGTTTTGAGTTTTTGCTGCATCTATTCATTTTCAGGATCTTGCGTGATAGGGCTCTTTATAAGGTGTCCTGTGATTTCGTTGATGCAGCCATAAATGGTGCAACTGGTGTCATAAACAGATGCATTCCTCCCATCAATCCTACTGATCCAGAGTGCTTCCACATGTAAGTGAACCCAGACAACCTACCATTTAGTTGATTAATATTCTTTTGCCTAAGTTGCATATGAAATCGTCATAAGCCATTGACATACCCATATTTATCCAGTGGAACTAGAGAAGTTAATGATTTGCTATAATACCAGAAGGAGTTTTCAAATATTTCTTGTTCCACCTGAGACAAAAATCTTGCTGCAGTCGTTGTCATTAGCTGCACATTTTTTTGGTTCCCACCATTTTTTGATAGGACAGATATATTCACTTTAGTTTGTAAACAGACTTCTTTACTGTTTTAGAGAGATGATGCTCATATCTTTAGTTTATATATTTAAACTGCTTTAGGGACGTGGGCTTATGTTGTTTTTTGACATTTTATCATAGGTACGTACACAACAACATTTTCTTTAGTTTTGCTGTGGACGGCGACCTTGGACAAGTATCCAAAGATCTGTCTGTAGCTGGTAAATTGAACACTCACTGTGAAAGTACTCATCAAACTGATCCAAACTTTTGAGAACAGACACTTGACGAGAGGTTGGTTGTAATCCTTGTTCATTTGCATGTGTTAACTTGAATGTAGAAATGCAAGATGGTTCTGGCCTCGGTTCAGATGCCTCAGCTGGAGCAGCGTCCACTGACGGTGAGCAGGCTACTTATGCATCTGCAAATAATGATCTAAAAGGAACCAAGGCGTACCAAGAAGTTGATGTTCCTGGACTGTACACTCTTGCAATGGCAATTATAGATTACAGGGGTTTTAGAGTTGTCGCTCAGGTAGATCTCAAGGACTCTCTTTTGTCACATTAGTTTTCTTGTTTACGAGATTACAGTATCTTCATATCTCTTCTTTGAGTTGTTCACTTTTAAGATTTCTGACTATTTTCTTATCTAAACAATGACTTCACTGATCAATATGTTTAGTTGTATTTAGTAGATGTTATAATGGATGATTGGAGTAAGGTGGTTGATTGTTTCAGGGATGATTCTTCTGTTTGAGGTTATATGCTTTCTGTTGATAAGGAGTTCTGCACATTGCAGGCATGCTTCTGATGATTGTCTTTGATTTTGGTATTATAGTGAATGGATTCTTTGTTGAAAATGAAACATAGATGTAAAAGCCTACAGTTGACAGAGTAGGTAGGAACGTGTTGGTTGCCTAAGAGATATCTCTGTTGTGTCTACAGAATATGAAGAAATAACCTAAACATGTATTATGTTTGGAATAGTTTGATGGAGAGATGTCAAATCAGTTATGTGATAATTCATGTCTGCTTGAAACTTTATTCATGAGCAGTGTTGTTAGTTTTATTGGCAGTAAGTATTTCACAAGGCTTTTAATCTGCACTAGTAATTCACCAGCAGCAACTTGAAGGTGCTCATGCATGTTTGTGAGTGTGCCTTGGCATATGCATGCACATTAGTATGTGCCCGCATGTGCCAGGAAGCAGTAGATGACTAGATGGAGGAAAGGAATGCTTCTGAATCATACATATTCTTTTGCAGAGCATTATACCTGGTATCCTTCAAGGAGATAAGTCAGAGTCTCTTCTGTATGGATCTGTGGACAATGGCAAGAAAATCTGTTGGAATGAATCTTTTCATTCAAAGGTCAGTTACTCAATCTCGTAAACTTTGCATCTAAGCATTGCTGATGTAGTTTTAAAGTTAATATATGGGTGGATGCATCTATCACCTTTTCATCAAAGATGCATTGTTGTGTTGAGAAGGAAGATTTTGTGTTATCTTTTGGTAATATAAACTCAGTACATGCTGAAAAAGGATGTATCCCTTATCTAAAGTTTATATATTAACTTCATTCTGCTTAAGATTGTTTTGGGCACGGCCGATTTTCTCCAATTAGATTTCCTAAGCTGTCACTTGGAATTTTTTCCACTTTTATAAATTTAATCACTATGTTATGAAGTGACCACTGAGTACATTCACAAATTTCACTGATATTTTGTTGTCTCATTGAGATTCTTTTCATCAAGATTTCCTTCATCTCAGGTACTAGAGGCTGCCAAGCGTCTTCATCTCAAGGAGCACACTGTTTTAGATGGTTCTGGAAATATCGTCAAGTTAGCTGCTCCTGTTGAGTGCAAGGGCATTGTTGGTAGTGATGACAGGTAAGCCTAATAAATGCATAAAGGCATTTCTCATGAGCTTCATCATTGAAATAGGATATTTACCTATGGGCATGGTAACAAACTGTTATGATGACACAGAAATGCACATGTAAAAAAGCTTTATGATTTGTTGCTCGGTACATTGAGTTTTTGTAAACAGAATAACTTATCTTGGGAATGTCCTTTATTTCATTGAGTCTGATTTCAACCACATATTGCCACAAGGAGACAAGTAACTTTCATTGTCTTTATCACTATGCTAGTTTCTCTAGCATCGCCATAATTTCTGGACTGATTAAAAGTCCATAACTAAGTTGCGCCAGTTCTATATGTTAATGTCTTGTTGTTTGTTTGTAATATCAAATGTATTGACATACTATACTATCACTAGGCATTATCTTCTGGATTTAATGAGAGTGACCCCTCGAGATGCAAATTATATCGGGCCTGGATCTCGTTTTTGTGTCTTAAGACCTGAACTTGTTGCTTCCTTCTGTCAGGTATTTATGTTTTGTGCAGCAGTTGATTCTGGATAACTATTTTTGATATCTCATTTTTAGAATGTAATTTACTCTGTTGCAGGCTGAAGATGCTAAGCTCAAATCTGCATCTGAGGAAGGTGAAAAAGGCCCTGATGCTACTCCTCATGGCAGTGATAGCACCAAGGAAGTGGTCAGTAACGAATGTCATGAATTTTGGTTTTGATTTTCTAGCAGATTGTTGCTACAAGAGTTTAACATTGACCTTGGCATGGTACCTGTTATATTTTATTAAATGTATAGGTGTTATTGAAATGTATAGGCACTTTATATCTTTTACGCTTCTGTTCTTGAGTTAATTTCATTGAGTCTGAGTTTTTAATTGGCAGCAGTATCTAAGATTCTAGTAAAGCTAGCTTAAATACTGGACAACCTGGAGTAAGCTATGTATTCAACCTACTTTTGAATGAGAGTTATGGCAAATTTATTCTTCAATATCATCTGTTATAGTGAGGATTACAGGAGGTTCACTGCAGATAGGTGCCTATAATGTTCTATGTAAATTCATCTAAGCTACAGGTAGATTTCCAACATGGAAACTCTTACTAAGCTTAGTTTCATAACTTCTTCTTTCAAATTATAGTGTTAATTTGCTTTCATGTTAAACTGTTCTTTCTACTGCGAATTGCCATTTTGTCTTGGAGGATGTTCTAATCCTTTTCCTCTTTTTTCCTCTTTGCAGAGCATGCCAGTAGAAGGAAATGCAAACAGCGTAGAAAAAAGTGTTTCTGCTACTGAAATTGGTCATAAACACAGTGAGGATATACTCCTCAACCCAAATGTCTTCACTGAGTTCAAATTGGCAGTCAGTCAAGAGGTATTTATTTGATGGATCTCCTGGTTTTAGGTCATTTTTCTAGTTGTCTTATGTTGTACCTTATTTTGATAAGACTTTAGGATGCATTTATCATTTAACTTTTATCTTTTGGTAGGAAGTTGCAGCTGATGAAGCAACTGTAAAGAAAGCTGCAGCCTATCTGATTGATGTTGTCCTTCCCAAGTTTGTGCAAGACCTTTGCAGCCTTGAAGTGTCACCCATGGATGGTCAGACGTTAACTGATTCCCTTCACGCGCATGGGATAAATGTTCGCTACTTAGGGAAGGTCGAAAATTTATAGTCTTAGTCAGGTTCATCCTCATTTTAAGCTGTCTATTATGCTCTTAGTAACAATCCTTTTGTTTTCAGGTAGCTACCATGACAAAACATGTACCTCATTTATGGGATATATGTGTAACTGAGATCATCATCAGATCCTCCAAGCATCTACTTAAGGTGTGCATAAGTTTTCTCTATTTCATATGAAATTAATCTATTGTACTGGTTTGCCTTTTCATTTAACAATGAATACTATATGGAACTTGTCGTTTATCACCTAGTGCGTCTATGCTTTCACCTACATCTTATGTAGTTTGTAATGCCACTTGTGCTGGCTGGCTAAGCTGTTTTCGCTGCACAGGATGTATTAAGAGATGCCCAGGATCATGATCTTGCCACCGCCATCTCACATTTCTTTAACTGTCTCATTGGACATATTAAAGGTGGTGTTAGCAGTGTGCAATCAGGAACTCCAAAGAAGGTATCCATCTTGTTTTTCAGATCAAACTTTTCAACATTCTTAAGTGTCAAACTGCAGCAAACATTCTGTCTTGTATTCCTCACTACAATACTTTAAAAAAATAGCAAACATTCTGTATGTATCGTTTTTACAACACTTCAAAAAAATCAGAAGTGCTTACTTAAAATAAGAATGTTGGCTAGTACTTGATATTTATATTCAAATTCTATAGTAAGGATACTATGATTTTGATTACTGATGTGAATCTCATACTTTGAGCACCCCCTGATACGACCTTTTCAATTCACACTTAACAGGCCGTTAAACAATCATGATATCTTTGGGTTTCTTTGTGCTGTGGTGGTTACTTGATTATCTCTAATCTAATTCCAAGTTCATGTGTTCATGTATTTAATCTACTTCTTTGTGTTCACATATTTAATCCCTTGAAGTATACTCCCTCTTGATTATTTGACATTCAATTTGCTTAACTACCTTCCATGAAAAGGGGCAACTACGATCGAGCAGTGCTGCATCCTCTAGAAAAAAGAATTCATCTCATCTCCTTATGACCTCTGAAAAGCTGTGGTCTTCTATTAAGGATCTTTCACAATTCAAATACCAGGTATTCTGATTGTAGTCCGATTTTCCTCCTAGAGTTGCTACTTGCAGGATTTGCAGTATATTGCTGTCTTTCATTTTGCAGATTGAACTTCCAGACGATGCAAGGTCAATGGTCCGAAAGGTTTCAGTCTTTAGAAATTTATGTCAAAAGGTAAGCTTCTTTATAAAGTGTGCCCCTTCTAACTGTTTGGTCCTGTACTTAGAACTCCATGCTCTGTATCGATAACATGTCAGTTTGTTAGTTTTATGCTTTGGAAAGTCCCATATCCCACTTTTTACATGAATAGGGAGAATGCAGAAATTAGTGACTGTTATTTGTTTTGCAAACTCCATCTAGTGGGATAAGGCTTAGATGTTGTCTCCGTCTTGTTGTATTGTTGCAAACTCCCCTTGTTTTGAGCAATGGGAGCAATATTTCAAATGCATTCTTTTGTCTATGGCTTTCTTTATGTGGGTTTATACTGTGTTTGCTACTGAACATCTACAGGTTGGAGTAACAATTGCAGCAAGAAAATACGATTTGGACAATGCAGCACCCTTTCAGAACTCAGATATTCTAAATCTGCAACCAGTTGTCAAGCACTCGGTTCCCGTATGTGTTGAAGCACGAGAGCTCATGGACAAGGGGAAAGCTCGACTAGCTGAGGTGTTGGCTCTCATCAGTATTTTCTTTATATAAGTTTCAACTGGCGTACAAATGGCAAATTATCTATGTGCAACTCATTTGAACTCCGGATTTGGATCTAATGTTGCACTTTTCATACAGGGTATGCTGAACGAAGCTTACATCCTTTTGTCAGAAGCCTTTTCTATACTACAGCAAGTATGGATTTGCTTAAATTGATGTTCTCTCTTTTCTTCATGAAGTACATTTCAAACTATAATTTGGTTATAATGGTTTCAGGTAACAGGCCCAATGCATCGAGAGGTTGCCAACTGCTGCAGGTGATGCGCTTGAAAGCATTCTGATGTTTGTGCTACTAAGACCTGCTCCCCTTTACTGATTGCTAAGTAAAACAAAGCTAGAGTTAATTGAAAAGTTGCACAATACACTCAAACAGCACCCTGCATATACTTCGGATTAACCTTGTATCGCTTCTTTCCATCATTTTGCTACACGTATCATCGCCAATAACTGTCATATAAGTATATACCTATCAGGCCCTTGCCAAAAGACCATAATGGAGTTTATTAGTAATAAGGATACCAGAAATTTTAGTAGAGAACATGGAAGCTGTGAAAATCATACTTTGAAAATGACCTTGAAAATTGGCCGCCAGCTGGTGCTCCAGTCCTATCCAAAATCATGATGATGCCATAAGTATGTTGTGATGATCTCCGATCAAAAAAGACAAATTAGTGAAACTAAAACGGAAAGAAGACCTGGTGCCAGTGTCACAGTAATTATCTTTCGTGTAGGGAACATCTGACTGAATCGAAGACCTGGTTTTTCTAAATTAGTTAATCTCCATTTTATATTAATTTTGTACAAACTAATACTCCTGTTTTTATTTTACTGTTTTAACATATTGAATTGGTAATGGAATTTAAGGAAATATGTTTTGTGAATTCAATTTTTTTTAATGCAACCAGGTATCTTGCAATGGTTCTTTACCATGCTGGAGATATGGCTGGTGCCATCATGCAGCAGCACAAGGAGCTCATCATTAATGAACGCTGTTTAGGTCTTGATCACCCAGATACAGCTCATAGGTGACGTATTTTGTGCTTGTAGTGTTTCCTTGTTTGAGCTAGTGTTATTCCTACAATTTGGCTACTCAATATTCACATAATTTATGATCTTATTTTCAGTTATGGCAACATGGCTTTATTTTACCATGGCCTCAATCAGACAGAGCTTGCTTTACGCCACATGTCCAGAACATTACTCTTGTTAAGTTTGTCTTCTGGGCCTGAGCATCCCGATGCTGCAGCAACTTTCATTAACGTTGCTATGATGTATCAAGATATTGGCAAAATGAATACTGCTCTGCGGTATTTGCAAGAGGCTTTAAAGAAGAATGAACGACTTCTTGGTCCAGATCATATTCAAACTGCTGTTTGTTATCATGCTCTTGCTATTGCATTCAACTGTATGGGCGCCTATAAACTCTCGTTGCAGGTATAATTGCTGCTCACACAGAATAACGTTAGTTACTTCTCACTTCATTTAGTTGATTGTCTGTATTTCTGTTGTAGCATGAGAAGAAGACCTATGATATACTTGTGAAGCAACTTGGAGAGGATGATTCGAGAACACGTGATTCTGAGAATTGGATAAAGACTTTCAAGTTGCGTGAGCAACAGGTAATGCATGGCTTCATGATAATTAGATAATATGTAAATGACCTATTATTTGCTTTTGCTCCTGCATTGGACACATTTAAAACTAGAGTCATATTTGCAAGTAATATGTGTCTCCTCAAACCTATTTAGATATTATTGTGTTGATTTTCTTGAAGACAAAATGATAAAATTACTCAGAAAGTAAATGTTTGCACCAAAGAAAATCAAATTGTTGGTATGTCCTAACAAATTTGATGAGGATCTTAACTGTTATTCTCCTATTTATTCTTTTTATTCTACCGACAGGCAAATGCACAGAAGCAGAAGGGACAAGCAGCTAATTCAGCTTCCGCTCAAAATGCTATTGATATTTTAAAGGTGCTAGTCTGATCCTTAAAAAGTTTCCACAATCTTTATTGCAGCTTTGCTTCATTTTTAGAGTTAATAAAGTTGGTTCCCTGGTTTCAGACTTCAAAGCAGGCGTCAGGGAAACTACTTCATTATTCCACTGTTATCATTTTTTACTTTCGTTGTTATATATGTGTCCCATGTATATGGACCAGTGTTGATGGTTCACAGATGGTCCTATCATATTATCCTAAAGTTAAAAGCATCGTTAAAGTTTTGAACTTGCACAATGGATCTTCCAAGATGCTCATAATTGCCATTTCAAGTGGATTCAGTAACATCTCTTACAGGCTTTCCAGGAAGCAGCTAAAGGATCTGGCAACCTCAACGCTTCTTCAGTAAACAAATCTATCAATGCAGCCATGCTCAGTGAAAGTGGTGTTCCTCGGGGCAGGGGTGTTGACGAGAGAGCTGCACGAGCAGCTGCGGAAGTGCGGAAGAAGGCTGCAGCAAGAGGCCTCCTTGTGCGGCCAAACAGCGTTCCTGTTCAAGCCCTTCCTCAACTCACACAGCTTCTTAACATCATCAACCCTGGAGCTAACACAACTGAAACTGCAACAGATTCTCAATCAAACGGGCACAAGAAAGACTCTAATGACGGTGAAGACCTAAAGAAATATTCACAACCAAATGGAAACAGTTCACACCAGGGCCACGAAGATGAGGCTCCAGTTGGTCTGGGTACTGGTTTAGCTTCATTAGACTCGAAGAAGCAGAAATCAAAATCCAAGGTATAGCTTGAAAATGACAAAGTTCTTGGACGATTTTGATTGAAGTTTTGGGTGGTTAGAGTTGGCTCCTCATGTATAGAGCAATTTATACCATCACCTTGTAGATATTATTAGCTCGTCTCCAAAGGTGATCGTTATCCTTCGCTCGTGGGGTTTCTTACACCAGCGTCGCACTGCAAGAATTTTTAAGTTTCCCAGGCCGTTTCTTCTTGCTGCTTAATTTATGCATCTTTAACATTTCCCTATCCTGATTATTTGAAGGATGTAATGGTTTAGGTTTTAACAAATAAGTGCCTTCCTGTAGGCCTCAACTTGCCAAGCCGCTTGTGCAGGTTATACTTATTTGTCTACTGTTACAACTATCAACAAGAGAGCATGAGCAAGTTTATCTCATTGTTGAATGGAACAGAGACCCCTTTCATGAATGTTACCGTCTCTATATTGTCTCTAGCAGCTAGTAGTACATTGTAATGATCAGGTACTGCCCTTATCTGCAGTTTTCCTTCATTCCTCTCAGATGTTTATAGAGTATAACAAGAATCATATTCAGCAGTGCCAAAATTCCATGAAGTTAACAGAAGAAGCTTCATGGTTTTTCACAAGCATAACAACTCGAACAGTAGCAATGTTAGAAATTGGGACTATCGACAATTAAGATAGCACTTAAACGTTTGAATGCAAGCAGCCTAACAGAAAGCTTCAATTTCAAAGGCTTTAAGAGAATGAACAGATGTACAAATAAAGATGAACCGCAAAATTCAATGACTGGAAAATGTATGAACAAATGGATCCTTTGGGACATTTCTGGAAACTTTGGAAGAACTACGGCATAGTCCGGTACCGGCAGAGAACTTTGCATCTCAAAACCCTGTCTTGGACATAGAAGCCAGGCATCACCATGATCTTGACACGCGCAGGAGCATCTCCTCGATGATTATCTCCAAGAATATCCTCCATGTAAGTTGGGTCGAAATCTCTGTTTTCATCGACCCTCAGTATCACTAAAGGAGGATTAAATGAGAAAGCGAGAAGATGGATCAACCAGATACATTTTGCTGCCACAAAGAACGACTGAAGCACTGGCTCTGGCCAAGGTCTGAACCAATCCAGTACGGAAACAAGGCCATCCATCTTCTGATCGCAAAACCTACCGAACTCTTCGCTGTAGTACTTAGTTCCCTTTCTCAAGACCTCGTTCCAACTCAAGTTGCGGAGGGCAACAAAAGATGAGAAATTCTCCTGGCGATCTTGCTGAGGATCTAGAATTTTCGGTGATCCGTTCCTCTGGAAGATACAATTTTCAAAATCTTGATACATACACTGGTTAATCAGTGCTTCCAAATAATACTGCACACCTTTCGAGTACTTGTTGCTTGACGTAATCTGATACGGGTGGAAGAGAGAATTCAGCTTCTCAATTAACCCATCATCGGTTTCTTCGACTTGGTTGATCAGGGTTTTGCAGAAATGTGTTATCGATAGCCTGGCTTCTGATACAATCTGCAGAAAGCCTTCCACCATCACTTCATGGCTCACAGGCAATGAGGTATCTCTGCTTCCACCAATGGCTTTCGCTCTCTTAGACAAATTAGACCTTTCTCCAAACTGTGATACCTTGCCTTTGAATGCCGGTTTGAGTGCCTTCTTCAGCTCCTCACAGTAAGATTCCAAGCTTGTTAGCTTCACTTTCAATTCAGTCATTGTAGATTTCATTTCAGCAACCTCTTGCAAAGCTGCGTTTCTGTTCTCATTAGCCTCAAGTAGCTCTTTCTTCAAGGATTCAAGAGAAAAAACCCCACAGTCCTTCAATAGTTGGGACATGTTCTCTGAGTCCACTGTGTTCGAAGACATTTCTGACTTGCTTTTCTTCTTCACTTTGTGTAACAGCCATGAAAAAGAAGATCCTCTACTCTTTGTCTGCGATTGTATAGATGACTGAATGACAGTTGAAGGCGCAACATCTCCAAAATTCTTCAGATTTTCGTGATCGCTATTACTTTCCCGTGAAATGGTAGCAGGCCTGCATCTATTGCAAGTTGTCACTGTCTTGCATTCTCCAGTTCCCATCCTCCTATCCGACAAATCCTTCCAGACAGAGTCTTTGCTGGAGACGACGAAGTCATTTACCAAACAAATGTGCTGATCTCCATTCAAAGAAGGAAATATGCTCTCTGTTCTATTGTCTGATAGGATTGATACATCATCATTTTCTTCTCGTGTCAGCCCAATGTCACTCCACCTCTGTGGAGCTCTTTTATTCTCTGAGAGAATGTGATGATATCCAGGTAATGGTTCATCCTCGTAACTCTGTACCAACCGCGATATTCTTATGATTAGCAAATTAGCACTAGCAACTAAAACTAGGAGTTCTTAAGTAACTCTGCTTAGGACAAGATCTTAGAAAACAAAAAACACTTCATAAAAAGATGTTATGTAACCGCTAAAATCAAACTTATTTTAATAGGTAATGAGCCAAATAGCAAATTACACCACGATTACAAGGTAGAAACAACCAGGAAGTTATCAACTATAGCTTTCCAGATTGCTCTTGTTAAGAGTTTCGACAGTTTTTCAGATGCTATTGCATATATCCATCATCAGAAGTCATAGATTTCATGAGAATGATAAACATATACTCACATCAATCTCGAAATAGTGAAGATTTACCAGGAAGGCGGAAGCATATTACAACCTATTATGCAATCCCCATACTGGTTTAAAACGATGAATCAACACTTATTGTTGTTATCCACCTAATCAAAACAACCTAGCAGGCAAGCATAATGATTAACAGCAATCACGGCATAATGATTAACAGCAATCACGGACCACCCTAATAATGTGTCATACATGATACAGCAGTAAAGGTTCACATCACAGAAACATTGATATAATGCAAGTGATACAGATCAACCAATACACAAATTACAATCTTGCAGACAACAATCCTATAACCAAAATTCATTCATTGCCTTCAATCATACTTGAAGTTTCTAAACCAGATGTGTCAAGACTATGATTGCAGGGACTTCAAACTCAGAAGGAACAACAGCAAGAACTATGGCCAAGAACTAAAAGAAGTTGCAGATCCAACATTAGTATAAATAAATAATCCATCCAGTTATCAAAATGGTCAAAAAGATGCAAACATTTATTGCCAAATTGTTATTTTCGTACCTGAAAAAAACTACAAAATTTTTGATATTGAAGAACAAATAAGGCTGCAAAACAATCTAATAAGGGCACAAGAACAGAATGGAGAAAAAAGGAATATATCCACATGAAATTCCAACTTTAGTAGCTTATTTTCACACAGAAACTAAGAGAAATGGCCTAACTACAAAGGTCTTCATTCTTGAAACGAAATTAACACAACCCCATTCACAAAACATGAATTAGAACTAACAAATTGAGAAGAGTTCCAACAAAAAAAAAAAGACTAACTCAACATTCCAATTCCAAAGAAATGAACATAACCCTGTTAACAAAACTTGCAAAAATTGCAATCCAAGTGTAACTCCCAACAAGAAAGTAACTAGCCTACATTCCAATATCAAAGAATGAACACAACCCAATTCACAGAACTTGAAAAGAAGTGAAAATTCCACCAAAGAATCAACAAATATCAAAGGAAAAACCCAATTCCCAGAACTTGAAAAAGAATCAAAACTCATAAAAGAAAACGAATAAACTTTTACCGGGTTAAACACAGGGTAGTCATCTGCAGAGAGTTGGCTGTGATTCACAGGGCCACGTGTGACTGCTGTGACGGGAGACCGCAGTGGCGGTACTACTGCTGCAGGGCTGCTGCCGTTGAGTAGAGCAGCGTGGAGGGCACGGAGTTCGACAGCTTTCGCTATCGCTGCTTGGATTTCTTGCCTCTGAGAAACACCGGTTGAAGAAGAAGAAGATGTCATCATCAACTACTTCAAATTCAAAGAAACCCAACAACAAACACTGAATCTTTCTGTGAATATTTCTTGTTAGATCGTAGTAGAAAGAGTTTAGTCGATTAATCTTTGAGAGAACAGCTGGAATAAGAAAATTGTTAGAAAATATTCATTCTTTCTTGAAGAAGAGATTTGTAACAGAGTACTGTTTGGAATTTCTCCAAAATGGAGAGAATGAATTTGTTAGGAATCTTCTTAACTCATATTTTATATACACATCTTGGAAGAAGAATAAAAGAGAACGAAGCTAACACAGTTACGGTTTCAGTTTTTTATACTGGAGAAGAAGGTTAGAAATTTTAACCACCACAAGAAATTTTCTGTATGTGTTAAACAGAAAAGAAGAAAAAAAACATTATCTTTCTTCAAGAAATAGAAACTTTTTTTGGAGATATTTGAGAGAAAGATTATAAGATAGTTTTTAAAAAAACTGGATTATGGAAATCTAATGATCAAGAAGGAAAAAAGTTTGTTCATCTAATGAGAGTGTTTGATTAGTTTTGATCCAAAAAGAGTTTGACAATATAAAGCAAAATTGCAAATATTTTTGTTATTAAATATCAATTAACTCTTCTAATCTATTTATTACTAATTGATTTCATTGAGAATAATTATTTTTTTATAATAGAATATTATTATGATAAAAGTTAGTGAGAGAAATTTTTTTTGTAGTGAAATAATTAGCAAACAAAACCAAGTGTTTTGGCAGCAGATATGCAACATGATTGTTACTACCATGAATCAAGAAACTTGTCTGGCATGTAGAAATGTAATAATAATAATAATAATACAACATAGATGATGATCCTCCCACAGACAAAGAAAGGAACAACTTAAAAAATAAAATAATAAACAAATATTAAAATTAATTTAAAGTAATTTTTGATAAAAAAATGTGTGTGTATATTTCATCATAATTCATATTTTCTTATAAAAAAAGTGAGTTCTAAAAAATTTTCGTATTTATTTTATATTAGAAAGTCATTTTTAATATTCATGATAAAAAAATGCACTAACTTTTAACAATTATTTTTTAATATTTCATTTTTTAATAATTTATTTTTTAAAAACTTAACATAAAACAAATAAAAAATTACTTCTAAAAAATAAAAATAAAAACAAGAACAAGAGAGATGTGTTCAAAAAGCTTACAAACAATAGCCTTACAAACTGCAAACACCAAAAAAAAGCAAGTAAAAGTTGGGTCCCCTGCCTTCAACTTCATCAACAAAGAGGGCAACTTTCCAGCTACACTATCCACATGACATGATATATATAACTAATAATTATTTTGCTTTGTTTAACAATTTAATGAATAATCTAAGTTTAATAAAAGGTTATGATAAATATGTTTTTATTCAAGATATTACTGCTTTCATTGTTATTACCAGATAGTGGCTGTTAATTGCTTGCTTTTTGAGGACTTTAGTACAGTGGTTATGATAAATATATTGTTTACCAGCTTTAAGAAAATATATTTAGAAATTTAAAAAATATAAAAAAAATTTACAAATATTTTTATTATTTATTTTTATGTAAAAAAATGAGCTCATTTAAAAAAAAATATTTTTTATTCTAAAAAAATTTATTTCAAATGTAAGACGTCTCTTAGTTCATTCTGCATTGACTTGGTAGGCTTTTGTTAAATAGTTTTCATGCAATCTCTTAAAGTTACTTGCTTTCAATTGAAGCAACAAAAAATTTGAAGCTATGCAGGTAACCAATGCAGTCAATGAAATAGTAAACAGTTAATATTATTGCTTAAATAAAAAGGTAAGTGGTCGTTATTAGAGAAAAACTATACAGTCGCAATAATGGTGTTTGACTTGAAAGTCCTTCAACCAAAAGTTATCTCAATTAAGTGTCAGCTAACGTAAATGTTACGAGTAACAGCTACCAGGAATCCCAACCATCTTATTTTACTCGAGCTTCAGATCGCCTATATAAAATATTAATACTTATGAATAATTGAATATATGAATATATATAATTAAAATTCACAAGAAGAGAACGTTTGGTAGTGTCTATTGAAAAAAAAGTTTTCTTAAAAAAAATATTTTGAAAAATAAAATTTAATTTTTTATTTAAAAAAAAACTAATAAAAAAATTTCACGACATAAATTTTTTTATATTTTTAAATTTTTAAAAAAAAATTTATAAAATATTTAAAAAAACTTTATTGAAATATATAAAATAAAAAATTAGGATAAAAATACTCTCCCAAATATAACCTTAGTGAAAAGAATGACAATAGTGACCGGAATGAAAAATAAATTAACTAACTTGAGTTCTGATTTAATAGACTCAACAAACCACGATCATTAATAGTTCCGCATTAATTAGATATAGAAAAAAAAATTTGTACTCATATAAGAGATGCTCATCCTAAATGACTAGCCACTTATTTTTGTATGAATACATGATCTAGCATAGAAGATGTTTGAGAATACTTATTAAAAAAAATTATTTTAAATTTTAAAAACAAATAAACCTTATTTTTTATCTAAAAAAATTAATAATAAGATTTCACGATCTGTACTTTCTAAAATTTCAAATCTGTGAATATTAAAAAAAAATTAATAAAAAATTGGAGTGAAAATGAGATAGTAAACTCTCACAAACATCAACATAGAGGACTTGGGGTTCATCTAAAATTGTTTTGGAAGTGCTTGTACCATATATGATTTTTGGTAGATGAGCCAAACTATGGACAGGTGAGCTTGCAGATGCAGTCGAGAGTAGTTAAGTATAACGCCAAAAAAGACTACATAAATCAAAACAATAGAAGGAGAATTCTTCTAGTTCCAGTTAGACAAACTACATTACTTGCCAGATACGATTGCATACTATTTCTTAAGAATAATTTTAATAGCATGCAATTGCATTGAAAGGCATGGCGCATGAAACTAGTGCTGATCTATTGTATATACTATTTCCTGGAGAAGGATGTGGCTAAACTGAAAACAGAACTGCATCTACTATGGTAGAGATAATAGATCATCTCCAGAATAATGAATGAACTACGAGACAAGAGATGTCGGGGTTTTTAGATCTTGAAAAGAAAAAAGATACAAGATTTTTTTTTTTTTTTTTTGGCTGAATTCTTACCTTACGTATCCTCCACCTACATGGCTCATATCTTCACTTAGTTGATTCATGTGATGGTTTGTTTTCCTAAATTACAGAAGCAACAGAAAATGTATACATCATTATCAGGCATAACTGCTCATGAGACAGGGAATAGCTCATAGAATTTTTGAAAAAGCAGCACGACGCATTTTCTAAGAACATTGAAGTAAACAGATATAGAGTAAACTACAGCAGCAACACTGATAGCATGTTGAATCGAATTGAAAAGCTCAGCAATTTCCTAAACATTTTCAGGAACCATATAACAATAACAAGGTATCCTGGATAAGTGCGAAATTCTTATATTCATAACCACCATGGAAGCATCTTGACAATATCTGTGATATTGAAGAAATCTTAACAATAGCTTTCATGTTTGTCATGCTGGGTACCTATGCCTCAGATAGATGACTACATAAAGATCTATCTACTAAAAGGAAAGATAACTGAACATTACTTCTGAACAAACGTCGTGAGCTTGAGCTCATCTTTCCCTTGTTAGCTAAACTGTAGATCTCCTACCACTCAACTGCAGCTAATAACAGCTGCAATAACAAAAGAAGCTCGAGTTGCATATTCTTCTGTAGCACAGTTGCAAACTTCTTGCTTTAAAATAGACTTCTAGCTTATTCCAATTGAATGATGTCAAACCCTTGAGGATACATACCTACTTATACATGGTCACAGATTAAGCAAAATTGGACTTAAGCCTTGTTCTGATAGCAAAAACTAGATAAACAGTAATAAACGCCTAAAGCTAAAGTCGACATGCTGCATATGGTCATTGTTTACTGTAACCCTCCTTGAGGGCAGTTTTTAAATGGCATTTTCTGTGATAGAACTGTGTGATGATGTGTAGGCTTTCGGATCGCATATTTCCAACAAAGATAGTAAATACAAGCCATAATTACTGAGGATGAATTAAAACACCGATTTTGACTAGAAAAATATTCAGAAAATTAATTATGCGATAGTATGGGAAGGTGGAGGAATGAAGGCAAGAGAAACTTTGAGAAGTTATAGGAACAGCTGAAAAGGGAGAAGGAAGCAGTTGAGAGGGGATAGTAGTGGCAAGATGTGAAGGAACTAGTATCATAGAAAAACATAGGGACAGAAACATACGAAATACGTGTGTTAGCAAACTGCTCACTGTTGAGTTTTTAAGCATGCAAAGATAGTAATAGTTTTGATAGAGTACCATGGCCTCAAACGCAAATAGAGCGACAGGACTGATTTAGTTTAAATGCAGATGGAAAGATTGTTTTGAATACCTTGCAGCTGTTGTCTGAGTACAATAACAGGGAGGCAGCAATATACAACTTATAATGCATACGAGAGGGTGAATATACAACTTATAATGCACACGAGAGGGTGAACTTACATTTGAGATAAGCAACTTATAGCAAACGAATAAAAAAGAAACATTATAAGTTCAATATTTCATAGGCAAACATCTGCAGATCTTAAGGAAATAATGTCCTAAAAAACAAGATTAGTGAAAAAGGCTAAGCACCACTCTGCATAAGAGTCTAGAAGACATGCAAGGATGATTAAGAAAACTTACTTTGTGTCGGTCTTACCCAAGAGAAGGTATGAACCAGATTGGAGGTGGATAAGTGAGGTAAGCATCACGCAAATACAGATATTCATATTCTTTCTTTACCATATCAAAGATTCCCACATCACGGGTTCGCTGCTTCCCTGCATCTAAAAGACCCTCTGCCAAATACTCTGTGCAGTAGATGCGATTTTCTATCAGTCCAAGCACATCTTTCGCTGCCAGGGGTGATGGCGCTATTGGTGCCCAGGAAGATAGAGTGTCCCTGCAGGTCAGCGATTGCAACCCAAGCAGCTCCGTCCTTATCTATGGGTCTCCAAGCGGCAACCCCTATACCAGATGTCTTATACATCTGGTTATCAAGATCATTAGAATCTTCCCCAGCCCTCGGATCATGCACCAAATCTTGTAAACGATCAGGCAACAAAATCTCACCATTGCAGACGGTGATAGAACAAGATGCTGTGCAACTTTCAACCCCCTGCACCAATTGGAACATGACTTCGGCACTGGCTTCTGAAATTCGAACCTAACTACATCAGCCGCCCCTGTTAACCCCAGCAACACATCCTTGTTCAAAAACATAACATCAACGAAGTTGTAATACTTCTTCGTCGGAGGGCTGTCAATCACAAGCCAAGAACTATCACCCTGTTTTGCAAAAGCCAACTGCTGAAAAGGTGCATGGTGAAGCACAACAATACAATCACCAGAAGAAGGGTTATATTGAGAGTACCAACTTGCTCACAAACAACACTATGAACCACTCCTTCTCATAAACATACATAGTGTTTTCATCAATCATGCTCTGGATAGTGTATTTGGTAATCAAACCAGACGAGGGATCACGAATGGCGTCAACTATAGGAACAGTAGTGAGTGGAAGGCAAGAGTAAGACTCCCCTGAGTGGTTGAAAAAGAGATAGATAACACGATTCTTCATCGATTACAACAATCCAACCATGATCAGAACCAAGCCAACCAGAAACGGAGAGGAGAAAAGTAGCAGCGGTTGTTAGGAAGATTAATGTTAAATAAATGTTATATAAAATTATTTATAAATGTTATATAAATTTATAAATGTTTTATAAAATTATTTAAAGTTAAAAGGTAGTACAAAACGTCCCTGTCCAGAAAAGTTGAAATTGGCCTTATGTTAAATATATAAGGCCTAAAATGGAAAATGTTCAGCTGTTAAGACCCAATTGTGGACCAAATCATAACAGTGACTTTCAATAAAAAAATGTTGCAAAAATAGCTAGTAATAAGTTCACATAACTTCTCAGAGCATGTTTATTCACTCCGACTGTGACTTTCTCTCTCTCAAAAAAAAAAAAAAAATCATTCAGATGATTTGTTATATTTTTTATTACAAATTTATTCTCATAAAGTTACTTCTCAATAATTTACTCGTAGAAACTTACATCCTTGTCCGTGATAACCTACCACAATGGGAAATTTCATCACAAGAATCAACACAAAAAACAACCTACTGCGGAGCTTGAACGCCGAATCAGTTCTCAATCAGACTTTCATATGCACCTCTAGGTTGAATCGAAAAAACAAAAATTAGCTACATTGGCTGTTCATATGTACCTCTATGTTGAAATCGAATCAAAATATAAAAAACTAGTTACATCTCCTAGAAACGGACGAACATATTAGTACTACAGAAGTGAATTCAAGATTTTTTAATCAAAGCATGACCTTATGTTGGTTTAAAGCAGGTTAAGCCCTGCACACCGATCCTTTAGGAGTATAATCTACTAAGGAGAACACGATCCCCAGAAGCTTCAAATAAGGCAAGTCTCTCTAAAATTAAAAGTAAAACACAAGAATGTCGAAGTGAGTTACGTTTAAGATCAAGAGACCAACCACTAGTTAACCATCAACCAGCTTAATCAAAGCAGCAGCAAAGAGATTAGAACTGAACAAGCCTCAGGCCTTCATATACATATTTCTTATGCATATATAGAAAACTCTATGAATTCAATGAAAAACTAACCATATCAAGGGGATAGTGTTCCTATCAAAACCGTCATGCCTATAAACAACCGAATGTAATTATGTAGCCACGTTTTAGTATGACTTGTTCAAACCAAACTAATAATCAAATATCAAATAAACCGATGGAAAACTAATAACCAACAAGCATGCAGAACACAAGCACTTACAAGCATGCTTCCACCATTTCACAAACATTTATATGACATATCGGACTCAAAGAAAAAATAGCAACTGAAAAACTCAATTAAATCTCATGCCTATTACATTTTTTTTCTGATTTTGCCATCTATCCGAAACAAGATGATGCTTATGATCTCGCAGGCTTATACCATTTATCTAAACAGATTCAACTCATATAACTTTAGTTTACGAAGATAATCCAATCAAACAACTTGGTTACATATAGCCCAGATATATAATCACGATACCAACCGGAAACAGTACTAAGTACCAAGAAAATTTAAATTCCAATTATCAAGCAGCATGTTACAAATTTTAAATAGATGAAATTCTGCTCAATCTCAGTTAACTAGCTCTTTCTAACTATTCTACCAATAGGGTCCTCTTGTTAAAAATTCCACCCAAAATTCTCAACAAATCAACCAAAAAACTATTTTTTGTTCAATCATACAAATTTTTCTGAAGCGAAGAATTTTTTTAAATAAATTAAAAATCAACAAAATTAGAAGAAAAAAGGGGGCAAAAACAGAAACTAACCAGGGCACCATGAGCGAGAAGTAGCAGGATCTTTATCGGCGAGAAACAACAAGAGCTTAATAGGAGAATTATCTTCCATCAGTTTGTTCAAACTTCAAAGACGATTGGAAATCTTTGAAGGTTGAATCAATTGTTTTCAGCGGCATCTTTGCTTTTCTTCGAATGTTTCTTTCGATTTTTTTTTTTTTTTTTTTTTGTAGACAGAAGAAAACGAACAGAAAAGCTTGAAGAAAATATTTTTTATACGTTTCCGTATAGGTCCACAAAATAATGACATTGCAGGACCAAGCAATTATAAATATTTGGAATGATTAACGACGCATTTCGGAGTTTTATATAATAAATTTTAAAATAAAACATTATTTTATTTTATTTGGATAAACAAATTTTATTATTTTAATATTAAAATTAATAAAATATAAAGTAAAACTTTTTATATTTAAATAAATATTATAAAATATTTATTAAAAAATATAAAATTAATAATTAATAATTTATTTTTTGAATAAGCATTGCTAAACAATTCTTAATTTATCCCCATGATTAATAATTTTTTTTTCTGCAGTATAGGCCCACAAAAGTAATGTTTTCACAGGACGGAGCATCGTATAAACAGATTCTGCAGTATACCCTAAATTTTGAAGAAAAAAACATCAACGCAGTTCCGAATAATATTAGAACACCAAGATTTAAATTAAAGGTAAAAATTTCAACAGTCGACAACGGCGCTCAAAAATCACAGCATGATTCTTTCTTTAAAGAAAGACCAAAACTATAGCAATCAAGTTGTGCTACTTTAGGACAACAGTGGGAAAAACATCCCGCAAATGTGTTAGAAGACTTCTGTCATCAAAGTTGTGTACAAAATTTATTCAATTATTATGGAGCATGTTCGAACAAAGTTGATGACCACATACTGTTGTTGATTTCAGCTCACAGAAGGTCGCTTCTGGGTGGTGTAAGGGTAGTACTCTTTGCCAGTATCGACTCTAGTTTTCTGGCCACCGATGTCAAGCACAGCTGAAGTGAAAGCCAGTGCAGAACCAGCTTGTATAGCTGATTGAATGCTTTTACCTACAACAACAGAGATGATCTACAGGTAGTGACTTCATAATTATAAACCAGTAGAACTAGGGCAGCTTCAACTAATGAAAGTAGGAAATAAGAAAGAATCCATTGTTTCTACTACTGGAAGACTGAAAACATGGGAAAATCATGAAACTGGGACGTATTCCATGCATGCTGATGTTATGATGAGCACATATATGCTGACAGTGTCCAAAGACTTCCAAATGGACGGATAAATTCTGGAATTATTAAAATAAAAAAAGCACAAGTGCAGTTTACTTTCATAAGGGCATGAGATCGTAGTCTAATCACGTCATTCAAGATGACAAGATAATTATGAAAAGATTACATCTTGAGAGATCAGTGGACCATATGTCAATCATGAAGTATTCATCATAGACTCAGACTAGCAAACACAAGCAGCTGTTCTTACGTGCACAACTCCAAAACTAGACCTACATGAAGTTACAGTGTCAATAATACAGAAAATAGACTAGTAAGAAAGAATGCAGAACATGCTAAAGCTGAGTACAGAAAATGCCATCAATATTTTGTCGATGGAGCTAATACGCCTTATAGGATCATTATCTTTGGAGATAAAAAAAAATGATGCCTTTAATGCTCTACCATCAATAGATTATGACATGTCAAATTACAAGAGAACTGAAAAAAAAACATGAAATCAAACTTCATGGTGTATGATTTTTGCCATTAACACCAAGTAAAGATGTAAGTAGCAGCGACGACCTACTACACAAAGTTGCAGAGCTGAGAACTTCAAGGTAATTTACGAGAGTCCAGAAAAAACAAACCTTTGAACTCATTCTTTCATAAAGCAACAAATCAAATCTTAAAAAAGGAAATGACTGACCAGCCTGAGTACATTGTAAATGCTAAGAGATGTCCTTTAATGAAACATCGATATGATAGATTCAAATGAACAGCTCTGCATAGAGGCCCATTCCATATGTCACGTTATAACCGTTTACTATCTATTCAAACATCTTTATCCTAATCGCATCGGTGTTCCTATCATCTACTCCGAGCCAAATTTAAGAATTTTTTTACTGCAGCCTCTTCTCCATGCATCTATTCCAAATTTCCATAGAGGAAATATCAAATATTTGTTTGAACTCCAACATTCAAACTCTCCATGGCAGTGGCAAAACTTATATGTCACGAATCCTCTAATGCAATATGAATGTCATATCAAAGACTCACTATTAAGTTTGTTCC
This sequence comes from Acanthochlamys bracteata, assembly GCA_019914995.1. Taxonomy (NCBI): domain Eukaryota; kingdom Viridiplantae; phylum Streptophyta; class Magnoliopsida; order Pandanales; family Velloziaceae; genus Acanthochlamys; species Acanthochlamys bracteata. The sequence continues at coordinate 811,436 of CM034145.1, forward strand.
TAGTGCTTCGCAAGGGCATATGAATTGTTTGAATGGATTATTGAAATGTTCTAGCAACAATGAATTTCCAATGGAAAGCTTATAAGCATCTGGAATTAGAAAGCTTCCTTCAGGAAATATTAGCATGAGTAGTTCTATAGCTCCATGAAGTATATGATTAAGTATTCATGCATGAGAATTTACATCATTATATCATGGTGACTTAAAAGATAAAATTAGTCAGTGCAAGCTCTTTCAATCCTTCAGCATATGCAACACAGGGTAACAAACAACCTAGCTACCCGATGCCATCCCCATGCAAGCAACGTCCATCAAGTATACAAATGCCACAAAATTGATATTAGTTCTCATAAGCATACTCAGCTACCAATTACTATAATTGAACATTACCTTTGAAGCCATACACAGAAGCTCCGGCAACAAAAGCACCAACAGCACCATTAACGAAATCCTTCTTCATCCTCTGCTGCTGGACTAACTGCTCGACACCAATATAAAGACCGCCAACAGCAGCAAAAGTAAGCCCGTAATTCCCACACATCCTCAAGGTTCTTATAAGACCAGGAAGTGCCACACTCCTCTCCACACGAGGCACATCATACCAAGAGGCAACAATTGTGCCCCAGATAGTCCCAGCAGCAAGACCTGTTGTTGCACCCTTTATTGTCTTCATTGTTGGAGAATCCTCTACCTGCAAGTAATCTTGATCTGATTGTTCCATGTTTTCCTTCTGCCCAAGAAAAAAAGGGAAAAGGATTGAGTATCATTCTAGCAACATACTACAGCAAAGCATAAAATAGCACAGAACTTTGATTTCAGGAATTTAAAACATCCCTACATCCAACACAGCAAAGTATATAATAATCCCTTAAGATAACAATTGAAGATGTATCAATCCACTGAATCCTCAAGAAGAAATCCCACCTAAATACATTTGAATGACAACACTTGACAGAAGAGAAAAAGTTAGGACTTAGAGAAATGCAAACATTTCTATTTTCACTAATGTACTACAAATGATCTCCACTATGTTGAGAGTCATTGGTAAAATTTCTTCTTTCACTGCAACTTTTCGTAGTCCATACCTTTCAAAGAAAAATAGGGCCATTACATACACATTCAGCTACAGAAAAGGAAAAAGAACGCAGCTTGCACACACTTCAACTAACCTGGAACATCTCTAAATCTTATCCTCATAATCTAAAACTAAAAAAGAAAAAAGCAACCACTTGGTAGGAAGCTATATATACAGTTTTGATTCAACTAAGTCAATGACACAAATTGCACAAACCGGAAGCTAACTCTTAAAAACAACTAACCTTGAACATTTACCAATCCACTACTGCAATGTAGCTAATCTTCTAACAATACCCATATGTCCCATTACAGAAAATTTTCACAAAAATTCAAAAAAAAGGAAAACAAATAAAAAAAACTACCCAGTTACATACAATAACATTTCACTCAATCAAGATAATGTTTAATAAAACAAATTTTGCAGTCTAAACGGTCAACATTTTTCATTCCAAGCATCTGACAATGAAAAAATTCTTTCTTTCGCGGTCTCTAAAATCTTATTCCAATCTAACAGTTAATAGAAACAGACAATCAGCAAACGGATCTCTACGATTTTTTCTAAGTGATTCAGATCGGGCTAACTTACATCGGCGGCTGATCTACACCGATCCCCTATTGATTCCAAAATTAATCAAACAACTAAAATTAATGAATCCAAAACAATCGAGAAGAAATTGAAGAAGAAAGAAGAACAAGAAGAAGAAGGAAAACAAAAGAAGGACTCACAGAAGAGCAAGAGCAATGGATTCTTCGCCGTCAGCTCGCCGGACAAGTGTTGACTTTCTCTCTCTTCTCTCTGCCTAGTCTCTCTTTCTTTCAGGAATATCACGTGCGTAGCATGAAAATAAATATTCATAATCCGGCAACTAGTTATGTATTATAGCAAGATAGGCCCTTAATAATTGAGTATATATTACTGTCATTTCTTTTTCTACTGTTTAGAGCGTGTTTTAAATATTCGTAATTAAATTTCGTAAAAATAAAAAATAAAAAATATAATTTTTTAAAAATAAAATAAAATAAAGTTCAGTATTTATATTTTAATAATTTTTAAAAATATATTAAAAATTAAAATATATAATTTGTATTGAGAAGTGTGCAAATAAAAAAATTAAAAATTTCATTTCAAATTTCTCGTATAATTAAAATATATAAACTATTTTAAAACTCAAAATCTGGTTAAAAAAAAGTAAAATTACGGACGTTTAAAATACGTCATTACCAGTGTATAACAAGATCGACCTTTAATTATACTAATTTTTTAGTTTAAAATTTTTATAATACAATTTTTTAAAAAATTATTATTATTTAGATAAAAAAACTCGTTAAAAAATTTTTTGACATATTTTTTGTTTAAAAAAATGGAAAATACTCCAAACATCTCCGTACAGTGGTTGGGGAGTTAATGCAGCAGTGGTATGAGAGAGATTCAGTAGCAGGATCAAACTGATTGAAGGGAATGCTGATCATATGAACTTGAATAACATGTTTCTTTGCAGAACTTCTGCTTGAGAGCTACTGGTATTTTTGAATGTATGAAGATCGAATACATGCAGTATGAAGAATGAATAAATAATATATAATTTGAATGTAAAAGAAATTACATCGAAGAGAAAAAATTTTGTGCTTCAACATTTCAGTTGAGAAAGTTTACTTCTTGAGTTGGAGATCAACGGAAGTCCGGCTTGCTAGAGTCATTTTCTATCAAAATTTTCCCGTTACGGAAAATATGTCATCGGACAAAATTACAGCGTCCCCTTTGTACTGGTACCGTTGCACATACACTCAGGAACTGGATATGCCGTTGCATCTTTTCCTGCCTTTTCCGTCCGTAACTCCGGTTGGCCCATCGAGTTCTTGTGTAGTTCCTTTACAATCCGGTTGAACTCTGATTCATCAAGAGATGTGTCCAAAAAATACGGTAGCATTTGGCGCTTGTTAGGAGTTATGAACTTTTTGTGTCCCATGTACGCTCTGTGACCCTGAATCGAAAAACCCAAATAATAAGGTTCAGAATGCCTGGAGGGATCAATATACTGCTTAAGAAAAAGAACAAATTTGAAAGAATCTTTGTAGTACCTGAATCACACGACCCATGTTTCCGCCATGGGATGGCATGAAGACGTCACTTTGTACACAGACGATGTAATCAACAGCAGCAAGTATGGATGATTTGTTGGCAAATGGTTCTAATTCACCAGGCAATGCTAGATTCTCCTTGCTGTATAAGTTTGGAAACTCTCGTTTCAGAGGAAGCAATGCTTCTTCTCCCCCAAATGGTTCTCCACCAGCCCAATATATTCTTGCATCCTTAGGAGCTTCAAGTGCGTTAAGCAACCTGTAAAGGGAATTGGTTACATTAAGTAAACTGAGCTGGAAATTGAACTATGTCGCAACTTCATATGTTCAAAGCACGTAAGTAAATATACCTGGTTACTTCAAAGGCATTGAGAGGGCAAAGGCCAGCAAGCTTGCGTTCATTATAAGTCATGTTAGATCGTCCAGTGAGGAGTTCAGGCCGAAACTTCCTTTCTTCATGGATGACCTTGTCGTGTTCGTAGCTAAGCCCTGGAAGACAACCGGTTCTAACCCATACGTCCTTCTCCAAACGAAGGTGTAGAGCGAGGTACGGGCCCTTGCTCCTCATTCTCATGGCCAATTTTTCACCAAGTTCTTGGATTGGCGCAGCAAATTTCAAGGCATGAAATGCAACCTGCATGCCAAAATAAAGACGTCTACAATTTCAGCAATCGAGCACTTGGAAAATGTATTTGATTGTCAAGAGTGGTTCAATATGTGCAACCAGATGAAGCAAACATTGTCGAAAGTACCTTGCATCTTAGCTTTTGTAGATCAGGCGGAAGATCCTTTGAGAGTCTCGAATCCAATCCCCTTAAGAGCAGAACACCTTCTTTGTTCAGCTGGCCATAAAGAAAATTGTATCATGGTAAACAACCTAACATCTCTAATTTCCTCATATTCTTGAAATAATATGAAGTAAGATAACATGGTCGGTATATGGAATGATGTTTAATTCTGAAGATGTTGGAGAGCTTACTGTTACATAGACCTTGGATAAAACTCAACCCCAAAAATTATCTCAAGAGATGGAGGAGTGCCGAAATCCATATATACAACCTCCAATCAAACAAGCAAATGCAGGATAATACAACACTTACCCTTTTGAGGTACCGTGCTCGAATCCATCTTGGTGAGACATGCATAGGCGTACGCTTCTCTTCCACTGGCCTTGTCATTACGTGCGTCGAAGGCAGTGATGAAACTACTCGAACATCATCAGCCAAGACCTTCTTGAAGTGTTCCAAGTCAAATATATCCGAAAACTCACTGCAACACAAGCATGCATAGATTGAACATTTCAATCAATGTGTATGAAAATTTCTCACACAGTTACGAACTACATAATTGGCAATTAGTGTCTAGATGAAATTTGAAATATGATACCAAAAGTTCAAAAGCAAATACAGTTACATACACACTCAATATTTGTAGCATAGATCCTAAATTTTAACGATTTTCCTAAGAAATTACCAATAAAACAACAACATTTTGTTAAAATTTTGAGATTTTTAATTACCTATCATCACCCCAGACAACATTGACTTGAAGAATTGGAATAACTAGAACAGCACCAAGAATCCTTGCAATAACAACAGCATCAGCAATCTGGTTTTCTTGTTGATTAAGCCCACCAGAAACAACAACAATCAAGAACTTCTTCTTCTCCTTGGCAACAATTTCACTCTGCAATCTATACTCATCACTGAACTCAATACAAGGTTTATACCCGAACCCATCAGGTTGTTTCCAGAACTCATTCTGTAATAATAACTCCGGTCTCTCCATTACTGCTTTGGAAGCGATTGCCGAATAAAAAGTTAACAGTTGTGGGCGATTGATCAGCGTTGTTGGGAAACAAGGGCGTCTGTCTGATGCCAGTTGTAATATTCCCAACAATGCGAAGGAAAAAATCAGAAAAAAATAGAACTTTGGGTCTCTGAGAATCCGAGAAATCGAATAAGAACTCGTTGGAGTAGAAGAAGAACAGGAGTTCGATTTCTTTGGTGGAGAAAATTGAAGAAGAGATTGAAGAGAAGATGAAGAGAGGGAGTGAAGGAGCTGAGATGGAACTGCTATGTAACTCATCTGTGGTCTTTGTTGTGTAAACTTCTGCTGCCTTGCCGCCATTGTTGTTTGTGTTCAAGAACTAGTAAATAGATTGAATTTTCAAAGAGAAACAAAACAAAGAATGAAAATTTTTGAATCTTTACACAACAACAACAGCAGAGAGAAAGAAAGGCAATGAATGAACGAATGCTATTGTTCAAGAACTTGGAAAAAAGATAATTGAAACTTCAAGAGAGGGAAACTCAAACAACAACAACAAAATTGGTTTCAGCTGTTGTTTTGAAAGCTTGAAGAAAGATTGAATCTTTACGAGAAGAAACACAAGAACAACAAAAATGGAGAAGCAAAGAAATGTTATTTGATTTTCAAACATTTTATATAAAAAAATTTCTTCATTACTAATCGCGTGCTGAATTATAAAAATAGTTTTCGAATTTTTTAATTTAATACAAAAATCGGTCGGCGGACGCGGAGAGATGTTTCGTGTTTTCCCATTTCACGCTCACAGTGAACGAAACCGAAGTATGACCGATTTGCCCTTATTACAAATTAAAAATAACCAGTCTTTCATGCCGTTTGAAAATACTTATGAGTACTTTTTTAAATAAAAAGTAACTTCTATTTTTAGATTTTAAAAAATAATTAAATTTTATGACGTTAAAATTTTTACATTTTAAAACTTTTTAAACTAAATTTTATAAAATATTATATAACTTTATTAAAAAATAAAATTTAGAAACTTAGAAAGTATTTTTTAAATTAAAAATTAAACGCACCCGAAGCATTCATCTAAGGATGATTATATATATTAAGTAATACTAATTCTTGCAAAAACTTTTGAGTTATTCAACATCCAACATAAAATACTTTTCCTATTAAAAAAGAAAAGAATTGAAAAAAAATTAATAACTAAACTTAATAAATAATTCATTTCATGATTTAATTTTTTCAAAACATATTTATATTTAAGGGTATTGTAGTCTTTCTCGTTTCTTAAGGGTATTGTTTATCTTTTCCTTTGGGGAAACGTGTTGGAAGCCTCCAAGTCTGACTTGGGTCCAGCTGGATTCATAAGGATGGTCCTTCTTTTGTATACACTAAAGCACCGCTAATTTCACTTTCTTCTCTTAAATTTTAAATTTTAAATAATTTATATATTTTAATTACATAAAAAATTTTAAAATTTTATGTTTATATAAAAATTTAATTTTAATTTTTTTATTTACACATTTTTCAATACAAATATATATTTCAATTAATAACACAATTTTAAAATATATTAAAATATAAATACTAAACTTTATTTTTATTTTATTTTTTAATAAAACTCTATTTGAAACTCAATTAGGGTGAGTTTGTTTTTTCTTTTTCCTAACAAAAGTTTTCAATTTTTTATTTCATATTTTTTAATATATATTTTATAAGTATTTAAAAATTTAGAAAGTATAGAAAAATTTTATGTAATGAGATTTTTTTATTGCATATATTTTGATTTTTTTTAGAAGTAAAAAAAATAAAACTTATTTTTTAAAAAAAATAAAAATACTTTCTATTTCAAAAAAATTCTATTTCATATGCGATCTCAAACGCACCTTATATATCCTAAGATACTACTCGTTTTGGAAGTACTTTAAAGAATTTTTTTAATAATTAAATTTATGTTGAGATTTTTAAAATGAATTTATTTTTTATTAATTAATAAAACTATAATATACATTTTATTTATAATTTAAATTTTAAAGTATTAAAATATTTTTAGAATTAATTAGAAAATAATAAATCAATTGGTGAAAATTAAATAAAATAGTTTGCGTAAATTTAATTAAATGAAATAAACTTTTATAATATTTACTAATTTATTTCTTAAAATATTTTGAATCATTTTTAAATCGAAATAAATCTAACTATTAATTTATTAGAATGTATAACTGTTATTATCTTAAAGTTAAAAAATACTAAATTTATTTTAAAAAACATTTAAAATATATTTTAAAAAAATTATATTATAAAATAATCTCAAATATAATCTTATAAGATACTGCTGTGATGATACAAATAAATAATAAAATTTTTACAATATCTATTTTTTAATATTTAAAAAATCTATTAAAAATAATAATATTAAAATATTAAAAAATATTTTTAAAAAAAACACAAGCCAAACGCTTCTTTAACGATTCCAGAAAATAGAATGACAACTAATTTTCGATAAATCATGAACTTCATTTTTACAAACTTATATTCGAAGAAAAAACGATTATTTGTGTGGTTTTTGGTTATTGAAAATTTTCTTTTGAATAATAATTCACCACTTTAATTATTGATGATTCCATAAGAAGAGAGGAAAAATATATATGAAAGACAATCCAAAAAAAAAAAATTTTTTTCTAAATATTTGCAATCATTCATTCAATGCAAAGATTTCTAGTGATGCAAACTTCTCAACAACTAATTTGAGAAGTTTCGATTCAATGAACTTCACTTGTCTAATTTAATTTTTAATTAAAATTAATGTACGATATTATAGTTATTATTTTTTATTTTCTATATTTATATATTAAATCTTATTTTTATTAAAATTATTCCAAATTTCACTCTAATATTTTAATTATTATTACAAATTTTTTATATTAAAAGACGCCCTGAATGTTTTAACTAATAATTTTCACTAATGCTACAAAATCCACAACAATTTGTTCCTCAAATTAGTGCGTATTTTTAAATACATAATAATTGAATTTTGCAGAAATAAAAAATAAAAAGTGAAAATTTTAAAATAAGTTTAAAATAAAATTATTATATTTTAATTGTTTATTGAAGTGGATTTATAATATAATTTTTGTATTTCAATTTTATTTAAAAATTTTTATATAGTGATGCTTAAATAGAATTATGAGTTTTATAATATATTAAAATATATGAACCGATTGAATTCTAGTTCTAACTGCTTTTTCAATAAGCGCTTATTTTGTGGTATAGAAAAACCGTTAAGCTCATCCCCTTATCCTGCTTTAAACATAATAGCTTCATTCCTTTATCCCTTTAATTTATAATTTTTAATATAAAATTTATTACAAAAATAATAAAAAATTATTAAAAACTTTAAACTAAAAAGTTAAAAAATTATTTTTTTAAAAATAGAACACCAAACCGCTCCTATGTTTTAGTTTCACTTTTATTCTATTCAAAATTTCATTTCCTATTTTTTAATAAATTTTTTATAATTTTATATCAAAATTATGTTAACTTTTTAAAAATTATAAAAAATTCTACATTATTTATGTATTATATTACTTATTATTATTTTTTTAAAGAAATTTAAAGTTCATTAAAAAATTAGAATATCTTTTATTGAAAAGATTTTAATTTCATAACTATTTCCAATTTCCAAATACTCCCTGTAAGTCTTTTTAAGTTTATATTACTTTTTATCTTTTTACAAATTTACCTCTGTGCACGGTTAAAATACTTGATCAAGAGAAGCCCATGTACGTGTTGGGCCTGAAATAGATTCGCAGTCCAGACACTCGTTTGGGCTATAGCCCAACCTGAAAAAATGTAACGCTCCTTATTTGATGTAGTTGTTTCGAGCTCTCTCTCTCTCTCTCTCTCTCTCTCTCTCTCTCAGAGTTCTTAAATTCTTCAATCTGTTGTGTGATCTGAAGAGAAATCGATGCAGGACGCAGCAGAGATTCGAAACCTTCCTATCGATATCGCTTTTGCTCGACTTGGAGGTACTGAAAGTTTTCTCATTTTTGAAAATTTTTTCATTCGTTTTTGGGTGTTGGTGATCTTTGTTTTGTTCAGAGAACGGAATTTTTCAATTTTGTTTACCCCGTTTCTTATTTTGGAGTTTCTATCATTAGATACCTCAAATTTTATCTTTTATCTTATTTTTCTTTGTAAATTTTCGATTTTTTTTCCATAATTTGATCCAAATATTTTTGGTCTCTGAAGATAATTTATGAACGATTGAACTTTTTCTTCTTGGAATTGGAAAAAATTTTCATGATTTTTCTGAATCTTATTGAAAGTTTCGATCGTTTTGTGCTTAGTTGTATAATAATTTGTTGAATTTGGGGATTGAGAATACTAATAAGTGTTGTGTTGTTGTTGCTGTTGGTGAACCTAGAATGGCTAGTGGATAGAAAACGGATTCCTGCAGATTGGCGAAAGAAGCTTGCAGCTGTCCGTGCCCGGATATCAACAGCTTCTGCAGCTCTACCTGGAGATCTTCATTCATTCCCAACACTTGATCCGGATGGTAATTTACTATTTTTTTTGTATTACAAATTACAGTAGTTGACATATTTGTGGTGGCATATAGTGTTAGGTTGGTTTGACTTGTGTAGCTCTAGTATGTGATATTGCAACTTTAGAATGGCCGTGTATGGCGTCGTAGAAAACTTTTTCAGTTGAAATTTATTTTGTTGGTTATGGTGATGTACTATAAGTGATACGGAGCTTTCCAAAACTTTATGCCAATGTGCTTTCGCTACTAGAGACAACTCTCTTTTTGTCATTCCTTTCGCTTCTTAATCCTAGAGATATTTCATTACATGGAAATATATACAATGGCCAACCATGGTCGCTCTATTTGGTTTACTTTCAAAATGAGATAAGCAACTTTGGAGTGGAGTTATCACAATGCAATGCCCCATGAATTTTACACACATCTGTAAACCATACTTTAGCACTTTCTACAGACTTAAAAGGTTGAGTTGCGAAGTTTTCTTAGTTATGGCTCGAACTTCATGCCTTGATTATTGGTTTTCATTTCTCTTAGTTTTAGCAGACTTAGTCTCGTCATTCTCTTTTCCTGCTAATTTCACGCTGCTTTTCTTCAGAGATTGGATATCTTGAAGCAAAGCAAATATACAACATTCTTTTGGGTACAACTAAAGAAAACCGTAATATCTTTGGACGTTTGTCAGGCTCTGCTGTAAGAGACTCCTTTCCCTCATTCTCTTTTTGAGCATTGCCACTTTTTTCCTTTCTTGAAAACATTGTTGTATCTTGTATGTTGCCAGGGCGAATGGGAAGCAATTGTTCGATCTTACGAAAAGGACCACATATTTCTTGGAGAGGCTGCTCAGATAATGGTTCAAAATGTGAATTATGAAATGTATGTTACTGCTTGGTAATTAATTGTTTTCTCTGTAGTAATTGTCAAAATGCTTGATTATATGACACTGATGCTGATCTTTGAACTGGATAAAGTCCCTATCAGAAAAAGCAAGTGCAAAGGATCCAGCAGCAACTAGCTGAACTGGAGCGTAAGGAAGCTGATATCAAAAGAAATGCTACTTTATCTGCTACTAAATACAACGAGGCATGTCAGGAGCTGGGCTTACAGGTTGGAATTATGGTGTTTCTATGCTCCTGTGAATTGCAGCTTATACTATTAGCAAGAGCTACTTGGCTATAAAGAATTGAGGTGAATTTCGGTCATTCTTTTCTTAAAGGGCAAAAATATTAGACTGGAGCTTCTAGAGACGGCAAAATCACTGCCTTCTACATTTAGCAAAATTTTAGAAGTCCTTAATGGTGGCTCTATAGTGACATCTATGGATTATTACGCCAACTTTGTTAGAGATGCTCATACAGAGAAAGAGGTATCTTACAATTTCATCTTAAGTGGAATGTATGTTTTCTTAATTAAGCCCCGCAAACTATATCTTGCTCATTGCAGAATAGTCCATTTGCTGTGCTACAAAACCTAAGGCTCCTGCAAGAAAATCCACCATCACTTTCTGTTTCTGTCTCACCTGACATTGAAAGTGCTATGAAGGACCCGTCAACATATACAGCCAACTCTGTGATTGAAATGGAGCATGTGGGTACAACTGCTTCAACTGGTGATATAGATTGGAATATCACCACAGAGGATGCACAAATTGATTGGGATATCGGCAATATTGAACAAAGTGCAGATTCAGGCAATGGTTTTGGTTCCTATGAGATGATCGATCCTACTCTTGACTTGAAGGATCCTGAAAGTGCTGATGCTGTAACTAACTCAGAAGATGGTCCTGTCTCGGGAAGCTCGGAAACAGCGATGCGCTGGGATGTCAGTGTTGAAACTCCACAAGTAGATCAAGTAGAAGATGCTGCTGTGCTTGGTTCTGTTCCTGAAGATCAATTGCCAAATTTAACGAAAGTAGAGCCTGAAAGTCCTGATGAAGAAAGAAGTCAACTGCTGGAAACGGACTACAGAAATAAAATTCTTGATGATTTATTTGAGGTAATTTAAATTGGACTTACCTTTATTGAACACTTATTTTTTCTCTGGACTGTGTTTGAAATATGCGTTTGCATCTACTTACAAATCACAAGTCCTAGATGAGCATCTTCCAAGGCTCCTCTCATCGTTTCTTTCGATCAATCTATTCATTTGAAAGATAGATGAAATGGTTTTGTAATGGCTCAGCTTATAATGCCTTTTGTATGTCCTTCTTGGGAGCAAAATTCTTTCTCAGTTGTGCCTCTTTGTTCAGCTTAAGTCATTTTTAAATCAACGTGTGGTGGAGATGAGAAGTGAAGAGACTTCTTCATTGCAACATCAAGTTCAGGCAGTAGCTCCATTCACACTACAGCAGTACAATGCAAATGCAGTTGAAGAGATGCTGTCAGATGTCTCCTCGGTCATTTCTATGCTTACAAATAGGAAGACTCGTGACTTGATCATGCTTCTCAATTCGAAAAGGTCGGAACTTCTTTGAGATCTTTTTTTACTTTTCCGGAACTTATAATTTATTACAGAACTGCTGCTAAATTTGCATAAACAATTTTCCATCCTCATTTTGCTTTTCAGGTTTCTGGACAGACTGGCATCAACGATAGAGGAGAAGAAGCATCATGAAGTGAAGCTGAGGGAGAGTCTCAATGGTGTGGCTGCTAAAAGGATGGAACTGCAAAATGCACTAGTATCTTCATGGCCTAAGCAAGTAAGCAATTGTATTTTAGGTACTGTAGTTCACTGAAGATTTTATAATATATTGTGGTAATAGTTAATGTATTTTGATCAATAGTGGTTAATAATCTGTGCTGTTCTATATTCATCAGAAACTGAAGGTATTTTATTCCACTGTAAGATATTGTCCAAGATTGTCCCATAAGGAAGCATTGTTATATCAGCATTTATTTACACTAGCTGCTTTCAATAGAGAACTTATCGAGCATTTTTGGCACGTCTTTTACATTTCAGGAGGCAGCAATATCAAAATTGCGGGAGCTAAAGAAGCTTTGTGAATCAACATTATCATCCATGTTCGACGGAAGGCCAGTCAATATAATAGGGGAGATAAATACCTTGTTGAGTACAAGTTCTAGTTTATAGAGTAAAGAGTACCAGAGTGATGTTATATCGTATGTTATATACTTCTGCACTCTTTTTGAATAGAACTTTAAGTGAGTTACAAATACAATTGAGAATCACATAGAAAAGACTTTCTTCTTCTTCCGCTACACTAACATGCCATGTGGCTTTCTTGTAATCTGCGTTTACGGCATGCATTAAGTTGATCTTTTTGGTGCTGATAAATTCTCAATTGTTTGGTGTTGGATTTCAGATACCATAGTTTAACTGATTTCTAGAGCAGTCTATTCTATTGAAGCTTTTAAAATGAAAAGTTTTTAAATAAATAATATTTTATCTATTTTATAAAAAAAATTTTACTTTTTATTTTTAAAAAATAAAATTTATTACGTAAAATTTTTAAATATTTATAAAAAAATATATTAAGAATTTGTGTCTGGCTCTGTAGACTTCTATATTGACAATAATATTACTGACATGTAAAAGACAAACAAAACATATGATAGTTTCGGTTTTGTTTATTGGAGAAATTTATTTTCACCAGAAGCTAAACATCTGAATTTTTTTTTTTAAATTACAAAGTACATGCGCCACCCATTTTATTGCAAGCAAATAATTCATCCAAGCTAAATAAAGATGAATAAAGGATTTTATTTCTTGAGGAATTCCCGGAACCAAAACGATGATTTCTTCGGGTATCTCTTCAATCCCTTCTTATAATCAACATAATTTATTCCAAATCGAACCGTGTATCCGCTGAACCATTCGAAATCGTCCAGCAATGTCCAGGCAAAGTACCCTCCTACATTCACTCCTTTCCTAAAAACACATGAACAACCAAATATAAAATTTTTTAATTTATTTTTTCAATATATTTTTATAAATTTTAGAAACTTTTATTTAAAAATTTAAAAAATATAAAAAAAATTTATATAGTAAAATTTTTTTAGAGAAAGAAAGTGAATTTTGTACGAGTGAAAAAAAAAAACACCCTAAACGGGTAATGTGGAACTCCATGAAAACTTCAAATTGCAAGTTGAGATAAATTACCTGATAGCGTTGTGTACATGCAGAAGGTGGCGATGGAAGAAATCAATTCTGTAATCATCTTGTAGAGCTTTATAAAGAGGTAAAGTTTCATCGTTTTTCTCATCAACACCTGCAAAACATTAGTCTTGAGATAATTATTTTCTAAGACAATTTTTGGAAATATATTTTCTTTCCACAAATTAAGGGCAAGTTTTAATTGCACAAAACTCTAGTTTTTCTTTTCAAAATTTGAATTGGATCATCTTATATGATCCACTTACTACACAACATATTATTTTTATTTTCACATCAAATTTTATTTTTATAAGAATTTATTTCATATTTTATTTCACATGTTTTAATTACTACTTGAATTATTTATACCTAACTTTACTTTTTATCTAATTTTATTTTTACGAAATTCAGTTTTACAAAACTTGCTTTCATATGATTAAAACATGCCTTAAAAGAAAGTTGAGTAGCACACCGTTCTCTGTTATGTAGATCAATGGGTTGTTATACTTTTCCTTCGTGTAGAGCAACACGTCTTCTATCCCTTTCGGATATATATATAACCAATTCGAAGCAGCCTATAAATAAAGGCCAAATATATATAAACATTTGCTCGGTTTGAAAAATAAATAATATGAAATAATTCAATACGTACCCGTGGACCGATAGGAATGCCATTGCGTTCCACTGTTGCAAATAAATGTAATAGTTTGATTTATTTCAAAAAGAAAATCTATAACTAAGGATTGTTTAGAATTGCTTATGAAATATGTTTTTGATGAAAAAAAATTTTTAGTGACATTTTTGAGAAACGAAGTTATCTTTTTAGTTTTAAAAAATAAAATATAATGAGTTTTATGATGTATAATTCAACCAAGCCTATCAAAAGTTTTTACAAAAATACTTTAAATGATGTAGAAAGTATTTTTAAAAAAAACAAAAAGATGAGAAAATTAAAATAAAAAGTCATAAGAAATGCCAAACAATCTTTAGGGACGTTTTACATTTGCATTTGAAGTACTTATTATTAATCTAAATAATCATTTTGTATTTTTCAATAAATTTTCTATAGTATTTCACAAAATATTTTTTAAATTTTAAAAAATATAGAAAAATTATATGCCGTAAAAACTTTTACATATAAAATTTTTTAATTTTTGTAGATAAAAAAAATAAAACTCTTCTCCTGATAAATTTTTAAAATATTTTTTATTATAAAACATTTTGTCATATAAGCACTCCTAAACGTTCATCTATAAATAGATGATTATTTAAGAATTTACCTGTGAGGTTAGCACGGGAATCAGGAGCATAGCTCGCGTTAAATTTCTTGCTACTTGTAAGAAGATCACGAACGTAGTTTGAAGTGTAGTAGTTAACACCGATGAAATCAAACGATCCTTTAACAAGACGTGATTGCGCCATTGTGAATTTTGGCAACCGGTTTCCTACCAGTGATCTCATGCTAACAGGATAATCTCCTATGGTCAAAGGATCCATAAACCTTTTGCGAAAAGAAATAAACAGATCATAAAACTTCTCAAAAAAAAAAAAAGTTCGATGAAGAATAAGAGTTGATTTACTTGCACGAAAGTGAGTTACGGGTAAGTAATAGAGCTTCGGAACTTACCAGCCATAATTGAAATCCAAAGCGCGCTGAGTTGCATTGTGATCCAACTTAGACTTTGAGTACGGAATATACCATTCTCCAACTAGACTTATGCCGATCTTCCCTTTTTGGATTGCCTACATGTTTTGAGATTGTATCCATGATGTATTTGAACTCAATACGCATATTTCCTTACTTTAAAGTGAGTTTATAGGAAATGAATTTATGAGAATATATTTATGAAAAAATCATACAAAGTCATCCAAATCGGTCGAAAAAAATCACTTACGGTAAAGTAAACACGCCCTAACTCTTGCAAGCCTAGAGTTGGATTATTTCTCACCTGGTACTTCTCTCTATAGAGCTTGACAGTGGCAGCATGAGCTAGTAACTGGTTGTGAGCAACAATGTAAGGTTCCCTACTTGAATCACCAGCACTGCAGCTCCCTGCCCATGGGGAGCACCTACCTGGTGCTAGAGTCCCAGATGAGTAGCCGCCTTCAATGAAGGTCAATGGCTCATTAAAAGTGATCCAGTGCTTCACTCGGTCTCCGAACTCATCGAAACATATCTCTGCATAGTCGCGAAAATCATCTCTGCAAATATTTTCAAAATTCACATTTTATCGACTCGATATACTTTATGCCTAAGCAATTTAGAAATCATGTGCTCACGTTATGCGGTTGCTAAGGAAACTCCCATACTTGTCCTCTAAAACTTGAGGAGTCTCCCAGTGGAAGAGTGTCACAAATGGTTTCAAACCTATAAGATGCCAACTGAAATTTATTTGTATGCTAAAACTTAGTATGATTTTGGAATGATGGGGTGACCTTTAGATAGAAGCTCATTGATGAAATTGCTATAATAGCGAACTCCTTCTTTGTTGATTCCACCGCTTAGACTCCCATCTATTGTGACAAAACATAAACATACAGATTAATATATTATAGAGTTTCATAAATATCGATAACAATATGCGCATACTGTATTTGTCAAAAAGATGTATACATTGACACTACTATGACGTTTGAAATTGTATGCTTTCAAATTCGTCCGTATTTACTAAACATTAAGCTGCATTTTTTATGCCCGGAAGTGACTTTAAAAAATAAGTTTATTAAAAGAAAATTATTTTAATAAAATATAAAACTATTTAGAAAAAAATATTTTGGTCGAACTCACTTTTTAGAATAAAAAAATACTTCACTCAGATACTTAGAACATTTTTACTTTGAAATAAACTTATATTTTAAAATTGAGCTTGAATAATATATTTTAAAATTAAAACAATTATAAAAAAAATTTTACATTAAATTTTGTATGAAAAATAAATCGTAATAAAATTTTTTATTTTTTCATTTATTGTATATTAAAATTGAGTTTGAAAAAAAGTGAGTGAGATAAACAAGCGCCTGAAGAAGAAAAAAAAGGGAAAAGTTTGGAGGACTTACTTGGAAGAATCCTAGGCCATGATATTGAAAATCGAAATGCATCCAATCCCATCTCCTTCATGATATTGACATCTTCCTGTAATTCCATTCATGCAAGTGTTCGTTTTATTTTTTAAAATTTATTTTAAAAAAAATCGAATTCGTTTACTTAAAAATATATTATATATAAATTTTTTAAAACAAAAAATTAAAATGAAACGGCTGTAAATATCAATCTGATATTTCCCATAAAACAAAAAACACATTATCTAAAAAATAACAAATTCGACTTTTTTGTAACTATATCAGGTTGAAGATGGTACCTTGTAACGATGATAAAAATCAATTGCTATGTCGCCGTTGCTTCTGTCAGCAATTTTTTCTGTTAAATAAGTTTGTTTTAAATGTCACATATATTCTTATTCTTTTTTATGATAAAAATTGATTAAAAAAGAGACTTTCTCGAATAATAATGATTAATTTATTTTTCACGTAATACACTGAACTTTACTTTTTTTTTATAAAATTTTAAATTTGATCATTTTATGTATTTAAATTATTATTTTAAATTATACTTTTACTTTCGCATCAAATTTTATTTTTATCAAAATTGAACTTCAAATTTTACTTTACTTATTTCAAATATTATTTAATTTTTTATTTTTACCGAACTTTACTTTTTATTTTTATAAAATTCAGTTATATCTAGTTGAAATACGCTCTAAACTCACTTTTAGAAGTAAATTTTTATTTAAAAAAGGAAGTTTGAGGAATTAATACAGGCTTAAGATTTGATAAGATAAGATTGAATGCTACTTATGAAGTCAAAAAAAAATTTGGTCTCTTTCATTCTCCTCTGGCAGATGGATGATTTGAGCATACATAGACAAACAGAAATTAATTTTCCATTAATTTGCCTATTGAAAAGTTTTCACTGTATTCTTAATTTTCAATTCAATCACTATCATTAATATGTCGATGATAACTTGTACCTACTCATAGATAATATGGTTTCTTTACTAAGTGTGCGTTTGGAAAAACTTCTCTCAAAAAAAAAAATTTTTTTCTAAAAATTTTTTTATTTTATATTTTTCAATATATTTTTTGTAAATATACAGAAATTTATTTTAAAATTAAAAAATATAAAAGATTTTACTAATAAGATTTTTTTATTACTTATTTTTATTATTTTTTGAAATAAAAAAATAGAATTTATTTTTCAAAAAAATAAAAATACTTCTATATTTTTTTTAAAAATTTCTATTTTATAATTATTTCCGAACGCCCCCTAAATATGTCGTTCTATGTGAAGTACTCCTAAAAACGTTTTCATTTTTCTAAATAGAGTAAAGAAAACGAAAGACTCGAGCAACATGTTTCCGTAATGCTATTTTCAGAATTTCAGGCCAAAATGTATGAACTGCTTTAGACGTTGTTAGGAAGTAATTTTCAATTTTTTTCTTTTAATTTTTAATTTTATAATTTTTAATAGTTTTTTAAATATTTTATTAAGAAAATTTTAAAATTAAAAAATAGAAAGAAATTTTAGATCGTAATATTTTCTTATTACTTATTTTTATTTTATAATAAAATAAAACTTATTTTTATTTAAAAATTATTTTTCTGCAGAAGTACTTTCTCAAATATTCTCAAATTTTATAAAATAAAAAATATTAAAAATATGTAATAAAAAAATTTTTATTTCGAAAAATTTTTTAATACTTTCTAAATTTTAAAAAATTTTTTATATATTTATAAAATATATATTAAAAAATATAAAATTAAAAAAAATTAAAAAAGAGTTTTGGTACGTACTGCCAAACGCACTCTAAAATGAGAACTCTTCTCCTTAGTCTATGCGGTTGAATTGTTTTATATTACTTAATTTTCAAATAGGGTGGCTATTTGTATGAATTTAAACACCATCATTTCTTGAGTTAGTTTCTAAAATTATGTTATACTCACAATTCATCTAATATGTTATAAAAATGGACCGTAAATGTGAATTGAATTAGTAAGTAAATTGGTACCATATGTAAAATGTGTCCGGCGATGCGAGCTTCTTCGTAATAAGGGTGTTGAATTGTTCCGCATTATTTATTTGTCAAACTGAATGACTGTTTATATAGATTTGGATACTCTCTGCATTGAGTTTTATTCAAGTTCCATCTAACACATTTTAAAAAAGTAAAACTTAATTTCTTAAAATACTTTTTTTTTAAAATCTTTTTTTAATAAGCACTTTTAAATATTTTCTAAGTTTGATTTAAGTTCCATCTAACACATTCTAATTAAGTTCTTTGACGTGTATATGAAAAGAGAGTCGATTACCAGGGTGTTGATGAGTGAAAGTGTCCCAAATGCTTGGTCCTTTGCCGCCTTCTCTTGCAGCACCCTCGTACTATAAATTTAAGAAAAACACAAAAGATTAAGCTTAACTAAAACATCCTCTCAAACAATGATTAATTTTAAAACTTGTTACATTTTAAATAAATTTTTACAATATTTTATATAATTTTTTAAAATTCATTTAAAAATTTTATTTTATAAATACTATCAAACGTTTCAGAAAAGAATTGTAAAAACTTTCGGTAGCAAAGAAAAAAACCTGGTAAGATGCAGAAGCTGTACCGAAGATGAAACCTGCCGGAAAACTATCTCTGCTGAATCGAGTTTCATGCTCGTGTCCGGTGACTGCAACTATCAGTGCAAAACAAAAAATGAGGAAGAAGAACAGTAGTTGATTAGCCATTTGATATTATCTTGGAATTTTTTCCTACCTTAGACCTTTGTCCTATATATATAAAAAACAACTTGCCTATTAGCTCTTGTTTTTCAAAGATGTACGTTTGACGGTACTTTTAAAATAAAATTTTTATAAAATAAAAAATATTAAGCTCTTGCCTAATAGCTCTTGTTTTTTTTATTATGTACAATAAATTTATACTTTCTAAATTTTTAATTAAATTTTTTATATATTTATAAAAGATATATTAAAAAAATTTAAAAATTATTTTTTAGATTAAGCAATGCCAAACGCAAACAAAATAGTGATAGTGAAGTTTTTGTTTTGGAACGTTTTGTCTTTCTCCTAAAACAAAAGTCTCAGATGGCATAAGCTTCCCAAGACATTTAGTCTCAAGCCAGAACTCTTTTCTCATTTTCATTCTAGTTTAGCAGAACATTAAGCATGTCTGGCTTTACCTTTTTACTATTTTTTAATAAATATTTTATAAAATTTATTAAAATTTTAAAAAATATAGAAAAATTTTATATCATAAAATTTTGTTATTATTTTTTTTTTAAAATGAAAATATTTTTTGTTTAAAAAAACTTTTTTTCAAAAAGTACTCTAAATCTTAAACATTCCGCAACTACAAGTAGATAAACTTCTGAAAGTATAAACAATTCATAATGCCGACGTTTTTTGAGTCTAAGATCGTATGCTTCAACAAGAAAGCCAACTCCAGCAGTATCATCAGAAGAAAGAATAGGAAAATGCGCCATTTAGGGCGTGTTTACAATAAAATAAATTCACTTTTTTTGAAAATAATTTAAAAAATAAAATTAAAATATTTAATTAAAAAATAATATTTTATATTATAAGTAAATTTTAATAAAAAATAGAAATTTTTAAATAGAAATTTTTATTTTTTAAAAAATAAACTCTTTTTTTATCTCAACAAAAATAATAAAAATTTTTTATTACTTAAAATTCTATACACTTTTTAAAATTTTAAATAAATTTATAGATACTTATAAAATATATATTGAAAAACTTAAAATTAAAAATTAAAAAATAGTTCAAACTAACAAAACAGGGAAAAATGAAAACATTTTAATAAACTATAAACTGTTAAGGAGATATAGCTAAGATGAGACATCTGTATATTAAAAAATCTAATTTAATTAAAATTTTTAAATCAATAAATGATAAAATCCTTTATTATATTGATTCTTTTTTTCTTATCTTTATTTAATATATAAATAATCCACTCACCTTTGAACCCAACATAAATATTGCTACGTCAAAATATGTCTTCGGAAACATATAGTGTAATCGAACTTTTCAGTAAAACTAAAAACTTGATGGCTATTTTAAAAACTTTTTAAAACATGATTTCGACTTTGTTTATCTTAAAAAATAAAAATTATACATATAAATTATCTGATATATAGTTCACACATTTTTTTAAAATAAAAGAAATTCTACAAGTACTTCTTTTGGTATGAAAACCAGTTCATGAAGAAAGAGAGATACTGACGACAGCACAGCAAGATCACAGAAGACTAGCAATAGAAACTACATAAACAATCATTTCTCAAATCATCAACCATGAGTACCAAATTCCACAGAAGTAACAAGCACCTAGTTTCAAACATGAACATAGTACAAGTTTTCAAAATCGTACTGATCTTGAAACAAAACAACATATGATTAGA
Source organism: Acanthochlamys bracteata (assembly GCA_019914995.1). Taxonomy (NCBI): domain Eukaryota; kingdom Viridiplantae; phylum Streptophyta; class Magnoliopsida; order Pandanales; family Velloziaceae; genus Acanthochlamys; species Acanthochlamys bracteata. The sequence goes on from CM034145.1 coordinate 832,503, forward strand.
CACCATAAGTTCATATAACTGGACTCAGACAACTTGCTAAATATCTAGAGATATAAACATATACGACCGCATAATATTGTGACAGAGCAGACCTGACAGTTTAAAGAGACCAGTGCATCGAATGGCAAGAATGACTGCATGCCCTCTGAGGACAAATGTTCTGGCACTGCCTGCTTCCTTGAAGAGCTAGCTCAAGCTCCCCTGAGAAGTGACTGCAAGCAGCATCCGTAAGAAGAGATAATCCCATTTCATTCTGCATGTCATGCAAATTGTTATGGGTCATGCAGTTGTTCGCAATAATCAGCTGAGCCACTGGGGCACTGCCGAAGTAAGAAGTTGCGCCCAGGTTCAGGTTTGGGGATTGGCTCCTGGAAGTAGTAGTGTTGCCCCATGGCTGAGTTGACAGAAGAGAGAGAGCACAGCTGGAGTCTGAGACTCCTGCAAGGCTTTCAATCGGTGGTTGTTCATAGTTTGGATCATGTGGATATGTGCTTCCAGTCAAGCCTTGCATGTATAGGTGGCAACTATGTGCAGTTAAACCACAGCACGGTGCATTGCAGCTTCCGTAACAGTGATGACCATTTACATGCTCACCTGCTCGAACTGGAGGCCACATATCTCTTCCTCCTGGGGGTCGAGGGTAAGAGAGGCCTGTAAGAAAGCTTCTGAATCTGTTCGAGTCCTCTGTTAAAATTCAAAACTGTGTCAGAAGAAACACTAGTTAGACAAAAAGAATGGAATCAAAGGTCCAGGTCATCCTGACCATGGAAAGATGCGACTCCACCATAGCGTGATGATAAAGGCGCCTGCGGTGGCTTCCTGCGGCGCTCATTGTGGCCTGCCAGACGTCTGCGACAACTGCGTTTTCCCTGGTCAAACTCACTCAGTTGATGGAACCTGAAATACATGAATATCTTTTGATTAGTAAATAATGTGTTGCAAGGCGTCGACATAAAACAATGCACGTATCTACATTTTTACAACAATCAACATACGCAAATTTCTGTCAGAGCAAGTGTTTAACCATGAACTATAACATCTGCAATACACGATGTAACCATTTCTCTTTTATATTAAACAATCAATTTTACTCTGACGTATGCTACAATGAATTATCATTGTATACGTACCGCTTAACAAACAAATGGAAAATCTTCATTACAGTGCTAGATTACTTTAAGGTGGTGTTTGGCACACAACCTTCTAAAATCCCTGGAAATCTTAAAAGTAATCTAGGAACTACCTAATGTTTATTAAATTAACCTCAAAGCAGAGTCACCCAAGAATTCAAGGAAAGCTGCACACGTAAAAGTTAGTTCAAAGGGCACAAGTATGGGAAAGATGCAGGAGATCAGGTTTTGCCGCAAATTCAAATGGAGATCAGATGAAGGCAAAGATGAGAAACACATATGACATTATGACTAGCTACACACACCATTCCCACTATAAGGCGTTCCTGCAATGTCATACCATCCATATGCAATATTTCTGCAAAGTCATTCCAAACATATATAATTATATTTATACAAAAGGGAAAAAACAATTGTATCATAGCAAAGATACTCAAATAACGGCAGCCAGCATAAAATCTTGCTCTAGGTGACTTTGCTTCAAGGGTACAACTATATCATATCCCAGTTAATAAGGATGAGGACTTATCTGAACCAAATGGTAGCCATTTGTCGTCTTACATTGAATGAATAGGGAAACCTTCTTGCCACAGTGTGAAATTTGAGTCACAAGGGAGTTGCAGTAAAATAACTGAGTACAGTTAAGAGGACTGACTAATCAAGGATGACGATCATGATTAAAAACTTAATCTTCTGTACATCCAAATGGAGAAGGTCCTACCTAATCATACTAAGCCAACAGCAGCACAGGTGCATCAAGATTGACTATCAACTGTAAAACCCCATTACAATGAAATAATACATTAAAATCGCAGAGAAAAGAAAACGCAAGCAGGCTTTTTCAGATTCTCAGGCTAAACTACAGTTGATGTGATGTAACTCAATGAACAATCCTTCTAGCAAACCAAGAGCCATATGAAAAAGCACAAGAAACTTAACAGAATCAAATAATAAATCAAATCCATGAGAGCACTTAACAAATTATTCAGTAATCACCAGTTTTACCTAGTAAAAGGAAGCAGGTAAGCTTGCCAAAAACTTAAAACCCCTCAATTGATAGGAAGGAGATCTAGAAGCTTTAAGATGGATATGATAGTTAAGTCTAAGCCAACATCCGTCAAATGCATTGAGATACTTAAAAGAAGACACCAACTAAGCAAAGCAGAAACTCCCATTAATTATGCAGAATTCTGCTGATACAGCATATTCCAAAGTCTCAATCTTCACCCTGTTAGAGAACCTTAACTGATTATACGAGATGCAATCACTTCCGGTTCCATTTTCAGTAAAATGTAATAATACCAAGCTAAAAGTGAAATATGGGATTAGGGAGTCTTGGTTGTCTAATCTTATCTCAGGAAAGGAAATGGGAATAGATGATTCCTTTCCTAAATATAATTAATGGGTAATTGATTCCCAACAATATACCAATTTCTTAGGTTTTGCCTCTCATTCCCATAGTTATTAGGTAGTTATAAAATTTATAACTACCCACTATTTACTTTGTTACACATTTATCTTCTCTATTGATTCTCCACACTATAAAATTTTGTATAATAAAATCGTAGTTGAAATGCTGCTTCTTATTATTTATAAATTAAAAGTCATTCTAATTTTGTAGATTTTATGCAATTCCGATTCCAAATTTAACCACGAGTCACTATCTCTATTCCAATTCTGGTACATTCCGATTACCATACCGATACCGGCCGCCATGCAACAACCAAACGCTCCCTAGAATCATTTGAACAACTAGAAGAGATGTGAAGCTAGCTGAAGTGGGAGCATAAAGGAAAGCATTAACCGTAGCTTTAAATCAGTCAAAATCAAAGCAAAGCAAATATGGTTTAAACCCAGAAGGACATCAGCGCGGCTAAGCTTATAACATATAAAAAGGAGATTATTCACAAACACCACTGTTCAACTGGAAGTCCTATGTCCTTAGACCAGCACCTGATTCAATTGCATCAGCATTCAACAAATAAATACCCCCATAAGAAAATTATCAAAGTGAATGTACCCTATCTTTTGGAAAAAAGAATACCTACATTCACCACCTGATAGGAACAACCGAACAACAGAATCATTACAAGAAAGAAGCACTGCTTAATCAAATTACTTCCACTTGAACAGAAGAACATCTATGAACCCCAAATTAAATTGAAGGAATCAATTTTGGTTATACAAAACCTTTTGGTCAAATAATAGTGGTACGTAAAAGAAGAGCAATTCAACCAAACAGGCTCTATTTGAAAATCTACAGTAGCCAAAGATCTTAAAGATTAAGATTGTAGCATAGCTTTAAAATCAAATGTGAATAAGCTGACCTGCTGCATTGCTGGCAAAATCTCTGCTCCATCCCAGCTACAACGACCACGGGTGACTTTGAGTGCATTCCACAAACCTTGTGCCTGCAATAATACGCTTTGGCCCCTGTTAAGTCTACCTTGCATCCTTCCACCTGGCACCTTGGTGGTGGCGGCGGCTGTGGTGGGACCGCAGTCTTTCCCTTCTTCGCTGGTGGCGGAGGCTCGGCCAAGCCGCTAGAACATCCACCACCACCGCTACTACCACCACCACCACCATCTTCAAAGTAGATCTTTTTACCAAATGCAAGCCCACAGAGTGTGTCATTTGAGCTTGCCCTAGAAGAAGCCATGGGCATCAATACTCCCAATACAGTAGTACTGCTTCTGCTCTACTTGTGAACTTCCATGGCTTCCGAGTGAGAGTAAAAGAGAAGTACAAAGTTGTGAATCTATAACTTTATATCTCTCATGAATGTCTTTGTGGAGCTTTGTGCAAAGATGACAAGAACGAGATGGGGGCCATGCTAGCATTGGTCGCAGTGCTCTTCACACTTCACAGACCACAAGATAGAGAAAGTTTACATTTTTACAGAGAAAGAACAATATTTTACAAAGAGTGAATGGACAGGGAAATGACACAAGCAAGCAAAAGTACTTGAATGAAATAATTAAATGAACAGTTCCCGGTGCTGGTGAGCTGAGCACAAAGATGCCATCCACATTACAAATCATCTTCACTTGGCGGTTTAATAGTTTAATGTCCGAACATATTTGATTTTATCTTAAATTAAAATTTTAGTAAAAAATCTCTTAAAAGATAAAATAATTTGTAAATATATTTAATTAAAATCAGTTTGTTTATAAAAAGATTGAGAGTAATAGTTTTATAACATTAATTAATTTTATGATAATAAGAACTCTATAAGTATTTTTATAATAAATTTTGAAACATATAAATTAAAGATTATTTATACACAGCCAAAAAACAACTATAGATAAAAATGTTAGAAAATAAGGAACATAATTGAAAAATATTAAATTCTTCAAATATTCAAAATAATGGTGCAGTGTATTTTATAAAATTATGATTTATAATTCATAAAAAATTTAAAATAGTAATAATTCCGTAAAGAAAACACCATATCCAACTAGTTTAAATAATTTTAAAAACAAAAGACGTCAAAGCATGCCCAAACAATCTTTGCTAATTTAAGTTAAGCGAAACTATTAATTCACTGTTATTTTTCCTTATTGTTTAAGAGAGGACATACAAATTGGTAATTACTTGATAAAATTGTTTTAGCTAAATTACGCTACACAAGCGTAGATATTAAAGCTGTTAATCTACGTTCTTGTTTATCTATTTCCACTATAATAAAGGACGTGGAATTTAAACCAAAAAAAGGGACAGAAAATGTAAAGAATAAAGTGAGTTGAACTGTAGAAGTGCTTCATGGTTCTCTTAAAAGAGGGGGAAAAGTTAAGAAAGTACTTCAGAACAAAGAATACTTGAACTCTACTGCTTTTATTATTCCTTGTAAAGAATGTCATAAAGTGCAGAATCAACTTTAGTTAGTGCTTTTAGTAAAAAAAAACTTACTAGATTAACTTAGTACTTTTATGAACATTACTTCTGAGTCAAGTGGATAGATTTGGATAACAAAACCATTAAACTTATAAAGTTATTCTGTGAATTTTTTTTTTTCTTTTCCACTAGTCTTTTTGAGCAACAGTATAAGTAACAATGATTATCTAGAGACACAGAGTTAAGCTGACATTTCAAAATTAAGTACTAGCATAACTTTTTCTTTGCCATCATTTTCTGATACTACTAATGTGAATTAGCAAGATATTTAATGCTACACAATGTTGTTCCTGGTTACATTCAAGTTAGTGAAATTACTGTTCACTATTCATATTGATGTATAAGCTAAGAAAAAGAATCTAATGGATAAGCAAGTAAAAACTAGAAAGCAGCTTATTACTACTTATTTATCAAAGTGTGAAGGACTTAAACTGTAGTCTAATGTGCTATGAAGAGCTTAATTAAGGAAGGTTTCTAACTCATTCTGCCCCCTACTTCTGAAGTTCTGATGTTATGCTATTTTTATTTAATAATTAAGTATTAGTTTCTACTTCTAGTTTATCTAAATCCATTAGATAATCAAATACAAACAGGAGCTTGGATAGCTTTTTGACAAGATATTTTCTATTTGTTTAATCATTTCAATGAGAGAGAGAATCTTATGGAGACAGCTCTGGATTGCCTAGGGTTTCTGGGCCACTTACTCTCTCTTGGAACCTGATTGCAAAATCTTTCAGATTCACACCAATGAAAGGATCCTTACACCACATGAAATTCCAAACATACCTATTTATCTTTAAAATTTACAAGTTTATGAAACGTTACTTTTTCTTTTTTGGTGCTAGTTGTCGTCCTACTGGTAAATCATTAGCACTTTGGCAGCAGCAGAAAGGCCACATGAGATGGATTGGTGGTGTTTGCAGAAAGTGAAACTAGTAGATAATCATGTACAGCAAGCAACACATGCTTTCTTCTGGCAAGTTGCTTTGACTGTGCTCTAACCATCCTAAGTAAGCTTTCGGAAGTGTTTTTAAAGTAACTTTTTTTTAAAATAAATATATTTTTATATTTAGAAAATAAATTTTATGCTTTATTAACAAATAGTAATAATTTATAATAAAATTTTATAAACAAACTTTTTATTTTTTTAATTTATAAAAAATTAAAAAAAATTTTAAAAAAATATATTGAAAAAATGTGAAAATAAAAAAAATTAAAATAAGTAAAATGAAAAAATCAAACAAGCACTAAGTGGTGATGTTATTACGTCCAAAAGTATTTACAATAAATTTTTTACAAGTAATTTTATTTAATTTTTTAAAATATTTTTTAAATAATAACATTATATATAATTTTTTGTATAAATATTTGTATTTTTTTTAAAATTTAAAAACTAATTTTTAAAATATTAGAGAATTTTATTAAAACTAAAAATTTAATAAGCAGCTAGAAGCTCTACAAACATGCCTCTAGTTAGCAGAGTACTGGAGCCTGGAGGTTGTTGGAGCCTTTCTCATAAGGGATTAGAGGGAGTGGAGAACAATGCCATGTTCATCCAAGAAACCTAAGCAGTTCAACCTTCTGCTTTTCTTTTCTTTGGAATGTATTAGTGCCTTAGTGGCAAAAGAAGATAAGAATCATGCGAGCATTTGGAATTCATCGACCCCAGTGATCCAAGGGTGAGAGTCAATGATCTAGTTTTTACCTGAAAAACTAGTCAAGAGCTAAGTTCCTAAACCACAGTGCACGTACTTATGTTGCAGCTTCTTTCTAACTTTAAAGAACTCAAAATGCAGCAAAGTGGTACACTCACAATCCTACAGACTCCGGGATTCTTTTGAAGTGTTGAAGTAAGACCATCTATGCCTGATATTGAAGATGACATATATTATATAGCTTGTTATTTTGCTATAAACGAGATTCCTTCTTTTCTATATGTACTTGCAATAAAAGCCTGTTTTAAGATTATGTTTCACAGAGTCTTAATTTGCCATGCCAAGATATTTATGTCTACAACTTCGGTGTCTGGTACATAACTATTTTACAACTCCAGATGATGAATCTGTTTTTTTCTCTCAAAATAGAAAACCAATTGTCCTGTACTTCTTACTGAAAATTTTTAAAGATAAACCAAGCAAGTCCCTCCTAAAGCATTTACAGGTTGGTTTTGATCATAATAGAGAGGTTTGGAACTTGATCCATAAACAATACTAAGAGATTTTTGAAGTTGGGAATTTGGCTTTTAAGATAAAATAAGTTGACTACGATCTTATTTTTGTGGGGCAAACACAGTGCAAATTGTTCCTTGTCCTTGAGCAATTAAAGGGGCATTTGGTTCTCCGTTTCATAAGCAGCTTATCAATTTTTTTTAACTTTTCTTCATTTTATATTTTTCAATACATATTTTATAAGTATATAAAAAATTTATTTAAAAATTTAGAAAATGTAGAAAAATTCTACGAAGTGAGATCTTTTTATTGTATATTTTTATTATTTTTTTTGAAATAAAAAAATAGAGTTCGTTTTTTAAAAAGAACAAAAATATCTTCCATTTCACGAAAGCTTCATTTTATAAGCAATCCCAAATGCCTCCTAAAGTTAATGTTGAAATCCTAAATAATTGCTACGTAAACGTTCTCCTTAATCAATAACAGAACTACACATACTGGCGCATTGATTCAAACACCTTGCAACCAATATGCAACGGAAAATCAAAAAACTTGTACAAATCGTTCCGTAATTTCATCAAACAGTTCGCGGGCACTTACATGGTTATGGCGATACACCAAAAGATTTATATTGCCGTAGTACCATAACTTGAAGCCCAATAAAATCTTGCAACTTTTGGCAAAGGCCATCTTTGATCATGCTGATTCTGCCAATGATAATCAACCTGTTGATAACATCACATTAAAACCAACTGTAATCTTACCAAGAACAGGAAGTAGCATGAATTTAGGCAAACCAACTCAAAATTAGTTGGAAGAGTAAACATTTGAACCAAATTGTTCAGATAATGAATCTAATACTAAAAGAATGAAACAATGCTGATTGTGAATAAATTACAATCAGAAACTGTTGGATCGAGGACTCCCCTTCGACAGTACCCACCACTAATGTTAGTGTGTTGTTGTCAGTGAAGAGCACTAGTGAAAAAGGAGCAAATGGCTCCTTGCGTGTTATTGCTCTGCACCATCATGGTCCGTTCACGGGCAAACTTAAATAACTTCAACGAAGAAATTTCACTTTCCCAGATTCACTACCAAATTTTGATTGCATGGATAGAACACCCAACAAACAAACAAACATTCTTTTAAAATAATTATTTCTAATAAATTATCTTTTAAAATATTTTTCAAAATGTTACTTCCAAAAAGAAAGAACACAATTTATCCGTGCAGGAATATGAAATTCCGGCTATACATGATATTCGATGGTCCGTAAAACATCATATGTTTTAGAATATATTTGAAAGTAATTTTGAAAATAATTTTTTAAAATTGAAAACATTTTATTATATTTCGATAAACAAAATTTATTTTTATTTTAAAAAATATAAAAATAATTAATAATAAGATCTTACTACATAAATTTTTTTATATTTTTAAGTTTTTAAATAAATTTTTTATAATATTATAAAATTTATTTAAAAACTTAAAATTAAAATAAAAATTAAATTTTTAGAAAACGCACCGGCAAACACACCACACCGTTAAGCTATGACTTTGGAGCACAACTTGAAACGGGCGTTTGAATTTCCACGCCATTACATAGTACACGTTTTACATTATAATAAGATGCATTAGAAAGGATTTTTGAAAGATGTTTGAAAATATTTATTAAAAAATATTTTTAAAAAAAATATTTTGAAAATTTTTGAAAAATAGGCACTATTATTTTACTTTTAAAAAATAATAAAAATAATTAATAATAAAAGTTTTTGACGTAATTATTTTTATATTAAAAAAATTTTATAATATTTTAGAAATTTTATTAGAAAATATAAAATTAAAATTAAAATAAAAAGTGAAAAAAAAAGAAAATTTGAATGTATAAAAAAAAAACTGGATACTACGGTAGCAGAAAATCTAAGGCACAGACCTTTTAAATAAATTTTTTAATTTTTAATTTTATAGTTTTAATAAAATATTTTAAATATTTTAATATAATTTTAAAAAATTTTAAAACTATAAAAAATATAATGATATTTATTTACATTTAGATAAAATAATATTTATTTTTTAAAAAACTTTCTAAAATATTTTTTATTTCTAAAAAATTCTATTATATAAACACTAATAAGATTCCCCCTTGATATCATCACATCCATGAACCATTAGTTAGTCAAGTGGTATAATAATTGTTCTTTCTTAAGACGTTTGAAATTATTTTTAAATAAAATATTTGTATTTTTTTAAAAATGAATTTTTTTATTTTAAAAACTTAATAAAAATAAATAATGACAAGATGTTATTAGATAAAAAAATTTTATACTTTTTAAATTTTTAAAATAAATTTTTTTAATATTTATAAAAAATATACTGAAAAATATAAATTAAAAAATAGCTTTTAAAAAATTTTGTCAAACGGCCTTTCTAAAGAACTTCAAGTTAGAGCTTATTTACTTCACCGTAACCGCTCCTAAAATGACTTTTTATATAAAAAAGTATTAAAATAATTTTTTTTATAAATTTACTGTTATAAAATGTTTTAATAATTTATTTTTAAAAAAATTACTTTCAAGTAAATAAACACAGGCCTTTAATCTTGAGTGCCTACAATAGCTGTTGTATTTTTTTAAGACCGATCATCTTTGGATTTTGATATTTTTTGGATTCATACTTAATAATGTGCCTACTATGCTAATAACATATTTCTGGGGGGCGGCTGAATTTTTTGGAAAAGTACTTTTCAGCTTTATATTTTAATAAATTTTTTATATAATTTAAATATTTTATTTTAAAATTTAAAAATTATAAAAAGATTTATATCGTAATATTTTATTATTATTTTTTAAAACAAAAAAAAAATTATTTTTTTAATAAAATAAAAATATTATTTATTTCAGAATGGTATTTTTTATAGTCACTCTTAAAAGCCCCCAGTTCATCTATACACATGATGATAAAATGAAAAGTAATAAACCATACAGACACCAACATGATAACAACCTAAAAGAACAATGAGAGCTACTATAAATTTTCAAGCAGACTAGCTTTCTTGGATCTCCAACCTCATCAAACAAACAAATATAATAATCAGAAATTCTTCAAAGTAAGGATATGTTTCGGTTTCTCCGAACTCTATTTTATTTTTTTAGATTTTAATTTCAAATCAATTTATATATTTCTGTTATTTTTGGACTTTATTTTTGCGTTGAATTTCATTTTCACTTAAATTTCACTTCATTTATTTAAGCCATATTTGAAAGTTTTTCTTTTCCAATTTTTTATTTTATATTTTTTTAATAAAATTTTAAAATAATTTACAGAATTTTAAAAAAATTTTAATAATACAAAAAAATTTTACGTCATAAATTCTTTTTATTAATTTTTTTTATTATTTTTTAAAATAAAAAAATATAACTTATCTTTCAAAAATTTTTAAAATATCTTTGTTTTAATAAATACTCTCAAATATCTTCTTAGTTATTATCATAAACTCACTAACACATATATGAAACATAAACATTCCATTGCAAGCAAGTAAAGGAACTAAGTTAAGGCATCTTTACTTGTCAAACAATAGTTCAAAAGTAAAATTTTAAAAATAAATTATCAAAAGTAAGAGTAGATCATTTTAAGAGACGTTTAAAAGACAGAGTTTTATTTTTTTATTTTAAAAATAATAATAAAACTAAGTATAATAAGAACTTCTTAGGTAAAATTACTTTATTTTTTTAAAATTTTAAATAAAATTTGTAAAATATTATAAAAATTTTATTAAAAAATATGAATAAAAAAATCAAAAAATTGCTAAACAAACTTTTTAAAATGAATTTCATAAGTCCAAAAGTAACTTTGTTGTAATGAAAATTATTTTTGAAGTCACTTACTAACAAATAAGTAAGCCTTTAGTCATGAAATATGTATCTGGATTATAGTTTGTCAGATCTAGAAACCTTTAGAAACACAGCTTACTTAAAAGAAAAGTAACGCAACGAAAGCAAATAAATAATTATCACCTGCGGAGAAAATGAGTATAAATGAAGGCATGCGACATGTTACCAACCCAGCAGATGATATCACAAACATGGAACAAGTTTTTTGCATAACAATTACGAAAGCTATTACTGAAGCTTTTTGTCTAAGATTTTTAATTCTTTTCTATTCTAATAATTTATTTTGTATTTTTAATAAATTTTTTATAATTTATTATTATTATTTTTTTAAAAATAAAAAATTTATATACAATAAGATTCTATTATTATTTTGTTAAAATTTTTAATTAAAAAATAAAATTTATTTTTAAAAATTTAAAATATTTTTTATTTCAGAATTTTTTTAAAACACTCTTAAATATTCCCAAGCCTATTAATAGACTTCGTTCATTTTCTTCATTGTCGTTTGTAGAGATGTCTAACCAAGGGAGTGTATCAGTTCTCTCCAAACTTGCTTTTCTTTTCCAAAAAAATTATTTTCATACTCACTTCTAAATACGATCAGACACAAAAAATATAACTCACTTATTAAGAATTTACTTTTTAAGAACTCACTTCACTGCAAATAAACGAGCCTTGAGCAACAAAAACTCGAGCATCAACTCCATACTAGTCATATTAACAATGTATTTTAAATGCACGTAATTAAATTTCATGAAAATAAAGTTCGATAAAAGCAAAAAATTCAGAATGACATTTAAAATAAATAAAATTAAATTTAAAATTAAAATTTGATGGAAGTGATGTTCAGTGTAAAAATAAAAATGAAGTTCGGAGTGACGATTAAAACACATTAAGCGACCGAACTCAAATTTTGGAGGAAAAAAATAGAGTTCAATGAATTTGAAACAAGCCCTAAGAATAGATGGATATACTACAAGGAAATGGTCTTGCAGAAAGAAACAATAGTCATAGTAATTCAGGCAATGCTTAAAACTTACTCCAGCCGTTCAGCTTTACATCAGAAGACCTTAAAGTTAAATACTTTCTACACTTCCAAAAAGTCGAGAGATCGCGAAACAGATAATAATAACTATCACTTGACAAGCCACAAGAGTAAATTTTTTAGAACCCAATCAGATATATTGATCTCTATAACATATAAGCTTCCCTAGGAAAAACAATCACTATAGAGCTGCAGTTCCAAATATGAGGTAGAGCAAATACACATAGAGGGAAAGAAAGTGGTAAATCCTCCGCTTCCCATGTTCCAATCAAAGACAACACCCGAGCAGCATATAATCAGTAAGATATAGCAATTAACAGACCGCAGAAAGTGTTCGGATTAGATCCTACTTCATTTCTGCTAATCTAGCTGCCTACTCGAAATATAATAACTAAAGCAAGGTGACTCTTACAAAGGTACTAAGAGACCACCTGAAAGGCAGTTGCTGAATTTCTGCATATCACAAACCAACCGAGAAGATTAATGAGTGGAGAGTAACCTGCTTAAAGGAACCTAGATGAACACTACAGAAATACAATGATCAGAAGAAAAAGAAACAACTCTTTGCATTATAAACTGCACACAGCATCAATAGTATCATATAAATGCAACAATAAGCACAACATAACACCTGCGTGAAGGATCCTATCAAAGTGCAGTTAGAAAATTAAGACCGCCATGGCAGTTTCTAGGATATATGAGACTTGTCATAGTTCATGCTCAAATAAGTCCATTACCACCTAGATACATTATAGTTATTATGCCCAGAAGGGATGCAGTACAAAAATAATACCATCATGCTGGTTCTAGTATTTACGAGACTTATCATCTTTCATGCTCAAATAGGTCAAATACCACCCAGATACATTATACATATCACACCTAGAAGGGGCATGACATCATAATGATAACTTCGAATTTACTCAAAGTTCACAATCATAAGAATATTGAGGATAGAAAATGAAGACAAACTGAAGTCTGAATTAGGTCAAACATATGCAGATTGTAGGCAGCATAAATTGGATAACTGGAAAACACACTCACTCATATGTTTGATCATTAAACAACAACAGCTAGCGTAATAAACTTACCATGCTAGCTAAATATTAGACAGAGCTCCGTTACATATTATGACAGCAAAGTTAACAAACAACATGATAATGTCATGGTTTTTCATGCTGGAACGTCACATTATAATTAGGAATACACTTAATAGTTCTATCATGCTTATTCTAGAATTTGAATAATGATTGTTCAGGCACCCAGCATCGATCTACTTGACAATCATGCTTTGCTCAAGAAGGAAAACAATTTAGTGCACATATAATGAGAAACCTTCCATGAAAGGCTGAAAAACAAACACAAGAAGCTATTTGCTTCATATAACCATAAAGCTTGAAGAAAATTAAATCTAACAAAATTTCTTACATGAGAGAAAAGGAATTGAATTATAAAGCAACAAGATCTTTCTTTCCAAAATAAAAAGTTTGTAAAGAATGACAACTAGTAATTAAATAGCCTGGAACTGCATGAAGAAATCCAGAATAACATAGCTGTAAAGATGGAGTTGCAAGATAAGAAAAAAGAGAGATAAAACAAGCATGGTAGTTCTAGAACACTAATATAAAAGATTTCTATCTCTGAAAAAGCTAAAGCAAATATGTAGTACTTACATTGCTTAAAGGAAATTACAAAAAAAGTTGCAAAGAGTTCCTAATACCCATTCAGTTAATCTGCTAATTGGAACTAAATACTACGGACAGAGGTAAAACAGAAAGTAGAAAGGACAAAAAACTGAAGGGAGGTTATACCACCAAACTCTGACATTGCATGGGTGTACAACTGTCAGATATCTCACTTGCATTCAACACCAGCTTCAGCTGCCCGGCGAGGCTTGCTCTTCCGACGGTTCCCGTTTTGCTTAAACACATTAGACTTTGCCAACTCCTCAGCGTTGGACTTAACCCCTGAACCATTTTCCTCAGCAACAAGCTCAGAATTTTCTTTCAATTGTGGATTTCTCCTCCTCTTCCTTCCATTCTCAATATGAGATCCCTTCGTCTCTTTAACAGGAGTAACCGATTTTACATCATCACCATCATCTTCCTCAATCTTTTCTGCATCCTCCTCATCAATATCATCCTTCATAGGCTTTGTTGGCCTTCCTCTTCTCCTATATGTAGGGACAGTTTCTTCGCCGCCACTCACAGGATCCTCATGGCTACTTACTGTAAATCTCTTCCCTTTTCCTCTGCCTCTACCCATTCGAATATGTAACTACTGTGACAATCTTTTCACCAAATGCTCAACTACGAAACAGATGAGTAATTGCAATCAACTGTAAGTATCAAAGTTCAATATATACAAACAAACATAGATTTCCTTGAAATAATAAAATCAACACATGAAGAACTCACTCATTCACAGTCTAATCTAACTTTTAATAATAAAACTGCAAGAAATTCTGAAGAAAAAAAACTTGAGAAAATTAGAACAGTTAGCAAGGGCTAGAATTCAGATCTAAATAGAACAACATGCATGGCATCTACAGGTCAATCTTGATGAATAACTTGAATCAGTACTCCAAAATCAAATGAGTAAAAGTTTCATAAACCCTCCAAATTACTGTAAGCTATAATCTAACCTTTTAATATTAGAAGATGGTTTCTTGAGCTATTACCAATACTATCTAATATGCCACTCTTTACCGACAAAAACCAAGATCCAGAATCCAAACCATCGCAACGAACGAGCTAACCCAAAAATCAATCTAAACTAAGTAATAATCTACCCACATCAATACCAATAATAAAAGAATCCATTTCTGCTACAAACAAAATCAAAAACCACAAAAGATGAAACATAAAGACATCAAAGATTGGTTTTCTAACAAACAAAAGAAACTAATGACATAAGTTTACGAGGCAGAGAAAATGGAACCAACCTTTAACATGAGCAAGAGATAATACACAGTTCAAAGCCTTGTTGAACCCATTGCTTCCAATCTGATAAAAACCAGAGAAGACAAACTGTGGGCAACCAAAAACAAAAAGAAACAAAGAATGAGACTTTTATGGATTTGGAACAAAAAAGAATCGATGTTGATGAGAGAAAATTGCTTCTTTGGATCAAACAAACGAGACGAACATCAGATTTCGATCCAAAAATCAAGATTCCAAACAAAAACCCAAAAGATTATTAAGGGTCTCACTCTCTTCACACTGGATAGAGCGAAGTGAGAAAGAGAGGGGAAAACAAAGAGCACATCGAAGATATGTCCTTTGGTTCTTCTACCAGAAATCGTTGCTTATATACAACCAACGAACTTACATAAACATAAAAAAACAAATACTAAATGATGTTTTTGTTTTTTTAAACAATTATTGTTTTGATTCATTATTTTTCAATCAAAATTTTCATGAGATTTTCAAAATTGCGTTACAGTTAATATCCGATCAATTTTAAACGCGTTCTTTTGAGTATCCATTTGAACTCCTACTGCTATTGGGGGAAAAAAAAAGTTTTCAAATTTTGTTTTTCAAAAAGATACACAAATTGAAACGGATCCTAATTTTCTTCACTGATTGGTAATCGATTTGATAACCAGCTGTTAGTGTGATCCCACCAAAGGCATGAATGTTATTAAATATTAATTCGCGTTGCTTATTATTATATTTTTAATTTTGTGTTAACAACTAAATCCGTTGAATTATCAATTTGGAGTGAAAAATAAACCTTTTCAAAACTGTTTATAAAATGATTTTTTAAATAATAAAATTAAAAATATTTTTTTATGTTTTTAAATAAACTTTAATTTTATAGTTGTTAGATTCATAAACTGTTGATTCGGACAATAAATTGATCCGAATTTATAAAAAAAATTATATGTGCAATTGATCTATTTTGATCCGCTTCAATTCGATCGATCCGTCCGTCCGGATCAAATCAGATTGAATAAAATTAAAAAAAATTAATTAAATTTAAATTAATGACATATTTAATGTAAAAATAATTATTTTTATTTGATAGTTTGATGAAATATTTGGCAGTACTTATAGTACTATTTTTATTCCGTAAAATTTTTTATATTTTTAATAATTATTTTATAGATTTTTTTAAAATTTTTGAAACATGCATATATTCTCTTATAAATAATGTTTTTATAAATTTTTTAAATATTATTTATTCAGAAAAGCCTTTTAAACGTTCTTGGTTCAATAAACACAAGAAATCAGTTAAAGATGCGTTCTTTTTTTACTTTTCATAAGTAATTTTTTATAAATAAGTTTTTAAAATTAACTTTTTAATAAATTAGTCAAAAAAATAAATTACTATATAAAAAAAGAAGAAGGTATTTTGAAGTGATATTTGACTAAAAAGAGCCATTTAATGTATTATGAGTAGGTTTTTTAGTTTTTAATTTGACTAATTATCTTCAACAACATTATAACAACCTGCAGTAATCATAAATTTCAAAAAATCTTAAATACAGACAATAGTCATAATTATTGGGCCGACATGTTTTGTACGTAGGCCAGATTGAGATCTTTGGATTTTGCAATTGGACTAGGCCCAGTGCAGGGCCCATTAATTTGATCTGTCTTTTGATTTGAATATTTACTATGCTAGTCATTTGATAATTAGATTTCTGCTAAGTGGTGAAAATGTAACAAATTTATTAGCTTTACAATTTGATTGATCAAATTTTGGTTCTTTTCAGAGGTAGTTTGGATTGTTTTAAATAAAATATATTTAAATAAAAAGCATTTGGTGAGATACTTTTAAAAAATGAGTTTGAAATATTTGAACTTAAAAAATAAAATTATACTATAATGATTAATTATTTGTATCATCTAAATTTTTAAAAAATTTTGACTTATTGAAAAGTTTTCTTTAAATGAAAAGCTAAAAGTAATCTTCACATAAAAAATTACGAGTTAATAATATATTAATAAAATTTTAGTTCAATCATATCGCGAATCAATTTTCATCTGATTTTTTTATCATAATAATATAAATGAGAAAATTTCGTATCATAAACACTGTTAAACGTATTATAACAAAGTGACAAACTATGGTAGCATGAAGATATTTTCAATCGATCTTATTTAGTTATCATTAAAATCTATAGATTTATTCAAACTACTGAATTTCTAAATAACAATTAAAACTTTGCCTAGAAACTTATTCAAGTACAAAATTATTCCACAACTATCTTCATGAAAATTTTTTGCACAAACTATTTAGGAGCATGGCGCCAATGGCTTCCCACATAAACATTTATTATGAGCAAAACTGAACTGATCGAACTTCGCCGTGACTTCACCCGCCGGTATCTCGCCGCAGAGCTGATTATAGCTTACGTTGAACGAACCTAATTGTGCAAGTTGATTGATCTGCACCGGAATGCTTCCATACAACATGTTATGGTTAAAATCCAATGAAGTCGAGTTCGCCGGAAACTGCACCTTACTCAAGTTGAACATGAACTGGTTCCTTGACAAGTCGATATCAAAGGTAGGCTTCGTTAGACCAAACAAGAAACTAGCGTCGCCGGTGAACTGGTTACGTGAAAGATCGATGGTACGCCAGTTTGGGATGCCCAGAGAAGCCGGAATTGCACCGGAGAGATTGTTGAGTGATAAGTAAAGGTCCGGTGGCGGGTTCTTGAAGTTACCGAAAGATTCCGGTATGGTGCCGGTGAGCTGGTTCCGGTCAAGATGTAATGCGGCAAGGTTAGGCAGCGAAGACAACGATGCTGGAATCGTGCCGGAGAACTTGTTGAATGAAAGATCGAGAACGGTTAGTGAAGTTATCTGAGAAAGGAAAGACGGTATCGGACCAGAAAGCGAATTCCAGCTTAGTTGAAGCGTGGAAAGTTTTTTCAGCTTGGTGATTGTTGAAGGAATGTTTCCTACAAGCTTAGGTAGCTTGTGGAGAGTTAGGGAAGTGAGTTCCGGGAGTTCTGATATCTCAGGAGGTATAACGCCTGTGAGATTGCCGTCGGTGATGATATAAAGGTACACGACTCGGGCGGAGTTAGGGTCGCACTGAACGCCGTACCATTCACAGCAGTGAGCCTCCGGCGTCCATGAAGCGAAGTGGTAGGCATCGTTAAAGCTGCGTTTAATCGCGAGCAACGCTTTCTTATCCCGGTTGTCGCACCGAGGAAGCGTGAATGGTTCTTCGGCGCTCGCCGGAGTTAATGCAGAAAGACAGAATAGTGAAAAAACGAGGATGGTAGTAATAGCCATTGTTGTTAGTTGTTACACTTTTTAATCTCTTATAGAAATTGGTTCTACTTATAGGCCGCGTTAGGCATTAAAGAACGTTTTGAAGTGTTTATTAAAAAAAAGTTTTTTAAAATTAGAATATAATTGAATTTTTTTAAAACAATTTGTATTATTTTTTATTTTAGAAAATAAGTAATAATAAATTTTATGATTAAAAAATTTCGTAAATTTTTTATAAAATATACAATAAACAATTAGAATAAAAAAGAGAAATTGTTTTTCAAATATTCACTAATTGAGCGTTACAAAAGGTTTTTCATTTTACGTTTTATTATAAAATTTATTAAAATTAAAAAGTATAAAAAATATTTTAAATAATTAAATTTTATTATTTAAATTACTATTATTATTTTATAAAAAATTTAAAATCATTTTCTAAAATAAAAAATATATTTAAAAAAATTACTTTTATAAGTTTTTTCAAACACCACAATAAATTTTTAAGCTACAAGCTGTTTTTCTGGTCAAAGAGTCAACGTTGATGAGCTCAATTAGTGGGGCTTTTGTTCATATTTGACTTGTCTTAGTTGTGTTTGACTCATCTTCTATATAACATGATTGTATATGATTACACTTAACTAGTGGGACCTTGGTCAAAAATAAATTATTTATTTTAAATACTATTATTAAAAGTAAATTTATTTTTTAAATATTTTTTAGTATAGATGATATTAAATTGAAATCGAATTATAAGTTAAAAAGAAAAGGACATCTTCTATATTGATTGCATTTTCTAAACTCTACGTTTTTTTATTTTTCATTTCATATTCTTCGATACATATTTTATAAATATTTAAATAATTTATTAAAAAATTTAAAAATTATAAATTTTTTTTATATAATTAGTTTTTTTATTACATATTTATTACTTTTTAAATAAGAAAAATAAAACTTATTTTTTTAAAAAAATAAAAATATCTTTTTCATAAAAAATCTATTTTATAAACAATTCAAAACATATCATCCGTAGTTGCTAAGGATTAATGGTCAATAATTTTGAAAATAGCCGTAAGTGGGTAAGCAGAAATTTGGTTCTTTCAAACATTGCAGGCATTCAGTTAAGAAGTCACTACCTATTGATTGAAGCATGTGGCAAATTCAAAGTACAATAAATTTTTTTAAATATATATAAATTAAAAATAAGTAAAAATAAATTTAACTTGTTATTAAAATTTTAAATTTTAAAGAATTAATAGGTAAAAATATATAAAAAATTATTTAAAACTAAATTTTATTAAAAGTTTAGACCACTGATGATAAAGTCACAAGTTATGATTATCGTTTCAGTAAAAATAATTATAGAGTGGACATTTAAAAATAGTTATAAAAAATGATTTTTTTAAATAAAAAATATTTTATAAATAATTTAAAAAAATAAGTTTTTTTATTTTAAAAAATTAAAATAAATAATAAAAAATTTTATGATATAAAAATTTTTATATTTTTGAATATTTATAAAATTTTATTAAAATATATAAATATAAATAATAAAAAATTAAAAAGTAATGCGAAATGCTTTGAGAGAGAGAGCATAGTTGTCAAACCCTGAAAATCGTCGATCCGGACGGTAGGCCGGTCCGGATTTGCAAAAAATCGTTTATTTAATCGATCCGTTTCGATCCGCTTTAATTCGGTCGATCCGTCCATCCGGATCAAACAGAGTTGAAAAAACTTTTAAAAATTTAATTAAAAAATTTTAAATTGATTATATATTTAATATAAAAATAATTATTAATAGTTTTTTGTTGAAAAATGATATATAGTTTAGATTTTGTATTTGGATGTGATAATGCAAAAATATAATTGATTATATCTTATTTGTAAATATCAATTATTAGTGATTTTAAAATTTTTATATTGTAAAATATTTAGACTCAAATATGTATACCTACAAAAATTAAGTTATGTTTCTTTTATGATTTATTTATTTTATATTTTTATCTTTTTCTAATCTTCTAATTTATTTAAATATTTTTTATTATAAATTTTAGTTGTTATTATTGTTGTTCGTGGTGGCAATGCTATGCAATATTTCAATTTTTACTGTGATTGTTATTACTATTGTTGTTGATAGTAATGCCATAATAAAAATACTTTAATTTTTGCTATGATTACTGCTGTTATTATTATTGTAGTGTCATTGGCAGTAGATTTTTTTACTATAATTATTGTTATTATTAGTTAAAAATATTTTAATATTATTGATCCGACGGTTCGACCGATTGACCCGATAGATCAATCCGAAAATCGTGACCCAGATAGTTTTTCGGTTCGATGTCCGATCCGTTTCTTACAGATATGAGAGAGAGAGTGAGGATGATTTTGTGATTCAAATTTCAGAAGTTCATTTTTAGAAAGTAAAATTTTTTTATTACTATAAATTATTACTAAAATAAATTTATAAAAATAATAGAAATTAAATTAAAAGTAAATACAAAAATAATTTTAGATTAATCACTTAGAAAAAAATAACTCTTACTTCATTTTATTTAATAAGATATTTTATGCACACCCTACAATACATAAAAAAAATGTTACAAAATATAATAAAAATATTATAAAATTAAACCAAATAGATTATTTTGTTAATAATAGGTAACTATATAGTGTAGCCTTGTTCTAAAATAAACCGTTCACTCCAACTGAATTGGATTCCTCGGAGACACCAAATTATTTTAGGCTCCTGCGTTTTAGATTAGCGCGTGTTTCAAACGATCCATAACTGAATTAGATAAAAATAAAAAATAAAAAATAATTATAATTATTTTTAAAAATATATTAAAATAAAATATATATTAAAAAATATATAAATAAAAAATTTAAAACTATAATTCTAAATTTTTTTATATAATTAAAATATAAAAATTATTCAGAATTTAAAATTAAACATAAAAAAGTGGAATTAAATGCTTTTGAAACACGTCTTATAGCTTCTACAAAGTGTCTATCAATCGTACTGAATATACAATTAAAATAAAATTATGATAAAAATTAAAAAATATATTGAAAAAGAATTCTTACATATTAAAAAATATTTAATAATTTTGATTTTGAATCGTAGATGTGGATAACAAACTTTAGTGATATGAGAAAATACTCAATAAGGTCCAATTAGGATTTCTAGATCACTATAGTTCTATTAAAAACAAGCTCTATTACAACTCTAAACTGATCATACACTTATTCGGAATACATTAAAATTGAAAATACAAATTCTCTTAATAATAATTTCAGATGGAAAAGAACCTTTTATGTTACAGCCCATACTTGAAAAGAACGGTGACAACCATAACGATTCTTGCTGTTCAACGGCATGGTCCTAGTGGCTTGCCGCAAAGGCACCTATTATGACCGAAGCTAGACTCATCAAACTTCGCCGTGACTGGACCGGCCGGAATCATCCCGCATAACCGGTTATAACTCACGTTGAAGGAGTTGAAACTAGAATCGATAATCTTATTGATCTGCGCCGGAATGCTTCCGTATATCATGTTATGTTCCATCGTAGCTGCCGACAAACTGCTCACCGGAAACTCAACCTTCGAGAGATCGAACACGAACGTGTTCCTAGAGATATCGATATCGTTCGCCCCCTTAGACGCTCCGAAAATAAAACTAGCGTCTCCAGTGAGTTGGTTTCTCGACACGTCGAATTTCGTGAAGTTTACTTTGGAAAATTCCGGCGGTATATTTCCGGCGAGGTTGTTATGAGAGACAATAAGATACGGCCCGGAGTTCGCGGTTAGACGAAACAGTGTCGAAGGAATGGATCCAGTAAGCTGGTTTCTGCTGAGATCGAAGTAGTTACAGTTTGGTAAGTCACCGAACGACGCAGGTATCGTGCCGGAGAACTTGTTGAACGACAAATTGATATACGTTAACGTACTTAGTTGCGATAAGAACGACGGTATCGGACCGGAGAGTGAGTTCCAGCTCAAGTCAAGAAATGAAAGTTTCTTCAACTTGGTGATAGACGAAGGGATGCTTCCTATAAGCTTAGGCAGCTTGTGGAAAGTTAGGGAAGTGAGTTCCGGGAGTTCTGATATCTCAGGAGGTATAACGCCTGTGAGATTGTCGTCGGAGATGATATAGAGATCGACGACTCTCGCAGAATCTGGGTCGCACTGAACGCCGTACCATTCGCAGCAGTGACTGTCCGGCGTCCAAGAAGCGAAGTGGTAGGCATCGTTAAAGCTGCGTTTGATCGCGAGCAACGCTTTCTTATCACGGTTGTCGCACCGAGGAAGCGTGAACGGTTCTTCGGCGCTCGCCGGAGTTAATGCAGAAAGACAGAATAGTAAAAGAATGATGATGGTAGTGACAGCCATTGTTGTTAGTTGTTGCTCTCTTATCGCTTATAGAAGTTTGTTCTACTTATAGAAGCCATAAGCTGCAAGCTGGTTTTTCGGTCAACGAGTCAATGTTGATGAACTCAATTAGTGGGCCTTTTGTTCGACTGTATTTAACTTGTTTTACGAACGATGTTTAAAAATTTTATTTTAAAAATAAAATTTATTTTTTATAATAATAATAATAATAATAATAATAATAATAATAATAATTGTATAATATAAATTTTTTTATAATTTTAATTTAAATTCATTTTATAAAATATTATAAATTTATTTACAAAGTAAAATAAATTAGAGCATCTAAAGCAACGCCAAAACACCTCATGTTGTGTTTGACTCGTCTTCTTATAGAATATGATTATATATAATTAGATTAACTAGTGGGACTTTGGTCAAAGGAGTGAATTAACATTACTTTAGAAATTTGGAATTTTCAAACTTTGCAGACATCCAGTTAAGAAGTCACTAGCTTTATTGACTTGTGGCCTCAATACAAAAATAAGCACGTGCAATAAAATTTTAAAATAAATTATATTATTAATTAATTGCTAACTAATGTGAAAATTTTAGAGCGTGCGTTAATTATTCGAAAAAGAGTGTAAAAAATAAATTTTAATCATTTATTAAAATTTAATTTATTAATTTATTTCAGCAAATAAAATATAAATATTATTTAATAATAAATTTATATTAAAATTTTTAGACCATTGATGATAAAGTATCCCTGAGTGGAAGTTTGATAATGTTAATTAAATAACTTTTTTTAAATAAATATTTTATAGATATTTTTTTTTAAATTATAAATAAATAATAATATCTAGGATATATAATTTTTTGTATGTTTTAAATTTTAAAATAAATATTTACAAGAAATTATAAAAATTTATTAAAAAATCTAAAATAAAAATAGAATATAAGCTATCTGAGAGAGTGAGATTGAGGGTGATTTTGTGATTCAAATTAGGATCTAGAAATCGTAATTGGACCTACTGCTTTTTCTCTCTGCAATGCCAACCTTATTGGGTTTTGTCTCATATCACTGAAGTTTGTTATCCACATTTACAAATTCAAAATCAAAATTATTAAATGTTTTTGAATATGTAAGAATTATTTAACTTCATAATTTATATATTTTTAATATATTTTAAAAATTTTATCATAACTTTATTTTAAATTGTATATTCAGTTTTTTCTACGCAACTCTAATGATTTAAGGTGCGTTTGACCGTACTTTTAAAAAAATATTTTTTAATTTTTAATTTATATTTTTTAATAAGTATATATAATATTTTATAAAATTTATTCAAAAATTAAAAAATATAAAAAAATTTATATCATAAAATTTGGTAATTACTTATATCGTTGAAGCTACGCTTGATCTTGAGTAGCGCTTTCTTATCGTGGTTGTCGCATCGAGGAATCGTGAATGGTTCATCGGCGTTCACCGGAGTTAATGCAGAAATAGAGAATATTGAAAGAATGAGGAGGGGGGTGAAGATGGTAGTAGTAACCATTGTTGTTGTGCTCGCTCTTTACTCAAGTGCTGGAGAAGTCATTATATAAGTTGGTTCAACTTATAGAGAATAATCATATAAAAATAAATTTTTGTAAAAATAAGATTCAAAGAGAAGTACAATATTGTGGATAGAGAGTTTGCTATGAATTTTTGTGAGAGTGAAGTTCCATTTAGAAGTAAAACTAATTAAAATGAAGTTATTGAACTCAAAATTTTTAGATATGAAGTGAATTTGGTGTAATTGAAATATGGCATAAGCTACAAGCTGTTCTTTTTTTAAATTGTCAATGTTGATGAGCTTGACAAGTGTGGCAAGGTTCCCAAAAGATGAAAATTTCTTTATGGAAGGGTTGGCAATACCATAAAGTGTGGTTGCAGTTTTGGAATTTCTTGCTGAGATCCAGATAAGCAGAAGCCAAAAAGAAGCTTGTTTTGCTGAAAGGTACCACAACAATCAGAAACAACTGGCGCTTCTTTTTTGGGCTGAAAGCTAAAGAGACTTTTTGAAGTAGTACGGGATTGTTTATAATAAAAAAAATATTTTATAGCATATTACTAATTATTATATTTTTTATTTTAAAAAAATTAATAAACTATTTTAAATTTTTTTAAAAATTAAAGAGAAGAAGTTCGCCGGAGTTATAAATCTGTCGAAAGACAAACTGAATTTCGATCTTTCATCGGTGAAGTTTCTGCAGAATTTCACAACATTCTATCTGCATCGCAACATTATCAAAGGCAAGATTGACAGATCACTGAGGTCCTTGAGTTGCAGTATCTTGTGAGTTATAATCAATTTTCAAATGTAATCAAATATAAAAACTCTAAGTCACTTTTCAATTCTATTTTTTATAAAGTTGGCAAATTTCGATCTAATCCGAAATCGATCCAAAACGATCGAATTCGAGTCAAGTCTTAGTCGGATTCGGATTAATTTTAGATTAACACGAAAATAATCCGAAAATTTTAAACGGGTACGGATTGATTCGAAATTAATCTATTTAATCTGTATAACTATTTATATAGTTTATATTACTTAATAATTAAAAATAATAGCAAAAAATTTGAATTTAATTTGTATATATATTTTTAATTTATCTTAATTTAACTAAATTTTATTAATTTATAAATTTTGTCAAAATTAATATATTTCTTAAATATATCACAATTAATAGTTATTATATATTATTAACAAAAATTAATATTTATAGTTTTTATTTTAATAATTTTAATTATTAAATAGATCGATCCGAATTTGATCCGGTTATAAATAGGTTATGTTAGAATTGACAATTTTAACCGATATAAATAAATGAATTGAATTAGGATTAAATAATTTTGACCCAGTTATTATATGAATCGATTCGAAACCGACTCAGAAATCCGAGTTGGCACTCCTAATTTTTTAAACAACTCATCTTTTAAAAAAGACTCACCTTCTATGAATTCAAAGTTTGATTGAACTTAAAATTGTGACTGATCTTCACTAATAATTTGGGTAACTTCATACTTGAAGATCAAGATTATAAGATTGAATAACTCAGCTATGCTGTAACTTATAATAATTTCAAACGTATTCATTCATCACAGAAGGAAAATTTTATTCATCATAAGGTTATTTACTTAGCATTGACTTTTGAAGATCTTGATTCGATCTCTCACATGCATGGAGTCAATGGTTTCCCACAGAGACACTTGTTATGAACGTAAGTCGTTTGACCGAACCGTTTCATCGGTCCGCCGACAGGAATCCTCCCGCAAAGCCGATTATAACTCACATTGAAGATCTTCAAGCCGCGAACTCTAACTATTTGCGCCGGAATCCTTCCTCGTATCGTGTTATGATTCAGGTCTAACACCACTAGTACCGTCGGAAACTTAACTTTGGATAAGTCGAAGTTCAGCATGTTTCTCGACAAATCGATTGCTTGGGTCAGCTTGGTCTCGCCGAATAAGAATGAGGCGTCGCCGGTGAGCTTGTTGGATGACAAGTTTATTGAAGTCCACGCGATTTTTCCGAGTTCTCTCGGGATTTGTCCGGTGAGCATGTTGTGAGAGAAGTCAATGTTTGGATTAGTCAAGAACCCTTTGAAGAGCTCCGAAGGGATTCTGCCGGATAATCGGTTATGACTAAAGTTGATAGTGAAGATCAACGGCCCAGATGCAATGGCCCGAGGAATTTCACCCGAGAGATTGTTGTGCGACAAGTCGAGCTCGATGAGCTGGGGAAGGGTTGAAAGAAACGAAGGAACGTTATCTGAAAGAGCGGTGCCGGTGATGTTCAGCGTTTTCAGTAAGGTGAGTTTAGTTAGGGTTGTCGGAAGAGGGCCGGTGAGGTGAGGAACGTTCTGGAAGATAATGTAGGAGAGAACGGGGAGGTCACCGATGATAGAAGGGATAGGACCTGCAATGTCGTTAGCGTCGGAAACATTGACGGCGAGCACTTGACCGGCAGCTATCTCGCAAAGGATTCCTGCCCAGGAATCACAGCAGTTGGTGTTCGGCTTCCATGACGATAACGATCGTGGGTTACCGAAGGCTGCCTTGATCTTGAGCAGGATTCCGGCGTCGTTCTTATCGCATTGCAGGGTGAAAGCCGGCGCCGGAGAAGAAGATAGTAAGAGGAGGATTACAAGTGGTAGGATACTACTGTTCATGGTGGTGAGAATGAACAGCTTCAATTGTAAAATCTTTAAAACTCTTTAATCTTATCCTTTTTATTTATAAGGTTGATAATTCCATGGGTGAGATCGCCAACAGGCTTTGACTATTAATCATATACTCGACTTTGATGACAAAAAGTCAAAAGCTTATCCGTGTTCATCACTGTTAGCATGACCAAAGATGTCCCAAATGTTGAAATGAATTTATAATAAATAAATACATTGAAAAGGTTGTCGAAACTTCAAATGTCAAACTCATATAAAAGAATAAAAACTATTAAATCATTGGATTTAAAATCATAAAATGCCTTCAGTTTTTATTCAAACACTGTACTAACTTTGAATAATTATTCCAAAATTTAAAATCTTATTCTAGATGTTTTGCGTAATGACAAACTTGAGAGTAATCTTAGCATGGCGGCAACGGAGTTCCGCAGAGGCACCGGTTGTGAATGTAACAAGAAGAATCGAACTGCTTCATAGGTCCGCCGGTCGGAATCTCGCCGCAGAGACGATTATAGCTCACGTTGAAGAAGTTGAAGTTGAAGTTGGTAACTTTAGTGATCTGCTTCGGAATGCTCCCGTAGATCATGTTATGATCCATTGTGACCGAAACCAAATCGACTAACGGGAACGCCACGTTCGATAGATCGAAAGCGAACTTGTTCCGGGATATGTCGAGGAATTCCAACGACTTGGATTCGCCGAACAAGAATGCAAACGTCTCCGGTCAACTGGTTACGTGAAACGTCGAAGTTTGATAATTTTACTTTACTGAATTCCGGTGGAACGTCTCCGGTGAGATTGTTATGAGAGAGTGTAAGAGACGCATCGCCGACGTCATTCGTCGGTGAGGGACCAAGAATTCGAAAGAGTGTTGATGGAATGGAGCCGGTGAGCTGATTGCGACTGAGATCGATAGCGTACAATCTCGGCAAGTCACCGAGCGACGCAGGGATCGTGCCTGAGAGCTTGTTGAACGAAAGATCGAGCTGTTCGAGTGCTTGCAACTTCGATAAAAAGTCCGGGACCGGACCGTATACTGAAGTCCAACTTATAGTAAGGAAACGGAGATGTACAAGTTTGGAAATCTCCGGCACAATAACTCCAGTAAGGTTCGACAGTTTATGAAACCGAAGAACTTGAAGATATTCGAGACTCGCGATCGCCGATGGAATAGTTGCAACAGGAGTATCCCCACCGGAGACATCAACTTCGCTGACGCGGCCGTTAGCATCACAGGTCACACCTTCCCAGCTACAACACCCACCAAATATATCTTTCCAGCTAGCGAACGGTCCCAGAGCGTTGCTTATCGCCAGTAAACCTTGTTTGTCCTCTTTGTTGCACGTCGCCGATGTTACCAATAACGGAATGGAGGAAACCAGTAGGAGGAAAATGAGTAGTGTTACACTGGAAGCCATGGTTGAAGCTAATGGAGATCAGTGCTGGTTGAATACTGAAGGAATTCGGGCAATATATAGAGAGTTTTTGTGAAGCAGCCGGCGGCTTTTCGGTACGCATGGTGGCCCACCAGAGGCGGCCGGTGAGTTTGTCCGGTGTTCAACAATGTGGGACTGAGAAATGCTGGAAAGCAGAAGAACAGGCTTTGCTGTCGGTGGAACGGAAGAGATAAGTCAACGGTCAAACTCAGTCAGCATTTGATTTGTGAATGTCGAAGTTTGACTTTTGACCATGGTTGCATTACTCTCAGTTATTTTTTCCAGTTATTTTTTCCAAAGCTAACAGTGACAAAAGAAGTATAATGGATAAAAAGTTTTACCAGAATGGAGAAGCCTGAAGAAAAGCACAACTCAGTACCAACCTTCAAGAGAAGAAGAAACCTGGAAGACAAAAACGAAAAACTAGTAGAATCAGCAACAAGTTTATAAAAACCATAGAAAGAAGAATTGAAGTCAGACAACTGAAAGTGATTTGAGAATAATATTGGATTAAAAATGACTAAATTAGTCTCACATTAAATAAAAATAAGATAAGAAGAAAATCAATATACTAAAGAATTTCATAAATTATTAGATTAAGCTTTCTAATATATAGACCGAATCTTTCAAATATTTTATTTTGGTTAACTCTTTCGGTATTGTATTTCTCTAATAGTAGTATCAGAGGACAGAGCCGATAATTTGACAAAGAATCCGACACATATAGTAGCTCTCGCTGACAGTGAATAAGCAGATTAAGAGCAGTGTGATTCGAATAGAACTTTCGCAAAGTGTGAGCGAGAATTTAGAACAAGTTAGACTCTGATGACTGGCTCTTAGTTATGCATACAGTACGCAAGCAAGACGACCGACGCATGTTATATCTCTAACTGGTAGTGCGATGAACAGATTAAAGAACAGTATGATTCAAATGAGCTTTCGCAAAGTGTGACTAAAAATTCGGAGCAAGTTGAAATATGAAATCTAGCTCTTGGTGTGCAGTAACGGTGTTCGAAGCCAAATGGTTGAGATTTTGAGCGATCGACGTAATTGGTGCACGATATGGTGCTCGGATGAGGAGAAAATATAGGTGACTCACTCTTAAGGAGATGATTGTTAGATTAAGAGTGAGTAAATTAGTCCTATATTAGATAAAAATAAGATAAAAAGGAGATTAATATACTAAAAAATTTTATAATCTATTGGATTAAACTTTTGAATTGGATTGAGCTTTCTGGTCTATAGACCGAACCCCTCAGATGTTTTATCTTAGTCAACTACATGAATAAGTTTTTTTTTTCATTCTATATGATTATAAAACACATCCAGCGAAAGTTTCAATTCCTCTAAATCCTCGCACTATTCTAAGCGAAGTTAATTCTGATCTATCTCTTTTTTTCATAAAATGTTAAAATAAAATCGCACCACTCTTATACGCTACGATATTTTTAGAATTGTGCAAAATATATCCGAACCACTTAAACTTACCTTTCTTTAATTTGTTCTCAAAGACGTAACGGCTATTTCATGACATATATTCTCATTTTATATTGTCTATTTTATTATACCCATACATCCCTCTTAACATTTTCATTTTCGCTAGATTTATCTCATGATCATCTTGACCTTTAATAATCCAGTACTCACTACAGCAGCATAGCATTGCAAGCGGAATAACATATGCAAGTTCTTTGAAAACGACACTCTAAGTAGTCGTTGTCAAAACAAGGTAAAGAATCAAAGATTTTCTTTACAAGCAGTAGAACTAGAAAAAACTAAGGTGACATAACTGATGTCATGCATTTCACCTGCACTTGCAACACATAACAACCATAGGTGCAAAGCTTACTATCTAACAAGAAATTCTAGATCGCGCAAAAAACCTAGTCACATACTAGAGGAGCTTACACCAAGGCCTTGTCATCAAGCTCCCTACTCTGCCATTAAGTAGTTAGGAGATTGGTTATACTTTGATCAAGAAAGTTTGAACTACCTATTTGAGAGATCATACCTGAGCTGTAGAACCTGTTCGCAACTGGTATCTGTTGCATGTAAGTGTTGCTGAATCAGGCATATCGATATCACATACTTAGAACTTAAGAAATGAGTCAAAATCACCATCAATGCCATCTCTTAGCGACACAAGGACAGCCCTACTCTGAAAATACCAACTATGATATGTCTGTAAGGCACATGAGGACTAAGAAAATGTCCAACCATCTCTTCCCTAAAGGGGACTGGATTCCCATTGCAGCCTATATTTTGAAGGTACTCTAGCTTCAAAGCATTAAGCATGCTAAAATTTGTCATTCCTTGAGTACAAATTATGAATAGATCTTTTCCAAGTAACAATGGAGGAGGAAGCAGAAGAAAAATACTTGTACAAACATTTAGAAGCACAAGAAGGGATATATATGTAACAAAGTGGACTAAATTAGCTTGAAGATATTGCTTTTCTGAACTCTTCCCATATTTTTAGACCTTCTGGGGCATGACTTACAAACCTTTCCATGAAAACTTTATCGGAAGAAGCTAAGACACTGCTCAAGGCCAACCCAGGCTTAACTTTCCCTCTGTCCTTAAGCCAGTTGTACATCAAGAACCTAAGCTTCGATCTCTCAACAGTATATGACATATATGATGGGAAAGCCAGAAGTGAACTCACAGGGTAGCCCAAACCATTTACAAGAAAATCAATCTTATGCTCTAACACGTCAGTCTTTTGGTTAAGAACATGTGGAGCCATTTTGACCATGTTGGTGACATCATCAGCATTGAGTCCAATACTCACAAGAAAATTATATCGTTCTTGAAGCTCACTGCCTTTTCCTCGAAAAACCATAAGTGCCTTTTTCATCTCCTTTGAGCCATCAGTAAAGCCTATCCGCATCAAAAATTCCTTTCTCTGCATCATTGATCTCTCATCTTCACCAGAGTTTGGCAGACGACTAAGCTTTGCACCCAAGGTATAGGCCTTCAACTGATGTGGATCATCAATTATGATTTTACATAATCGCTTCGATCCACAATTTAGGTTGGTGAAAATGCTGTTAGGCCTCTTCAAAGAACATGAACCTAATATATCTGCATAATTGCGTCCTAGTTTAATAATGTCATCAGGACCCATTTCAATCTCTATGAGAAATCGCAAGCTTCTGTGAAAGTTTCTCCAAAATCTCCCTAATTGAATATTATGAGGGAATCGTGAAAACAAGCTGAGAATATCTTCTCTGGTTCCGCCGAACTTCTTCAAAAGTCCAACTAGCAAAAACACCCATTTTCCTGAACTCTCCAGCATCAGAGCAGGATGACTTCTTATCAAAATTTGAAGCTCTTGCTTACCGGATCCCAACTGAGTAAACAACTGAAGGAGTTCATTCATTCTTTCCCAGTTATAGACATCTTTCTCAACTATTTTCGTCCAAATCCAGTCTTTGTCGATTCCAACATCCGCCAATTTTTCCAACATCCTAACAAACTCCTTGTTGATTTCTCCCAACAAAAGATTAGGACTTAGAGGAACAAGTTTAATAATGCTACTCCTGCTCAAGCCCAATCTCTCATAAGCTTGCAGCTTCGACTGCAGAACTCCAGGTTCAAATCTAAAGACTTCAGGAGCCTCTTTATATAATCTTCCTATCTTCCCACGAGCAAAGCCATAATTACAAAGTGCTCGACAGTTCGCTAACATCTCCTCGTCATCAGCTAAGAACATCAAGTCCCTGGGAAGCAGTGGGGCATAATCAGACGGTTTCAAGCCAAGGCTCTCAAAGAAAGGCTCATACTCATTAATTGGATGGTACCGGAAGAACCGGGTTAAAGCCCTCCCAATGTTTTCCTCCTCAATAACCTTCATTAGAAGATTCTTAGTAAACAGTGGGGAATTCTTCGCAATCTGCTCGGCATCAACAAACTGCAGACCCCGAGTACCGTGGAGGTAATCTATGAGAGCCGATTGCCCAGCAGCTCTTGCCCGAGCTAACTTAAGGTTCATGGCTGAATCACTGGGAGATGTAGCAGCAGTACTATAGCTTCTGAAACCACCAAGAAGTAAAACCTCACAGTAAACAGGCAACAATTTTTGGTGTCTTGTTGAAACTACTTGACAAAAGCAAGAACCTAGAGTACCGTAGCCTCTAGAATCACCCAAAATTGAAACTTTTCCACAAAAACTTGATCCTTCTGATGAAACTCGAGTTACCGGATTGGGAAACTGTTGTGTTCTAGAGAATCTTCGCAAGATATCCAAACTAGAACATGCTAGTAGAATTTGAGAATCACCGTTACCACAGCATCTACCATTCCCCAAGATAGAAGCTCTACAACAAAAATTTGATTTTTTGGTTGACATTCGAGCAACGCAGTTGAGAAAACCTTGCATTCTCCAAATCTTTGAACAGATGAACGAAGAAAGCCATCTTTCTGCGACAGTAATTTTCTCTACAGAAAACGGCAGATTGCGCAACAATCTTCTTCGCAAACTGGTCATTGCTAATTCAAAAAACAAAAGCTGGAAATTGAGAATTACCTTATATATTCAAGACTGAATTTAGCAGTCGAATCTCGCGTATGAATTGAATCAGAGAATGAAACCATTTGTTCACAATTTCGGGAAGAAGAAGAAGAAAGGGGTTTTTAGGGCTTTACTAGTTGCCCAGGAAGTTCTAAATAACTGAAAGGAAGGAAATGGGCAGTAATTGGGCCTGGCCCAGCCATGAACTTTATCTCTAACTGTCGACACATTTGAGAGGCCGAAAAAAAAGGACATGAACTTCAAGACGCACGTAAATCATCAGCAAATTAGTCATGAAGTCAAAAATTATCTTGATAATCAATTCAGCATACAAAGACTTCCCGAATAATTGCTACAAGCATGAACACAAAAACACCTATGGCTTGCCCAAACAAAGTTCTAATGATCAGAAAGTAACGAGGAGATTGCATCTATAATGACATATGCTAATGTTAACGCTCCTCAAGCGAGTTGTTCCGTATATTCGATTGCTGGCCGAACCATGTCTTCAAAACTTCATCTTGCAGATATCACTGCACCAAAACCATATACTAGATAAATGTCAATGTCGCAAGCCGTGGTCAGAACCATAGCACGAGAATATAGTAAGAACTTGCCAGCTATTAATAAAATCACGGCTTCGATGAATAATATGAGTATCCTCCTGGACCAGATGAAGGTCCACCAAATGGTTCTTTCTTCACACCATGTCCATATGGCATTGGCCGCTGTGAGGGATACTGCAATGTCGAACTAGGATAGGCAGAAGGATACCCAGACATGACTGGTCCACCATATGATGGATAATTCATAGGTGAGTTGCTTGGTAAATGCGTCTTGCTGGCCTGTGGATATGCTGATGGTACAGGAATGGGAATTGGAACCACAGCTGCTGGTACCTGGGCTTGTACATTTCTGTTCTTCTGAGTATCTGCTAGCTTGACAGTTATAGTCCTTCCCTGCAGGAAATTGTTGCAATTGCTGTAAAGGTTCTGCCATTAAACACAGCATTTGCACAACCACCATGACCATCATATATATCAAATCTAAGCCATCTCGACAAACAGGATTTCAAAAGAAATACCATCAAACCTATGCATGTACTCGTGCATCCAATCATTCAGAAAGACAAATATATTCAATACCAACTCCACTTACCCCAAGACTCTTACTTGGATCTTCTATGGCCTTCTTTGCTGCTTCAACTGTTCTGTAGGTGACAAACCCGAAACCTCTGCACCAGATATTGAAGGAACAACTTCTAATTTGTATAGAGCATTGTATCATACTTGATGGAGAATAATCTAGCAACGAAGTACAGAAACAGTAAAACTTTAAATAGCTATTATCAACCTGGATTTGTTCGTTTCTTTATCATAAGCGACCGATCCTTCCTCAATATCTCCATACCTCGAAAAGAAACTAAGCAAAGCTTCACTTGTTACATCTGGGGATAGACCACCAATATATAGCTTTCTTAGTGCTTGATCAGCACTAACAGTTGCACTTGTGAGGCCTTCACATGCAAGATTGCATACTGCTAAACGGCCCTGTGGTGTGCATGCAATGAATAAGTTGAAAAGCAAAACTAAGACCATCATAACGGTTAATCAATATGTTTAACCTACATTTGTCCATAATGAGAACATATTAATTATACATAAATGTGCTGATAGGTGCATAAGTAGAAGCATTTTAAGTTTTCTTAGAATATGAAGATTAGTAACATTTCTTACATCAATCAACTTGCTTGGTTCCTTCAAAGCCTTTTGAGCAGATTCCATATGCCTGTATGTAATAAAACCATATCCACGAGATTTGCCAGTTTGCTTATCAACGATGACTGCCCCTTCCTCTATTTCTCCATGTACACTAAATGCCTGTAACCAAACCAAACTTATCAAAACACGCTAACAGTTGAACTTACATGTCCACGGCAGCCAATACCTAGCTAGTTTGCAGGTACAGACTATGACATATGTTCCGAAGAAATGGAAGTACTCATTAACACAATAACATTTGACATTCTCACACACAGGTCAGGCAACAAGCAGCAAAACACTCACAGCACACAGGGTTTCTGAAGTGGTTTCCCAGGCCAAGCCACGAACAAAAAGCTTTCGATGCACAGGATCAGCACAAGCAACACCTTTAATTTCTTCAGCAACTGAAGCATTTTGCACACCTCTGCACACCTCAACATGCACACACGTGTACCGCCAAGTTCACACAGCAAACAATCAGTTCAAGCACTCATGATTATGTATCCATTAATCTAGAAAACAACACAATAATGTACTAATTTTGTCATTCTGCAAACGTGCACATCTTAGGAGCAGGAAGCACTATTCTAAAGATTATGTAATTTATAACCTATTGCGGTGGAACAAATTCATAAAGGTCAAACATAAAGGCTTCAACCTTTCTATACAATATGCTTACGGAAGAGCTTAAAAATGCTATGAGATATTGTTGTATAAATCAAAGTGAACAGTGGATATTACATTTCTCTTCAGCTCAAAGCCTGCTTGTGCAACACAAAACACGTCCTCCTTCCAAACTTAAAATCCTCTTCAAAATTGATGTACAACTTTTATCATAAATCAATAGTCAAACATGGTAGCCATAACAGAGCATACACATGTCGAGTGACAACAGAGAAAAACCTCCCTACACATTATGTCATTTACAAATTACACCCGAAGTCCAAACTTCGAACATTACAGCTCTAGCCTTAAGCCATACTTCTAGCTTAAAACGTCCCGTAATGTCAATTTTCTGCACTAATTTTCTAGCAAATATAGTGAGGAAACTTATTAAACTAAACCTAAATTGGAAAATTTTGCACAAAATTGTAAAAAAAAAATTTTTTTAGAAAACATAAGGAATTAATTTCTTAATCATTAGGTGCTAACCAAATAAATCTTATTATTCTAAATTTATCCCAAAAAAATTCACAGAAAATTTTAGAAAAAAACAACAAGGTAACTGAAGTTGGATTCATATCTTACAACTTAGCAAGGAGATCAACAAGCTGGTCTTTCCTGAGCGGATCTAGTAAAGACCGCAAGTGTTCTTCCGAGTAATAACTGCTGTTATCTTCACTGCTGCTGTTGTTGTTGTTCTCTCCATTGCCGCCTGATTCTTCAAGCCTTCGTTTCTTTGAATCATCCATTGCGGATCTTCTGTCTCTCTACAGCAATCGATCTCTTCTTCTTGTTGTTGTTGGGTTTGGCTTGGGGTAGACAGAGTTTCAGGATTTGGGGAAGAACAAACGTGGATGGATTGAATTGAAATTTTATCGATATACCTAATCAATATAGCGGTGTTGGTCACAAAATAGGCCTATAAATGGCCCAAGCCCATTAACAGACATGGCAATTTACTTAATAATAAAATTAATAAATGTTAATCCGGTATTGTTAAAAATATGTTAAAAATATACCACGTATGCTTCTACATTCTAATATGAGCTCGTTTTAAATTGTTAAAATTCTTTTCCATAGTGAAGCTGCTATCTGACAGATAAGGTATTGTTTAGCAACTCAACAAATTCAATTTTTTCCAAGTCAATTTTAATTAATAAATATAATTTTTAAAGTAAAAATTTTTTATCAAATATTTATTATTTCAAATTTTAATTTTAATTTCATTTTTTTAATACAAAAAATATAAAAATTTATTTTTTATTAATATTTTTATTTTATTTTTTAAACTTATTTTTTAAAAATAAGTTTATCTAATGTCCATAACTAAATTTTACTTAAGTAAAATGTGAGAAGTAAAATCTTTTAGACAATGAGTTGAAAGTGAAATTTAAATTTTGTGTTTTAATTATTTTTTAAATGAGTTAAAAGAAAATTTAAATTTTATATTTTAATTATTTTTAAAAATAGATTTGAAGTGTAAAGAAAAACTCTGTTTCCAAAAGTGTAAAAAATAAGAAGGTATAACTCAAGCGAAAATAAAGATTCATATAAAACTACGGTTCTGAATTTTTTTATAGCATTAAAATACGTAAATTCATCGGAACTGTAATCTGGATGAAAAAATTGGGATTTCAATGAATCGAAAGAAGCATTTTTAATTGCGTGTTTTAAATGCTCGTCACTGAGTTTCATAAAAATAAAAAATAGGACGTATAGTTTCTTAAAAAATAAAGTGAAATAAAGTTTAGTATTTATGTTTCAATAGATTTTAAAAATGTATTAAAAATTAAAAAATATAATTATATTGAGAAATGTACAAATAAAAAAGTTGGAATTAGAGTTCTGTAGATAGAGGTGAAGTTCTTTATGTAATTAAAATATGTGAGCTATTCGAAACTTAAAATCTCACGGAAGAAAATAGAGTTACGGGTATTTAAAATATGCCCTAAAGGAAACTCGGCCTAAGTTACAGAGATATTATGCTATCTAAAACCAGAAGCCAGCTAAAAGCTTGAAGTAGTTGATGTCCTTACAACATTCAAAGAACATCTGTTATGATGTGAAGTGCAATGGAAGCTGTTTAGTATAGGTATAGGTATTGCCTTAGGGATCAGGCGGCTCAGGGATTATGACAGCTCCCTCAAGCATCTGCACAACCGTTTTCATTGATGGCCGGAGTAATGGATCTTCTTGAATGCACCAAATTGCAGCTATCACAAATCTCTCGACCATCTTTATATCAATATTAGCTTCTTCGTCGTTCTCCACAAGAAGATCTAGCCTTCCTTCTCTATAGCAATCATAGGCCCAGTAAGTGAGCACCGTTTGTTCCTCGTCATTGTTTTCATTCACGACATTTCTTCTGCAGCATATGATCTCCAGCAAGACAACTCCGAAGCTGTAGACATCAACCTTTGTTGTTATTGAAGTGTTCTTGAACCAATCAGGAGCTACATATCCTTTGGTCCCTCGAACACCTGTGTTTGTACGGCTTTGATCTGTTCTTAGGAGCTTTGCAAGACCAAAGTCTGAAATTCTTGCCACAAAGTTTTCGTCTAAGAGTATGTTTCCAGGGTTTATGTCACAATGAATTATTGGCCTGCTTAGCTCTTCATGTAGGTATAAGAGACCTCTTGCAACATCTACTGCAATCTGGACTCGGTTGTTCCATTGGGGTCTCTCATTATGAAAGAGATAATTTGTCAATGAACCGTTGCTCATAAACTCAAAGACCAGGATCCTTTCATTCCTTTCATCACAATACCCTAGCAACTTGACCAGGTTCTTGTGGTAAGTCTGCCCGATGGATTGAATTTCATTAACAAACTCCTTTTGCGTCTCCTGGAAGTGCCTGTCAAGCTTTTTCACAGCGATATTGTTTCTGCAATCTTCTCCTAGGGAACCTTTGTAGACTATACCAAAAGCTCCTCGGCCAATTTCCTCGCGAAACCCATTTGTTGCTTCTTCGAGCTCTTCATAAGCGTAGGCCTTGAGGCTCATGCTTGACATGCTTTTTGCTGGTTGAATTTCCCTTCTCTTTGAACCCAAGGAGCAGAAGGTAATCATAGAGATTGCAACACTGAAAACAACGTTTAGGAAAACAGAGCTTCCTAGTAGTAAGGATCCAACTAAGATTAAAGTCTTTCGATCCTTCCTATCTTTGCCTGCATACACTACATCAGTTGAATTAGGAGGAAGTTGAGGATAAGAGTTGTTACTAGTGGAGAACTTAATGAATGCCGTTCTGCCCACAAAGTCACCCATTTTCCCATTTGTAAGAGGTAATTTCTTCTTCCAGCAAGTTCCATCATAACTGAAGATTGCGACTGCACAGAAACAATCACTTGAACATTGTTGCCTACATTGATCTTCGCTTACACTGGTGTACTTCTCATAATCTGCGAAGGGCCAATCCACATCTGTCATTTGGGTAAAATTGACGTCCGATCCATTTGAATCACAGCTCTGCAGAAGGAAATCCGGTTTGCATCCTTTATATTTCCTGTTAGGATCTATGAAGGAGTAGCTTGGGGGACATTCACAATCGGCCCGCTGAGCTATGCTATCACCTGATGATTTGCAGTAGCTGTTGAACCCACAAATTCCACTGCCCGTAC
The DNA here is from genome assembly GCA_019914995.1 of Acanthochlamys bracteata. Lineage (NCBI taxonomy): Eukaryota > Viridiplantae > Streptophyta > Magnoliopsida > Pandanales > Velloziaceae > Acanthochlamys > Acanthochlamys bracteata. The sequence continues at coordinate 871,458 of CM034145.1, forward strand.
CTGTCCAGGTTGTATAGAACAAGTTTACAACTAGTTGTATTTATCAACAAAGTTTCTAGTCACTAATAATAAGAAGGTTTGTATAAATGAAGATGCATAAAATTCTATATCAATGTATATAGATTAGCGAGCAGCAACTATTGAAACTAAAAAACCTTTCATCTTTAAACTTGTTTCCTTAGAATAAACTTGTATTGTAGGAGTATAAGGAATGGACCAAAGTCTCTAGTTCTTTACTGACATTTATAACATACAAAGGCGACTTACAACTAGTTACTCCCAAGAGTTTGTAGCTTGATGAATTATAAGGCAATATAATTTTTCACAAATAATTGATGCTTGTATTACATTGACAAAGATCATACTGGATTGCTACAGAAGTTGAGCTTCTCATTCATTCTTTACTCTTGCTCTAAGTGAAGCAAACAACAAAATCCTTTCAAGTCAGTCCTGTAACTGTGTGATGCATTAGTAATACTATGGTATCCACTTTGAGTAATATTTTGTCGTACGGTTTGAATGAGATGAGACACATTTCTTGCCATGGGTTTTACAAGATGAGTGGTGGATTTGAATAAAGATGGTTATAAGATGGGGTACAACAGTTTTATTGGATGCATTATATTGTCCAAACCGTAGCAGTGTTTGTAGTATGTTATGATTTCCAATTGAATGCACTAATGAATTTTTTCCATTCACTAAGATGTCTAAAGTGATTGATTAACTGTGACTCACCTACAGAACCTCCCTGGCAGACATCTGTAGGAAAAGCAGCAATAGCCAGCCAGCTTGTTCCGTTTTTAGCATAAACATACTGCCTGAGAACTCCATCGGGATCCAGTGTTGCCCTTAGATATGCATCCCTCATAGAGATTCCTCCTTCGGACATTATATTCTTCTTTCCACCAATCTTTAAAAACAAGTCTATTGCACCAGACATGTTAAAGACAAGCTGTGTCCCGTTCCCGACAGTGTTGCTTTCCCAGTATGCCCCGTTTTGTGTACCAACCTTTTGGGTACCAATCGGCAAGGCCATGACGTATAAAACAAGGTTGCCGTCCTGCTGCATGCCAAGTGTAAATCGACCACCTGAGAAGTCATCGTCAGTGAGCTTGGAGAGCAGTTTGAGGTCCTGCTGTGCCTGCAACACTTGCCCAGGTAGTATTGTGTCAGTTGGATTACTGAAGCTCTGCCACTGCACAACACCATCTGAACCTACAAGCACAAAGTTGCCGGTATCAAGCAGCGCTGCATAGGCAGCACCGCCAATACCTGGCGACCATGCTTCTACACCAGTCTGATCCATCAGAGATAGACTGCCATCAGTAGAGAGATCAACTCTTGACCCTGCCGTGACGAGTTTATCACCATTGGCATACCAGACTATAGTCCGGTTCGATGTCTTAGCAAACCAGATAGCTAGAAGGAATTGTTTTGGATCTGATTCTAGTGGATGGAAACCGAAGGCGAAGTCGCCAGAGGGCGAGAGCCATGAACTGTTTGCACCTTGGGTAGTTAGGGAAGTACCACGGCTTATGTTTTGGTAATTCTGAGCTTTGGCAGAAAGAGAGAGGAACAAGATGAAGGCTACGATTTGGACAAAGAGAATTAGAGGAGAAAATAGTTGCGTTTCCATACTTGGATTAAATTCTGCTCTGATTCTCATCATCCCCTGCTGTATATTTTATTTTTAGTGATAGATATATGGGGATTTCATGCCATACTAGTCTAGTCTTCCTTATTGCAAGTCAACGGTTTTGTCAAGTGAGACTAATTTTTTCTGCAATGACTTTCTGGGCCTCGAAATTAGTCCGAGTCTGAATTAATACGTCGTAGGATTTAGTAAGTTCGAATAAAAGACGAGTTAATTTGGTGGGTTAAATTTTGAATTAGTAATGTAAGGACCTAAATGATGCTCAAGTAACAAAGAGATTAGCTAATTTAAAATTGGACTAGCAATTCGATTTAGATTAGATTAAATAATTACTGACTTGATAGGCTTAATAATACTTTTATATCGACCGGAATGCTTAAATACGTATATGATTATAAGTAAAAGATATTAATTCTCAAGATGTTGGCTAATTTCTTTTAATATGGGGACCTCTACCAGTCTTCTCAAAACGAGTCAGTAAAGAAGAAAAACCATAAATGCCAACTGTTTTGATCTAGTCACCCTTATTGACCTGTTTCTATCCGGTAGGGAGACTTTTGGCTCTACATTTTACTATTGTTGCTGAGTTGTTCTTGTTTCTGTAGCTTAAGGAAGTTCTTCTTATCATTTACAGAGATCGTGCTGCACAACTTCTTGCAACTTAGTCCAGTCATCAATTTGATCTTCGAAGTCTATTGTTGAATTGTTTTTCATAGGTATGGGGTTTTTGTTGATTTTAACCAACAAGCACGACGGTCAAGGGTTTCAAGTACATGTACCATACGTATATTCCTAACAAGAATCTAAAGCTTTAACTTATTGTAACAAAAGTCTAGAATAACATAAAAAGGATTCTTGTAGGTGACACCATACGTTACGACTTAACACTTGATTGCTGGTGTTGTTGTTGTTGTTGTTGTAATTGCAGCAGTGAAGTTGCAAAAAGGATCTGGTGGTGCAGGAATTGCAATCGCTCCTTCAAGCATTTGAATCACCTTCTGCATTGTTGGCCTCAGTGATGGATCCTCATGGATGCACCAGATTGCAACAGCGACGAACCTCTGCAGCCTTCTCATATCAGATGTTGCATCTTCATCATCACCGATCAGAATCTCTAGCCTTTCCTCTCTGTAACAATCATAGACCCACTCAGTCAGTATAGATTGTTCATCATCTTCATTTCCCTTCTGCACATTCTTTCTGCAACATATGATCTCCAACAGCAGGACTCCGAAGCTGTAGACATCAACCTTGGATGTTATGCTTGTGTTCTTGAACCATTCTGGTGCAACATATCCTTTAGTTCCTCGAACGCCTGTATTTGAGCGACTTTGATCTGCTTGAAGAAGCTTAGCTAAACCAAAGTCTGAAATCCTTGCGACATAATTGTCATCCAAGAGTACATTCTCAGGCTTTATATCGCAGTGGATAATTGGTGTGCTTAACCCTTCATGCAAATATTTCAGTCCTGTTGCAACATCTAGTGCAATTTGCATCCTGTGGTTCCAGTGAGGTTTCACATATTTGAATAGATAGTTTGTCAGAGAAGAATTGCTCATGAATTCATAAACCAATAGCCTTTCTTGCCCTTCATTGCAGAATCCTAACAACTTAACGAAATTCTTGTGGTGAATTAGCCCAATTGATTGAACTTCATTTACAAATTCCTTCTCCATCTCCTGCAAAAGCCTGTCTAGCTTCTTCACAGCAATACAGATTCTGTCGTAAGCCTGTAACTGTAAGTAACCTTTATAAACTATGCCGAAAGCTCCTCTTCCGACTTCTACATGAAAGCCATTTGTTGCTTCTTCAAGCTCTTTGTATGTGAAATTCCGAAGGTTTAACCCTGGCATGCTTTTTGCAGGTGGATGCCTCCTGGTATTCAGACTGAAAGAACATAAAGTTATCATAAAGATCAGAACGATTAGAAGAACATTCAGCAAAGCCGAGCTTCCTAGCAGAATTGATCCTGACAGAATCCAAGTCTTTCTAGCCTTCCAACTGCTAGAGAGGCGAAATCAGTAGATTTCCCATTGCCTGACCATGTCTTGTTATCTTTCAGATATTTGATCAGTGCCTTTCTATCAGCTATACTGCCCATCTTTCCATTAGTAAGAGGTAATTTCTTCTTCCAGCAATTGCCTTTGTCTTGATATATTGCAACTGCACATAGACAATCACTTAGACACACTTTTCTGCACTGATCTTCGGTTATGTTTTCGAAATACTCGTAGTCCCATAGTGGCCAATCTACATTCATGAGTTCCACAAACTCATAATCTGATCCATTTGTGTCGCAGCTTTGGGGAGGAAATCTGGTTTACATCCTTTATACATCCTGCTTGGATCTATAAAGGAGTACGGTGGCGGGCACTTACAATCAACTCTTTGTGTAACATCATCAGATTCGCAGTAGCTGTTAAACCCGCAGACGCCACTGCCTGTTTCTGTTGATGGTAAATGCAGGTTTGAAGTTAAGTATAATGTCAGGCCTAGCTTCTAAAATCAGGGAAACACGAGGATGCATATATAGAAGAATTTTTGACAAATTACTGATGATTTGTAAATAATTTGATAGGTTGCATGATTAAAACAGGAACTAGATTGTGAATTTTGACATCTTTCGACTAAATTGTTGCTGAAAGTATTTTAAAGCTTGTTTCAATCATCCGAAATTTCAGTTTTTTCAGCCAGAATTAGAGTTTATATATTTTATTTGCACAAAATACTGAAAACTCCGTATCCACGTACGGATTTTTCTATTTGCACACCTCTTAATACATTTCATTTTTTCAATTTCAAATTCACCTTAAAATACAATTGAAACAAAAAATTTAACTCCACTTCTAATTTATTTTTCAAAAAACTTTATTTTTTATTTTTTACTTACGCGAAATTTAGTTACGGGCATTTGAAACACGGACTTAGAGAATTTCGTTAGTTTGAGCATGAACTGAGTCAAGAGTTAAAACATTTTCTGATCACTTGCGTACCTATAAGAACCGCTTGGCAGATATCTTTTGGTACAGCATCCGCCGCTGACCAGCTCGCGCCACCCTTGCTGTAAACATACTGCCTAAAAGCTCCGTCAGGATCGAGCGTTGCTCTTACATATGAATCCTGCAGTGAAATTCCAACTCCTGATGTTATGCTGATCTGTCCGGTCTTCAAGGCCAAGTAGACAGAACTACCAGATTCATCAAACACCAATTGCGTTCCACTTCCTACTGTATCAGATTTCCGATAATTTTGGTAGGGGTTGCCAGTAGGGACAGCCACAGGGTAGAAAACAAGGTTTCCGTCATTCTGCATGCTAATCATAAACCGGCCACCTGAGTAATCGTCGTCAGTGAGCTTGGACCGAAGATTGTTTCCTTGCTTCAGCACCTACCCTGGTAATAAAGTATCAGTTGGAAAGTCGAAGGTTTGCCACAGGATTTTGCCATCAGAAGTTGCAAGACGAAGTTGCCAGTATCAAGCATCGCGGCATAAGCAGCAGCAGTGGTGACATTTGCACTCCATGCATCAAAGCCGTTTTGGTCCTTTAACAAAAGCTGGCCACCTGCAGTGAAGTGTAGACTGGAACCAGCTCTAACCGGATTATCTCCATTTGCGTACCACACAGAAGTCTTGTTTGTTGTTTTATCAAACCAGATTGATAGCAGAAATAGAGTCGGATCGGAGTCTAGAGCACGGAAGCCGAACGCAAAGTCACCAGACGGTGAGAGCCACGACGTCGTTGGGCCGGTAGGACTAAGGGAGGAGCTGAGGCTTATATTGCTGTATGTCTGTTGTGCCATTGCGGGAAAGGCAAAGGTATAAACAACTGCGAGCACTATAGCTATGAATTGAGCCATTGCAAAAAGCTAAATCTGCAGATGTTTTCTTTGTTTTCTGTTTCTGGTTGATAGGAGAAGTTGAGTTGAAGAACCCTGCTGCTGCTATTATTGTTTGGAAGACTTGGATGACTATTCTTCAGGTATTAAAGATCAGTGCTTTTCTTTCTTGGTTTCTTCTTCCAATTTGTGTTTATTTTGTTATTGCATATATTGGCATGGTTTTACAATTAAGAGGGTAATAATAGCCATAAATGTTTATAAGTAGACATTTATCGTAGATGGTATTTTGGAGTATTTTTGTAAATATTTTTTATTCTAATTTTTTATTTATATTTTTTGATAAAATTTCTAGTATATATATTTTTTAAAAATTAGAAAGTATAAAAATTTTATATTGTAAAATTTTATTATTATTATTTTAGAAAAAAATTAAGTTCATTTGAAAAAAAATTTCAAATTACTATTTGTTAAAAAAAAGCTCATTTTGAAAAGCATTCTCAAACATCCACTTATTTTTTTCACAAAAATTTAAACATAGGATTTTACTTAGTATTCATTTTATTGGTAAATAGTGAATATGGTAGTTTAAGGGATATGTTGGAATTGCTTATGAAAATTATGCTTTTGATATAAAGATACTTTTGATGAAATTTTTTAAAAATAAGATTGCTTTTTGTTTTTTATCTTAAACAAATTACATATATAATGATTTCTAAATATAATTTATTATAAAAAATTCTTGAAAAATGATAGAAAATAAAATAAAATAAGCACCATAAGTGATCCCAATATGCCTTAGAAGATTTTTCTTTGAGATATATAGATAATATTTACGGTAAAATAATATAAAAGTCTACTTTTAATAATTTTGCAAGTCTAGAACGTGAGTTAATATCAATCATAATCAAATAAGAATATTGCTTTGACAAAAATGTCATAACAAAATATTAGAAAGTTTACACCATAGAAAAGATTGAAAAAAACAAAAAGAAAATATCTTATCTATATATTATACATATGTAATGTGCTAAGGAGCTTGTTTCAAACGTACGTAATTTTGTTTTTTTCTGTCAAATTTTAAATTTCGAATAGTTCGTATGTTTCGATTATATAAAGAACTCAAAATTTTATTTTTACGTACGAAATTTTAATTTTAATTTTTTTATTTGTACACTTTCTAATATAATTATATTTTTCAATTTTTAACACATTTTTAAAAATTATTAAAACACAAACACTGAACTTCACTTTTAATTTATTTTTTAAAAAATTTTACTTTTTATTTTTTAATTTACAAAATTTAGTTTCGGATATTTGAAATACGTACTGATTTTTTTAACTTTGATCAAAGCCAATCTGTCAACATAGCTTCCCATTTTACCATTTGTGAGTGGTAATTTTTTCTTCCAGCAGTACCCATTCTCTTCTCTCAGGATTGCAACATCACAGAAACAATCACTTAGACAAATTTGTTTACACTGAGCTGCAGTCACTGGCCTGTAAAGCTCATAATCGGCTAACGGCCAATCAACGTTCACCATCTCCACGAAATCATAGCCTGTTCCGTTCGAATCGCAGGCTTGCCGAGAGAAATCGGGTTTACAACCTTTGTATTTGTTGATCGGATCGATGAATGAATACTGCGGCGGACATTTGCAATCGGCTCTTTCTTTGACGTTGCCCGATTTGCAGTAGGCGTTGTAACCGCAAGCTCCGCTACCGATGTCTATAAAACAGATTTTTCCCCAAATTAGACTAGGGACATTTTTCCCCACTACCAGCAGTTTTCTTTAATAATCAAAATATTGTTTTTTTTTGTGTGTGAAAAAATGGTAGAAATAATATTGAGAAAGATTTACTTGAAATAACTGCCTGGCAAATATCTTCAGGAACACCATCAACTGATTCCCAGCTGCTCTTTGCATAAAAATATCTCCGGAAAACTCCGTCAGGATCCAACGTTGCTCTCTGGTAACCGTCCGTAGCACTACCATTCAATAGAACACTCTTCTTTCCGTTCGGCAACGCCACGTAAATCTCACCGGAACTTTTATCGAAAACCAGCTGTAGACCTATGCCTTCCGTCTCACTACTGTAGTAAGAATCATAGAGCGAACCTGTGGGCACGGCGACGGAGTATGCAACAAGGTTTCCGTTGAGCTGCATACGCAGAGTGAATCTGCCATCGGAATAGTCTTCGTCAGTGAGCTTGCTTCTTAGACTACTATCTAGTTGTAGTACTTGACCGGGGAGTAATGTGTCTGTTGGAAGATTAAAGCTTTGCCACCGGGTAGCTCCATCGAATCCAACAAGAACAAAATTGCCTGAATCAAGCATTGATGCGTAGGCGGCGCCATTGATGCCTGCCGTCCATTTCTCTACACCTTTTTCGTCTCTGAGACTAAGGCTACCGTCTTTAGTGAAGTCTAAACGTGCTCTGGCGGTGACTGGACTATCGCCGTTTGCGTACCAAACGACGGTTTTGTTCGGTGTTTTCGCGAAGAAGATTGATAAAAGGAAGAGATCTTGGTTGCTGTCAAGTGACCGGAAACCGAACGCGAAGTCACCAGAAGGAGAAAGCCATGATGAAGTTGTGCCTTGTGGAGTTAGAGTTGAACCAAGTGTTATGTTCTTCTGAGATATAACAGAGATGGGGAAGAAGATGAAGAACAATAACAGAACTATGAAGTTGAGTTCTGCCATTTTTTTAAGCTTTTACAGCTGAATTTGTTCTTGCTTTCTCTTGTTCTTTATTTTCCTTTGGGTGAATATAATTGTTTTGTGTTCTAGATTGATGAATGAAGTAGTACTTATTGAAAGTTTTGAACGGAAAATGATTTCGCGAGCATGTGGAAGGCATTGAAATGGTTTTTGGATAAAGTCAGGCTTTAGTTTTTTTTTTTTTCTTGTTTTGGTGGGGGACTGTTTGTCGTGTTGGAGACTTAACTTACGCAGGGATTATTAATTTTCTATAGAGTTGTTAATACTTATTTCTTTCGTTTTGTTTTTTTCTAAATAATCTCACTAGATTTATCAAAATTATTTGGAAGATAATGCACAAGCATACGACATTGGGCTCGTTTGGAAAAGTAAGGATTTACGGTAAAAAGATTTTATAAAAAATACGTCCTAAAATTTTTAATTAATTTCATATATTTTTAAAAATTTTGTTTAAAATTTTGAAATTAATCTTTTTAAATTAAAAGAAAGTAAAAATTTGTGAAAGACTTTTTAAACTTGAAATGTTTGAAAATACCTTCAATGCCACACATGGCCATCACTTTCTAAAAAAATTAACTAAATTAAGCCTGTGGAAGTTTCCGAAGCAAAATGTTAACACAAAACATTTTAGAGAGGATTTGTGAGTGATTATAAAATAAAATTTTTTTTAAAATAGAAAATTTGTTTATTTTATAAAAATAATAAAAAATATGTAATAAAAAATTTTATTACGTAAAATTTTTTAAATTTTTAAATAAAATTTTAAAATATTTATAAAATATGTATTAAAAAATATAAAATCAAAAATTGAAAAAAAAATGATAAAATATTCAACCAAACGTCCAAATCTTCCATTATTATCTAAAAAACATCAACTGATACGGACATAATTATTTTAAAGAGCGTTTTGAGAGCACCTATAAAATAATTTTTTTAAAATAAAAAATATCTTTAGAAATCAAAATATAAATTTAATTTTTTAATCTTAAAAAATATAATGTATAGATATATATTTATTTATGATTATTTTTTTAAAACTTTAAAATTTTTATAAATATTCTAAAAATTATTGAAAATTTGAATTAAAATAGAGTTAAAATGCTCTCAAAAGACTCCTTAATTCTCAAGACAACAACCACGCAAGAACTAAAATAAAATACTTCAATTCATATTAATTAGTGACATATTTGGTGATAATTACTTTTTATTTTAAATTTTTATTTCATTTTTTAAATAAAATTCTTTATTATATTCTATAAAATTTATTTAACTATTAGAAATATAAAAAATTCTACATCTCAAAATGTTATTATTACTTTTTTTTTATATAAAAAATAAATTAATATTTTAAAAATTATAAAATATATCTTTTATTTTTTAAAATTTGATTTCGTAAACACTCCAGACATCCAAGTGTTCGCTTTTAAAGTTCAATCTATTTGTTCACAGTATCACAAAACAACATCTTGTAAGAAAATCATTTTCAATCTTGAACAAACCACTATAACATAAATTTATTTGTACGCGGTAGAGATAGGATCCAGTTAAGTTCTTACAATAAACATAGCTACAACGCACTTCCCTCCCTGAGTTGGTTATCTGGCATTTGTAAACAACAGTTTAAATTAGAAACCTGTCCATCCTGATGGCTGGCCGGTTTCAATCTTACTTGATTGAGTGCTAACAAAACGCTGAGAATTGCTTCCCTGAGTTGTTGTCCTTGATACTTGTGAACCAAAAGGTACTGCCGTGAAGCTGTCCTCAAAGCCCCAACCTTTCTCCTTAGTAGTAGTTGTTGTTGTTGCTGCTGTCGATTCCTTGTTTGTATTTGTTTGTCCGTTGGTTGAGCGGACGGATTTTGGGCGGCTCAGCACTGGTGTTGGCTGTGGTTTTGGTTCCTGGTCAAATGACGCTTGCCACAGCTTCAGGTCTGGACTCGGAGAACCAGATTTGTTGCCCCTCAGCATCCCTTGCTGGAGTTCCCATACTGTCCCTTCGATTTTCTCCCTTGGCTGCAGCATAAAAAATTAAAGGAGTATGATAACTATGGAGCTTAGAAAAATCAATATGAAGATAGAAAATAATATCATAGGACAGAATTTAATGGTGCTACGAGCACAAAGAGAAACTGGAATTAGTTGCATAATTAGTATGGAAGAAGTAGAGGTTAACAGTTTAAAGAGTAAAGCATGTTAAGGAAGTTGCAGAGAGATGAACGTTAAAAAAGTAAAAACTATACCGGAGTTGTAGATTGAGAACTTCCAGGGGAGATTTGGCCTTTAGAGCTCTCATTAGATTGGGGTGATGAGTTTGCAGATGAGAGAGCTCGCTTTAGTTCTTGAATTTCCTGCAGCTGCGAACGGCAAATGGCAGACAACTTCTCATACTTCGATTGAATCTCAGCTTTCTCCAAATTGGCTTGCTTCAGTTGTTCCTTCAGACGTTCCACTTCAACTTCGAGATCTTTCTTCCCTGAACTGCTCGCTGCTATAGTACTAGTAGTAGCATTCATGGAGCTCAATTTAGTAGTATCAAATTCAGCCACAAATTTGTCGAATGTCTCGTTCTGAAAAGCTGGCTTCTTCTCAGTATGTGATGTATTAGGTTTAGTAGCATCACTCTGCTTGATGTCCTCTGAGAAAAATCTGATCTCAAAATCTCCAGAGGCAGGCTCCTTCATAGTCTTTCCAGGAGCATTCCTCGAAGGTGGTCCAGATCGGATGTTCTGCTCCCTCAAAGGGCTAGCTCTTCTATCAATGCTACTCTGACTAGGCTTGGAATTTATTTGCTTGATTGGCTCTTCATCAAACAAGGGGCCTTTATCAGATGCAACTTGTGCATCATGTGCATGCTGGGTAGACCAAAATGAACCTGCAAGACTGGGCCTTGAAGTAGCTTGAGAAGATTTAACATGCTGGGCATCTTTTTCATTATGAGACAAGTTGGTCTTTATTTGTTCTCGTGATGTAGGTGGTGGAGGAGGGCTCCTTTTCGGCATCGGTGAAGTCTTCTTTGAAACGCCTGGAGAAAGTTAAAATGAGAATAAAGAAGGCAATAATATTTATTTGAAAATCGAGAAGGCACACAATTTTAGTAATGATAACTCTATGAATCCTATAAGGAAACAAGAGCTGTTTGAATAATCATGAGGTATGGTTTAATGAAAATGGTCCAAAGCCTATGGGTATCATACCCTAGCCAACAAGGTAATCAAAGAACAGAAAGGGTCATAACAATTGGCGTACACAGAAATAGCAAGTTAGGCTTCTACACCACTAACAAGATAAATAGTGTCACAATTTTTAGTCAAATAAAACATGCCACGGTCTTTTTCCTAAATGCAGGCAATAACATAACCAAAACATATATGCTGATGTGTACACCAACATACCACTGATATCACAAGTACAAGATATGTATGCAACAGAGTATATCACATGAAAATCAGACTTTTGCAATTTTCCAGCAAAATTACCTTCATCGTGCAAGCCTCTAGAGATGCAATGTGTCTCTATAGTTGATGAGGTACTATCAGGTAAATCCTTTTGAAGCTCTGCTGGAAGTTGTTCATTGACACGGAACCAGACCTGTATGAGAAGAGATAAAAGTTAGTAAAACATCAAGTGACAAGATTGTTAGGATCTTTTCACGTTCCTAATGCTAACACATGTATGCAGCATTCTACAACTAACCTAGGTTCATTGTGATGAATGGCCAATCAAGCAAAGCCCTTGCCTGCGTGATGTCTGGTCTGTCGTCTGGAGAATCTTCAAGCATGTCCTTTATGAGGCTGGTAATTCCAGGGCTATACTTCGGCAATTCTGGTATTCGGTAGTTACCATTCAGTATCTGAAGCTTCGATTCCCCATCAAATGCTGACTTGAAGTAGCATATTCTGTACAGCAGACATCCAAGTGCCTGAAAATTTTAAACAAAGCAGCTTTAGACAGTCTACATATTATAATACCAGATTCCTTTGCTTGCAATCTTAGAGATTTTACAATTAAAAGTGAACATTAAAATAAAGCAAGGTGAGAAACCATATGAAAATAATATCTCATGACTTACCCATATGTCAACCTTCTCACTAATAACTTCCTTTCTGAAAAGATCCCACATCTACATTAGCAAAAAGAGCACTAGAAATGAGTAATCCTAGAAGTACATAGGTGAGAGATTGTAAGATCACTAAAAACCGATAGACGCTAACCTCAGGAGCTCTATATGCAGGGGTTGTGTATTTCCTAATGTTGTCTTCTTCTATACCCATCTCCTCGGGTTTGTCAAAGCGTTTGTGATTGGTCGATGTGCTGCCAAAATCACACACCTTCCATGCTCCATCAGAGCCAAGCAGAACATTTTCAGCTTTTAAATCTCTGCTAATTTTAAAAGAAAGCTATTAGTATTTAGTGGACGATACAGACTGGAATAAAGTATTAACAAAACGTTCAGCTTTTGAGAACAAAGGCCAATTAAATTACAGGTGATAATTTTTCTTTTAAAAAATGGAACCGACATGCACATTACTTAGACCACATCCATAATGGCCATCAGATCTTATACCAAACCGTAGATATTAAGTCACAATGAAAAGAGCAAGTTATGCATTTAAATAATGCCTAAGGGAAATAGCATCACGTTTTAATAAACATCATTGTAAGGCAAAAGACCATAGCAGAGATACAGAAGGAACAAAATCAGATCACAAAAGACTATAGTTAAAAGAATATAAAATCCTATGCTATTCTTAGCATACCTATGAGCAATTGGCGGTGATTGACAATGCATAGCAAACACCGCATTGCAGACATCTCTAAATATAACAAGTATTTGCTTCTCATCAAAGTACCCAGCCCCTCTTTTCTCAATCACAGAAACCAAAGATTTCTCACAATAATCCATCACGAGAATTACTTCGTTAGTTCGACCCATGTCGAAGATTGCATCGGCAACTAGTGTGACAACATTTGGGTGCCCTTTAAGCAGCTTCATCACTGTAATTTCCTTCTTCGCAAGACCCAAAGACTCTTCATCATTGCAAATCATGTGCTTGAGAGCGTATTGCTTTGACAGGTTCAGAGCATCACGGGCTAAATAGACACAAGAAAAACCCCCTTCGGCTATGGCATTACGAATGTTGACTTTCACATTGCCAACATCGAAGGTACGGCCTTCTAAGCCAGCTGGTTCTTTTGACGCGAAAGGCTTGAATTTCCACATTGTGATGAATAACAGGAATAGGATTGCAAACAAGGATCTCTGAGTTACTCTAGGCAAACGAGAAACTCCTCTTTCTATAGAAACATGGGCAATAAAGCCTCCCGGTCCATGCAACACAATCCTCCTTGCTGCAGAGAAAAGCACTTGTGAGTGTCAAAGCAACAAGGATAAGCATGAAAACCAAATTAGCAGGTAAGAATCTCTAATTCACGCCATCTCAATCATTGCAAACAATGAATACAAGAGATTTTTGCAATTTTACTACAGCTTGGATTAAGTAATCAAACAAAGAACCAATAGGTCAACAGAAACAATATAATTTTACCTGCTGTGATGTAAGACTCAGCTACATCTAGAGCATCTATACAGCCAAAATCCACAAAAGAGAATCAGCATATTCGATAAAAACTTGAGATTCTAGAACTTGACCTGGATCAAATTGTTCTTTATTGTTAAGGTTCAGTTACCAATAAAAACTATCCTGGATCTTGCAGTGTGAACACCAGATCAGAACATCTAGCTAAAATCCAGAGCAAAATAAAACTATAGAGAATCTCGAAAGCTTCAACTCGAATCCAAATAATTCCAAGTCCAAACAGCTAAAATCATCACCGATCTCGCTAGACATTTATACTCAAAACAACAGATTCAGATTAAAACAGAGATTCTCACATGTCCCAGATTTCAACGATCAATACTACAGAAACAAAATTTTTCACTCACATGAAGATCTAGAAGACTAGATCTGTAACATTGACGCTTCGTTTCGAAATCTTGCTACCACAGATCTGTTGAACTACGATAGCACACGCACCTGGATTTGCGAATTCCAAAGAGACTGACTGATCGAAGGAGGAAAGAAAGAAATCTCTCTCTCTCTCTTCTCTCTCTTGTGAGTTGTCTGCTCCTCTTTCTCTCGCACTCTATCTCGTGCCGGGGAGCTATTTATTGTATCGAGCTAGAGCCTAGAGGGACCAGAGACACTCGTCACGTGCTATACACGTGATGTAAAATAATAACAATTTCAATTTTCAAGCGTTTGTGAATAATATATACATCGTGTATCATAAATAAGATTTCGCTAAATAATCACATTCTACAAAATGCCAAATTAAAATAGTTTTGAGCTTTTTGGGTACTGAAACAGTTTACGATTCTTGCAAGTAAGTCCCAAAATCTTTGCGCTCTACAGTTTCTCACCTAACAAAAAGATACCATGCTATCTGGATCGTTTGAAATTGCTTAAAAAACAAAAGTTTTAAAAATAAAATATTATATATAATTTTAGAATACATTTAAATACAAAATAAAAATGTATATATACAAAATTTGCTATGTACAATTTTATTATAACTTTTATATTTAAAAAAAGTTTAAAAGAAAAAATAAAAATAAAGATGAAAGGCATAGCCCAACATAATGGCAAAGGGCAAGAGTAGTTAAAAATCCAAACTTTAGGCACCCTAAACTAATACTAACAAGTAAAAGGAAAAAAGCACAACTGCAATAACCATGCCGACATCGCAACAATTCCATCATCGCTATAAACTTTCACCAAAAAGAAAGAAGCTTCACGTTGGTAGATCATGCATCCTTTTCATAACCACAACTCTTACTTTGATCTTAAGAATTTTTGCAGCAGATCGCATCATACTAGTTGGATAAGCTGCAACTAAGGGCGTGTTTACCAACACCCCTAAACTCCACTTCCCTTAAACTCAAGTTTCACATAAATACATATAAAAATTAAAATAAATTTTTTTATCAATAAAATTTTTTTAAAAATTCAAATTTAAAACTTACTAAAAATATATAATTAATATAAATTTTTATTTTTTATTTTTTATTTTATTTTTTAAATTTATTTTCTAAAAACTCTACTTCCCTCAAAACTCCACTTCCACCCCCTAGGTAAACACGCCCTAAACCATCACAAACGTCTACTAACCTCAACAATGATCGTGATCCACTACGCTATCTAAGAGGCCTTGCAAAAGACTACTACAACTTTCAAGGGATTCAAAATGCTTGGGGTACCTGTCTATGTTCCTATAAGAGAAAAGGTACATATGTACAGAATTATATAATACAAAGGATATTAGAACACATTCTAGGAGGAGCAAGATAGCATGCAGACTCCCGGCCTGTAGGCCCATGCTGGAGGTAAACGTGCATATTTTTCCATTCCTGGTTGTTCGTCATAAGGGTGTTGCATGACTTGGAGTAACCTGCGAACCTCTTCATAATCTCCTTGCTCCGCAGCATCAATGGCACTTTGGCACAGGTAGTTCCTCAAAATGTATTTTGGGTTCACAGAGTTCATTGCAGCCTTTCTTTCTTCATCCGAAATTCCACTAGCAGCAAGCTACATAACCCCATTTTTAGAAGCCAGTCAGTCAGACATATTCTTTCCTAGTAAATGTCAATTGCGTATCGAACATTACTTCCAAATTGGACTAGTACAACACATGCAGAAGAAAGCTAAATTTTTTAAGTTAAAGTGCTGATTTCATTCAGCCGAATGTAAGAACAGTGACTGATAATATCAGCCGCATTATTCAATTGTCTGAAAGGAACATCTACAACCACTTAATATGGCCATACTTTTGACAACTTGGGAGGTCCACAAGAAGACCTGGATAAGGGGATTTCCCATGAGGAAGAATATTACCATTTCATAATGACAAATCAGGTAAGATATACACACCTGTATTAAGACATCAAAACATGAAGAGTCCTACCAAACAACACAAAAGGCTTGTTCATTCCAGTAATTGATGCGTTTCCAAATCATCCGTAAATTTCAAACTCTGGTTTTGCCAATTAATATTTTTTAAGTCATCTTTAATTGCTCAAATCTCCCAAATATGGCAGAGGAGAATATTCAGAAAGTCCTACTAAGAGGTAATGTATTCTAAAGATCTGATTTAATTACCTCTTGGATATAACTCTGCACCCAATTTACCCAAGCTTCCTTCCTTTCCTTGCCAATGTCAAGTAGAGCTGACTTAAGGGGAACTAGTAGCTCATCTTCTGGGATATTCGGGTCAGCCTTGATGTTGGAGAGCAACCGGAAGAAATTTGTATAGTCAACTTTGTCAATAGCCAAATTATTGAGAAGTTTATTTATCAACTCTTTATTGTACTTAGGTAGACCAAGTTTTCTGGTCATTATTGACTGATACTCATCCATGAACTTATTTCCATATCTACAACCAATGTGAGGCAAGTCGCACATAAGCATCAAACGAAACTCAAGCAACTAACAAAAAAGAAAGATTATTAAGAAAAAGTAACTAATACCTTTCCATCACATAGTTAGTATCCTCCTTGTTAATCAGTTCGGCAGCTTCTAAAGTAGCAGCAAACTGTGCTATGTTCCAAAGGCCAACATCTGGCTGATTTGAAAAACAGTACCTTCTTCCTGGAAGATCTGTAGTATTTGGAGTGTATCTAGGATTGAAAGCATCAAGGAATCCAAAGGGCCCATAATCAATTGTAAGACCCAAGACACTCATGTTGTCTGTGTTAAGCACACCATGAGTGAAACCAACCCCCTGCCAGCTAGCAACCAGGGAAGCAGTACGCTCAGCAACCTCGACAGACCAGGCTGACACAGACCACAACCACAGAGCAAATAAATAACTAGCAAAGGACCTAGCACATATGTACATACATGCTGGCGAAAATCAAGGGCAAGAAGCGAATATACCAGCATATTTGTTGGATCTCAAATCAATAATTGCAGAGCCTTGCTGGCCAGCATCAAATGATAGTTCCTCACTCTTCTTCATGTTCTCAAGATGAGGGAAGTGATGATGGATTGTGTAGTCTGCTAGCATACGAACAATGTCCAAATCTTTCCTGGATGCATGAATTTGGTATGAACCAAAACGGAGAAAAGATTGAGCAACCCGACAAACAATTGCACCTGGCTCGTCCTTTGGATTGCCACTGATAAAAAGATTGCAAAATCAATGCTATCATAACAACAAATTCAAAAATGACTTGTTCCACCCACAAGAAGACAGCCCCAAAAACATTATCCACTGCAGTTCTGAAGGCACAAATGTATCTACAGATAAGCATGTCTGAAAAAGAAACCTTGACACCACACACACCAATCATAAAATAGAACAAGAATGATACTGTATATCTACATATATATAATCAAGCATATGCATGAAAAGATTGCTCTTTTACTTGATACACACATACACACAAGTTATCACTTGATTTCAACTGAAAAAACAGAAAGCATTGAAGCTGAAAGTTACACTTCTATTCAACCTGCATGAAGAACTGAGGAAAGAGTAAGTACGCAAGACTTTATGCACCACATATTGCAAGGAAGAAATATTGTCACTAGAAACATATGACTATTAACTTTTCTAGCAAATTTTTTGTATGGGTGAGTATCTATGACTTGTCAACTTTGAAAAGTTAAGACTACAAGGCAAGAATGATATTAGTGAATCATTTGATTCATAAAAATTAAAATCCAAGGAATCAAATTTCTTCATTAGCTATGAGTGAATAATACAAAGAAAATTAGAGGTCAAGAGAAGACTGGTCCTAGGGTGTGTTTTAATAACATGAAAGTGAGTTTCGCAAAAATGAGTTCCATGAAAGTGAAGTTCGGTGGAAGTAGAATTCGGAGTGGTAATTGAAACTAGTGAAGTGAAGTTCGGAGTTAAATTTTAGTGGAAATGAAGTATGGTGTCGAAGTAAAAGTGAAATTCGGAGTAATAACTGAAACACATAAAGTGGCCGAACTCGACATCTGGAGGGAAGAAGGGAGTTCTTGTAATTGAACATGCCCTTAGTCAAAACATTCATGATTCTTATAACCAAGGAATTAAACTTCTTCTAGCTGTAAATTGAAAGGAATCATAAGTTGTAACATAATGAAAACAGCTACAATTAAATTTTCTAAAGATATAATAAAAGTCTGACATACTCATAAAACATGTCTCTGGTGACATATTTTCCTGTGGTGACAAGACAGAGTGCACGAGAAGTAGGAATTCCAAGTCCATGCATTGCCTCACTGCACAAGAATTCACGAATGCTACTACGAAGGACTGCAAGACCATCTGCAAATCGACTGTAAGGAGTTCTTCCGGCGCCTTTGAGTTGCATCTCCCACCTTTCACCTCGAGAATTGACAAGCTCTCCAAGAGTTATGGCGCGGCCATCCCCCAGCTGACCAGCCCACACCCCAAACTGATGTCCACCATAGCATTGAGCATATGGTAACCTACAAGATAAGACATATAATTAATCTTATTAAAAGAAACATGCAAACATCTTAGAAGAAGTGACTCGATCGGACAACTAGCTCAATTTAGAAGTTTTTCGTACTCACCCTCCTACCAAAGGTGAAGCTCCAGAAAACATAAGTGGAAAATCTGGCCTTTCAAATCTGAAATGAGATGGAAGCGCCTCTAATATTAAATAACATAAGCGTATTGTTATAAGAAGTAAGCTTAATGTAATACAAATTATATCCATCGTCAATCACTCCCATGCATTACATTAGCTAAAAACAGAAAGGAAAAATCAACCAATTCTACAGAAAATGTATGAAGAACGTATAATGATGAAACTAATATATCATCTAAGAGATCATGTCTTTTCTATTAGTGAACTAATAGCCTGACAGTGCAGGAACAACATTGAGGTGGAGCTAAAGTTTCATTAATCATGCGCTTGACTAGATTGACCATGCGTTTCACAAACTTGTAATATCTCGAAGGGCTCTAACCATTATACGCTTAGCATTACAAAACAAAAGCACAAAGAAAACTACTCCTTTACCATAAAGCATTGTATCTTTACGTTAAAGAACATAACATTGTAAGCAATTTCAGGTACATATGACTGTATGAGAGCAAGCATGCTTAAACAAAACTCAAGGATAAAACTACAAACTATCAAAGGTTTAAAAAACTAAAAGTTACTTTAAGTTGCACAAGCCTGCTGATCTACCAACAGTACAGCCAGCTTGCAGATGCAAGGGCATTTTGGTAGACAGCAAATGGTAAGAGGTTAAAAAGTAAGGAACTTTACTCTTTTGGGTCCAAGTCTAGCAACTTAGCAACTGACTCTGACCATGCTACAAGCTCAGGGTTTTCTACATCAGCAGAAGGTGATACTTTGGTGTAACAAGCACGTGTTACCTGAAACCACAATTAAAAGAAGGAGAATCAAGAATTCAGTAACACTATGCATCCCACTAATATGCTTCTCCTTTCTGTGTACTTTTGGCATGGGGTAAGCTGTGAATCTTGGGAGATGCATGTATTATAAAGGGGTGAAATTGGTGGGACTCATAGCGGGTCACAAATTATTACTTCTCATGAAATATACTCCAAGCATCAAGAAGTCTGCTGGATAATGGTTGAACAAAATCGGCAAATATACAAAACAGCCTTGTGTAGGATATAATTCAACAAAACTGGTACTGTCACACACTAAATTGTCATGCGAAACACCATACCCAAAAAATAGGCAGATAACAATGACATTAGTTCACTTGTAGCTTGGAACGACAGAATCAACAGAATAATCACTCAGACATGATAATCTGCACAGGAAGGGAACTGCAAGCAATTATTATTACAGCAACTAGCAATTGTACAGAGATACTATGCATCTCACTTAATATCTCACCCGCTTCTACCTAGATTAATAAAGAAGTACGTAGTTTAATAAAAGCAGATCATAGTTAAATGCAGAGAAGAGTAGGTCATAGATCAATGCAAAGCAGCTAGGTGGGGCGCGGTAGTTACCAGATTGTGCCAAAAAGCATTCTTCACAATTATATAAAATCCCATACTTCAAATCTCAATTAAAATTCATATGAATCAATTAGCTCTCGAAAAACAAAACATCAACGAATCAATTACGCAACTATAACCCGAATTCAACTCTAATATAATTCACCTGCCGAGACATGATATCCGTCCTAGGATCACCAGGCAGCTCTCGAACGAACGAGTGATCCCAGTTCAAGTCTTCGAGTTTCCGCAACCCCCCAACATTAGATTCACCATTTCTTCGATCCAACGGCTCAGCTTCAACGGGTCCAGTTGCTTCGGAAGCCATCGAGTGGAATCTGATTCGAATATTTGGGGAGAGAAATCTTTGCCGGTGAACACACAACGGCGGTAAGCCGCGGCGGTGGAGAAGAAGAAGCGGAGAGAGAGATGGACAGAAGCGAGAAGCTGCGAGAAGAGGTGTCCGGAAATTAGACAGCATTTTTCCGTTGTTTTCTTTCCCTTAAGATTTTAAAAGAGTGTTCAAAGAGTAAACAAAACTTTCTTAAATCAAAAAATAATAAGGAAATGTGCAGTTAACTTGTGTTTGATAGTATTTATAAAATAATGTTTTTTTAAAATAAAATATATTTTTATTTTTTAAAAAATAAGTTATATTTTTTTTATTTTTAAAAAAAAAATTTATTTCATAAAATTTTTTATATTTTTTAAATTTTTAAATAAATTTTTTATATATTTATAAAATATGTATTAAAAAATATAAAATTAAAAATTAAAAAAAAATGTTGGAAAAAAGCGATCCCAAAAACCCCTAAGGCGGCCCATAGGAAGAATGTTTTGCACTTGTAATCCTCTATAAGTTCTTTTGGTGATTCTAGTCTAACTATACAATCAACTGTTTGACAGAGCTCTTTAAATTATACTCAAATTAGAAATACTTGAAAGTATTTTTAAATAATTTTTTCTAAAATTAAAAATATTTTTATTTTAAAAAAAAATTTATTTTTATTTTTAAAAAAATAATATATAATAAAAATAGAATTTTTTATAGTTTCTAAATTTTTAAATAAATTTTATAAATAGTTATTAAATACATATAAAAGTACATAAAATTAAAATTAAAAAATTACTTTAATAATAACCTAAGCCAAACGGGGGATATATTATACTACTAACTATTTTATATTACCAATAATTTGGCCTATTCCATATTAATATATTCATGTTTCTGCTTAAGGAAAATAAAATTTTCTGAACATTTCTAACAATATAAGCGCTATATTTATCTTGATATTTGTCATCTTAAGAATTTTAGCCTCGACTAATAAAGAATTAGAGATATCTTTCATATATAAGATATAAATTTTTTTAAAATATTTAAAAACGAGCTTAATTTTTATTTTACAAAAATTAAAAATAAATAATAGTTATAACATAAAATTTTGTTATAATTTTAAATTTTAATAAATTTATATAATAATATTAAAATTTTATATAAACTATTAAAATAAAAAAATTTCAATCGTGGAACAAACTCCGAACTAAAATATAATTAAATATTCACAGAATTCTAGAGATATAAAAGCATCAAAGTCCGCCCAAAAGATTTTGGTTTTTGCTCTTTCAAGTCAAACCATGCGCACTCGCCACCTTCTTCTCTCTCTCTCTTCGATGGATCTCTAAAATTTTCTTTGATTCTAGTTAGAATTATTTTTAAGATTGATTTGATTATTATTTACTGCACTTTTGAAGAAAATTTTATTGGTTTGATTATTATTTTTGGTGAATTTCGGAGAAAATTTGAGTTTAGTTTGCTCAAATGTCTGATTATTGATCGTTGATTGGGAGTGACTGATCTTGGAATCGTTTGATCACTTATTTTTTGCTCGATTTGGAGATCGAGTGACTGGGAGATGGAGACCTATCGTGCTGATAGCAGCGGTAAGTTGATTTTATTTATGCTGTAGCTAATGATGAAGCTTTTAGATTGATGTTAAGTTTCAGCGAAAAATAGTTGAATAATGTCGAGTTTTAAGAAAAATTTTCTTTTGATTAGATCAATATTAGCTTTAATTGGTCGTAATGAATGCTGTTGGTTGATAGGGTTACTTACTGTTGGTATGAATTTGATTGCAGTTTTAATTCTCTACTTGGATCAGAAGCAGTCTATTTTATAATGTTGTTGACGAATTGTACAACAACCACAACAAGGGCTCATCTTCTTCTAGGAGGGAATAATTATTTTAGGGATCGTATAGTCTTTAGGTTTGCGCAATATGCTATCAAAGTCTTGCTGAAGTGTTTCTAATTAACAAGTTGAAAGAATTGAGATAGAGAGTAGCGGTGTTTGAAAGAATAGAAATTAAAGCTTGAGACTGTGGATAAAGTTTGTCAATTCTGCAGCTTGATCCAGTTCATGCTGCCTTCTTTTGGCAGAAATTTTGATATGGACATATGACAATGATGTAAGTTGCCTCCAGGCTCATATCCAACCAAGTATTTTGCAGACAGCGTTAAGCATAGTTTATGAACAACTGGATGTGCCCTTAGTCTCAAGAGAATGCTTGGTTCTGTTTACTGTTTTGCTGCCAGCTTCTCCTTTGGACGCCTTTCATATTCTTATTCAAAAATGTATATCTCTAAAAGTTTATATCATAATTACTTCAAACACAAAAATTTTATTTAACTGAAGTATCCTTTCAATGGAACTTAGGAACTGATGATGATCTTCCAGCATCATATCAAAATAGAGTTTCGAGAGGACCTGTCTCTAGGTGTGCAAGAAGCTCAGAGGGTGTCCCATTCTCTAAGGCACCTAATGAAATGGAAACCGAAATACATCGGCTGGAGCAAGAAGCATACAGCACGGTGCTAAGGGCATTCAAGGCACAGTCTGATGCTATTACATGGGTAATCCATAATTTTTGTATCCTCAGTTCGCAATTGGTTTTTGAATTTGCTTAAAGACAGTGGTCGCTAACATAGGTTGCATTTGTTTCTTTCAGGAGAAGGAGGGTCTGATAACTGAACTAAGAAAGGAGCTGAGAATATCCAATGAAGAACATAGACAACTGTTGAACGAAGTGAATGCTGATGACATCATCCACAAAATAAGGGAATGGAGGCAGGCTGGTGGTTTTCAGTCTGCGGTGCCAAGCAATGCTCAAATTCATGGTCTGCATCCCAGTTCTACTGTCTCAGGTGCTCGGAAGAGGCAGAAAACGTCACACTTTGTACCCTCTCAGGTTGCACCACAACAGACTGCCACCTCTGTGCAGCCATCAACTGTGGCAGATTATGGAGCTAGTGCTGGGGTTAAGGCAAAACATCCCAAATCAGTAAGAGGATTATTTGCTTTTGGCTGCTTTGTTTCATTATGTTTAGACTTGATCTGACATTTCTCTGACCTATTTCCTTAATGAAGTCGAACCATTACCCTTCTGGAAATAGGAAGCCTGCTGAAGCTCCGAAGATTGACCCACTAATTGGGCGTAAAGTTTTCACTCGGTGGCCAGATGATCATAATTTTTATGAAGCTGTTATTAGCGATTACGATCCTCAGAAGGTTGGTGGATATTAAGCATATCTTACAATTGTCTGCAACTTCTTGAAGACCATCCTGAATTCCTGATCATCTCTAAACTTGGTAGGGTAAGCATGCTCTTGTTTACGACATTAACACTGAGAAGGAGAGTTGGGAGTGGGTGGATCTCAAAGAGGTAAGCTCTTATCTATGTTACTTTGCTGAATTCTTTCTAAGAACTTCTTTTTGAGAAATATTTTCTGCCTTGTGATCTTGATTAGGGAAAGTTTTGATAAGTATCACAGTGAAACGAGGCGGATACATACTAAAGTACATATTAGTAAAACGGTTTACACATACATGCAGTGCTTATTTGTTCTGAAATCATCACCCCCTTCTTGAAGATATTCTTCTGTAAACCTTTTCATAGGTTTGTTACAGCTTTGACACCATGAAGCATAATCAGCAGCTTATAAGAATACTTTGAAACATATTTACACCATTATTGTGTTTTACTACAACTTTGCAATTATCCAGATACTTGGATGCAAAACTATAATAAAAATTGGATGTGATCATATGTGGCTCTAAAGCTCAGAAGGAATGTGAGACGTGAACTCTATCTAGTACATGGGTAGATGTGTTGCAAGTTGGCATACGAACATTTGAAACTGTGATCATAAATTCTCAAGTGCAAACTAGATTTTATCCACTCTAAGAGTCATTTATAAGATTCTCTTTGCGCTTCAAGGAAACATGCTTGAAACTTTTTCATGAATCTGCCATCTTCTCTTCTCTTGATGGAGATCTAATAGACTTGTGATTTGAGAATTGTCGGAAGCATTGTACTTGTTTAGTAAGATCCTCTTGAACATCACATGACGGTCTTGTTTATTGACAGATAGCATCAGAAGATATTCAGTGGGAGGGTGAGGATCCAGGAATCTCAAGAGGAGGTAGGAACAGATCTGGCCAAGGGATTAAGAAGCTTGCAAGTCATGTTGCTGTTATTCCTAGCTCTGGAAATGGCAGAGGGTTATCTAAAAATCAATCAAGCAAAGATTACCGTTCGCTACAGAATAGTGCACAGAAAAAATCTGGTTATATCGAGATATTTCACACCGAAACTCTACTACAAGAGGTATGCATGAAAGTTGCTTCTTGAGAAATCTGAACTTCCCAGTAATGCCGTTTCTTTCTCTTGGACCTGCCCATAGGTGGAGAGAGTTTTAAATGCAAATCGTCCAGATCCATCAGAGATGGATAAGGCAAAGAAATTGTTAAAGGTACTTTGCAGAATTTGATTTGCTGACTCTTTATGTAATACTCGGAAGAAAGGCTTATGACAAGTTAATGTCTTGGCAGGAGCATGAACAATCACTTCTTAATGCCATTGCAACGCTAGCTGATACATCTGATGGCGAAAGCGGTAAACAATAATAGGCCCTTATTCCACATATATGACCTTATTTTACTTTCTCAGAATGTAGATTCTATATTATGATTCAAATCTTTCCCCAGTTAAAAGTATCCAGGATATTTTCTATGTTGCTTTGATATACCCTTTTGAAAACTTATTAATTCATTGTCCGGTTCTTCTTTGAAGCAGAAAAGGAGGGTCACCAAGGATGGAATGATCATGGACAAGGTAGAAACTGGGGAGTAAATTATGTGACCATATGATTGGTTTTGCTCACCAAAGTGACGGCCGTGGAAAGAATTAGAACCTGTCACATTCAACTTCGAAAAGTTCATTCAAAAGATGCTGAGATCATCAAGTAGTGTTAGAGTTTATTTTAGCTGTGTCCAAAACCGGTGTACAATAAATGTAGCAGACTAGCAGGTTGTACCAGTGACAATTGTTTTTCTTAATAAATTGTCACCAATTCAGTTTTCCTGTCCAAGCGTGTTTACTTTAAGATAAATTTATTTTTTAAAAAATAATATTAAAAATTAAAAATATTATAAAAATTAAATTTTTATATTTATTTATATTATAAATAACTTTTAAAATTGAATTTTACAAAATAAACTTTGTAATAAAAAAATTATTTTAATTTTTGTATTTATTTTATATTAAAATTGAGTTTGATAAAAAAAATGAATTTGATGAGTTGGTAAATAAGCCCTACATCGATGTGTATTTCCAATCCAATCGATTACCATTGCTCATCAACATATCGCATGCCTAGCCAATATGGCTTTCCAGTATCCTCCCCTGTTTCAGACAAAAAATTACTAGACAAAAAAAAAAAAACAAACGATTTCCCTAGTCAAACACTGTATCATTACCAGTATGGCATGCTAGGAACTACTTGAATTCTATGGTCTCAGTAAAATCCATGTTTCCCTAGTCAAACATGTTCCAGCGAGTATCAACAGGCTTGACTGTCATAAATAGAAGAAATAGATAAAGAGACATTTAGGAGATGTGTAGTGGACTGTGGATGAGCTATCAAGGACATAATCAACAAATGTTAAGGGTGTGTTTCAATCACATGAAAGTAAATCCTATAAAAGTGAGTTTTGTAATAGTGAAGCTCGATAAAAAAATAAAGTTCGATAGAAATAGAATTCGCAGTGATAATTTAGAATTAAATTTTGTAGAAATGAAGTTCGATGCAATTAAAACATGCCCTAAATTGCCACACAAAGCAAAAGTTGCCCAACATTATCATCACTTAGGTCACTTCATAACCATAGAAACACATGCTACTGCTTACAATAGTAGTGGCTGGTAACAGAAGGTACTACGGTTGCAACTCATAGCAACTCCTTTGAGTTCATATCAAAACATATATCAAGTGTTCTATAACAAACTCTCATACTCTGAAACTCCAGATCTCTATAACCACTCCTATTCACTCTGGAGAGAATTCAAATTCAAACTACTTATATCGATACCACTCCTACCGCTTTCACACTGATTTTTTACCAGCGTCAATGTTAACTAAACAATGATTGGACATAGTTCAACATGACGAAGATAAAACATAAGACAGTACAAGTCGGATGTTGGACGATGAGAGACGAGGTGAGAAGGAAAGTATTACCAAATTGATTACATCATGAACTCCTTACAAGCAAACACAAGTCTGAATTCTGAACTGGAATCCTAACAATGAGAATCAGCATAACATGGTTCCAAAGTTTGTATCCAGAATGCGTCTGTTGGATGCAAATAGTTTTGAATACTAACCTGGTTCAAGCAAACCAAACTGCAGCACAGAACCATAAGCGAAAAAAGAGTTGCATCCTAAATTATAGCCAAACATGGAGGATCATGTTCAGATCATGCGTTGCATAAGCAACTTGAACAGTAGGAAACAGCTATGTTCATGGAACAAGAAAGCACTACAGAGCATGAACACAATTGCAACCAGGCAGGGGGCACCCAATAAAGATTACTGCACTTCAAACTGGATGAGCATAAACACATGAGGTTGTATGATTTTCAAGATGTCCAGATAAATACTGAGAACCACATCTTAGAATGGAACGTTCCAATCAGTCAGTTCAACAACCGCATGAACCTCATTCTGGTTGAACAGTACAAGTTACTAAGGAAACTTCAAAGTGTTAATGTAATGTTATACCCAATTTGCACAAGGACAGAACTCAATGTAACCGATTACTTATGTTTTGGGAACTTGAGATTCACATACTCTGTTATATGCTTCTTAAAACAATTGAAAACATTAGCCTAAGCAAACTCTTCACTTATAAACGCTGAAGTGCTCGTTAAACCAGACAGTATGCAAGAACATCTAAGCAAACTATCAACTTTCACTAAATATATAATTGCATTGCAAGTAAAACATGTAGCCAAATCTCTTCAAAAACTTTGCATTAAAAAGAGTAAAAGCACTGTTAATCAACATCAGGAATCTGCTAGGATTTGTAGGACAACCCCCAACTACAAAATGAATGTATTCCAATAAGGAGATTCCAACATGTAGAACAACATTAAAAATAATTGACAAGAAACAATTGCAACATGCATGAAGCACTCCAAATATACAAAAGAACCTATAAACACAATCTGATTCATCAAACTAATTCATGTCCTTTCTACAAAACTAAAATACTTCTTCTACAGTACAAACTTCTAGCTACACTAAATCTTCTCAAGCTTGCTAGGGCTTTCAACAGCTAAAATTATTCAACAAAGAAGAACCAATGATATGAAGAGCCATTATTAATACACCAAACATGTCTAAAATTGAACCTTAGCGGAACTCATTTTCCAGCACCAGTTGCCCCCATCAATGCTTTCCTTAGCTCCTCATCCACGTCCTCCAATCCTGCCTTAGCAGAAACCTCATTGGCAGTTCGCCCCTCATTCTTTCGCTCTCTTTTCCCATTTGCTGGCCTAGCAGAAGCTTTAACTGAATCACTGCCTGTCGAAGTCTGATTTGTCTCAGCACCGAGCTTTCTGCTTCGAAGCTCTAATCGAATATCTTCAAGAATTTGCTTAAGGTTCAAATTGTCAGCCCATAGTGCATCAAGCTGATTCCTCAGGGAAGTAGACTCCAGTGCAGGTGAATATTTTGCAATTTCATTGCTTGCTTTTACATTTGATCGGACAACATCTTCCGCTAAGTGTTCAATACTGATTTTACTCATCACCAGCAAAGGCAACGTCTTTAGCTGAACATTACAGCCATGCTCAAAATCAAAAGAATTTGAAAACTCCTTTGGCAATCTAACTCCCCACTTGAATTTCACCGCTGCCCTCCCACAAAGTGGCAGCAAACTACTAGCATTTACTTCCATTCCACTAAACATATTTCCCCAAAATTTTCCTTTGCTTTTCTTGGTGCATATAGCCCGAAACTCCGACAACTCTTTATTACCAATTCCTCCATTAGTTACAAAGCCATCAGCTTTCTTCATGCTTTCAGTATGAAATTCCGGAAAATCTTCTTTGTCGGTTCCTTCTCCACTGAGTACAAAGCTATTGCCTTTCTTCGAGCTTTCTGTATGAAACTCGGACAAATAGCTACCACTCTCCGAAGCAGAAACATCTCGGCCACCAACAACGGTTGTAAACCCGTTAGACTTCTTTACGTTTTCGGCTCGGAATTCAGACAAATTGTTTCGGACACTTTTTGACAGAGCAAAATCACCAAGTTGGGGTTTGAACCGGAGAAAGAATCGGGGACAGGAACGAGACGTTAGAGAGAACTCGGCGGATATCGAACCGAACTGACCTGTTCCGGATTTCACCGAAACCGCAAAAGGGTCGAAGGAATCGTTGGGCTTGTAAGAGAAACGAAGAACAGGGAAGGAATCGAAAGCGGTGGAGAGATCGAGACGGAGCTCACGTGACTCGCCGGTTGCTAGGCCGGAGATCAAGGGTAGACCGAGCACAGAGATCGGTACTTTTGCGCGGATCAATGGCCGCTGATCTTCTCTGAATTTGATCGAAGCTTTCATGACGTGGTTGTTTGATTGATCGACTGATTCAGAATCCTGCAATTCAAAATGACTGCCTTGGCAAGAAGAAAATGGAAACAGATTAAATTGGATTTTGAAATTCAAATCATGTTGAAATTTTACAGAAATTTGAGAAGCAGATAATTAAAATTTGAAACTTTTGGAATTTGTAGTGGAAAGAATTGCAAAGGGGAAATTTTTTTGAAAACTACTAGCCATTAGGGGATGTAAAGAAGTTTTGAGCTCGAATGTAAAGACTACTTATCAGTAACACAGAGTTTGATAAAACCGCCATCGCAGTTCCAGATAATTACATTAATACCAACCAAAATTCATCGCTAAATTATGACACGTTCAAACAGCTATAACATTGACTTTGGTCAAATGCATCACGACATTTTTCGTAAGCCTTCCCGTAAATGAATCGATACTTTTTTCCTCCGTTCCCCGAAATTTTTTATTTTTAATTTTCGTTTTTACGTACAAGCGCGCGAAACCCCTCGAATTCACGAAAACCTCGAATATCTTCGCTTCAAAAGCCCGCCCCTTTCTTTCATTTCTCTAACAATTTTTTTTTTCTCTCGAACAATTAGGTCTTGTTGCTATTTATGAATAAATTATTAGATCGAATAGTAATTCCAACGGATTCAATTTTGAATTTTCGAATAAGTGAAAGTTTTGATTTCATTTGTTGATTGGTTTTTGTCTGAGATCGATTATCGTTGGATTGGATTAGATTTGGATTTCAATGGTGAGACCAGTGAAGAGAGAGAGGAATTCCAACGGTGGTGCTGGGAAATCTTCTTCAGCCGCCGGAAAATCTTCGAAAGTTGCTAACAAATCTTACGAGGCTGCAGGGGAAACTTCGGCATCGCCGGAACTAGCGGAAAGGAGGGTTCTGAGGTCACAGTACCTCGCCGTGAAAAATTTGATCAGCGGTATTAATTCATTGGTTGATATCTGCTTTTTTTTTTTGGTTATTTTGTGAATTTTGGGGTTATGTGATTTGAATTTTTGTTTACTTTAATGATGTAAATTGAAGATGAGAAGGAGATTGTAGAGAGAGGAGATCCAGACAAGATCAAAGCTATATTCCAACAAGTGGAAAACTTGCACCAGCATGGTGAGTTATATACTGATTGTTTATTGAGAATTGTATGCTCGTGTTCTCAAATTATTTGGTGTTCAAACTATTGTGATTTAATTGTTGGCGTATGAAATCACAGCTTGCTAATTACTATTACTTATGTTTGGATACTTGAAATGGTATGATCAGTTACGGTTGATGTGATGAATTGTACTTTAATAGAATAACAGGGGAGTTGCTCACAATCATGTTAGTTGCACGCGTGGTTGAAGTAACCATTCTATGTGAGAGTGTTCGCTTTATGTGTTTCTTATTGGGCATCGCAATTGTGTTTGAAAATATATGGAACTATCTTTGTTAGTGAATAGTCACTTTTAATTGAGTTCTAATTGTTAGTGATAGTCATATTTAGACAGTGCATTTGAATGGAATATATTCATGGTATAGCTCCTTATATTGAATGGTTTTAGAAGCTCAGGCCTAATATATGGTGGATTTGTAGGCCATGGCACCATGATAGTTTTCTCAAAATGGATAGATGCTTTACAACATGACTCAATTATAACCTAAATTGTTACTGTAGTAAGCACCTCTAAACCTCTGTTAAGCTGCATAAGAACTTTTTTCCTGACACCATAGTTGTGCCTTCCCTTGAGCTATTGTTTTCATTTGGAAGAAGGGCATTCCATCATGGTATATTTGTTTTACTGCCTATATCTTGTACCAGCTTTCATTTCTCATTTCATCTGATTTTTATTTCACAGTCCAAAAACCAAGGGAGCAAGTGGCTGATGCAGAAACTCTTATGGATATATGCAACGCATTGTTTACATCATTTCAATCCAAGAACACTGATGGCCCATCACCAACTGATTTTGTGTCTGCGCTGCTGAGAAACTTTGGAGAACAAAATGCAGCATTAAACCCCAGTGGCAGCACAATCTCATGGAAAAATGTCGGCCATGTTGTGTCTGATGTCTTTAGTAGAGCCCCTGGATGCTGCACGATGTAAGAAAAATTTTCCTGGTGCTGCTTTGGGATTAAGCTATGTCTTAACTCAAATTGACTTCATTTTGTTTGGCATTTGATGGTAGGATTGGTCCAATGAATACTGAGATAAAGCTAAGAAAAACTGCAGTTCAGAGGAAACAAGTAAGGCCAACTGAGAAGGATCATCCTGAAGAGGTAAAAGCCTATATTTGCTCTACAATCTTATATTGGAGTGTTGATGTTGCATTCTCATCTTCTTTTATGCCTGTGTTTATTAGCTTTTTTTTTTTTTTTTTTTTTTTTTTTTTTTTGGCAGAAAGTAGTTATGCTGTTATCAACTTTCTTATGGCAGTGAAATTGAGATTATCTTTGCCATGTGGAAAGTTAAAACTTCACCATGGTGTCCACAAGTTTTGTATGATTGTTTTGTAATAATTTTCAAGAAATCTTAGTGCATGAAGAATACGCATTCTTGCGTGTGCTGAATGTTGTGATCTTAACACAAGTGATTGCATGTTTAGTAGACTTTGTCCCTGAGACCACCCTCTTTCTTTATACAGCTTAATGAAGCTCAGCTAGAGGAGAAAACTGACACTGACAAGAACTTGGTGGTTATGTTTGACATTTTGAGAAGGAAGAGGCATGTAAAGCTTGAAAATCTGGTCTTGAACCGAAAATCTTTTGCTCAAACTGTTGAGAATATTTTTGCTCTTTCATTTCTTGTCAAGGATGGAAGAGCTGAAATTACTGTTAAGGATGATAAGCACCACTTTGTGTGTAAGCATTCACTCTCTATGATTCTTATACTAATAAAATTTGTAAGCATTTTTACTCGTCTGTTGAGTGATTTCCATTTATGTTTTGTAGGCCCGAAGAATGCACCTGCTGCAACTGCTGTAGCCTCTGGGAATGTCTCTTTCCACCATTTTGTATTTAGATTCGACTTCAGGGATTGGAAGGTAGGTGTTACTTTGAATGCAGAAAAGTTGTTTTGATTAGTTAACCTGTTGTAACATTTTATGGATGTATTTGCTATAGTTTCCCATCTCTTGTTCTTTCTATTATTTTTATGCTTCTTCGCTTTGCAGTTGATGATGGATACTGTTCCACCTGGGGAAGAGCTCATGCCTCACCGAACTGCAGTTAGCATGTCCACTACTTCTCAAGAAGAAGCTGCAGCCAGAGCGTCACGATCTAATCAACCCTCAACTCCAATCAGAAAACTGACTCGCAATCGAGGGCTGATTATACAAGAGGATGCAGTTGTAGAAGATACACCAGAGAAAGAGACATCTGGAGAAAGAGCCGCTCCTAAGCGAAAAAAACGCCTCTATCTTGAAACAAATGGTTGAGAATAGTAACTTCTCTTATATGATCCGTGTATTATTTTCCTAATACTTCGGTAATTTGTAAATATGCATAAGAGAACTGCTTTTAGTTTTTAGCTGTCTTGCTATTTTGAATCATTGTTGACCATCTTGGCGTCTAGTTTTGTTGTAATCTTGTTACCTGTTGTAATTTCAGAGGAAAGCTGTTACTGTTGCACTAAGTTTACATACTTCATAACTATGTTATTGTGCTCTTTTTCTCAACCCACTTCGGTTTCCGCTGCAAACTTTTCCTTCCATTACGCTTTATGTAGAAGAGAGCCACAGGAGCCTGTTCATTCTTTCGCATACGTAACTTTGAATATTAATACGGGCATCAAAAGAGATTGTTATCAGTTGAAATTTAATAGACACCGCTTGCGTTATCAGTTTCATGAAAGCTTCAAACACAACATTCTAAAATCTTAAACTCAAAACGGCAAGCATTTGATAATTAAATTCGACAATCGGTGTAAACCAATATCCCTAGCTGCACTAGCCTAATTGGGATGCAAAATTGCAATATAAAGCTCTATTATCAAGTTTAAACATGAAGAGTGATCACGATGCCGTCTCAACGACTTCTAGTTCCTAAACGTTTTATTGGTAGACGGGAAATTGCAGCTGCAGGAATTGGTAAACTTGTTGATCAATAAGATGAACTCATAATCCCAGTGATGGGCTGTCGGTTGCAAGCCCCACAGTGTTCAGACCATTATCTACGTAAATGACCGAACCAGTCACCGCAGAAGCCAGAGGAGATACCAAGAATGCGGCTGTGTTGCCAACTTCATCTGCAACAGGTTACGCGAAAATCATAAGCAGAAATTCATGCTATGTTTTAAAGGTTTGGGAATGAAGGTGAAAAAATAAGGCAGAGGTTTCAGCACCAACCTGCTGTCAATTCTTTCTGTATAGGAGCATTTGCATAAGAGTAGTCAATCATCTTTTCAATAAACCCTATGGCTTTTGCTGCACGGCTTCCCAAAGGACCTGAAATGATAGTACATACACAAAACAATTGAAACTCAGGTACACTAGTTTCCTCATTAGATTTCGTAAAAGCATAGATAGTTATCTCCGAAAGATAAAATGCCGCAATGTATAATTTCCTACACCAGCAATGGCCTGCAGTAAGAGAAGCAAGAGTACATCTTTGTCCTCCTATTAGGACCTAATATCTATCAAGTTACATACACGTAATCATGTTTTCAGCTATATTAAACTTTTGTAAGAGCTATGGCAAAGAAACCTAAGCCACAGATTGATATGGTCAAACAGACTAGTGGCCAGGAATATATGAGCCATATATTTTCTTAGTTAATCCAATCAACATCCCTGTGACTTGCTATCAACGGAGGTTCAGAAATACTTATGAGAATAATATCATTAGATGCAAGGGAATAATAGTTCCATTTTGCACTTATAATGTTTTAACAAGTCATTATAAGCTAGTTTAGAAAAGTTTCTGTACCTGCAGATATCGTATTTACCCTAATTTTGTTTTTCCTTCCAGCTTCAAAAGCTAGCACCTTCTTATCAAAAAGTAAACGTTAAAAGTCACAAAAGTTAGAGGCATGAATTAGAAACAAAACATCGATATACAACGGCCTTACTCTGGTATCACTTTCAAGGGCAGCTTTGGCTGAACTCATTCCTCCGCCATATCTGCATATGAATAGTATCAGACTAGACCTAGCAATAAACCTCTAACGGTACACTACTATGAGGATTTTAAAAGTACCCAGGTATTGCCCTTTCAGAAGCAATATAGGTCAAAGAGATGGTAGCACCCCCTGCAAAAAGAAGATGCTTAAGTTCAAAGCTTGAAATTTTCATCAAAAAAACTGCAAATCTTAGGAGGAAGGTCACTGCTATCATACAGACACAAGTTACCATTCTCTACAGCATCTGTACCATATTACATTCAAGAGGCACTTTGGTCATCACTATTCATAAGACAATGGTCAGGATACATGAGAAAAAGGGACCAGTCCTGAACCTCTAAATCTTAAAAGTAAAGTCCATTAACCTTTAGAAAATAGAAGGAACATGCAATCATATTTACTAGAATACCTGGATTCATTATAGGCAGAAAGTTCTGAAGTAAAGATATAAATGAATAACTTGATGCAGAAATTGCTGCAAGGTATCCTTTTCTAGATGTCTCCAGCAAAGGCTTGGTTACCTGCTCAGGCAAATCTACAAATTATAGGATGACGCCTGCTAGTGTGAGAACTGAACTTAAGCTGGAGGGAAAAGCACACCTCTGGTCCATTGGCAAGAGAATGAACAAGGATGTCAATACTTCCATAGTCTTTTTTAACAGACTCAGCCACTTCCTATAAAGTGCAAGAACAAAAGTTATGAGAATTGCAAACCTGAGAATTTAATTGCTATTAGCTACAAAAATTAATTGCTAAGTCATAAGGTACATAGAGAGAGATGACAATGTGTCAGTGTAGCAAAACTAATCTGCACAACCAGTGGACTGATAATTTGCAAATATGCACACAAAGGGGGATAGAAACATACCTTCACTGTCCAATTTTTTGCACCAGCGTACCGCTTGTTTGTTTTAACCTGTATAATAAGGAATGAGACAAATATACTGCTAACAAAGTTAAAGGTTTTCTGAAGAGAATAAACAATGACTTCTTTGTCGCTTCCTTACGTCTTCAGGCACATCCTCAGGAGTATCATAGACTGCATCTAGTGGGTAAACTTTGCTGATCTCCATAAGAGAACCATTTGGCAGTCTGGAACATGGAGCACAATACTAATTAAATATTCTGAACCAGCACATGAAAATGAACTAAGCGCCAAGACTGACATCGGCAGTTGTATGATAGTTACAGAGTACAAACCTTCTTGACTCATCAAATTTCCCACGTCTCAAGCTGCTCTCAAAAATGTTAAGAGCCTGCGGAGAAAGAAAGCAATTGTAGAAAACAGAAACCAGAAAAACCAATTTGTTTCTTGACTTTACAAATTACTTACAGGCACCCATGTACCAACTAGAATTTCAGCACCAGCAGCAGCAAGAGCCTTAGCGATTGCCCAACCATAGCCATTGTCATCAGCAACACCAGCAATAAATGCCCTTTTACCTGATAAAATCCGGGTTATTAAACTAGTTACCTAAACTAATAAAAAAGAGTTCAAACGCAAAAGAAAAATAAGCAAGCCAGCTCTCGCCTCTAATATTGTCTGTGCAATCCTATCAATTAGGAGATATGACAGAACGAATTGACATGTCTATGCAGCTTAAGCTTGCTTGATATAATCAATCACAACAAAGAGAGCCTACTCACAGCAGGTTAACATTCCCAACTGGATTTGTTAGGCCAACTTCCAAACAAAATGAAATAACTCAGCCTTTCATCAGCTAAATTCATAATAACAAGAGCCTTCCAAAGAGTATGCAGATACAAAACGATATACAGACAACATAAGTACTCAAATTTCATAGTTCAGACCCACTATGTTTATGGCAGTTCCGTTTCTGTATAATTATTTGCATTCTCTATTGGATACTTATCATCATTTCAATGCAATGTACAGGCAATATAAGAAACTGATGGTCACAAGATGATAGTAGCAAAATATATAACTCCTGTTGAAATCCAGACAGAGGCCATTTTCTAAACAACTACATAGTTAGAAACAAATGCTAAATAGATTGACATTATGTAGCCAAAAAATCATAAAACTTGCAATAATTGCTTGCTCAATATAACCTTAGGTAAAAGAAAAGACTAAATTCACCTCTCAAGTCGATGGGCAGCCCTGAAGAAATTCCTTTGTCAGTCTCAGTAGACACTGCCTTAATAACAGTCTGGCTAAACTTCTGAGGAGATGACCTAGAGTTCTTATGGAGGGGCAGACCGGTCGGAATGCGTGAAATGAGTGCTAATTTAGATTCTGTAGCCCCTTTACAATTAAAACTTGATGCTGTTGTGTACGCAAACTTCTTCCGAGTTGAAAAGGCACCAGGCGTTACTGATGCTGTTTGCATGTTCATACTTGACATCGCAGCCATCTTCTAACAACAGGTAACCAAAAAGAACAAACAAAATAAATCTCCCAACCAACCGAAGCGTCAAAACAAAAAAAGTCATGTAACATGTTTGATTTGAACTAAATCGAATGGAATTGTTTGAAAGAAAGGTTTCCCTATAATAACAAGGAATAGCATTTGCAGTTAATTTTTCAACCTGCAAATCAAACAACTTATACGAGCAACTTTTTTAGCATCTTGTGTTACTATGAAATGAATTACCAATATTCTCTTCTTTTTTCCCCCTTCTTTTTGTTTTTGAGAAAAATGTACAGCCATTGAAATTTGATAGTTTCACTTGTAATTATCTCCCAGTACAATTCTTAGAAAAAATTAACCATCTCCTGACAGAATTCCTTCGCAGAAAATCTTACATTCTCGTGAAGAGATCTTCAAATTTGAACAAATCAACTGTAAGACTAATTAGGATACTTACATCTAAACAAAATAAGCCAGCATTCCGTCAGAATAGTACTATGAACATTCAAATCTAGCTAAAGCAATCTAATCCGTGTAAACATTCCAAGCCAGCAATGCCTGAAAACTCGAACAAGAACTAACAAATCAAGCAACATTACTCATCTAAACGCAGCCATCCGATGTAACACTCATCCGTAATCACAGAAACTTCACAGATCGGAGCTAATAAATCACGAAACAATTTCGTTCAAATAATAAAACAACAAAATTACTTCGGAATTAATTGAAAACAAATTCAGGAGAAATCATGAAACAATTACAAGTAAAGGAAAGATTACCTGAAAAAATAGATCGAAACTTTTCTTCTTTGTCCTCAGCGATCTGGGAGAATAAAATGGAAGCAGCTCAACTGCTCAGTTTTGCTACTCAGTTATTTATAGACTGACTTAAGGGCTCGATGAGATCGAAGCGAAGGCGCGAAGCTTGGGCGAGACCGAAACATTAAACTTTCAAAATAAGACCTCTACCGAAATATATAGCTATAAAATTCCTCTCGATTTTTATAAACAAGCTGGGCTGGAATAAAATCATAGAAACTGAAGGGTTATTTGGAATTATTTATAAAACATACTATTTATGAAAAAAAATTTCGCCTTTTAAATAAACATATAATTGGAATAAAATTATAAAAAGAAGCTCAAACATATATACTACACTTAGGCACATTATTAATCAGTATTTTCAACCGTATACTATAATATTAGAAAACAATGATATAGAAAATAATGAAATAATGTTTTTTAAATCGAGTGTTTAAATACATTCAAATCAAAGAGAGTTGTTTATGCTTTAAATCGTATTTAGTGATTGTATGCCTCTCCATTTTAACTCTATTTTTATTTCGTTTTAATTTTTCATTCTTCAAAAATTTGTATTGTATTTTTTTAAAAATATACTAAATTATATTATTATATATATACATAATTTTAAATTTTTAAACCAAATACTTATTTTCTAAAAAATTATAAAACTTAGTTTAAAATATTTATTTTTAAGCAATGACCCCGTATGTTCGACCTTGACGGTGAAGCTAGACATGTATTGGAAGTTCTACAAATGGAAACCATAATCTGATTCCTGGATTGTATAAATTTTGCAATACAAGACCTCTATTGACCAAATTTTGGGATAATAAAATCCTGCTTTTGCTGACACGTGGTAACAGGAGGTTTTTTACCTCCTCTATTTTACTTATTTTTCTTTTCTCCTTTTTAATTTTCTTTGAATAATATGAATGTATTTGGTAAAATAGTTAGGTATAATATTTGTAAATTATATAATGAAAAATTACTTTTTTTTATAATTAAAGACACTTTTGGAGAAAGCATATGACACGTTTGGACTTTCAAATTAAATTAAATCCGAATTAATAATATATGAATTTAGAAATATATTCAATTAAAAAATAAATTAGTCAATTTGGATGTGGGCCAAGTAATTTATTTTAGGCCAAGCAAGATTTGGATTTGTATGTTTAACAACTAACGTTCATTTAAGTCATATATTTAGGAGGCGTTTAGGAGTGTTTTTAAGATAGACTTTTTTTAAAATTAACAGTATTTTTGTATTTTTTTAAAAATAAATTCTATTTTTTATTTAAAAAATAAAATAATAAATAAATAAAATTTACTATGTATAAATTTTTTATATTTTTTATATTTTTAAATAATTTGTTAAATATTT
The DNA here is from genome assembly GCA_019914995.1 of Acanthochlamys bracteata. NCBI lineage: Eukaryota > Viridiplantae > Streptophyta > Magnoliopsida > Pandanales > Velloziaceae > Acanthochlamys > Acanthochlamys bracteata. Next base: position 910,303 of record CM034145.1, read on the forward strand.
ATAAAAAAATATATATTAAAAATATGAAATAAAAAAAATAAGTGAAGCTTTTGGGAGTTTTGGTTCCTAATATTGGAGTTTTTGAAGAATGGTGGCTATAGATTTCTTGCGTATAAATACCAGAAAGTAGCATTTTCTTGAATATAGAATGCAACTTTTGATGAATCTTATGCTGCCAGTACATTTATTCAAACTAATTTTGTTTTGGTTCCTCATATTCTTCAAACTTGGAAAGTCCATCCTTTCTTCTCACAGTGATCGCCACCAACGGGTGCAAGGCCTGCGGGATGCTTTGATCCAATGGCATTAGTCCCGCGACATGGTGTAGGACCCATTGCATGCTTTGCTGCATCTGCAATCACAAAGATCAGCTTCAATGCTTCTCTTGCTAAGACTGTCACTGGTAAAAGGAGGGGTTAACACGAAGCAGATATGTCGTGACACTGCCAAGATTAGAATCCATGATCATGATTCCAACCACGAGCTGAATAATGTTCGAGTTTTGAGGGTACATTTGACCAGATTAGTGAGGCAACTGCGATGATCCGGGATCTGATTATGAGCATTAACTGCAGCAGCAGCAGCAGCTGCTGCTCCTCTGGCGCCAACGACGAAACGCTCTCGTGGTTTCAAGACTAAAGCAAATGCTGCTACTCCTATTCCTCATCGGGCTCCTACATATGGAATTCTTCCAAGTTTGGGCTTCAAAAAATTTGGAGACAATTGTGGTTTCGCTAGCTCTTACAATACAAGGATAGGCTTTTCGTAGTCAGGCTGGAAATTTTGGGTGAAATTTTTTTTTAACTAAAGACTCTGCTTCTGTTAGAAGATTTATGTTCAGTTCCGTTGTTGCAAATTTTCCAGATGAATGATATCTTTCTAAAGCTGCATCCAGTATACATAACAAAGTTCCAGAGTAACAAATCCACAAACATTTTGCAAACATTACATCTCCAAACAAAAAAAAAAAAAAAAAAAAAACACAGCTTGTAGAACAACACAATCAAGCAATCAATTGTGCGAAAAACTCTTAACAAGGAGTAAAACTATCGCCAGCTTCATTAGTCGTTGCTGCGTTTACGGGCTGTAGGCAAACAGATTCCAATGCCAGCTTGGCCTGTAGGAAACCCAGCGACACCGCCAGCTTCTGCCTGCTGCTTCCGTGCAGCGATCTGATCCTTGGCTCTTTTCTTCTCCGTCTCCGCTTCCTTCTTTTTCTCTTCGCTGAATTGCTCTGCTTGTTGTCTCTGCTCTAGTTGGCTCGCTCTCGCCTTCTCCATCTGTTAGCAGCATTTCCGTAATTTGCAAAGCACCTCAATCAAACAGTATACAAACAAGAACTTGTTTTAACTTAAATCAAACCTTCTCTTGAGCTGTGGCAGTTGTCTTCTGCTTGCCAGCTTTAGCTGAGGCGAAAAAATTACCAACCTTCTCTCTTACCCACTGCATGATTGATGGTTATTTCTAATCCAGTTCTCTCCTGAGTTATCTCTGAACTCAAAAACATAGTTGTTCTTAAGCTTTTATAGTTGTTCCTAAGCTTTTCAACTAGTGTAGATCATTCTTTTCGTTTCTTTTTTTGGAGAGCTTCAGCACAAAGATTGTCGTCGCTGTACGGACACGTTACGGTAGAAACTTGAAGGTGAACTTAACGTGGCTGCAAGCTGGTGGAGAGATCTCTTACAAAGGCAGCGGTAGTGTAAATTCAAATTATTAAAGATGAAAGCTTTGTCTGATCTGTTATTCCAAACATTAGAAAATCTTCTTAAACAATTTTAAGAAGTTTTTACTTTGTTAGAGTTGGATAAGAATGGAATCAATGGAAGGGCATGAATAAAAAAGAGACCTTTGCATTATTATGAAAGATCATATTACATAGCTACTTCAGCTTTTGGACACGTTTTAAATCTCTTTTTCTTCTTTTCGGCTTCTTTAAACAAAAAGAAAAAGTCAAAAAAAAAAAAGGGGAATAAAATAGAGAATGGTTACTAGAAAAAACTTAAGAAGAATATGCTACTCCGGAAATTCCATATCATTCTACGCCTTTCCATTTTATAGAAGCCACAGTGTCCTCTACTCTGTTACAGCAAAACATAAGAGTATGATTACATTACAAAATACAAACTCAAAAAATCTCAAACCAAAAAATATCATTGTAAGATTTGTTAAACTCCCAAATTCAAATAGCTTTAACAAAGTTTTACTCAAACGCTATTTTGTTCTGTAAAATTTTCAGTTTTTGTAAGAGCTGTTTGGAAATATTTATGAAAAACATTTTATAGAATAAAAAATAATTTTATCTTAATTTGATAAAAAAATAATAAAAATAACTAATAAAAATATTTTACTACGTAAGTTTTTTAGTTTTTTAATTTTAAATTAAATTTTATATACTATAAAAATTAATAATATATATAATAATTAATTAATAATAATTTTTGTGAAATAGAAAATCAAACAGTTCTGTAGGTAAAAATTTGCGCGGGCCCTAAACGAGCTACCTTACGGCCTGCTTTTTCAGCTCATAAATAGTAACGGGCTAGGCAGGTACAACCCGATTGACTAGGTCGAGTTGGGCTTCCATTTTGGGCAACGGCTCTATTTGGTCAACTGAATTCTTTTTAATGTTTTTCTTCAACTCCAGAAAGTCCTTCGCCGCGTTTTACTTTCACATTTTACTTTAAAATTTCAAAATTTTAATTACACATCTTTAAAAATCTCTCTTGCTGAGATGCATCTGTTAATGCATTTTTTAAAAATAAAAATAAAGTCGGGCTTGAAAAAATTTTCAAGTACACGCTCGGAGCCGGGTCGCTTATATTTACACTCAGTAATTTTATACTTACTAAAATAAAATTTTCTAAAAGTTTTTATCTAATTTTTAAAAATTAGCTTATTTCTTTTACAAATAATAACATATAATATTAAAATTTTAACATAATTATTTCTATATTTTCTAAATTTAAACAAATTATATAAAGTATAACTTTTCAAAATACTATTTCAGTCTCTTACTATATTAAAAATACTTATAAATTATAACTTTTCTAAAATTAATGTTTTTATTTTACTTTTTAGAAAACAAATTTATTTTAAAACCTAATAATACATAGTAATATATATAGTAATTTTTATATATTTTTTAAAGAGTAGATAAATTTGAAAAATATTATTAGCATTTAAAAAAATATGAAATAAAATGAAAAATAAAAAATACCTCATAAGTAACACCAAAAATACCTTCAAACTGTTCCGTATTGGTTACTTAATGCTGAAAATAAAATTTAAAAAACTTTTATTAAGGTTTTAAAAATAATTAATATTTACTAAAATTAATATATAATAAAAAAATATAATAATTGATTTTGAATTAAAATTTAAAGTCAAACAGTAAAATAATAAAACTCTTCACATATTTATTTAGAAAACCTATTCTAAATTGTTTTTATATCTAATTACACTATATTAATTCGACATAAATTTCATATCTCAACAAAAACCAAGTTACTTAACTCGTGCATAATTACTACAAACTTATTTAAATATATATGATAACAATCAAAATATTTATGTACTTTATACAACCATATGTTCAACAAAAGACAACATACAAACATTGATTCAACACACAAACGTGAATCAACCAAATCCTTCGTATAGAAAACCACAAGAATTTGTCAAACTCATTCTAAACAATTTAGTACACATTTCTGCCGGTACCAGTACCGGTTAAGCCGGTTCCGGTGGCATCAGTGCCGGTTCCGGCAGTGGTGTGGTGGCCGTGATGACCAATGCCATGGTGCCCTGTCCCAACACCAGTGTGACCAGTAAGGCCGCCGGTTGCGGTGGTACCGGTGCCAGTTCCAGTGGTGGTGTGGTGACCATGATGACCAGCACCGTGGTGCCCTGTCCCAACACCGGTCTGACCAGTAAGGCCACCGGTACCGTATCCGGCTGCTGCAGTTTGAGCTCTTTCTGCAGAGTTCTGTTCTCTGGTGATCTGTTTTTGGGCTTCTGCTTCTTGTTTTCTTGCTTCTTTCCTCTCCATTGCAGCAGCTGTCTCTGCTGGGTGGTGTGATGTTGCCTTTTCTACCTGCAAATTTATCAAAAATTCAATAAAACTTCAACAAAGTACCAATTTTATATATGCATAATTTATAGAATGATTGCAAAAACTTCTATTTCGATGATTCCAACAAGGCAACATAAATCAAACTCAAGAAATCGGAAACAAAAACTAGAACAGTAAAAGCTGAAAAAACTGAAGACTATATATTAACGAGTTCAAGAAACAAACTTTTTCTTGAGCTGAAGCCTTAGTTTTCTGCATCCCAGATCTAGCAGAAGCTGCAGTATCCTGCACCTTCTCCTTGGCAGCAGCCATTGCTCCTCTTCCAGCCTGCATTTTCGTCAATTACTTGAAATTAACTCAAAAACTTTGGTCGCACGCGTTAACTTCTCTTCTGTTGATTTGCTTCTTGTTGTTTGAAGGACTGTAATGGTTAATATAGCGACGAAGGTTTCGTTTTGGGACACGTATAGAGAGCAGGTGTCGCATACAGAAACAAAGGTTTCCGGAGACGTGGCGATCTGTCAAGGACGACTTGCTCGGAAAACTAAGTTTTCTGATAAATTAAACAACGGCGTGAATGTGAGTGATTCATTTGGTTAACGTGTATGAAGAAGATAAGGACGTTTTTTGTTTTGTTAAACTTTATGGTTGATCTTCTCCAGCCACGTAGGTTCAGACTTCAGAACGGAGAGATGGTTGACGAAGAATTAGTAAGAATCTTCTTGTTTTGATTGTTTTGAGTTCGAACGTTCTGGATCATGATTATTGGTTCAACGTAGGCAAGGAACGTTCAGTAGTATTTTCTAAAAGAAAGTTTTCTAAAATAAATATTATTGTAAATTTTTTAAGTAATTTAAATAACAAAAAATAAGAATAATAAGTTCTACGATATAATATTTATAATTATATAATATTATAAAAATTTTATTTTAAACTATAAAATAAAAATTATACTTTTTACAAATCTTTAAAAAATTTTATTTAAAATTTTTTTTAAATATAGAAAAATTTTATGTAGTGAAATTCTTTATTATTTTTTAACGTTAAAAAAAGAATTAATTTGTTAAAAAAAATATTTTTTATTTCAAAAAAATTTATTTCAAAAATTTATATTTGTAGTCTCTAAAATTATCAAGCTTATATATTTACATTATAGAAGTGATATCTATTTTCATTTAGATTTTATGAAATTAAAAAATATAAATATAAATATAAAAATAAGTTAGAAATAAAAGTTTAAGTTTTATATTTTAATAATCAATTGAAATTCAATATAGAGTGATGCTTAAGTGAAAATTTAATTTTTTTATAACATATTAAAACGAGTTAACTGTCTATACATTTAGATGTAATGTATTAGAAGTATATGCCAAGTGTACATAGAAGCTGCAGAATTTGCATAACCGGACCACGTACATAAAAGTGTATAATCAATCTTTTAAGTGTACACCGTTATGCGTATATACATACGAGCAGTAGCAAATTGGTAATTTAATCAGAATTAAGGAGTATGCAATGTAATTGGGCCGTGCATTGCCATGCTAGTTTAGCCCAATAATATAGGGCTTTGGGCCTGAAATGTAGTTCTTTCAGATTTGTTCGTGTTCTCCATTGTTCCAAAAAATATACGATGCAATTTTAAGAAAACATTCATACTTCTAAATACACAAGGAAACAGACTCTGCTGCAAAGTTTAAACAAGCTAAGTACGTTCTGCATTAACAGTTAAACATCACGGCGATCAGTGCCAGGGCCGCCGCCGGCAAACACGTTGGATTGCGGCAGTGCAGTTGCAGCAATAGCATTAGCATTCGTAGTTCCTGCACCACCTCCAGCAAACACACTCTTTTCAGTGGCATTATTATCTCCAGCAAGCACCACACCTTGTTCGTTACCGGCGCCGCCTCCGGCAAACACACTCGATCCATGAACATCTGTTCCTGTTTCCAGAGGTGCTACTTCATTCCCCGCACCACCTCCGGCGAACACGTTAACAGGACCGTTGGAGACTTGTCCTGCTGAAGCAGGATCGTTCTTCACTGCTCTTCTTAACTGATTACTCCGATCCATTGATTGGTTTTCTTTTCACTCGACAAACAATGTTCTTGCAATGGTTGATGGTTCTTTGATCAGAATATAAATACATGAAACCCTAAAGAAAAAAACAACACATCGATTGATTGATCAAACAGAGTCCCGGCATCGTGGCACGAGTATAGAGGTTTGAGCTTTTGTTTCGTAGCAGAAACAAGAGCGAAGGTGGAACAAGGAACAGTGGAGAAGGCAGAACAGTTGTGGCTCTACGATTCAATCAAACTGCTCTTCAATGCCAAGTGTGCATGCAGTGAGTTCGTCCTTTAGGTTATCTATCTCAATATCCAGAGAAAAATAACATGGAGAAAATATGCGTACACGGATCTGATTGAATTTTGAAGTATTCGAAATTTATAGATTTCAGAATATCTAGTCCAACATAAGGGTAGTTTGGTTAAAAAGTTTAACCAAATAACTGGAATGAATATTAATGATTTCACTTATTTATATTTTGATACGTGCTAATCCAAGTATTGATTTTTTGTATCTCTTTCCAACTCGATAAAGAGTTTATTCTAAGATTTTGATTCCGATTTCTTGAATAAACATTTTTTTGTGAGAAATTATTGTGATATGATTTCTGTTAGATATGTAAAGCTACTATACTAATTGTTAGCAAATGGTCTATTGAATATGTTCAAAATAAATATACATTTCAAAAAATAAAACTTCAATATTTAAGAAAGATGAAATCATCACCGAAGAAATAGAAAAATCAATAGTTAAGAAACTTAAAGCATCACAAAGAATATAGAAGGTAAAGAGATTTGATCCATTCGTTAGAAGATTACAACTAAAAAATTTGAATAATTAATTAAAAGATAGAACGCTGACTATTTAAAATTTTAAGAAATTTTTTTGACACTATATATATAATCAAGAGGCATTAATTCGAATCACAATGATTATAATATCAACTAATATCACAACATTAAGTGTAAGAAATACAAACAAATATATTTTAATTAGAGTTCTCATTTAAAATACACAAGAGTTTATAATTATTAATTAGTGATATTTTTGAAGAAATTTTGTTTCTGTGAAAATCTCTTGTGTTTATTTGTGCTTTGTTTATCGCAATTTTCATATTGTTTATATAAGACTTTTGAATATATTATAAAAAATTCACAACTATACAAACAAAACAGCATAATTCGTAGATCGTTAATTTGCAATAATTTAAATTCACGATAATTCTTTGAACCTCTGTATATTAATAAATTTTTAGTAATTATATTATATTATTTTATATTATATATTATTCAGTTGATTTTTAGATGCGAAAGGTTGGACAACGTGTGAGACACGTAGCAGTAATGTTTTTAGATTCAACCAAAATTTTGAAGAAATCTTCTTTTGCAGAGGGAGTTAAACTAACGAATACCTCCATTAAAAAAGAAAATAAAACAGAGATCAAATTGATTAAGCATCAATTTCTTGTGTCAGTGTGAAGGAGTTACCTTCAAACTTCTTTCAATTATTTTTATTATTATCTTAGAAAAGATTTATCCTTCAAATATTCAACGGCTTGTTCTTCATTGATTCACATTTTGATTTTGATATTACATCTAAAGCATTAATAATGAAAATGAAAAAGACGAAAGTTCATTTTACATATTTTTCGTGTGCGTAAAGTTGAAAGGTAGATAAATTTATTGTTTAGAACGTGAATCACAGTTTCCCAAATTCATTTATTTATAACATATTAAAACTTTTTTGACTCAATTTGTTTACCTCCATTCTTTAATAAAAGGCAAAAAACAGGAGCTTGCTTGCTTACAATAGTGAATCAAAATAACTTTTTAAAAGTAATTACTAAAAATTAAAATTGTGAGAATATATAAATTAAATATAAAATAAGAAGGAGATATCTTAGATTGTTTATGAAATAAAAAATTTTAAAATAATATAAAATTAAAAATAAACTCTATTTTTTTGTAAAAATATTTAAAATAATAATAACAAAATTTTGTAGCGTAGAATATTATACACGAGCTCAAATTTTTGTCGTATATTTCAAAATTTTAGAAAATTTATAAGATACTATAAAAATTTATTATATATATAACAAAATAATAAATTTATTAGAAAAAATACTATCAAATGATATCTAAATCTCAAAAGTCCAAATATGCATGAAAGCATTTAAGTTTTTGAACTAGATGTAATAAAATAGATCGGAGACGTTTGGAATGGTTTTTGAAATAAAATTTTTTTAAAATAAAAATATTTTTGTTTTTTTTTAAAAATAAATTTTATATTTTTATTTAAAAATATATATAATAATAAAATTTTATTATGTAAAATTTTTTATACTTTCTAAAATTTTAAATAAAATTTTTAAATATTCATAAAATATATATTAAAAATATAAAATTAAAAATTAAAAATATATAAGTTAAACCAAACGCACACTTAAATATGCTGGCGATCGTATCTCTACAGAATGGTCCGTAAAAGAACAGAATCAGATCGATTTGACTCGATCATACGAAACAGTATTAGGCCAAATTTTTGGACCTACTAAGTGGCCCGCCCATGCAGGTCAGTGGTCAAATTTTTTTACAGTTGATTAAATGTGAATATTGACCATCGAATTGTTTGAAGTTTGACCGGTGAACGGTCAAATTTGATTGGTAAAAGATCAGTTCTAATGTAGATTACAAGCAAAAAATAATAATTAAAAAATAAAAATAAGACCGAATCGGATCTGGACAAATTTTCCAGACTCGGTTGATGCATTTTGTCCCAAAAAGGCAAAACCTAATACACAACAACTTCAAACAAGGATAAAAATACTGAAAGAAGTAAATAATCATGGCAAAGACAAGCAACAATTGTTTGGTAACAAGATCGACGAAAAGGAGCAAACTATATTTTATATTTTTAAATAAATTTTTATAATATTTTATAATTATATAAAAATTTAGAAAGTAAAAAATTTATATTATAAAGTTTTATTATTTATTATTTTTTAAACAATAATGCTCACTTTTAAATAAAATAAAATAAAAATATTATTTATTTTAAAAGAAATATTTTTTATAAACATTCATAAATAGTAATACCGTCTAATTCTATTGCTTGTAGTACTGGCAATAGCTACACTTGATCAATGCTATTTAGAGTACTTATTAATCACTTTATATTTTAATTTTTAATTTATATTTCTTAATAAATTTTTTATAATTTTATTTAAATTTGTTTTAATTTTTATTAAAGTATAAAAAATCTTACGTATAAAATTTTATTATGAATTATTATTATTTTTTTAATCAAAAGATTAGAATTTATTTTTAAAATAATAAAAAATATTTTCATTTTAAAAATATTTTATTTTATAAGTAGTTTTAGACAATTCTTAGGGATTCTTTATTATGACATATACATGACTTTAGGTAACCTTAAGAATACAACGAAGAGGATTTGAACCATTCTACGTATATGTGGGTTTTTTTTTGTCATACCTTAAATATGAACGTGTCTTATTTTAAATGTATGAAAATGTTGTTGGTTCTGTACACAACGGTTGTACATAAACTCATTTTTAAAATAATATTTAAAAATTAAAAATTAAATATTTTATAAAAAATAAAATTAATATTTATTTGATATTAAAAGTATATTTTAAAAATTGTATTTTAAAGCTTATTTTTTAATTGAAATTTTTATTTTATATTTTGTATTATTTTATTAAAATTAAATTTGAAAAAAGTAACTTCGACGAATTAGTAATTAAGTCCAAAGCCATGTGCATTGAACTAACCAAACTTCACGTTGCCGAACTTTATATTCTTAATTAGATCTAAAGCATCTTTCAGTTTTATGAATCCGGTTCTGTTTTTTAGTTCGGCAGTACTTTTAGCTACTTATAAAATTTTTCATATTAAAAAAATAATAATTTTAATATATATATGAAAAAATAATGACGGTATTTTTTTTTTTAGGAATACTTTCGGACACTCTTTCTCCGATTTATGACCGAAATGATCTCTAAATTTAATCTCCACAGTTGAATATAAAAAACTATAAATTAGTAATCTATTTATAAAGTATCAGCTCAACTGGATCACAAATTATCTTCCATTTGATCACTTGATAAATATAATAAAAATAATATAATATATATATTTTTAAATTTTTTTACTTTTTATCGTCTTAAATTCGTGGTTCGATTAAACTGCAATTTTATGAATATATTTCTAATTCATAGTTCTTCATATCTAACGATAAAAATTAAATTTAGAGATCACTTCGATTATAATCAATAAAAGAATGTCTAAAAGTGCTTCTATTTTTTATCTATATATAATTTTAAGCAAATTAAAACAATCTTATTAATTAAACAATTTTAAGTTGAAAACATTATAAAAATATTTGTTATTCATTGATTTTTCAATCAATCGAAATATTTCAATAATGAAACCCCCTTGCATGCACCATGACATAAACTGTCATTTCATTGTGTTAAAAATTTATTTTCAACACTTCTGGATCAAAAGCATTTAGGAAGACATTATAGATTTTAGAACTTCTGATAAGCTAAACAAATATTTCATTCCATATAATTACTGATTATAACTTCAGATCTTAATTTTATACAAATTATTTCTGTTTTTTAATTATAGATTTAACCATTAAGAACTAAAAGTTATTAAATCTTAAAATTAAAAGTTCTTTTCGCTCGTGTTCTTGTTTTAAACAAGATATTTTTCATAAGAAATCATGTGTTAGCAATTTGCACTAAGAATATTCTTATTTGGATTATAATGACACTTTAATAATCCGAACCTGGTCCAATTTTGATCAATCTTCCATGACCAGTAGTTGAAATTAGATGGACACAAATAACCTTAGTTAATACCAAATATACCCTCACACCTACCCTCAAATTTGTTCTTAAACTTTTTTATTAGTGGTACATAGTAAGCGCAATTTTGTCATTTGCTGTTAATACGTGTTTCAAAACGGCTGAAATTTTATTTTTTTATCAGATTTTAAATTTTGAATAATTTTTATATTTTAATTATACAATAAATTTAAAATTTTATTTTTATATGCAAAATTTTATTTTAATTTTTTATTTATACGTTTTTCAATATAATTATATTTTTTAAATTTAACATATTTTTAAAAATTATTAAAATTCAAAAAATTTTACTTCTATTTTCTATTTTTACTTTCACAAAATTTAATTATATATTTAAAATAAGCACCTTTGACCAAACTTCAGAGCTATTTCTTTTATTTTGGTTGACTGAATTACAGCCGTTCAAGATTGCAGTAGCATAGATTACTACTCGGTCCCATGTTTCACTCCTGGTTTCTTTCGTACGTCACCAACTTAATCAGAGCCGTCCATGCGTCAAGAAGAGTAAAGTGTATAGGGGAACGTGCAAACGGGTCGAATTGAAATTTAACCCGAAACCCGAATTTTTAAAGAAGCTAACTAAACGTGCAAACGGATCGAACAAAAACAAAGGAATTTGGTCTGCCATGTCAGCATTAGAGTAATTTATTGGTTCGGATGACTGTTCGGTGATTGGCAAGAAACAGCGATTGATTCGTTAAGGGAGAAGCGCGCGCTTAAATACCGCACCGTGTCTCTGCGACGGGAGAGGAAACAGAAGAGAAAGAGAGTAGAACATAAAACAAAAGAAGGGGAATTGGTTCTCTCTCTTTTCTCTCTTCTTCTCATCTAGAACTTTTACAGAGAGTTAGAGATACAATTTGTTAGATTTCAGAGATTTGAATAATACTTTTTAATTTACATCAGTTTCTGTTCTCTCACTCTCTCTTTCTCGAAATATCTAGCGGAGAGGATTAGAAGAAGAATTGAGGTATGTCTTTTGTAATGGAATCATTTTCTTTTGGTTGTTTTTGGTGGTCTTGGAAATTTAGTTTTCAATCTGTTGGATTGGATTTGGTTCCTGTTGGTTTTGGTTATCTGAAAAGGATTCCTTCTGTGGGGTTTTATTGGTTTTGATTCAATGTGGACTGTGGGGATACCTTAATCCTGATTTTGTAAATTTTTCTTTGATTTTGTCTGTTTGTTTGTTGATTTTAGTGTTTGTTGATTTTTTCTGTTGTAATTACTTACCAATTTATGTAGATCTGAACCAGGAGATTTTTTTAGCAATAATAGTTTTTCTCATGCAATTGTTTTTTCAGAAATTTGAATATCACCGTCTTCGTTTTTTTATTTTTTTGGTTCTTTTCCTTTTTGGTTTCAGTGCAATTTCAGATCGTGTGATAAAATTGTTTGCCGTTACTCGACGGCCGTGGTTGGATCTCTATGGAAAAAGACTTCGAATAGAAGATTATTTCGCTTTCAACTACAAGTCGTCACTTTTGGCGGCTGATGAAGTTCTACGGAAATACCCTAATGGAAGAAATAAAAAATTAGTATAAACCTTTTACCACAAGATCTTTCAAAAAAGTTTTGAAAATTATAAAAAGTTTTCTTTTATTTATTTTTCTCCCTCTTTTTTGTTTCTGTGAATTTTATTTTGATTAATACAGTTTGTGTTTGATTGAGAGAAGAAATTATTTGACGACATTTGCATTTGTGACGTCAGTGTGTATCACGTGCTAGCATTCACATTCCAATGTTTGCTCTCTGAATCTGTTCATTTAATTCAATTTCTCCTGATGTTTTTCGTTCCTCAATGAATCCATGCATTCATGCCTGCTACAGAGAATGCTTACAATTGTCCTGTTCTTCACATGATTATTTGTTTAACGCGAAGACAATTTTTTCCTTTTTATATAATTTCAAGTGTTTATACACTAATTGTTTAAAAGTTATTTTTAATTGTTTCATCTAGATCTTTTAGTTTCAAGAGTTGCAATGGAATTAATTCAGTTCTGCTGCTTAAATTTGGATCATCACAGTTTTAATTTGAATAAATAATCTTGTAGGATGGGTGCCGGAGGACGAATGACACCAAAAGAAAGGGAAGCTGACGTCAGCCACAGGTCAGTATCCGGAGCCGGTGACCCGCTCTGCCGTGTTCCTGTAGAAAAGCCACCATTCACATTGGGCGATCTCAAGCGAGCCATACCTCCACACTGCTTCCACCGCTCTGGTCTCCGGTCATTCTCCTACGTGGTCTCCGATCTCACCATCTCTGCCGCCCTTCTCTGCTTCGCTCTTTACATCCTACCGTTGGTTCCTTCGCAGACGGTCAGGATGGCGGGATGGATTGCATATTGGATTGCACAGGGATGTGTTCTTACAGGTGTTTGGGTTATTGCTCACGAGTGCGGGCACCAAGCTTTCTCTGAATCTGGATTTGTGAATGATGTTGTTGGTCTTGTGCTGCATTCAGCGTTGCTGGTGCCGTACTTCTCATGGAAGTACTCTCATCGGAGGCACCATTCGAACACCGGCTCTCTAGAACGCGACGAGGTATGTTGTTGGGAGTGACAATTGTGTTTGGATTCATGTTATTTCCTTGATTCTGATTCGATTTCGAGTTTGGATGAATGGAGCTATTTGATTCATGTCATGTCCTTTGATCTTGCTTGCAGGTGTTCGTTCCAAAGCCGAAATCAAGGCTGGCGTGGTACTCCAAATACCTGAACAACCCTCCTGCCCGTGTTCTAACATTGACAGTCACTCTCACGCTCGGCTGGCCTTTGTATCTCGCCTTCAATGTCTCTGGCAGGCCATACCCCCGCTTCGCTAGCCACTACGATCCAAACGCTCCTATCTACTGTGACCGTGAACGGGCCCAGATTTTTATTTCTGATGTCGGAGTCATAGCTGCTGTGTATGCCCTCTACCGTCTTGCCGCGGCTTACTCGTTGATCTGGGTGATACAAATCTACGGTGTACCTTTACTGATCGTCAATGGCTTTCTGGTTCTGATCACATACCTGCAACACACTCACCCGGCTCTGCCGCATTACGATTCTACTGAGTGGGATTGGCTTCGTGGCGCTCTGGCCACGGTGGACCGGGACTATGGAATTCTGAACACCGTTTTCCATAACATTACTGATACGCATGTTGCTCACCACCTGTTCTCCACAATGCCTCACTACCATGCAATGGAAGCAACTAAAGCTATCAAGCCGATTCTTGGAGAGTACTATCACTTTGACGGAACGCCTGTCTGGAGAGCAGTGTGGAGGGAAGCTAAAGAATGTATCTACGTTGAGAAGGATGACAGCGCCAGCGGCAAGGGAGTTTTCTGGTACAAGAACAAGTTCTAAGTCTTTGTTCTATTTGCTAATGCTAGTAGTGTTTTATTCGTTGTTCTTTACATTCCTTTGTTTGTGTTTTTGTTCCAAGTAACAATAGCATAAGACAAACAAGTGTGATAAGGAATGAGAAAGAAGGGGACAATGAATGAAAATCATACCAAGGTCTTTGGGTACAACCATGTTGTAGTTGTTACCAAATTAATTCAGACCATTCATATATTTTAAGTATAAATTAAATTTAAAATTATACTTCAAAATTAATATAATTCTATCGAAAAAGTGATTCATTTTAAAAAGTAATTAAAATATAAAAATGAAATTATATTTTCAATCTATATTTTAAGAAATTTTATTTTTTATATTTCAGTTTCGTGAAATTTTCTTGCATATATTTTAAATACACGGTCGGGCAATTATATTTCAATTTTGATCATGACTTAAAACTAATTAAGTTTTCTTGGTTAGCATCACCAATCGAATTAAACTGTGATGTGCTGTTTACTGAACAGATGGAAAACATCTAGATGCTATTTTTTAATTTTGGGATATAATCAAGGGTGTTTTTAATAGCTTTGGAAGCAGAAGGCAAGAAAAGTTGACATGAACATATCTTATATTTCTATAGTTAGTAATGGTTTGTTGTGTTTCTGGGTCCATCTATATTCAAATATCATGGACTACAACTAAGATTCTAGTGTGAGCCACTTGGCTTCGTTAGCCTAAAACTACTGAAGTTGTCCAGAAGTTGTCGAACGTGTCCGAAATTTTTAATTTTTTTATCAAATTTAAGATTTCAAATAATTTATATTGTTTTAAATACACATTGATTTAAAATTAACTCTACATTTATCTAATTAAAAATTAATTAAAAATATTCAACTTTCAAGTTTATTTTTTGAAAAATTTAACTTTCTATTTTTTTGTTAAACTTACTTACGTGTATATATTAAAAACGCCCTCAACGAAACTAGTTTTATTAAGAATGTATTTCAATTATATAAAATTTATTTTTTTCTATTCGATTTGTAATTTAGATTTATTATTTATATTTGACTTTTTCCTAACATATCAAATTTTAGGGAATTCAGTTTTATAAAATTTATATTTTCTTAACTATAACATACTTCACACTAGGAACCTCAAAATTGCGGATCGCGTTTTCTGGTACTTACAATCAAACACTTCTTTTCTTTAGATCTTGCAGAAAACTATGTATGCAATTATTATTTATTAAATTAAGTTTGGAAGATATTTATGCAATTTGCGATTTATAAAATAGAGCAGGTAATGAACATGTTCGAGATGTTTTCTTTCGAGACGGCATGTTGAGATGTTGGAAATTGTTGTCTTTTTTTAATAAAATATAGGTTCATTTTTTAAAAAATGGAAAGAGTTGTCGCAAAGTTCATGCCGAATCTTGAGATAATTATTTGGATGCTTATAAAATAAAATTTAAATAATTTTTTTATTTTTTAATAAATAATAAAAATACTTTATTATATTTAATTTTTTATATTTTCTAAAATTTAGAATAAATTCTATATATTATTATAAAATATTTATTAAATATATAAAATAATAAATTTATTAAGTTATTATTCAGAATGAAAAATCAGGCAAACTCTTAAACTAGTTTTTAATATAGACTACTAATTAGAGTGATACCTTTTTTTTTTCTATCTTTAATAATTAATAAACAGATTTCGATTTCTACATCTTAACCATTTTATAATGTACACATACTAATTCAATCAGAGCATGTTTGGTAGTATGTATTATGACTTTCAATTTTTTATTTTATTTTTATTTTCAGTAAATGTTTTATACTATTTAATATATTTAAGATTAAAATATATAAATAAATTACATAATAAAACTTTTGAAATTTAATTTGTAATTTTATTTTCAAAATTTTGAAATTTTTTTTCAATAATTTTTTTTTTTATCTTAAGCTCTCTCTAACGTCTCCTAAAATAATTAGACGAACGTCGATTTTCATGCTTGCATGGATTTGGTCTATCATAAATTTAACTACTACATCTTAATTATTATATAAAAACATTTTTACTAAGATATGCTTAATTTGTTTAAGTATGTTCTTTCATATATAATTTTTTGTAAAAGTAAATAGTAAAAAATAAATTATAGATATTTATTTTTATGAATTTAGTTTTATAAATTTATTGTTTAATAACTTTTTTATAAAATTTATATTTTAAAATTATACTTTCGTATTAAGCATTTTTTTCATATATAATTTTAGAAAGTTTGGAAGTATTTTTGAAATTAACTTTTTTAAAATATAAAATATTTTTTTCTTTTAAAACTAGGTTTTTTTATTTAAAAAAATAAAAATAAGTAATAAAAATTTAAAATAAAAATTTTAAAAGAAAATATTTATATAAAATATAAAATAAAAAATTAAGAACTGCTTTTTTAGAAAGCTTCGTCAAACGCACCAAGTGGATGAGAGAGTGTTTCTAAAATAAATTTTTTTAAACTGAAGTATTTTTATTTTTAAAAAATGAATTTTTTAATTTTAAAAAAATAAATAATAAAAAGTATGTAAATTTTTTTATATTTTTTAAATTTTTAAATAAATTTTTAATATTTATAAAAAATATATAGAAAATATGAATTAAAAAATAAAACATTATTTTTTGAAAATTAACGTCAAACGCACCCGAAAGGTGTTAGAACAAATGCGATGAAGCAACACAGCAGCAGAATATCATGCCTCGTCACTTTGGTATCACTTTGATATTTGGCAAATGCTTTGGGCATATTTTCCTCTTCATAGTATTTTATGTAATTATTTATTTAATTATTTTAGTTTATAAAAACTAAAAAATTAACTATATTTATTTTTCAAATAATCTAAAAATATTTTTTTTAGCAATTCTTTAATTTAAATACTTTCAAGGTATTTCTTGGTCAGCCGTCAAACCGTAAAATTAATGCAACTCAGAGATGTTATTATTGGTCCTTGCAGTGCGTTGAGTGCGTAGGATCTAATGCAGGAATTTATGCTTCTATCATTCTATCGATAATAATCTTGTGAATGTTAAAACTTTGGGAACGTTAGTACTTATAAAAAAAAAATTATTTATTAAGAAAAATAATTTTTAAATTTAAAAATTAATAATAATAAATAAAAATTTATTATATAATTTTTTTTAATTTTTAAATAAGCTTTTGAAACGGTTCTATAAGCAATCCTAGACGCGGCCTTAAAAGGGTTTGCGGATAACACCAATCTTTTGCTGAATCACTCAAAAATATAGGCAAATTTTTTTCCTTCTTCATTTTGAAGTTATTGGTCAGAAAATTTAATATGCAAAGGCTCCAATATTTCAAAATCTAATTTAAAAAACATAAATTTATTTTAAATTCATTTCTGATAAATAAACAGGTTCTTACTCTTGAGGGTTGTTTTCAACTTTTTCTTGATGCTTATGTGAAGTAATGGATTTTGACACAGCTATATGATAAGCCCTTGATTAAAGAGTGGAAGTTAGAATCATGTTTTATTATGTTGCGTTATTGATTCACGTTCTAAACAATAAATTTATCTACCTTTCAACTTTACGCACACGAAAAATATGTAAAATGAACTTTCGTCTTTTTCATTTTCATTATTAATGCTTTAGATGTAATATCAAAATCAAAATGTGAATCAATGAAGAACAAGCCGTTGAATATTTGAAGGATAAATCTTTTCTAAGATAATAATAAAAATAATTGAAAGAAGTTTGAAGGTAACTCCTTCACACTGACACAAGAAATTGATGCTTAATCAATTTGATCTCTGTTTTATTTTCTTTTTTAATGGAGGTATTCGTTAGTTTAACTCCCTCTGCAAAAGAAGATTTCTTCAAAATTTTGGTTGAATTTAGGCACGTTCAGCTGCGCTTTCTCGGAAAATATTTTATATTTTATATTTTTAAATAAATTTTTAAATATTTTATAAAATTTATTTTAAAATTTATAAATTATAAAAAAATTTTACATTATGAGATATTATTTTTTTATTTACTATTTTTTAGATAATAAAAAATTTTATTTTAAAATAGCAATTTGAATTGGTGAATTAATTTTGATTCGACCTATTTAATAATTATGTCAAATTCGTTAAACTCTAATTCAACTATGAATTTATATCTGTCAAAATTGTCAATCATAACTTAATTTATTAATAATCGAATCAAATTCGGATCGATCTATTTAATAATTAAAATTTTAAATTTTATAATTTTAAGTGTACTCACTTATTAATTTAATCCTTTTCCTTTGGACATAAATTAAGTTCATCCTTATCTATTCATAAATTGAATACCAGATCCGAAATTTGATCTAAACCATCCATTTTGCATGATAGAATCCAGCTCATTCAAATTCTATTATATTTTACTTATTTATTTTTATCGTAAGTGGTCCAAATTGAACTTTTGCTCTACCAAAAATTGTTTTTTAATAATATTTATATTTATTATAAATCTATTTCAAACTTAGTTTTTAATAATTTATTTTAAGAATGGCATTGGTTGCTTTCCTAAAGGGTGCATTCTTTTATACACAAAAATCACTTCTCTTTTTCTAAAAAATCATTTTAATTTATTTTTTATTAAAAAAAATATAAAAGTTACTTCAATTTATTTTTTAATTAAAAAAATACATCACTTTTAACAACACTATTTTTAATAACTTAATTTTAAAAATTTATTTCTAAAAAACTCACTCTCAAAATAAAAAAAACGCACCCTAACTCTCTCTTGCTTGGGAGCGTTTGGTAGTGCTTATGAAATGGAGCTTTTCTGAAATAGAAAGTATTTTTGTCTTTTTTAAAAAACGAACTCTATTTTTTTATTTTCAAAAAAATAATAAAAATATGCAATAAAAAAATCTCACTTCGTAGAATTTTTTTACACTATCAAAATTTTTAAATAAATTTTTTAAATATTTATAAAATATATATTGAAAAACGTAAAAATAAAAAAAAATTGAAAAATTATTTATGATAAGCAGTGCCAAACGTGCTCTTCATCCATTGCTATTAGTAGGAGCTCTCTAAAGAACTGGGCTTCAGCACAACTTTATATAGCAATTCCTTCAAGGTCCAAATTCTGAAAAGGCCCGTATAAGATCCATAAACAAAATATTCATGGAAACAAACACTTCTCTGCTTCTTTTCATCAAGCTAATAATAATAATTAATAATTTTTTATAGTAGTTAGAGTAAATTTGGACATAACTTATTTATGATTTGGATATAACTTTATCATAAATCTAAACATAACTATCATATTAGTTATGTTGTACTAGTAGACTAACAGTAACTATTTATGGACTGTCTGATTAGAAGCTCATCAAAATATTTTTATATTCAATAATAATAATAATAATAATAATAATAATAAATAATAAGAAAATAACAAGTAAAAACTGAAAAAAAATAAAAGTAAATGTTAGCCAACAAATTTCAAAAAAAAAATTTTGAATTTGGTTTTCAACGATTATGAACTTTCTTGAGAAGACCAAGTTGACATTTGTTAAAATATTCAGGTCAAATTTTCTAGAAGGCAGATGGAGCTTTGAGTGGTTTGGTGCTGGAAGTACTGGATTGCAAGATGCATCCAACTATGCCAAATTTTACATGACCCTTTGACACTTGATATTGGTTGCAGGATTTAAGGATGCGTTTGAGATCGTTTATAAAATAGAATTTTTTTAAAATAGAAAATATTTTTATTTTTTTAAAAAAGAAGTTTTATTTTTTTAATTTTTTAAAAATAATAAAAATATATAATAAAAAGATTTCATTACGAAAATTATTTTTACACTATTTAAATTTTTAAATAAATTTTTAAAATATTTAAAATATATATATTAAAAAATATGAAATGAAAAAAATTAAAAATAGTATTTGGTACGCACTAAATGTTTTTGTCTGCTCCCCATAAGTCTGTGTAATCTGTATTCTATATTCTACAAAATTGGCTTAAAATTTACGTTAAGCTAATAGCGTCACTAGAAATGTTTTTCCTCTATCCACTTCAATTTTCACTTCATAAAACTCACTTATATATATTTGAAACACATCCTAAATATATTAAAAATAATAAAAATAAATAATAATAAGATTTTATTATATATCATTTTTTATATTTTATAAAATTTTAAATAAATTTTATAACTTATTATATAAAATTTATTAAAAAAATATAAATAAAAATTTGTTATAAAATGAAATACCAAACGATCCGGAAAACTAGCTAGTAAGAAACAGTGCAGAAAAATACGTAAACACTGTTTTCCCACATCAGGCAATTTGTTGGTGTTAACTCAAAGAGCCCTGCAAGATCTTCGAGAAAATTATTATTTTAACAAACAGAAGAATTTCTTTGAACGGTGTCCTTGTCGCAGTAATAACAAAATAATTTTCCGCTTGTTAATGTCTCTTTTGCTGAATCGATCGTTAGCTGTAATCTCAACCGTTGCTGCACTCAGCTGTCATTCTTTATACTCAAATTTCTGGTTGAAATACAGGTTTTTTTTTTCTGCAGAGCGTACAAATTTGCATCTATTCATTTCTTCAAAACAAAAAAAAAAAGCTTACAATAATCTTTTAAAAAAAAGCACAAATTCATTCATTTCTTATATATATATGCGCAACATTGTTGAGAAATTAAAACAAAATAACTTCTCAAATGAACAGAAAAAAATCCATTCTCTTCTAAATTTCAATCTACACAAACTCATTTCTCACTCAAAAAAAGAGGAAAAAAAAACCATTTGCCATTATGTTTCTTGACAGAAATTAATCAATCAAAACTGTGCAGCTCAATCCAAATGCGAAGAATTCTGGAACGTAAACTCATTATAACCTTGCAAGAAACCATCAATCTCTTTAAAAAATAATCCAGTACTACTACTACTAATTGAATTATTATTATTATTATTATTCTCCCACAAACTCAACACTGATCCATGGTGATCAACAGATTCCTTCTTCACCATTAACTGGTGATTTTCTTCTCTACTCAACAATGTTGAAGCTGAATTCTTCTTTAATTTCCCTTTGCTCGAAACAACTGGAGCACTATTACGCTTTGGTGTTGATGAAGAATTAGAAGGTTTACCTGTAAGCTTCTGCACTGTTTCTCTGAAATTTTCAGGGTCAATTTTGATTATCTCAGGAGCAAAGATGTGAATTATCCTGATCTTCGGCGCCTTCAACTTCGCCACTGCATGAGAATTTTCGCGTATTATCTTTCTTTGCTGCTGCTTCTTTGCTGCTTCCATGAACTCCACTATACGGGGTGCCATCGAATTGAAGTACTTCACTTGCTTTTCTAGGGTTTGCAGCGAAGTTTCACAGAAAAATTTTAGAATGAGAGAACTTTGTGTTGAGCAAGAACTGAGTTTGATGTATATATATATATATTTTTTTCGGAGAGAAGTGGGAGAGAAGAAGGAATGAAATAAATTTGTTAACAATAGTGTTTTTGTTTTGTTTTGTTGAAGTCAATTGATTAAAAAACCTAAACTATATATTACAAAAAATAATAATAACAACAAATAATTGTGAAATTTAAGTATGTAGATCAGATTGTTAAATGTCTGTTTGAGAGTGCTTCTCAAGTACTCTTCTATTTTTAATTTAATTTTTTATTTAAAATTTTTTATAGATTATAATTTTTTTAAATTTAAAAAAATATAAATTATCATACAATTTGTAATATATATATAATTTTTAGTTTTGTTAGAGTGAAAAACAAATTCATTTTTAAAAATAAAAAAACTTATTTTAAAAATTTTTTATTTTAAGCAACCTACAACGACACCTAACTGTATTTTTGACAACTTATATAGAAAAAAAAACATGCAAACAAGTTCTTAATTAGTTTGATTTAATTTAAAGTAAACATCAATTAGGCCTTTTAATTATGTTTGAGCATGATGTGCTCCCCTATAATAATATAATAATTTTTGTTTGTAATACTAAAGAAATATTATAGTCAATTAAAGACAACTATCAAGTAGAAAAAAATATTTTACATTATATACGCATCGATTTTCTAGTTAATTTGCAATAAAAGCTTTTTAAGTATTAAAAGTATTTCGTGTTTCTAAGTTATTATTTGAATTAATTTTGTAATTAGACCATATTCATTATGTTATTCATTTTATGAAATTAAACAAGTAACTTTTTTTTTTCTATTGTGAAATTAGATGAAGATCCCTTTTAAAAATTATTTTGTTTCTACAATCCACACAGTTTTATGAAAAGAAAATTGAATTGCCAATAATAATAGAGAAGATATACAAAAAATAAACATAAACAAAATAGTGCATTACAATTTTTTAGGACATTTATTTTAAAAATTTTACTTTGATAAATTTATTTGTTAGTAAATATTTTAAAAAATTTTAGGTTTTAGAAACTCACTTATGCGTAAGTAAATAAGCCTTTATTTTCTATAAAAATATTTTAATAACTTAAGAAAAGCCATAAATAAATAAATTCTTAATTAATTACTTATAAAATTTATCAAGTAGAAGCCACCATGTCTTGATATCCACAAGCACAAACAGCTCCCACATACCAGGACAGCCACAACCGTGTGGGTCCCACTAAATTATCTCTAAGTTATTCAAGATAATAAAATTAATTAATTAATTAATTAATTAATATCCAAGTTCATTATATAATATCTAACTGAGATTATTCCAAAAATTATTTAAAATTTATAAAGGAGTGAAAGAATATTCTCAATACATAGTTAGTAAAATTAACATGTCAACTATTATGCAAAATACTAATTCCAAGTATAATAAACAAGATACTTTTCATTTTTGTATACTATAAATAATTAATATTTCACTAATTATTTGATTTAAATAATTTTCTTTTATGAATGTTTAGTGGGCCAATGGGCTGGATTAAGGTAGGCCACTATACGGCCATGGAAGTTAAGATTCGAATCCAACAAGTACGTCAGAGCCCAGTTACGTGTTTTATTATTTTGATAAATATATTTTATTATTTTGATTTTATAAAAATTAAAAAAATAATTAAAAAAAGTAGAATTTTTATATTTTTTAAAATTTTAAATAAATTCTATAATCTATTTGAAAATTTTTATTTATAAATATAAAATAAAATGAATAAGTTCAACAACCCCGCATGCATTATCATTCATGATTCATGTGGAATCGGTAATTTGTTTCATGAATTTTAATTGTTGGTATATAATTTTAATTTTCATAATCTTGTTTTCAAAATAAAATTGCTACAGATCTGTTTGATTTTGCTTACGACTTCCATGATAATTTGATGCACAGAAATGGTGTAGAGAATCGAAACGGTTACTATTGTTCAAGTTATGGCTAAGGGCCAAATGTTTTATGTTTAAATATGTCTATCAAAGCCCAACCCAGATAATGATTTGAGTTTTAATTTTTGTTTCTCTTAAGTTTCAGTTAGGAAGCCCAACAACATATAGAGCAGCCCAATCCAACTTATGCATTAAAGCCAATCATATATTTCTGCATTCAAAAATAAGTTTTTATTTAAAGAATTATTTTTTAATAAATTTGTATGTTCTTTTGTAATGATTTAGTTGTTTAACCTAGTTTTTGAATTGTTTTTTAAGAAATTACTTTTTAAAAAAAATTACTTTGTAAAAAATTTTAAAAGGAAACAAGGATGGAAAAAACACTACAAATTAGCAGCCGGATAAAAAAAAGCAGCCGCATCTATTTTCCGTCGACATAAATAGCATCAATAACTTTAAGAATAAGAAATGAGATAATCACTACATTAATTAAATTTAGAATTTCCAAAAAATTATGTATTTCAATTATTCGTGAAGCTAATAACTTCACATTTATTTTACTATTTAGTAATTCATTTAACTTTCAAAACTCTTCTTTTTACTTCTAATTCCAATCCATTTAAGATAAAATTAAATCATAATAACTAAATTCATTTTAAATCCAATTTTAAAAAAAACATTTATTTTTTATTTAATATTTTCCACTTATATATAATTTATATTCGTATATTTAAACCACGTTTTTAATATACTATTAAATTTATGCTTGGATTAAAATTATTTTTTTTAAAGTAACAAACAGGAAAAGAATCTAAATTAATATTAATTAGAATATTAATGACACATACTTAAAAACCACAAGGTTGAAGTTTTAAATATTAGTTTAATTTATTTTTTAATATTTTTATATGAATGAAAATTACATATAGCTAATTTCTGGTAAACACAAGTGTCGATTGGCAGAACAGGGGTGACGCAGAAAAGTGTGGATCTTTTATTTCCCCCTTTTTCTCACGCTCGCTTTCTAAAGTCGTGGCCCGGCCCTCTCACACCTGAATAAACTCTCCCTAACTCCATTCAACTTTCTTTTCTCTTTCGCTTTTTATTCTCTCTCGAAAAATTTTCATTTGTCCACAACAGGTAAATCGAATCGAATCAAAGCGTTTAGAATCGAGATTGCTTACTGTTTTTTGTTTATCTGACAATATGTGCTTGTTTTTTTCTCTCTAATTTTTTTGGGTTTTGTTTGATTTCGTAAGGTTTGAGAATGGGGTTTCTGAGGAGTGTTACTGCGCTATCTAAGCTCCGCTCTCGTCTCGTAAGTACATATATCATGTTTTCAATGTTGATCTTATAGATGATTTTGGTTTTTTAAGTTTGTTATTTATTGTTGTTGTTTATTGAATGAGTTTAAATGAATTGACTGATAGGCACAGCAAGGGACGACGTTGGGATCGGTTCGATGGTTGCAACTTCAGAGTGGATCGGATCTCGTAAGTACAGTAGTAAAACAAAACTTTTTTCATAAAGAAAATTTATCACGTTCATTATTATGTCAGGTTGTGTGAATATCTGCTTGTTTCATATTATGCGTTACTAGTTTTACTTCGGAGGATTACATATGGGAATTTCTTATATGATTTGCATGATTTATTTTCTTCAGGATCTGCGATCTCACTTCAAGGAAATGATTCCGGAGCAACGAGTTAGTTCTCTGTCTTTTTTTCCTGCTCATTCTGGGTTTAAGTTTTAGCATTTGTTTTATATGTGAAGAAGCATGCTGGCCTTTTCATTATGTGAACATTCTCTATTTATATGAATAAGTGCGAGAACTGAGATAGGAATGCTAGAAGAGTTCTAATGCCATATAATGATCATATCAATTCTCCTAAGTTATTCTAGCTTTACTAGCTTGCTCTCTTTTTTTTCTTGTGATATAAGCTTTACATGAATTTTAAGGTTTATCGCTTCTTGGTGGTGGCTTCATGTACCTTATTTAATTGGTTGTTTGTCACATTTATGAATTAGAATGTTTTTAAATGATAGTTGCATTTTGCTGAAATATGCATCTAATTCGGGAAAGGAGAGATCTGTGATAAGCATGTTGATGGTTCAAATCATTTATAGTTTAAAAAAATCCTTCAGGAAAATAGACTAGCTTATATGTTTTCGAGAACTGTTCCTTTTGTTTTTCTATGTGTCTTCCTAATATTTCAGGATCGTCTAAAGAAGATTAAGTCAGAGCATGGAAATGTACATATTGGAAACATAACCATTGATCAGGTATGTCTTATGATCTCGTCTGCAATGCGCACAAGACTAGTGCTCGATCTTGATATCTCTCATATTTTACTTTTAAATACATGCATTCCCTACTTCTAAAGTGCAGCAGTGACTTAAAATTGTGCTAATTGTCGCCTTTTAGGTTGTTAGTGGAATGAGAGGGATGCCTGCATTGATATGGGACTCTTCGGTGGTAGATCCTGATGAGGTAGCCCCTTTGTCGTTGTTTCTTCATTTACGTCGGTGATATGTTAGTAGTCTTCTACTGACTGGCACATGTAATTACACTTTCAGGGTATCCGTTTCAGAGGGCTCTCTATTCCTGAATGCCAAAAGGTGTTGCCTGGTGCATATCCTGGTGGAGAACCACTTCCTGAAGCTATTTTTTGGCTTCTTTTAACTGGAAAGGTCAGAAAAGTGCTAGAAACTTGTTATCTAAGTCAAATTATGGTGGCTGCTACTTAAATGAGAGTTGATACTTAATTGTAGACCATGTAGTCATCAAACTTATATGCTGAAATAGTTTGCAGAACTATTCAAGCAGTAGACAATATACCGGCTGTGCCTGGGTGGAAAATAGTTAAGCCGTACTCTCTGATGGATAAGTTTTGATTATTTCGCCTCGGTAATTAGTGGAAGAACTAGTTAAAAGTAAAAAATTAATGTTTTTGAGAAATTGAGGCGGACAATTGTTCCATTAACTTTTGAGATGCAAGTGATTGAAAATAAATGCGTTTTCTGACAGTACAAGCTCTTATATGATTTGGGGATTAGTTCATGATTTTGTTTCCTTCCATAGTTTGCTCGTCCTGTATCCCCAAGGCTGTTTTCTTTATTCTACTGATCTATAAACTTTGTAGATGTTAATTCAGTCTATTTATTTTTATAAGGTAACAAGCGTTTGGGTCAGAATTTTCTTAACAGATGATCATAATGTAGGTGCCTACTAAAGAACAAACTGATGCATTATCCAAGGAGCTGCAAGACCGTTCAAAAGTTCCAGGTAATGCAGTAACTCATGGCATAGGATTGTTGAAGCCAGAAATGTTTCTTTGCCGATGGATAAGGTAGCTTAACTATAAATGTGCAACCTGTGTTGATAAAATAATGAGTAATACTGTGGGTACTGTTTTTAGTACTCCCTTGTGTATACTTTTATTGTATAGTACGGTAGGGATGAAATGTGATAAACTGCCTTGAGATGCATTTTTGTGATAGGCGTACACAAAGGAGTACTCAAGTGAGTAACGATAGTTGTATGCTAACTAATCTCTGAAAGGAGGCATTCTCTTGAGATGCATTCACTGATTCTCCTTGAAGCATAAAGTTGCACAGGGACATGCCTTCGTTTTGCAATAGAGAAAGTTTGTAGATCTTCTGGTACTTGATAAGCTGTAAAGTAATTTTTTGTCTGCGTGCCAATATCAATGTGCTAAAATTTACGTGTTTGCTCTTATTTTGCGGTAGAGCAAATTTAAGATGTTCTTAGTACATAGAAGCTACAAAGTATCTTTTGTCAACATGCTCAATATCAATGTGTTAACTTCTGTAGTTCTTTCTTTCTACAACTGACTGTTGCCTTTTCTTAGTATTTATCTTCACCTGCATGCTTTATTGCAGACATTGTGATAACCACCATTTCTGTTATAGTAGTCCTGCATTTGTCTACTCGAACTTGTTTTCTAACTTCGTGTCCCTTTTTTTTGTTGGAATTTACTTTCTTGAAAGCAGTTTTAGTAAATTATGATGTTTTCTTTGTGCTAGTTTTCTCATTTACTATGCAGTTAAGAGGGCTTGTTCTCTATTGCTATCATTCTATGATAGCTTAACGTATTTGCTTGCAACTATTTCATCTTTACTTTATCCAAGATCTACTTCTTAGATTACTGATTTGGGAAATATCATGAAAAACTGTTGAAGCTGTATCTTTGAACATATCTCTGAACATAGTTGGCTTCTTGGTGCAGATCATGTCTACAAAGCGATTGATAGTCTTCCAGTGAATGCTCATCCAATGACACAATTTACTACTGGAGTCATGGCACTGCAGGTTTGTTGAGTTTATCATTGTGAAGACTATTGAGGTTTCTCTGCGTATTGTGCAATAAGTAAATGTTGCTTCTTGACAATTGCCTTGATCTCATTATTGCGAAACTTCTTTTCGCAAATAACATATTCTAAACATGTCACATTTTAAAAATTGTTTATAAAGGTGCCTGTAGTTATAAACTACATACTTATGTGAAAATTGTATGACTACTATTTTGTACATTAGCTTTTGCTGACTCTTTCTTTTTAACTTTATATCCAGACTGAGAGTGAATTTCAGAAGGCATATGAAAAAGGAATATCCAAAGACAAGTAGCGTTCGCTCACCTTGACTCTAATGATATTTACAAGCTTTTGATACTATAGTGACATGCACAATACTATTTGCAGGTTCTGGGAACCTACATATGAAGACTGTCTTAACATAATTGCTCGAGTTCCACCAGTGGCAGCTTATGTTTACCGCAGGCAAGTACATAGAGCCATCCTTCATTTTTGCATAAGCTAGCGATTATTGTCATGTTTTCTATGCTCGATATAAAAGAATCTGAAAGGGTTTTAATATAATATAGTAATATCTATTTTGCTGATAAATGTATACATCTTGTATTTTATCTCATACTATTTTGTCCTTTTTTGTTTGTCCATATGTGCTTTTGACGTGTTCTTAAAGGTTTGTCATAAAATGGCATTTAGTTTTTAAGACATGTCCACTCTTTCTAACACAGATATTCCATACACGTGCTAATTTCTGTAGAACTCTTATGAATTGGGAACACCTGTCCATACTGAACTCAATGCTCTTCCTTTTCTAGGCCATTTACACAAAAAACTGCATGTATTCATGTAGTTAAGGCTCTCTTGAGATATGAGCTGGTTTATCTGATGACTGTTCTCTTGTTTTGCAGAATGTACAAGGGTGCAAAATACATAGATGCTGATACTTCCCTTGATTATGGTGCGAGCTTCTCTCACATGCTTGGATATGATGATCCAAAGATGCACGAACTGATGAGGCTTTACCTAACCATTCACAGGTTTGAGTTTATTTGGACTACTCGTCTCTTTTGTGGAATTCCTTAGCTCATATGACTTTACCATTAATTGTTGCATCAGCATGTTTTTCCAGTGATCATGAAGGTGGAAATGTTAGTTCGCACACAGCTCATCTGGTGAGTGATACTTAGTTAGAAATTTTGCTTTTGCATCATGTTTCATCTTTGAGACAAAGGAAACTATTGTTTTGATTATGTTACTTTTGCTCTCTAACATATTATTCGCTCTTTCTAGGTTGCTAGTCCGCTTTCAGATCCTTACCTTGCATTTGCGGCTGCATTGAATGGTTTGGCTGGTCCACTTCATGGCTTAGCCAATCAGGTAAGCCATAAGTTTGAGCATTCAAATATTTAAAAAATTTTTATATCTCAAAAATCAATAATGCCTATCAGTCTATGTACTTTGATATATTATTTTTCAGTCTACATTACTTTTGTTCTGCAGCTTTATACTTTGATTATACTTCTCTTTAAGTCTAGATGACTATGATGCTGCAGCTTTATCTAAATATTAAAGCAATTTGATACCCGATTACTTATTAACAATAATTTTCTTGACCTCAGAATTCTTTAAATTAACATTTATGTCCCAAAGCAAAAGGTCTCCATAGGTTAGTTGTCTGAAGTCATAGGTGTTTGTAGTAGGTTTATTTTCTGTAGGCCCTGGTAATGGTTGGTGCCACCAAGCTTGTTGCTTATCAACAATGGGAAGTAATTAATGACTGTTGTGTGTGAGCTGGCTGTTTATTATCTAGTAACTGCGGCTGCTGGTTTTTGTTGAGGTGTCAACAATAGTAATGGATCGTCAATGTAGGTGCAGTGGCCGAGTGTCTGAGGACGGTGCATGTGGGGAACGATGGTGACTGGTGAATGGTAATGGATTATGTTGATCGTCGGTTGCTATTGTAATAAGACTTTACATTGCCGAAAGAAGGCTGGTGTAAAGATTTCTAAATTTTATTTCTAAAAAATTGACTTAATAAGAATTTATTTGTAATTCTTGTATTTGTTTCCTATGGGTTCCATCTTTTATAATGAAATCGATTCTTATTTTGATGGATATCTTGTTTACTAGATTCAGCCAACTCATTATCTCTCTTCAATTGACAGGAAGTGTTGCGGTGGCTCATATCTGTGGTTGAGGAGTGTGGAGAAAATGCATCTGCTGACCAGATAAAGGACTATGTTTGGAGAACACTGAACAGTGGAAAGGTATAGGTGTGATAGCATGGTTTTTTTTGGGGATTAATTTGTGCTAACATGCTCTGTTTTGTTGGGATAAATTTTGCTTTTGACAATTCCACTTATTAGACCTTGTTTTTGTTTAGAGTGCTTCTTATTAGGGGGCTAGCATGAATAAGTTATTGATGCGAAAAACTTATTTTCTGTCCATATATTAGTTTGACAAACTGTCCTATTATGTTTCTCTGCACCGCTTTTTATGGACTGCGTACCGTTTTGAGTAGTGGAAAACAAGGGGGTCTCCTTGGAATTGAGCATTACATTAGACATTATCTTAAATAAAAAGTTCTGAAGGAACACTGGCCGCATTTTGATTCGTAGCCATCCTTCTTTTCTGCATGGTTATGAAATTAGCGAAGTCTCATCTTGTCTTTCTTCTGCATTTACTTACTTCAGCTTTTCCTGACAAGATTTTGCTTCTTGGAAACAAAATTTCACCTTTATTACTTGCCTTTAAGTAAGCTTACAGTTTAGTTTCAGGTCTACCCTAATTTTCTTGCAACTTCAGAAATTGCGAGTATATTTGCACACACCAGGATTTGTAAAGTCTTCTGAACATTTTGTCCAGGTTGTTCCTGGATTTGGGCATGGTGTGCTGCGCAAGACTGACCCAAGATATACAGCCTTCAGAGAGTTTTCTTTGAAACACTTACCTGATGATCCACTATTCCAGCTGGTCTTTAGTCTTTTTTATATCGACTCTGCTTTTCCTGTCACCAGCTATTAGAAAATTGCTGTCTCAACATTCTATTTTTGGCAGGTCTCAAAGCTTTATGACATTGTTCCACCAATCTTGTTAGGTCTTGGAAAGGTATTTCTTGTGTTTATCCGCCTGCCTTACTTCCAAGCAAAGCTGTAATTGAATAAAGATATGATGTGAGACTTTTTAGTCAACCTGTAGGCAGTTGCTGATACTTAAATAGTCTGATTTCTTCTAGTACGAAGAGCAATTGTATCCACTGACATCTCTTTTCTTATTACTATCTTGCCAAATCTAAGCTAGGGGCAATTGTGTTGAATATTCTGCTTTCTAGAAAGATAAACTTGAGGGTCTTAAGATATCCTAATTGTCTGCGACGAGGACGTGAAACATTTTAATGTTAGTTGAAGTTCCTAGTTATATGTCATTCTTTTATGCTCCACTTGTATTTACTAGTATGCTTTGTATCTTGATACTTGTATCCATTTTGAAAATGCATGTCAGTCATCTGGGAAGTTACTGCTCAGAAATTTACTCCAATGATTTGATACAATGACCTTTCCAATTAATGGCAATACCAGTTCCTCAAAAAAAAAAAAAATGATGATATACAATGACCATGCACTATATGGAAGCACTATGTTAATTAGCGTACATGAGCTTTCCATTTATTATATTTTATGCTTGCTGAAATGGGAAGATCTTTGTCTGCAGGTGAAGAACCCATGGCCCAATGTTGACGCTCACAGTGGCGTTGTGCTGAGCCATTTCGGTCTTTCAGAAGCAAAGTAGTCTCTTCACTATAATTAATAGTAGTTAGATGCCTTTTATTCGACGTCAAAACATGCTCTATGTTTTCTTATATGTATTGCAAGTAACTGATTGACATGTTGTTGTGTGTAGATATTTCACTGTTCTTTTTGGAGTCTCCAGAAGTATGGGTGTTGGTTCACAGGTTTCTATCTACCTTCACTCCTAATTCTTGGTATTTTGTTAAAGGTCTACACATCTTATTTATGGATCATAAAAAGTTACAGAACTATCAAATTGTTGAGAGTATATGTGTATTACTTGACTGGACTTCGTTTAAAATTTTCACTTTATGAGATCATACTATTGGCCTATTGCTGTAAGCATCTTGTCTTGGTTAAATATCCTCCATAAATATGTGCAATGATTTCATGTAGTCCATTGAGTTACTGCATAATGAATTATTTGCATTATTTTCATTACATGGGTGCGTGAATTTTCATGTTTTCTATTTTGCAGTTGATATGGGACCGTGCTCTTGGGCTTCCACTCGAACGGCCAAAAAGTGTCACATTTGATATGCTGGAAAGCTATGCCAAGAAAGCTGGCTCTGCTTGAAATGTAGTTTAGGGCAAAATAAAATTTTAAGATGATATACAATTTCTTTCAAATAAGGGAGAAAGTGTTAATAGTTTCTTTCAAGTAAGAGGCCATTTTTTGGTTTCTTGATGCTAGTTTTGAGTGGCTTAGGATAGTGTTAAAAGTTTTTTCTTTTAATGGCTTTCAATACGCTCCATAAGTAGCATATCTCATTGTCCGAATGATAGTTTGTGGATAATGTGGAAAAATATCTGCCCACATCTTTTTGGCACAATGAACTTGGTTTCTGCTCTCAGTAATTTGCTAAATGCCTTCATTGATAATGTTGCTGATGTTTTTATCAATTTATCAGGCACTACTAAATGATGTGGTTGTTTGTGTGTAATTGGTTGTTTTTGCCTGTTGAAAGTTAGAAGCTTTCTTTGGTTAGCAGTTGAGCTACTTGAGTATACATGTATATGAATTCTGAGCATCAATTGCGTCTGCTTCTCTGCTTTGTTTTTCGAAACCTTCTTCTTTTTTCTGTAGGAACCTAGTACATTGTACCCTGGCTTGTTGAGATTTTCATGGCCTGCATAGTTGAGTTGTTGAAGTATTGGCTTTATTTGGAATTACCAGTTTTTGACACAAACCACGCTGACACTACCGTGTTAATAACGGGTAATCGATTTTGGAGCAACGGTATGTCCTCTAGAGAGTCCAGACGTTTTAGGGTACGCAGGTTCATTAACAGAGTTCGATAGAATTCAACTTGAGAAAAGTGAGTTCAGAGTAAATTGAATTACTGAGTTTGAAACAATAATTTGGCAAGACAAAGTTTGTTGAAATTAAAATAAGCTCTAAAAGGAGATAGGTTTAATTTGATCATATCCTAAAGGTTGAAGTATATTATTTACACAATAGTTTGAGGGTGCACTGCAAATGAAATTTCAAGCTAGATTTCTTTTCAACTAGTTTTGTAATGTAATAAATTCATTTTTGTGGTATACTTTCTTTACTCTTTAACATTCAGAAAATTCTACACACACTTGGCGTATAAAGGAAAAAAACTTTACCTTTTAAATATTTGTGTTCATCTTTTAGCTGTATTTTTATTACATTTCAATACCTTAAAAATGTGTTAATTTTTAAGTAATTAAGTCCAAACTAAAAAAGGTTCAAAACAAATTTTCTCAACCTTAAAAAAGGATAATTTTTCAGATATAATATGGAGAACCTTGTGAGCATTGAACATGTGATACGGCAAAAAATTTAAATAAAAATGGCTAATTAAGAGCTTGTTAAATGCGTCTTATAGCTAATTATTATCTGTTAACTTTTACATAATGCATAGTTTCTGTTCCAGAAAATGAATTTGCATCTACAGATATTAGTAAGATAGAAACACATTAAAGAGTTTATTAAATGTAAAGCAAGATAAGAAGAAGGCAGTAAAATGTGAACCAATATTAAATACAAGTTATATATATAATCTTAGATATGGCGATTCAAATTAATTAGGAGTGCCATATATGATTCGACCCGCGAATTCATATTAAAATTGGGTTCAGATTTGTTTTTAGACGTGTTTGCGCGTTTGGTTTAGCTTTTCAAAAACTGTTTTTCAACTTTTTTTTATTTTACGTTTTTCAATACATATTTTATAAGTATATAAAAAATTTATTTAAAAATTTAGAAAGTGTAAAAAAATTCTACGCAGTGAGATTTTTTTATCACATATTTTTATTATTTTTTTGAAAGTAAAAAAATAGATCTCATTTTTAAAAAAAGTAAAAATATTTTTTATTTCAGAAAAGTTTTATTTCATAAGCACTCTCAAATGCCCCCTGGATATGTTATGGTTAATCCAAAATCAATCGGTCGAATTAGTTTCAAATTGATCCGAAAGTTAATATTAATATTATATAATTAATTTTATATCATATATTAATTAAAAATTAGAAAATATTTAACAATGATATTATTATACGAATCAATTTTATGTTTTACAGAAAAAGAAAAAGTTTTATATTTTACAATTTTTGTTAATTTTTTTCTATTATCTTAATCAAGGAGCATGATGGAGACCGATTCGTTATCCGATTGAGTTGAAAATTTATTGGCGTGTTTATTACTCATTTTTTTTCATATTCGATGGTTAATATTAAATTTTTGAGCTTTGTACGCACTTATATAGACTAATATGCACCTAAAATAATAATGTGCATATTATATATATATAACTTATTACAATTTTGATTAATTTTTTACTTAATTAATAATTTTTATTAAATTAAACTTTGTTGTCTTGGATATATAATATCTAATAATTTTAATTTATTAGGATAAGCTAATTTTACAATTTTTATTTTAATAATTTGATTATTAATTGAACTATAATAAACAAATTACTACATTAATCAATTGGTTTCTGAGTCCACTCGAAAATGGCTGAGTTGAAATAACGTCAATGACTTGAAAATTAAACTTTAAAAAAGCCACAATTATAGTAAAAAAAAAAAGAGTTTAGAAAGCGAAATGAACGGAAGTTGCCAAATTAAATCTTGTTGAATTCACTCATTTCTATTTTCCTAACGTGCATCCCTAGATAATTAAGAGAGAGCGTTTGTGATTATTTATGAAATAAAATTTTTTTAAAATAAAAATATTTTTATTTATTTTGAAAAAATAAATTTTAATTTTTTATGTTAAAAAAATAAAAATATGTAATAAAAAAATTTCATTACGTAAAATTTTTCTGTATTTTTTAAATTTTTAAATAATTTTTATAAAATATATATTAAAAATATGAAGTAGAGAAATTGAAAAAAAGTGTTTAGTTGGAAAACGCAATTCCAAACGCCTCTAAAAATAACCATTTAAAACTAGAGATGATTAATTAGAAGAATAACTAAACAGATTAATTTCACTATGATGTGAAGAGTATATACATCTATTATATTTTGTGAAAAACAAACAATTAATGAGTGACACAGAACATAATAGTATATACAAATATTTTTAACGCGAAACTTGTGTAGGAACTTGAAGACAATAACCAATCTGAATATCCAGCAGTGATCGAGACAGTTTGCATTAATAGCAATTAAAAAAGTATTTGAGAGACCTTTTAAAATAAAATTTTTTAAAATAAAAAATATTTATTCTATTCAAAATATGAGTTTTATACTTTTTACTTAAAAATAAATAATAATAAAATTTTATTATATTTAAAAAATTTTAAATAAATTATATAAAATATTATTAAATATTGCTTTAAAATGCAAAGTAAAAAACACTTTTGTGAAATGCTAAAATAATACGGAAGAACTCATTGTTTTTTCTTTTGATTCTCATATGGTATCACAGCAGGCTTCAAATGAAAATTAGCCCATTAAACAAATTGGCCTTATAAAGAGATATATCTAGCGCCACGTATGAGGGGTATTTAATTGTCATATATTATTTATTTGTGAAGTTTTAGATGGCTCTTTATAGATTTTGATACTTTCACCTCTTAAACTAAATTTACAGTACGTTCGGATACATAATTAAAAAATAAGAATAAGAAAATAAATTGAAAAAATAATAAAAGAATAGATAAAAAATAATAACTATTTAACTTTATAATATTTAGATATTATAGTAAGTGTAATAAAATAATTATGTTTGGATAGATAGATAAATAAATTAGTAGCGAAAATAAATTTTTATAAAAAACTCAATATTTTTTATTTATATTAATTTAATTTTTATTAATATAGCTTTAAACTAATTTAATTAATATAACTTAAATAACTTTATTAATATAACTTTTAGATTAATTTTTATATTAATTTAATTATTTTATTAATGTTTGATATAATTTAATAAAATTAAATTAAATTTTAAATTAAAAATTTTAATTATATAGTTTTATTATTTTCTCTACGAACTAAAATTAATCAAACTTAAATAAATATAAAAACTATAAATTAGTATTATATATTAATTAAAATAAATATTAAATAATTAAGAAAATTAAAAAATAAAAGAACAAAAAGGGAAATAAATTTGCTTTACTCTTTGTCACTATGTGTACCAACCAATTTGGTGGGAACACATTTTACCATAAAATACGGTGAGAGATGGAGAACAATTTTTTTTCTCTTTCATTAATAAAATCAAAACAAACATGATTAATATGGTGAAATGCTTCACTATCGCCACCATTTATCATCAATAACCACAATTCAAATATACCCTCACTAGAATTGAGTTTGATAAATTTGAGTTTGATAAAAAATACATTAGAAATAATTGATAAGTTTAAAATAAACTAAATTTTAGAAAGTAAATTGAAATTCAAAAATTTAGCCAAAAAAATTAAATTTAGTGCAATTAAAAGTGGAGTTTTATCTGGGTCCTAATCTAACACTTGGTTTGCACTGCTAGTTCTGAAATGCAAAAACTGGAAGCGTTACAATAGAAGACCAAAGCCTTCAACAACAACGGTGGACTACTTAGGAATTGGCCAACAAGGAAATCATGTTCCAAATTATCACAGTCAGTGCTGGAAAATGAAATTCAACAACTATCAATTTAGCTATCAGCAAAATTTTTCATATTATGGTGTTCTTGCTTGTTTTGAGAAACTTGAAATTTGAAATTATGCAAGATGGATAGCTGGTTACGGCACTGGAAGATAAGAAAACTTTTGTAAAGCTGCAAATGCCTCGTGGAGAACGTTCTATCTACAGTTGTCCAACAATTAAACCTGAAGCAAAATGGCAGAGACCTTAGTTGGCTTTTTCTATACAAGGCAGTTACAAACTCTGCATTTAATTAACTCCATGAAAACCTTACAATTATTTTTAATCATCAATATGTTAATATATGAATGCATCCATGCATGTTATTTTTAATCATCACTATGTTACAGTAT
Organism: Acanthochlamys bracteata; assembly: GCA_019914995.1. NCBI lineage: Eukaryota > Viridiplantae > Streptophyta > Magnoliopsida > Pandanales > Velloziaceae > Acanthochlamys > Acanthochlamys bracteata. Next base: position 947,600 of record CM034145.1, read on the forward strand.
TTTTTTTTAAAAGATTTTTTTGAGTAGTGTTTAGAGAAACATCGAACCGGTCGGTTCAACCCGAAGTAAATGTTTTCCTTCAACTTTCTTATTTAATTAGTCGGTTCGATTGTGGTTCAATCACTTGGTTCAACGATCATTTTGGTTTAGCGTAATAGATCAGTTGATCAAAAAACTTAAACGGATGATATAAACATTTTTTATTAGAGTAATTATATTATATTCCAAGACTCTGGTCTGATTTAAAAAAACAAATATGTATTGGTGTGAAGGAAGAACTTGATAGGGTTCGTAGGGAAAGAAGAAGATGAGGAACACATGAAATGTGCCATGGCAAGGTTTTTGTTTTCCATGGAGATATTGAATGCAGTGTGTTTGTGTGCCTTAATAAGTTGCTAAGAAACGGACAGTAGAGCTAAAATAGACAGCAAATAAACTCATAAGAATACAAGCTAGCAATTTAATGCCCTTCTTTTTTTTTTTATAATATTTTTTTAACAACCACTCAGGCGCCATGTTTACTTGCTAGGAAATAAATTTTTGAATAATGAGTTTTGTAAAAGTGAATTATTAAAAATAAATTATTGGAAGTAAAATTTTTAAAATAAATGTAAAAAATTATTCGAAAGTGATTTTTTTGGCGAAAGAAAGTCAGTTCAGAATGAAGTAAAAATGCCCTTAAAAATTGACAAATTGTTACTGCTACTATCTCCCAGAATTATCTGGATATTTAGTTTCAATCTCCTCTAGAATCAAATGAGTTTTTCATTGGAAAAATATTTTTTCAGAAGCTTATGTTTTTTGAAGTATAATCCTAAAATGTTTTATAAGTTAAAGTATCTAAATTAAAAAAATTTTAGATGGTTAAATGTGATATACCATAGAAACATATATGAGGAAAAAAGTTCATTAAATCTTCCAGAGAAATATATTAGAAAAACAAAAATCATTTAGATTATATATATAGGCTAATAAATTTACATTGCTAAATGAAAAGCATGAGGAAAATAATATCAAGATTGTTTCTACTCAAAAGCTTTTCATAAGCTAGTCATTCATGCAAGTAGGTCTCATGCTTTTTTCTAATTATTGTTAGAAGCAATACATACACGTATACATACATGCATACTTAGGTATATATATAGTCAGATGGAAGTCGATTCATAGTTCGATTAAGTTGAAATTTTATTGATATATGTTTGTCTTGTTTTTCTTATTCAATAGTAAAGATTAAATTTAGAGATCACCTCGACTATAAATAAGAAAGGAAATGCTTGAAATATCTCTAAGAAGAGAATGTCGGTGTACACAAGATGAATGAGATAACACAGACATTAATAATCAAATTACAACTTTTATTTGCTTCATTAATCTTTTCTTATCAATATACTCCACAAAGAAAGAAATTCCCAAAAAAAAAAAATTATTGCAACCCACTTAGACATATACACATGTATAGGACAAATGATTTGTCCTCTACTTCTATATGGCACCTGAAACCCTTCTTCTTCCCCTTCACTTCATTTCTATAAGCTTTTATAGAGCTATCTCAAGATCTCTAGCTAATTAGGGTTTCTTTCATTTTCTCCAAAATGTTGTTTATTTCATTTGCTTCAACCTACATGGTCAACAGGGAGAGGCGGCAACAACAGCAGCAGCAGCAGCAGCAACCTGCAGCAGCTGCTGGCATGATGGGAGTGAACACTCGTGGCATCTGCTCCTTCTGTGGAAAACATTTCACCAACCTACAAGCTCTCGGCGGTCACCAGACAACTCACAGGAAAGAAATCATGGTCATGCGTAAAGAACACGAGTCTTTCATGGCGACTACCGGTTATAACAACATCGGTAACTCTTCAGAAGAAGTGCTGAAAGATCATCAACATGATCAAGAAGTTGAGCCGGAGCTGCAGCAGTTGTTGTTGTGGCAACCACAGGAAAAAACCATCGAGATTCTCACTCCTAATGAAGCTTTCTGGGAGCCGTATAGGCGTACCGGGATTGCGCCATGCGTGTTGGACTTCATGGGTATTGGTAATCCAGAGATGAAAGATGAAGGCTTTGGCAAGAACAACAATGGTGAGGTGGTTGATTATCCCTTGGGACTTAAACTCACTCAGTGAGTTTGATTGCTTTCCAAGAGATGATCTGCATCAAATTGATCGAACGTACCCTACAGATGTGTGTGGTTTATGTGAGTCTTTTACAATAATGTGTCTGTAAAATTTCATGGATTTGATCTGTAATGGTCATCCCTATGAAAGACTATCATGCATTGAGTCTTTTGTTTGGTAGGTTTTTTTTTTCTTAGAATAAAAAACCCTAAAAGTGTGACTTAGGGTTAGAGTCCTTGTGTGTCCTTGTGTATGTTGTGAGTTTGATAGTTGATGAAGGTTTGTGGAGAAATATCTCTTGATGCATTGAGTTATGTTGTGTACCGTTTTGATCATGTTCTTATAGATGTTTCAAGAGAGTTTTCAAGAGTCTTACCTTCCCCTTTTCTTGTTGAAAATTTTTTTAATTACTTTTTCTGGATTAAGATGCAGATTTATGTTCTTTTTAATCGATCATCAATATGGGTGATTGATTTGTAAGCATGATTTTGATCCCAATTTACATCTAATAAGTTTTTGTAACATCTATAGAAATCACTAAGAAGATCTTATTTCGCGCGCGAAAAACTCGATTTAAATTTTGATTCGTGTTCTTTATGTGGTTTGTTATTAATTTCGAATTGAAATAACTACGGATCATGAAATATCAGGTCATCATATATATTTACTTGAATTAGTATCATATACATATATACAAGTGTAGTCATGAATAATTCTCTTAGAGATTTTTTTGTTAATAAGTTTATATTTGGAATGTTTATCTCACTAGTGAATCATCTTCTACATCCATGCTTTAACTTATAGTTGCTAGTGCAAAATCTAGGTTGAAAAAAGAAAGATAACATCTATATACACTCAATAATTTTACAATTCATTTGAGGGTACACAACTTGAAGTTGCCCATAAAAGTTGAACTTTTCTGTTGTTTTGTTTGCAAGGATTATTACCAATAAAGGTAACATTATTATACCTGAAGATAACAGTGATCTACCACAAGCTAGCAGCAACATATTATTTCTGGTAATATGTTTGTTGTTCCTTTCAAAGGGAACTACAGTGAACTTCAAAAGCCAAAAGACCAACTGTAACAAACTCTCCCTTGCAAAGATGCTATCTTTGGAAATGCATCACAATTTTACTACGTCGAATGTAAAATAAGATTACTGCAATCACAAGGATTCCACTCACTTCGTAGAGAAGTTGCGGTACGGCTTTTATTGATTATACATCAAGATAACAAAGGTTTGCACAAGTATACCACATTACACAATACTACATTTGTCAAGGTTCATCTCGAAATATATCTTTCAATCACATACACAAACCCGCACTCAATATGTTTTCTGAATAGGCAAGTAAACTTGAGGATTCATGTGAGTTCTCTGAAACCAAAATTCAAAAGAACAGAACCATCAGAGGTACGTCAACTGCTAATGCATGTAAATTTCTTATGAGAAAGCATGTAAATTTTACTTGAGCACAAAGAAAAGTCGCCTCCAAAAACATTGTAGATGTTATGGGAATATAAGTTATATATGGCAAAGAACTATAGGATCAAGTGTAACAAAGACTAGAAACCAAAATTACTGCAGCAAATCAATAACCAATCACCAGTTATTATGTAAGTTACTCATGCAGACAACAACCAGTTGCGAAAACAAGTGGAACTGTGGAAGTTCAAGATCACAACAGCTGTCATTCATAGTTTTAGCTAACATCTGGATGCTTCCTATCAAATTACCCAGTATGAGCAAATAACATATGCATATCCAAGTCATCAAAGAACTTAAAGCTACTATATGGATAATACTGGAAGAGTAGTATGGATATGGATACAAGGATAGGCAATAACCAGAAACAAAAGATCATGAAGAATAAAGATATATCAACCTATTATCCATATACGCAGGCTTCCATTCCATAAGGAAAGCTAAACTTGAGGATCTTTTCAGTTTAACCCATATTCTGTTAAGAACACATACCTTACCATCATCTATTAAGCGTATTTGATATAGGAAACTAATTACAGAAAGCAGCCTAGTCAAAAATTGCACGTAGAATTGACAGACCACAGCTATCATAATCGTACATTCTCAATAAAAGCTTGATCTCAAGTCACTAAAAAGTAGCATGGTGTAGAACCAGATATAGACAATGAGATCACCCAAAGTTGTAGACGTTGCACACAGGACTGGATGTAATCTAAGCACACCAATACAGATTGAACTGATCTGCAAAACTTGATCTCATATCGCAGAAAACATCAAGAAGCACTCTAAGATACACCATATATCCGACAACCATCCATGCAAATGGCACAGAAGCAGATTGCATTGAAGTTCCTCTTTGATATACAAAAGAGCCCTAGTACACTTTTCCAGACCCAAAATTGCAACTAACTACCTAAAATTCCTAAAGAATTGCTGGTGAAAACAAAAGCTTCACTCCAACATCCTCAAATAACTCCATACTACATTTAACGTACCAATTTCATATATATAACATTAATCAATCTTCACTAATGTTTCCAAATTTGTCAAGATTGCCTTAACAGAGAAAGGTTATTGAGCCCCAATTCATAGACAATTTGGTCCAACAAGAACTCAAGTAAAGCAAAAAAGAAGAAAAAAGAAACACAACAACCGCAATTCACATCGTTTGTAATTTGCAATTTCTATAAACAGTAGCTAATCCCAAAAAGAAAACTCAATCAGACACCAGCGAATAACAATTCTGCAAAAAAAAAAAAAAAAAAAAAAAAAAAAGCAAACAATTTTTAGTTTTTAAACATAAGATTACAGAATCACAAACCAAATCTACCTCCATCAAACACCACTGAACAACAATATTTACCAAAAGATTCAACTTTTTCAAGAAAGTATAAACTAACAGAGCAATTTCTACCTCAATCCTTCTTGTTGCTCATAGGAGGTGCTACTGCAGCAGTTACAGGTCCATCTCCAGCATCACCACTTTCTTCTTCACCAACAACAGGTTCTACTCTGATTTCGTCTTCATCAGCATCATGATTCGGGTCAGATTTATTGATGGAACCACGAATCTTGTCCAGCCAAGGCTTGAAAGCTGTCTCCATGGTTAACCAAACAAGCCCAAGACCGCCGGCAACCACCACAGCCGTCTTCAACGCGTTCTTCTCCCTCCCATCTCCGCTTCCCATTTCTCTCTCTCTCTGCAACAGTCAAGACAAGCTTTTAAAAACTTAAGAATCAAGCTTCGAGATTTATTTTTTCCCGGTTTTGTTTTAGACAGTTGTAACTGTTGAAGCTGGGAAGCAGAAGGACGACGACAATCGACGAATGCCTTGCAGACAGAGAAGGAAATGACAGGAATGCCCTTTAAGTTGGATATGGGCTATATATAATGGGCCTTCTATAGTATGGATCATGGATTTATAACGGGCCTGGCCTGTTTACAAGAATTTCCAATATTAGGTATCTCCTTATTTACATTTGAAAAAACTAAAATGTGAGCAGTATGCATTAACGGTGTGCTTTTTTGGGTAGGAAGAAGTTGTTAGGAAGTGATTTACTAGAATTGAGTTATTATGAATAGTGTTTTTGAAAATAGATTTAATTTAAGTGTTCTTTTGTAGAAAAAAGTGACTCACAAAATAATTTATTATATTTTTTCATATAACTAAAAGTGAATTTGTTTTTAAAAAAGTGAGTTATAAAAATGAAAAAAAAACGCTCTAAGAGATACTCATGGATGCTCTATGCGAAAATTTAGATAGCTAAACTGTCAAAATTGATAAAAGTTCCGAATTTTTATCCGAGCCTACAAATAATTGGAATGTTTATGTTCTTTTTCCATAATAGAATTGCGATATCTTTATATTAAGTGACATATTAGAAACTGAGTTTTAAAAAAAAACAAGTTATAAAAGAGTAAAATGTTATAAGCTTTGTGCATTTCTGTAATTCATATAAGGGTGAAAGTGAAACCTTAGAAATATATAAAAGGGATTTCAAATTGTTGATAAATCATATATTCATTGATACCTTACTGTTAAAAAAAATACTTAGAATTGCTAATCATCTACTCTTATAAAATTTGTGATATAAATATTTAAATTCTTAATAATTATAAATATCGAATGCATATGCAAGGTCTTGCATATTTCTAAGTAAAAATATTTTTCATTTTGTTCAAAAGTTGGCCTTGTTTATTTCACCTAAAACATCGAAAGGTGAATTTTTTAAAAATTATTTTGATAATTATTTATTTATTTTTATAATTAATTTTCTAATCTACTTTAATTTTTCTTATTCTTCAAAAACTTATTTTTAAAATATTTACTTCCTAGTTGTCAACCAACGGCAATGCCCTTTTTAAGTGCTACTTGGCTAAGATTTTTTAATTTCTTTTATTCTATGTTATTTTATATTTCAAATAAATTTATAATATTTAAAAAAATATTTTTTTATAAATAAATTCTGACAATAAAATTTTATATTTATTTATAAAATAAAAACAAAACATATTTTTAAAATATTTTGAAATAATCTTTGTTTAAAAAAAATTTTAAAAACATTCTCAGACATCTTCTTGTTCAAAGATTTTATTGCATGTACTATTACAATTGACAGGAAATGCTCTCATTTAAGATACTTGTTTGACTTTTTGATTTATTAAAAAATGTCTCATTGTAAAAGTCAACTCTTCAAATTCCAATATCTGAGGAATAAGTAATTAATATTCGATTATTTGATCATTCACCATCGCACAAATATAAGGAAATGATTCACTAAGATAATTTAACTATAATTATTATGTTTTTTTTCTACTGGATTTCTGAACAATTTTGAGGTAATTAACTATTAATTATAAAATAATTATTCAATAATGCATCTTACTTTTTTTAAACTTAATTAAATTATGAAAAATTAATTCATGGTCACATCAGCAATCCCAACTGTGATCAATGTAATCTTTCGATTTCATCTTTCAAGGTAAATCTCACGTCATGCATGCATGGCGAAATCATCTCACCATTACATTACCATGCAAAGCAGAGCAGAGCAGAGAAACCAAAACCCTAATCCATCAATCACCGTTCCATGCAATGGAATGCAAATTTTCTTGTCACGTAAAATCACATTCCATAAATCGAAGCATATGGAATAGAACATTAAATTTGGTAATATATCATGACATGACTCATTTGATTATACATATTGATATTGATTTGATGATGATCAAGGAACCAACGGTCCAGATTACACAATATGATTACCATGAATACCCATTTCATAGAGCAAAGGGTTTGTCTGCAGATAAGAGTCAAGCCATGAAGGGATCACCACTGCCGGTGCTGTATTAACTTGTTCTTCTACGAATTCTTCTTCTTGTTCTTCATGCTTTGAAGGGAATTCAGGTAACTTCAGAGCCATAGGTACAGCTTCTTCTTCAAGAGTTCCATTAATGGAGGAGGATTGAGAGATGCTATTGAAGAGATTCTGGAAGTTGCTTGTTTCTGCTAGGGATTGGAGGTAGTGATGATGATGATCGAGGGTTAATGGTGAAATAGTATGGAAGAAGGTGTTATAATTAGGGTTAGTAGTACTAGTAGAAGAAGAAGATGAAGAAGGGTATTCAAGGAAGAAACCGTTGCTTGCTGCTTTGTTGTTGTTAGCGTTTGATGTTGATGTTGATGATGATGAACTTTTCTTTTCAGAGGGGCATTTGTGGAATATTCTGCATATCACCCATTCTTCCTGTAATACAGATATATAATGAGGTATAGGATAAAAAAAACGTTAAATTAATTAATTGAAAACCTTGATCATGACAATTATGTTAAAATTTTCATACATTTAATAATATTTTATATAACATAAAGTTATGAAACTATGCAAAATTAACGACGAATATAATTGAATAATCCTGTTATAAGAATCTCGTAATATATGTTTGATTATAAGTATTTAAAGGAATTTTCAAGGCTAATTACTTTGCTTAATGTGGAAATGAAACAATAAAGTGCATAATTTAATAAGCATTGAAATTTTTTGGCATTTTGGATAAAGACAATTTTTGTGTAGTAATCATAAAAGCAAGCACCATAGTTTTCTGCAAAAGCAAAGAAATCGACACCGCAGCTTTTTCTTCTTTTTCCCATACTACTCTTTATACAACACAGACAAATTGTTACCTAAAAAACCCAATGCTAACTAATTAAACCAAAAACGCTGAAATTTTTTTCAATAAAATTGCAAGAATAGTTAAAATGAATGATAAAAAGTTGAAGATTTTTACTGAACTTGTTGAGATCAATACCTTGTAGGAATGGCGGGTAGTAGTGGAAGAGAGAAGTCCATCAAGTCTGTACTCATGTAAAACCCACTTGGTTTTCTCCCCTCGCGGAGCTCTGCCTTTGTAGAACACAAGAGTTTTCTTCATTCCGACCAGCGCCGACGTTGTCGAGACGCGCACTTCTCGGTCTTTTCCTGTTGCCTTCCAGTACCCTGCTCCCGTTGCTCTGTTCGTTCGAAGTCCCGTTGGGTATTTCCGGTCACGCAACGTGTAGAAGTACCATTCCCTCTCCCCCATCTTTGCTACATCTGCAGCAAAACAAACAACTGTAAACGTTAGCTTTTCTCTGCAAATTGAAGGAGCTGAAGCAAAAAGGTGTTGAGTGATTGATTATTACGTACCAGGGAGTTCCCAAGGTTCACACCTGTTGAGATCAACCTCAAGAATATCAACACCACAGAGAAGGCCACCATTGAAGACCTTGGAAGCTAAGTAGTAAGTAACAAGTTCTTCATCTGTTGGATGGAATCTGAAACCTGGCGGTAGAAGACCTTGCTGATCACTTGCTTCTTCACCAAACAAATCCCACACCACTTCCTCCATGATCTAACTCAAAGAAAACAAGTGTAGCCCTAGCTAGCAACACTGGAAACAAAGAGATAGAGTGAGATTAGTAGCTATAGAAGTAGGGTTCTTGAGATGAAGAAGAAGTAAGGGGTTTTAGATTTATAAGGAAATGAATGCAGAGAAGAAGAGAAGAGGGATGGGAGTGTTTTTGGCTTTAGGGATTTATGCGTGAGGCAATGAACATGTTTGTGAAGTAAAAGTACAACTGTAGTGTAGTAGCAAAGAAAAGGGTTGGCTACGGATTTCTATGATTTTAATTACACATGTACGTATTATATACGTATCCATTATCAAGTTAACATTCATAATCTTTACTAATATTTTAAACTAATTGCAAACCTTGATTCAAATGTTTAGCTAGTTATGTATATTTATCTTAGAAACGATTTCGTTTTAATTTTTTATTTCATATTTTTTAAATAATTATTTTATAAAATTTACTTAAAAATTTCAAAATCAAAATTTTTAATACTATGAAATTTTATTATTGATTATTAAATAATATAAAAAAATTAATTTCTAAATTAATTTTAGATATAAAAATATAAAAACTCCACTTTTAAGTTTATTTCAAAATAAAACTAAATATAAAAACACAAACTCACTATCTACTAGAAGAACCCTGTTTTTGCCCTTCATACATCTCTCCCATCTTTACATAGCAGCTACAAACAGTGAAAAATGGTACAGTGCTAGTACCTATATAATATAGCTCTACTGAGGCATTTGAAATTACTTATAAAATAGAATTTTTTAAAAAGAAAGTATTTTTATTTATTTTTAAAAAATAAATTCTATTTTTTTGATATAAAAAAATAAAAATATATAATAAAAAATTTTACTACATAGAATTTTATATATTTTTTAAATCTTTATAAAATATGTATCAAAAATATGAAATGGAGAAATTAAAAAGAGCGTTCAGAAATGCAATCTCAAACACCCCCTATCGAGAGAGAGGTTTTAATAAATAGGGTTTTTCTGTTCAGGGGTGACAGAGAAGGGAAGGTAAAGAAAATGGAAGGGGTGTTGAAGGAGTTAGCAAGAGAAAGGAAACATGTACACATTTTCTTGGCAGCACAGAAATTCCAGAGCACTGCAGACAGGCATGCAGTAAGCAAGCAGTAGTTCTTTTCTTTTCTTTTCTTCATCAGAGCAACAAACACATCAATACACCATTATTGTGATCATCTCTTGCTCAGGTTTTGGAACTGATCAACAGATCTAGTTCCATAAAGAGCGTGTTTTAAATGCATAAAAATTAGTTTTATAAAAATAAAATTTGGTGAGAAATAGAATTTAATAAAGGTAAAATTTGGAATATTAATTAAAATACGTAAAATAAATTTTAAAAATTAGTTTTATAAAAATAAAATTCCGTAAGAAATAGAATTTGATAAAGGTAGAATTTAGAGTGTTAATTGAAATACGTAAAATAAAATTTGAAATTAAATTTAGTAAAATTTGATGTGTCAGTGAAAATAGAGTTTGAAGTCATAATTAAAATATATAAAATAACGAAACTTAAAATTTAAAAAAGAAAAGAAATTTCTTACGATTAAAACATGTCCAAAATAAAAGCTGCTCCTTTAATTTTCTTTTTTACACTTTTTAGATGGAAAATTGGCGTTAGTATATATATGGTTTGATTTGTACCTAAATTCAAGTTATTGATTAATCATATCTTGCAAGTCGAGTAAATGACTTAGAGCACGTTTAGATAAGCGTTTTTATTTAAATAAATTTCAAACAAATAATTCAAAATTTTTAATAAAATTTTTACAATATTGTACAAAATTTTTATAAAACTTGGGAACTATAAAAAGTTTATATATTGTAAAATATTTATATTTATACATTTTAGATAAAATAAGTCAAACTCATTTTTAAAAGAATCTCTAATATATTTCATTCTATAAAAATTTATATTTAATAAGCACTCTCAAATATCACATTAGACATTAACTCTCTTTCAATAAACAAATAAAATATTTGGGTTCAAACTTATTAATATATAATTTTAATTATACAAAACTCAACTTATACGATTTGCCTTTTTTTTATTAGTTGGCCTAATTTTAACTTTGAGAACTCTTGCAATATTATTGCAAACATACACATATTTGTTCTTATATACTAAATTTTCAAAGAAATAAAATAATAAATCATGTCTTTTATTTTATCCGGAACCGACATTTTTTCAGATGATAAAAATAATTTTTTAGTTATTTTTTATTATTTACTTTAGTAATTCCTTTTTTATCAGTTAAAAATTAACTTTAATGCAAAATTAATGTGCTCCCGCATTTGGCATTTAATTTCACTACATTCTAAAATCTTCATTTTATTTTACATTTCTTAATATTTTTATAATATTTTATATATTTATCTAAAAATAAGAAAGTATAAAAAATTTTATTTTATACAATTTATTATTACTTATTATTATTATTATTTTTTAAAATAAAAATGAACATATATTTTAAAATAAGGTAATATTTTTAGCGCAATCTCAAATGTGTCATTTGTATAAGTATGGGTTAGTTTTAAAGTCCTCCTAATTTCATTCTTTTTTGTCAGATTTTAAATTTCAATTAATATGTTTTGATTATATAAAAATTTAGAATTTCATTTTCACATACAAAATTTTAATTTTAATTTTTTTATTTGCATACTTCTTAATAAAATTATATTTTTTAATTTTTAATATATTTTTAAAAACTATTAAAATACAAATACTAATTTTATTTTTATTTTATATTTAAAAAATTTTATTTTTTATTTTTTATTTTTATGAAACACAGTTATAAATATTTGAAATACCTAATGTACAACTAAAAGACAAGGTCTGATTTCAGAAACAAATAAATCAGTAAAGTAAAAGAAAACAAGAAAAAAAGAAAGAAATAGATATTGCAATAATTTGTTTGTAGCAGTTCAATCATGCACATGATTAGACACCCTCTCCAGTGGACGTACTCTTTCAATTTTATAACTTTTTTTTATTTTTTACTTCAGCAGTACATATTTTAATATTTCTCCTCGTAATTCGTACATGCTAATCTATTCAGGGATCGTTTCTAAAGTAATTAAATAAGATATTTTAAAAATTAGAAAAATTTATTAATTTTTAGAATATATTAAATTTTTATAAATATAATTCACTTATAGTTTTTAAATAGTATAATGTATTATTAGAACTTATTAACAAATAAATATTAAAATGAAATAACAAAATTAAAAATTAAAGAATGATCCCATATGCTTATTTCTTCTTGCAAGAAAAAGAAAAAAATTGCTATTTTTAAAAATAAATCCAAATTAGTTTTTAATTAAATTGTGTATTATGGTAGAATTTATTTTTTGATAAATTTGGTAGATATTTGAGAGAGCTTAAAATTTTTCACTTCATTTTTTTATTTTTTAATAAAATTTTTAGAATGTTGCATAGAATTATTTTAAAATTTAGAATTTTCGTTTTTTTATTACTATTTTAATATATTCTCAGATAAAAAATAAGATTTATTTTAAAACATTTTTAAAATATACTTTTTTAGATAAATTTATTTTCAATAAATACTTCAAAATATTTTTAATTTAATATTTATTATTAAAACTTCGGTTTAAAAACTCATAGATTCTTTTCTTCTTTTTCTTGGATGGGATATTCCGGCGATCTGCTCTATTATTATTTGGTACCGTAAAGAATTTGCGTAAGCTGATATTTTGCTTCTATAACAAATTTGAAGTCAAATTCTCAGATTCAGCTAAATTATTATACAAAATTAAAATGAAAACCTAAAAATAAAATCAAATTTTAGCTAAGAGTTGCAGTTAAATAAATTAGTATAACCTAACTATTTGATTATATTTTTCATTCTAACAAAATTTGATATTAAATTCATGTTTTAGAAGTAATTTATAAACATAACTTTTAGATAAAAAATTTAATTAAAATAAATTTTTATATTTATTTAATATTAAAAGTGAATTTAAATTAAATTAATAAAAATTTTATATTTATTTAATATTTATTTTAAAAAATAAGTTTGATGAATTAATAAATAAGCTCTTAAATATCAAAATATTTGAGAGAGCGTGTGTTTTTGAAAAATTATTTTTTTAAAATAGAAAATATTTTTATTATTAATTCAAAAATAATAAAAGTAAGTAAACATAGTTTATTATAGAATTTTTTATAATTTCTAAATTTGAAATAAATTTATTAAACATATAAGTTAAACAATTAAAAAATTTTAAATACGTTACCAAAGGCGCCTTTATGACCGATTAGAGAGAGCCTGTTTGGAATTGTATTTTTTTAGTTTTTATTTTTTAATATATATATTTTAATACATATTTTATAAGTGTTTAAAAAATTTATTTAAAAATTTAAAAAATTAGAAAAATTCTACATAATGAAATCTTTTTATTACATATTTTTATTATATCTTCAAAAATAAAAATATAAAAATCATTTAAAAAAATTGATAAAAGTATTTTTTATTTTAAAAAAATTATTTTATAAAGACTTTCAAAAGCTTTCAGATTAATTTAGTACCCAAACAATTTAACAAATAAAGTACATCCTTAAAAAATTCTTTTGTTTTACCTTTAAAATAATTTCTCGTTTTTTTCAACTTTTTGTTTCTTAAAAACTTTTCAATAAATATTTTTAAAAATTGCAAAAGATATCTTTTATATATACAGGGACACCCTTCTTAATTCTTCCGAGAAATAAATTTATAAAGGAAAAAGAAACATTTACTACATGAATGAATGAAGAGAGATATAGCTATAATATATAAATCTCACGTGCAAACCAAAAACAAAAAATTCAATTTCTGACCTGCTTCTGCTTCTGCTGCTTTCTTTTCTCTAGAGAAGATTGAGATGAAAGCTTTGATTAGACTGCTCAGCAGAGAGAGATAAGAGAGAGGGTTTGCTTGCACTCGTGCACACGCTTTCCTGCATCAGAACTTGAAAAACCCTAGAAGGGGAGATAGATGATTACGTGGGAGCCTTCGATTGGTTTATTTGTATATGGGACCGTTCTCTGTGCTCCTTGATCCGTTCGTCGTCTTGCTATAGTAGATAAGTAGTAGTACGTACTACTGGTGATGAAAGAAATCACCTAAGCTAAGCTAGTAGATATAGGTTGTCAGGTTGCAGAGGTGTAGGGCGGCCGGTGACAGGCAGAAGAAAGTTTATAATCTACCTATTTCTATCTCGCCATTAATCTTCTCCAACGGTTTCTTTCAGCTGTCGCTGAAAATGAAAATAGAGTTCGGCATAGGTCCAGAGGCAGATAAACGGTTCGGGGCAAGACTCCATCGGCCTTAGCAAATTTCGTTCTGATATAAAAATTCGATCCGAAATTATTCGGAATAATTGAATTTAGATTAAATTTTAATTAAATTCGGATTAATTTTGGATTATTTTATAAAAATTCAAAATTTTAAATAAATTCAGATCAAAATTGAATTGATTTAAAATTGATCCGTTTAACTTTTATAATTATTTATATAATATATATTACTTAATAATTAAAATATAATAACAAAAAATTAAATTTAATTTGTATATATATTTTTAATTTATCTTAATTTAAACTAATTTTTACTTTAATTATAAAATTTTTAAAATTAATATTTTTTTTTAAAATATATCATAATTAATAATATATATATATCTAGTATTATTAAAAATTAATAGTTATACTTTTTATTAAATAATTTAATTATTAAATAGGTGGATCTGAGTTTGACTCGGTTATAAATAAGTTGAAGTAGGATTGACAATTATGACCTATATAAATAAATAGGTTATGTAAAGGTTAAATTATTTTGACTTGTTATTATATGGATCGATCTGAAACTGAATCAAGAATTCGAATTGTCACACTTACATCGGCCCATAAATAATAATAAAATTAGATCAATTCGATCTATTCTTTAGGTTACTCTATAAATTAATCGATTAATATTGATTATTAATTTAGTCAACATTAATATTTGATCTGATTAATATAGTATAAAAAAATAAAAAAAGTTTTTATTAAAAAATATAATTATTATGATAATTATTAGATAAACTGAATAATAATTTTTTGATTGAACTGGACCGTCCAAGACCAATTTATCCAATCCAACTAAATTTACTCATTTAGCCTTGCTCGGTCAGCCTGGCTCACTCGTTTTTGCATCTTCTGAGCATGTTTACTATAATACTAAACTTTATTTTTTAAACTCATTTTTAATATAAAATAAATAATAAATTTAAAATATATTCTTTTATCATAAATTTTTAAGATTTACTAATAATATAAAATTAATATAAAAATTTATTTTTTATTAAATTTAATTTTTAGTTTTTTTTAGATTGAGTTATAAAATTCAAGTTTATTGAGTTTACTCTCTAGGTAAACACGTCCTTAGCGGTAGCTCTTTGCTGAGTACAAGTTAACCTGCTAGCAGTTTATTATTTGTTTAAAAACTTGATATCCATATGAGAACCAAGTCAGTCCAATAACAGCCCAATCAAAACATAATATTAGCCCATTCAAAACAAGGAGCCCATTATTAGAAATTTCAACCCAGAACGATCAAGTTTCTTCTTTCTTGATAGATTAGCTCCTTGTGTGTTTCAGAGTTCCGAGTAAAAAGAAGAATACCCAAAACCTCTCAACGGCAAAAATTTCTTTTTGCTGAGAAATGGCAGCAGTTGTCTCGATTTCTTTCTCAAATCTGATTAAACCAAGATTCGCACCATTGCCCTCAGAATTTCAGGTACTCGATTTTAACTCAACTTCTCTCAGCTTGGTTTCTTACTTTCTTTTTCGCACATTTTTAATATGTATTTTGTAGTTGCTTTTGGAAAAAATTGATAACCCAAATAGATTTTGGAGTTATTTTTTTAACTCATGTTTGTATAAAAATTTCTTATTGGGATTTGGGTTATGTATACTCAACATTCTCAATTTTGATTGTTTTAGGCTCGTCTTTTCTGCAATTTGTTGCTTTTTTTTTTGAAGTCCAATTTGATAAATGGGATTAACTCTTGTGTTCCTATTCAGAATATGTTAGTATAAAATATTTTTTATTTTTGGGTAGTCGGGTTCTGAATTAAACTGAACTTTGTCCTGTGAAATTTGCTCCTTTTGTTTATCTATGGAGTTTTCATTAGTGAATGCAATCTTTTCACTGATTTTTATGTAAATATCGGAATCCAACTTATTCATGTTTTTGAAGAAAGTAGGTTCTTAATTTGGGTATTCAGTTCATAACTCTGTGCTCTTTTTTTTGCACCTCTTAAACAAAAGACTCGACACTTTAACTTTTTTCTTTTCTTTTCTTTTTTTTTTTTGGGTGGATTTTCTGCTCGTTTTATTTCTTAAAGCTTAAAGTCCTTTTATTTTGTTACTAAATTGAAGGCAAGTTCTCACTGTATACTTTATCTTCATCAGCTTTTGTGCATAATAAATACAAATATAGTTAGTGAACTGCATTGCAGCAATGTGAACACAATAGCATATGTAATGTATGGACATAGTTGTAAAAGTTGCAAAATTTAGTTTAGCTAATGTCTTATTTAGTTGAAAACTAAGCTACTGAAGCAAAAATCTGATACAGCAAGTGTTTGCATTCTTCTTTGATTTGCACTTGGGATCCCCATGTTGTGGCATTGTGATGCTTGTTCATAAGCATCCAGAATCACAAGTTTATACCTGAATTAATTTCTTAGAAATATTAGTAAAGCTGCTCAGAGCTGACCGTTGTGCCTTGTGATATTGGATAGAATGCCCTGATTTTTCATTACTGCTTGCGTCTTTATCTACTCAGCTGCAGTCTGGACAATTTGAATGACTAAGTCTACACATAATGTTTGTGTTCTAATGTACAATAATTGTTTATTGAACGAAGTCTACACATAATTGAAATATGTGATTGTCTGCAGTTCTCTCTGAAACTGTTTGTCATATAATTAAGATCGAGTTGTTGAAGTGCTTTGCAGTTAACTTCTTGTAATAGAAGAACATATGAGCATGTGAATGTCTTGCAGTAATGCTATGTAGAGGAACTGGGAAGAGTTGTATTGCATCCTGTATAGGCAATTATTGTTTGTTTAGAGCTTCTGAATTGAATTAATTTAAGTCAGAGATGGTTTCATGCCATCTTTATTCATGTTTTCTTTTAGTTTGGCTACATTTTTCTAGTTTTTTCATTTGTAGCCTGAGGCCCTACTCTGTGCTCTATGTTTCTTGTAGCTTCATGCACTTAACCTTTTAATATAAATTGGAATGATGTATGGTCTTCTTCTTTATGTAGTAACTATTTCCCTAAAATTATTGTGATCTCCAATTTGATCTGAATGCTTGTTGTGTTTACAGGTTGCTCACCCTAACAGAACTTTTTTGCCAAGCAGTAGCCTGTTTGGGTTGTCTCAGCTTTACGGAAGGAGGTGTCCTGTACCGCGTGCAATTAATTTCACTGCAGCACAACCAGATGAGCCTGCTAAACAGCACATAAATGGAAGTACCAGTGCTGCCAGGAGAATCAGTGAAATTCTTCCTCAGCCTGTGAAAGATTTTCCATGGACCAAGACCCTTGGAAAATTTTACCAGTTCATTGCGGAACTTGTCTTCTCTGTTATGAAGTACCTTTTTGTTCCGGTGTTGGCTATCTCGTCATTGAGTGAAATGTCATATTGTGCCCATGAGAGGAAAATGATATCCATTCCTGTACCATTTCTTGTTGGATTGTTTGTTGCTGGAATATTGAAGGACACAGTCCAAGAACTGAGTGTTGATGCCAAGGTTTGTTATATATATCTTCGCTTCTTGGTGCAATCTTCTAGAGGATGATGTTCTCACATTGTTTTGCTTCTGAATCAGGAGAGAGATTTTCCAGCAAATCTACTGATAATTGCAGCTTTCTTTCTTCTGCTTAAGTTGCCTGGTCCGTACTATCCATACTGGGCCCGCTTAACAATTCCGCACTTCGCAAATGGTGGATTGTGGAGGTCAATATGGTCAATGATAATGTGGTATAGGAAAGCGCCTGGGAAGACATCTACAACAGCTGCATCTGACTAATCATCAACCAAGGAGTAGTGTGATTGCTGGATTTATTTCAGGGTGCTAGATTTTTCATTCACGTTAGAAAGAGATTCTCGGTATGCTTCTGAGTTCCAATTTGTGCTTAATTTGACAAATAGATGTTTATTAGGTCTCCTCTCCCATTGAAGGATTAAGTGTGGTTTATGAAATACTTCACAAACACAGACTATTTTTTATGTTTACATGATGATTTGAAAGTATTTGAACAAACAAGTTTCCAACGAGTATTGACTATTGCTATACGAACATGGTGTCTTCAGACTTTCATGCAGCTACATGTTTGGATATTCCTGACAGTTGTCTTCATTTTGGTAGGTAATGCATCAAGGCTGGAATAGACTGCCCATTGTGCTGAAGTTCAATATATTATTGTATCCCGCCAGACTTAAATTATAATGCACGTGCGTTCACAACCGTGTAGGAAGGCTTTTGTTATTCTTCAGACCAAGCAAAGCCCTTACGTCTTTGAGCAGGCAAAACATTATCAAGGGCCACTGCTTCTATATGTTCAGACTATTTTACTTCGTAGAAAATCCTTATCTGGTAATTGTAATTGCAGAAGGATCTTAACATGCCATCAGGTGTAGCATTTGTTGATTTATATGACGGATTCGCTCTCGGTTTTTGGCATTCTGAATGTTTACTGGCAATTCTTGTAAACTTACTCTTTCCTGACTTACTAAGATTAACTTTGAGTCATTCCCAGCATACACTGTGAATGGTGATGATCATTTTCCAATCTGAATACTGATTTACCTTGACAGAGAACAGAGGCATATGGTGTTACTGATTGAGAGATCACGGTTCAAAGGAAAAACTAAATCTTTGTCTTGCTTCTGAGAGCCAGAAAACGGTTGTTGTCATGCACAGCATCTGAAAGCCATTTGTTTAGTTTTCCTGTAATCGGCTGAGCTGTCCATTACTCAATTTGTTGGTTTCATCAGAAGCTGCATATTAATCATTGTCAATCCAACCAAGTGCAGGTAAGCTGTCAGAATCTTAACCTTGAGATAAACGATGCCAGCAAAGTTGCGTTCTTTTTAAAATTTGAATTAAATGAAGTTTTCATGTCTATGTTCTGTCAATATTATCTTGATATATGGTGTTTTTTGGCAGTGTTTATCACTGCACGAAACTTCGTTTCAATTTTTCGTTTCTCACTAAATTTTTTGTATTATTCTAAAATTTTAAAAGAAATTATAAGGTATAGATGAGTTGCACATCATAAAATCTAATATGTATAATAATAATTATTATTTTTTGAGCTTTTATGACTGTTTAACTTTTGGTGAAGCTGTATGTCTAGCATTTGTATTTCTACTTACATGCACTTATACTTCAGTTAAAAACTCGATGTAGATATCAGGTAATAATGTGAACAACAAACTTGGAAATATTTAACATTAGAACTAGGTAGATCTGAAATAGCTTCTTGCATAGAACATAGAAATCTTGTATGCAGTAATCCAAGGCCTCTAGAAATGTAAAGGTAACATGAAATATATATTTACTTTTTGAGAAAATAGAGGTAGATTTGGATTGAATACATTGAATAGCCACTGTAGAAATCTTAGGACAATATTGAACTAAAACAGAACAATTTGCATTGTTCACTTCAAAAGGAAAAGAATAAATAATCAGGCAAACCAATAGTAGAAATCTTCTCTTCTGCATTGTTGACACCATCATGGATCTAGATCTAGATCTTGTAAGCTCTTGCAAAAAAATTATGTAGATCTCCATAGATCTTGAGAATATAGATTTCTGGCAGAACAGAATGTTGTTTCTTTGTCTGGCAAGGTATTGATTTTCACTACTTCACACCAATCGGATCTGATGAAACACGAAACAATGTATAGAAGACAGTAGAAACTTAAGGACAATCGTTACAGTTCTTCAGCTTTCCATCCTCTTGCCATCATGGAAGTTTTGTGCGTAGGTGAATGAATCGTACCTAAATGCTTGCTTCACTGGCAACGAATGATCTGATGCAATGAGTCGCCTGAACCCTGACCGAACTTTATAGAACACATGAAGCCAGCTACCTTTGCTATGCCACCCCAGCATTGCACTCTCTTCTTCATTCATCTCCAGATCTTTGGCAAACACAGGTTTTCTTGACAAGAGCCATCCTAAGCTTGCATCCCACCATCTTCGGAGAGGTCCTCCGGTGAACTCTGATAAGGAAGGCATCGACTTTGATCTCTGGAATGCCCATGCAGCTGATGCAGACGATAAAGGTTGGATCTTTACCGAGAATGAAGAGATCCGGCGACGTAGACCAATCAGATGAGTTTCTTTGCTCTTCGGTTGAGATATCGGTAGGTCATCTTTAAGCGGCATGGTTGGGAAGAAGAACCTCTTCTTCTGCATTGCTTCCATTGAAAAGATTGCCAATCTTTCTGTGGCGTGTGTTTTCTGAAAAGGCAAGAGAAGAGAAGAAGGATTTGGTTCTTGAGAAAAAAAACAGTGGTTCCTGTGTTTTGCAGCTTTTCTAATTCTTGTTGTTTTATTTTAAGGAATTGCTCCCAATATGTGATTTGGAGATAACAGCTCTAAGACAGGCTAGGTTTTTATTTGTGTGCAAAAACATAAAAGGGTCCCATGAATTCTTACGCGCTAAAAAAAGTTATATTCCCCAAAAGTTTTCCATGCATATTGCATTACAGATCCTCGAAAATTATTTCTGCATAATCTGAGGCCATTCCCACTCATATATATAATTATATGAAAACTTATTAAATTTAGTATGCGCTAATTTTTTTAACATTGCACTCAGTATTTATTAACGTAGCAATTTTTTGGTTGTGAATGCACCAATTATGAGATTTACAAAAATAAGATTTTGAGGAACTGATGTTGCAATCGTTTTTATCTTTTTTGCTTTGATTGAAGAGTTGGTATCTTTTTGTACGAGAAACGGTGATATGCCATTAAAGTAGTAGGTTGAATTAATTTTATAAAACATTTGTGAAAATTTCAGTTAATTGATTATGTTTTAATGCTAACGAAATTTGGTGGTGAGTCCATGTTAACAATCCATGGATGATTAAAATAGTGATCAATAATTATTTCACAAATTGGATTATTTGGCATTTCATTTAAAAAATATAGCATTTAATGTTTTAGTTCATATTTTAAAATTTAGAAAAATATTAAAAAAATTTTACATAATAAAATTTAGAAAGTACTAAACAGTGACCTGATTTTGCTAAAAACGGATATCGCAGTCTAATTTGCAAATAAGTTTTTCTTTTAAAATTTTTATTTTAGTTAATGAAGAAGAACATGTGAGCTTTAATGGTCCTACACGCTTTAAACCAATTTTTTTTTTTAAAAGTGTCGGTGGTACAATTAATCAACTAACATGTAATAATTTTATTTTTTTGATTATTTTCCGCCGACTCTATGAAATAATATATACCGGCAATATGAAATCAATTTTTGGCAATGAGCATTTGACCAATTTTTTGTCCAATTGTTACTGACTGGTTAATTCCAAATTATAAAAAAAAACATTAAATTTTTTTTTTAGACTACCTATTCAGTAATTATCACACAGCCCAAAAAAAAAAAAAAAAAAAAAAAAAAAAGAAAGAAAGAAAGAAAGAACAGCAACACCATACTATTGCAACACAATCAATCCAATCTGTGGGCTTGGCCCAATATGAGTCTGACAGGATGTCAATTGACTTCGGCCCAATAATTGTAGAGGAATGCTAAAGGTGCATTATTTTGCGCACCGAAATTACTTTTTTTTTATTAAAAATTTATTTTTAATATAAAAAAATATATTATTTTTAACAATATTATTTTTAACAACTTAATTCTAAAAACTTATTTTTAAAGAACTCATTTTTAAAAATATTTTAATAAAGAATAGACGATCAAATAAAACTTCTCTAAAATAAAATATATTTTAATAATTAAAATTTATTTTATTTAATAAATAATAAAACTAATAAATAAGAAAATTTCAAGATATATTTTTTATATTTTAAATAAATTTTATAAAGTATTATAAAAATTTAGTAAAACTATAAAATATAAATTAATAATAAGTAGTTTGAAAAGTAATGACAGGTGTCTTCTTACTTGTACTTGGAGTATACTTTAAGGCAAAATCAATTAGAAAAATATTAATATTGGATGATTATTATGATTACTTAACTTTTCTGATTTTGTGATATAATGATTCTCAGAACTTTAGAGATACATATATCTTCCAAAAGATGGGGAATATAAATACTTTCACTTCAGCACTCTTCTAATATAATCAACTCAACGGTATACATACCCTTAATAACTAAGGTGGTACTTGACATTTCATTTCAAAAAAATTATTTTTTAATTTTTAATTTCATCTTTTACAAACTTTCAAAAAATATATTTAAAAAATTTTAAAATATAAAAAATTTTACATATATTTTTATTACTTATTTTTTAATTAATTTTTAGATAAAAAATAGAGATTATTTGAAAAAAAATACTTTACATTATATAATAATTTTATTTCAAAAATACTTTCGAACGTTTTCTAAATTAATTTTAATAAACCAGTTAACTAATTTACAACATTGGGCCTCTAAATATGTTTTAGCAGTATTACAACTTAAAACAATTTTCTTAATAAATATAAAGTATTTATTTGAAACTTGAAAATTAATGTCAAACGTTCTCTTCCACCTCTATAATTTTATACTAAATTTATTGTTCCTTTTCTTTATAAACAATAGGTAAGTAAAATTTAGAAATTATAAATGTTTTGGTAAAAACATTCTAGCTTGAAATGGATTGATTTTGCTGAATTAATATTCAAGTTTGCTATTTGTATTTTGATATAAAATTTAAGTTTCAAGGAAAAAGATTCTACTTGTAGAATATTTGGACCTTATTTTTCAGTATTAAATTTCCATTTTAATCATATTTCTGTATTACTAAACTCAAAATCTTTACTGAATCAAACATTATAAAATATAATTTAATATAAAAATAATTATTCTGAATAAAATTATAATTGAATTATAACAATTTTTACCGAACATAAGTTTCAACTGTTGGATTAATTAGGTTTTTAACCAAGCAAGACCTAAACGGCAAGTAAATTGTTAAAAAAAAAGCTCTTTTTAAAAAAAATATTCTGTGTTTTGAGCTATCTCATATATGGCCGACAACATATAGGTGGAAATATCAAATATGGTTATGAATCCATTAATAATCCGGCCCGTTAATACCTCAATTATATTGCTAAACCAGACCTTCAAATTGAGGTTTTACGTAAAAAATTTCATAACAGAACGCGTCTTTGTTGAACTAGACAGTGGTATTTACGTAATTCTCAAATGATGCATTTCTGTAAAATTATTTTGAACTCTTCTTTGCGTGGCAGATTTGTAATGTTTTGAATCTGCTGCAAATAATTATAAATTCTTGTTATTTTCTTTCACTCTCCGTCTACTCGATTTCGTTGAGCTTCGTCTCCGACGCCGGAGACGATCTCCTTAAGGTTAAAGTCTGAGTTGAGTCGTGCAATGGAGTACAGAAAAATCAAAGATTCGGTATGAATTTTCTCAATGTGTAGTGACATTGTCGTGTTTCCGCTTCTTCAGATCTATTTTTTTTTTCCCAATTTTTTTTTTGCACCGAGAATTGAGATTTGGATGTACTTTTTTTGGGTATTTAATGTTAAATTTGGATCAAATATTTGTTCTTTCTTATTTTTTTGGTTTGATTCTCGAAGATTTTTTTTTTATTTAATTTTTCGATCTAAGTTTGATGGAATTGTAAAAGTTTGAAGAGTGTTGCTAGAGAAATGTTAGTTTATGGTGATAAAAGTTATAAAGTTCTGTTCTTAGTTAACGCTATTTATGTTTCAAAAGAAAAATTGGGTGATCGTAGCTAGGTTTCGTTATATGAGGATTTTGTGGAGGCTCAATCATAACTGTAATTTTAGGAACAGGAGGATGAATCGCGATTTGATATTGAAGATCAGCGAGGGAAGACTCTTTCAGGTAGTATGTGAATTTCAAGTTTATACTGAAACTTGTGCTGCTTTTCGTCTTACTCATGTAACAGATTCTAATCTTGCGGTAGTACAGGTAATGGAGGCAGCTCCAGCGGGAAATCTACTTGGAGAATGAAGTAAGGATACCTTAGTTGTACTTGGAAGGAAAAACAGAAGCAACATGTCTACTCCTTGATTTTATGTTCGGGTTTTATTTGAACATTTTGCAGGTCAATTGTTACTCTTGCCTTGACACTACTTACAAGTTCTCAGGCCATCTTGATTGTTTGGTCCAAAAGAGCAGGGAAATATGAATATAGTGTGACAACAGCTAATTTTTCAGTGAGTGATTTTAACTCCTGTCTAGTGGATAATTTGTTTGATTAGTCTCCATCTCCTAGTTATGTTCAGGCAGTCCTCCAAGAACCTAGAGTTTATTAAAATCCTAATTTGACTGATAAGTAGGTGGAGGCTTTAAAATGTGCTTTATCACTTGCTGCACTTAGCAGAATATGGAAAAGCCAAGGTGTGAATGAAGATAACAGGTACACTTTCTGTTTTTTAGTTGTTTTTCTACTAGAATTATTTCCTTCGCTGATCAAGATCATGCTGTTCATTGTGGCTCCTTGCTTGTGCTGTCATCTGATTCTCAGATTAAGTACAACATTTGATGAAGTCAGTGTTTACCCAATCCCTGCAGTGCTTTACCTTATCAAGAATTTATTGCAAGTAATGATTTTGCTTGGTGTTTTCAAAGTACTATTCTAATAGCCATAGTGTTAAGCTTGCAGCAGTGATGAATTTCTGAGAAACTGATTTCTCCTCTCCTTCAGTATTATATCTTTGCCTATGTGGATGCACCTTCCTACCAGATCCTCAAGAACCTAAACATAATTAGCACTGGTGTGCTGTATCGCATCATTCTGAAGAAGAAGTAAGAAGCCATCACATTTCTCTATGACTTAGAGATGCTACACTGTATGGATGGATGCTTCATGCATGCATGAATATCAAAGCATCTTGAATCAATGCTTAGTGTTTGTTACTTATTTGCTTGAACTTCTTTATCAAGGGAATTCAGAAGTATTTGACATGCAATAAGTATCACAACTTTAAAGTTTCATCTTTCAAAATGAAGCATGTACTCTGATTTGTTAGTATGTGATTGTCAATCATTTATTTATAAGTTCCTGATACTAAATAAGGCAATCATGAAGCAGAGTTGATTTCTTCATTACACTTCTTATATATTCGATTAATAAAACTAATTTGCAAAGGAAAACAATTGGTGGAAGTTTGTGTGCCTAATTTTGTGAGCATCTGCTTAAAAGTTAAACTGCATATGTTTATGTGATGTATTTTCATATAATTTCTAAGCGTGCTTTCCTGAAATGCTTTAGGTTGAGTGAGATTCAGTGGGCTGCTTTTATCCTTCTTTGTGCAGGATGCACAACAGCTCAACTTAGCTCCAAGTGAGCTTCCTCTTATCCCCACTCTTACATTGAGATTCAGATCTATAATGCATTACTCTGTATATAGCTGTTTTGGTTGCTTCAAATTTTTTGCCAGTGGGAATGTAAAATTATATGGCATTGATTCTATTACTGATATTGTTGTATGATTCTTTGCCATGGAGTTCTGATCACGTTCTCCAAACTCCTATTCAAGGTTGGGTGATGGCAATTGTGAGTGCTGATTTTGGATCTTGTTAATTCTATCATTCTCCTATGTCTTTTCATTTGTCATGACATTTATCTTCTATGAAGTTTACTGTTTTGCTATTTCCTAACTTCTAAACTTTCCAGGTCATGGCACTTCTAAGTGGCTTTGCAGGGGTCTACACGGAGGTACAGCTGAAACTTATTTTTGTAGTTTTGTAATTTGACTATCACTATCCAGATTATTAGGCACGTTACAACCTTTCTTACACTTTATATGCAGGCCATTATCAAGAAACGCCCTTCACGAAACATCAATGTGCAGAATTTCTGGTTGTATGTCTTTGGCATGTTGTTTAATGTAATTGCAATTGTCATTCAGGATTTTGATGCAGTCATGAACAAGTAAGCTTTTTGGAGATACCTGTTTCTTTATTCTACTGTGCATTAATTAAAATGTATTCTGGGGAGCTCCTGACATTACCAATTTGGGTTCAGAGGTTTCTTTCATGGGTATTCATTCATTACAGTATGTATGATTCTCAATCATGCTCTAAGGTACCTCCCAAATTCTTTCTTTTCTCTATTTTATCTTGTGTAGTATTTTAACAAATGTTGGTTTTTATGCAGTGGAATTGCAGTATCAATGGTTATGAAATATGCTGACAATATTGTGAAGGTAAGTTCCCACAACATTGAAGTAAAAGTGAAACTAAGAACCACAACTGTTTGCTCCTGATTGCTGATATTAAAGCATTAGCTCTTATGGAGTTAGGGAAAGCAACTTCAAATAAAGAAAATTAAGAAGTTTTCGTGTTTCTGCTTTCATGTTTCTGTCAAAAAGTTACACAATTTCATTTTGGAAACTTATGACCACTGTATCATATGTAGGTTTACTCTACTTCAGTTGCAATGCTTCTGACGGCAGTTGTCTCAGTGTTTCTCTTTGGTTTCCACCTTTCTCTTGCACTCTTCCTCGGAGCAACGTAAGCTTCTTATAGCATGCTAATGAATGACCAAGTTGTGCGAAACATTTTTGTCAAAAAACGATGGTATATGCTTTTCAGGGTTGTATCCGTCTCTGTTTATCTACATTCTGTTGGAAAGCCTCAAAGATGACCATCTGCTGCTGCAAATGCTTTTACTCTTATCTTAGTACAAGAATGGAACATGATTCCTAGACTTTTGAGCTCACCAAAGGACTGAATTGCGGACTTGTATAGAGGTAATAGATGCACAAGGAAGAACTCAAGCGTAGTCGTATTCTTTCAAAATCTCATTTCAAGAAAACCTGGTTAGAGACAGCAACCACTGAATATCTGCAGATTTTGGCACACCAAATTAGATGGAACCAAATCTAGAATGATGGACTGGCTCGCCTCTTATATGGCATTATACCTTCAATATTATGAACAGTATAATCTCTTGTGCAAATATTGTGATTAGCTGCTGAGTGATTTATGTTGTTCAAATAGATGCATACTTGAAGATGCCTTGCGTCTTCTTTTACGTTTTTTTCTACCTGTAATGGTTTCATTGAATTGAACAATCGTTTGGTATAAGCTAAATTGCAGTTCTTCTGTTGTGTTTCCTACCAAATGCTTGTGTCTAATTGAAATGCTTCAAGATTCAGCTACCAAACTTTCTCATCATGTATCAGGTCTTTTCGAATTTATTTTTTGCGTTAAAATTTTGCTTATAAATTCACTATTTCCTTTGATACTATTGTCTCGGCAAACAAATTGGGCAAAATACATTTTAAACTTTATTGCGTGTTCTTTGAGGAGAGCATGTCCGTGTACGCCAACTCGAAGTAACACATCAATTGAATTAGGAGGATAGTCAGAATCGTATCAAAAGCATAATACATACTATTCATAGTCATGGACAAACCTTGTGTTTTGAAGATGATTAGTAGAGGTATCACTAGTTCAATCTGTTCTGGTCGTGTTTCTAAATATCCGAAATTTTAATTTCTTTAGTCAAAATTAAAATTCTAAATAATTTATCGAATTCAAAATTACATTTTAAAGTAATATATTTATTTTTAACTTATTTTAAAAAATAAATATAAAAATTTATTTTTAAAATTAATTAAATTTTAAAATTAAATTTATTTTAAACTTATTTTTAAAAAAATTTATTTCTCACTTTTTATTTTTATAAAATTTAGGTATATTTAAAACACGTCCTTCATTATAATAGATTGAGTTTTTAAAAAATAAAATTTAAAGAAATGCTTGAGAAATAATTTGAGTTTTGTGTTAAATCATACTTAGAAACTGAGTCTAAAAACAAATTTATAAAATGAATTTGGAAAGAACTGATACACGTCCTCATACAGGTTATGAAATCTTATATTGAAATAGGGTACTCTAAAGTTTGAGCAAAAGTTGAACCACTGAATGTTGGCTCTTAGCTTAAACACTATACAAACAAATTTTCTATATCTAAGTAGATGAGCTACCACCATGCTTCATTCTTGCTTGAAGTTAAAGTTTTGTTTTATTCTTCCAAACTTCAAGCCTGGTAAAATCATAACACACCAACTCAAAAACCACATCACTTCCCTTTAAAGCAACACATCCTGAAAAACCTATATAAATCAACCCCCATTTCCAACACTTCATCGATCACAAAAACTTCAAACACAACTAATTAAGCTAACACATCATGAACTCTTCTTTGATCATGAAACTCTCCCTCGTGTTGTTGTCTTTGTTTGTAATTTCATGCTCAAGCTTTCATACTGATTACTCCATCGTTGGCTACACCGCCGAAGATCTTAAGTCGGAAGACAAACTCATTGATCTCTTTGAAGCATGGATGGAAAAGCACGGAAAATCGTACGAAAGCTTCAAAGAAAAGCTCAGAAGATTTGAAGTGTTCAAAGATAATCTCATGCATGTTGATGAGACTAACAAGAAGCGGAAGAACTACTGGCTTGGGCTGAATGAGTTCGCCGATCTTACACATGAAGAGTTCAAGGAGCAATTTCTTGGTCTGAAACTGGAGTCGCGAAGGGTGTTGGAAGAAAAACAGATTTCTGATAACGAATTCATGTATGCAAATGCTGGGAATTTACCGAAATCTGTAGATTGGAGGAAGAAGGGTGCAGTCACTCCTGTGAAGAACCAAGGCGCTTGCGGTTAGACATCTACTAACTCTTTTGGAATTGCTTCCGCTTCTAACTTTTGGAAGCTTAAGCTGATGAAATGAGCACTCTATGAATGAATGCAGGAAGTTGTTGGGCATTTTCAACTGTTGCTGCAGTGGAAGGGATCAACCAAATTGTCACAGGAAAGTTAACATCACTGTCTGAGCAAGAGCTTGTTGATTGCGACACCGAGCTCAACAATGGTTGCAATGGGGGTCTGATGGACAATGCTTTCAACTATATCAGCTCCCATGGCGGACTTCATACCGAAGAAGACTACCCTTATGCCATGGAAGAAGGCACTTGCAGTGAGAAGAGGGTAATGCATGAAAACTAAGATCTATAAGAAACTGTTATTTTCAGTGAGATCATTACTGGACGATTGTTGGTTTTGGTATTGCAGGCTGATCAAGATGTTGTGACTATTGATGGATACCAAGATGTGCCGGAAAACCATGAGGAAAGCCTGTTGAAGGCATTAGTTCACCAACCTGTTAGCGTTGCTATTGAAGCTTCTGGCAGAGATTTCCAGTTCTACAGTGGGGTAAGAATTATCACAACTTCTGCTTGTGCTTCTCACTTTTTAAAGTAAAATTATAAAAAATGAGTTTAGAATTGAAAGTGAGTTTAAAGGCGAAATTTTTAGTTTTAAATTTAGAAAGTAAATTTTTGGCCGGAAAAATCTAGTTTAAACTTTATATTTACTTTAATTTAAAAGTGAGTTTGAAAAAATATGAATTTGGAGTATAGATAAACAAACCGCTTTTAATGAAGCTATAAAAGGTGAACTTTTTGTTTTCTTGAAGGGTGTCTTTGATGGACCTTGCGGAACGGAGCTTGATCATGGAGTAGCAGCAGTAGGATATGGAACAACAAAAGAGCATGACTATATCATTGTGAAGAACTCATGGGGAGCAAAATGGGGAGAGAAAGGATACATCAGGATGAAGAGGAACACCGGCAAACCGGAAGGTCTTTGCGGAATCAACAAAATGGCTTCTTTCCCTATCAAGAAGAAGTAATCAACAATGAAATTGTTGGGTATCACCTGAAAATGTTACTGAATTCATTTTACTTACAACGATGAATAAAAAACTATTGTTCTATTGCGGAATAAGAATTTCAATATTGCTACAGGTTTAATACCTTGGTTTTCAATTATCATACAACCCAATACACTATAGAGCAATGTGGAAAACAAAGCTCTCCTGCTTTTTGAAACACGCCTAGGCTTTCTGTCTCGTACAAGAAATTCTCAATGGTATGATCTGTATATATCATAAGTTGTAGTAAAGCTGAAAATGCTTTGCATCAATAGTTCAAAACCTCATTGTACTTTGAAAACGCAGTCATACAACCTTCCTCTCAAGAATTGAGCAACTTCTGGATGCTTTACCTGTGCGAAGCTAGAAAATCAATGCAAATGCAGTTTCCAAGCCATCATATATGCCTAATATGAAGTTTCACAAAGAACTACCATTCCAATCTTGATTGAGTCGCATTTCATCTGAACATATAGATTGGTTTGTATAGCTAACCCCTGTAAGAGAAAGGCAAATTTCAGGATATGCATATAAGACACTACTACTTTCATCCAGTGAACAAAGCACACAGTACATAAATGCTAGCTCAGGTGACGCACTGGCTAGATCAATCACCTGGAGTTCAAATAACTTCAAATTTAAGCTTCTCTTTGTGTTTGTGTGTGATAACAACAGCTTTCGAGATATTCATTTCCAGAATTAGCAATCAAAAGACTAGAAGCATTAACACCCATGAGTTGTCCGTTTTCATTTTTCAACTGAGCATAGAAAGGAATTATCGAAGCATTCTTATCCAGCATGTAATTTTTCGGTCAAGGCAGTTTGGACTCACCTTTGACACAATTTCAACCAATTCTGGATACGTTACATCATTTATTGAAGGCAAGTCATTGGCTGCTAGAATAACCTATATCATTTGAATAGCCAGACAAACCATAACAAGTTGGAATATAGAAAACAAGCACGAGACAGCAAAAAAAAAAAAAAATTACAAATTCTACATAGGAACCGTAAGAGTATGAGATGAAAGTGAATAGCCTAAACTAAACTTTATGATGATTTAAAAGCTACGATGTAACTGATAATATTATAGTATTATGGTCATTAGGACCTTTGTACCACGCCGAAGCAGTTCTCTTGCAAATGGCAGTATACTCAATACGACATCTACACCAAATTATCCACATAGATAACAGTCCTGTCAGAGACAAGAGCTCGTGTTTAACAAACCGAGCAAGTAGATCACACTAAAAGAAGAATAAATTTACTTGTACTACAATATGTCTCATTCAATAACAGCCTGCACAAAGAGCAGCGACAAAAGCTGTACACCAAGAGTTAAGGTTGCTCGAAAACTTTCACGAATGCACTCAGAATCATGCAGCAAGGCTGAATAAAAATTAGCTTTTGAGTCTTGGAGAGAGTTTAGATTAGTGATAAAAATTGAATGAAAGGCACTTTAGTCATTTCTCATCAACAATGTACAGGATGACTAGAAAATTGTATGAAAAGGTGGTGCCTAGAAAAACAAAGTAGGGGTAAGTGGCCTACTTAATAAAAAAACCAGCCTTCTTTGACTATTTCAGCTGTAGTGACTTAATCAGCTTCTCCTATCTAGCATGCTTAAAAACAGTGTACAAATCTGTATCAAGGCTTCAACCTTAACTCCTACGCCAGTCTTGCACTACAAATTTTGTCAAATCCAACAAAGATAGAATATAAAAACTTCAACTATTATGCAACTTTTTAGTGACGTTAATGATGCTTTCTCCAATCAAGTCTCTTAATCATTTTACTCAAAAAAAGTCTATTAACTATTGAGGAGATGTGCTGGATAGACTGGTCCAGAAAAGCTTGTTCTAACGAGTGGCTTCGCAGTTTACATGTCTAACAAACTACACTTAATTTCTTAAGTTTCCAACTCCTACCAAGAAAAACAACTTCAAAACAGAATACTGATCCTACAAGAAAACCACAGGCTACAGAAAGCTACCTCTCAGCGAACTTTTCAGCTCTTCTCGCAGCATCTCTGTTGGATCATTTTCTGCCGGCTGCCTGCATCAAAGCCAAAATGGTTTACAAACCACTAGTCTTTCAACAATCTCAAACTTCTAAGGATAATTGAAAGTGATGAGAAGTAAGAGAAACCCAAAAGAACGCAAGCATTTCGGGTAAAAGGCACGAGCCTATTCCACAATTTATGCAAACAGCTTCAAATTACAAAATTCAAAATTCATAAGTTTTTACTTGAAGAAGGGACTGATCTGAGAATAGATCAATCCAGCGATCTCAATCGGAGTCGGCTTTCTCCGATTGTCGGACAGTCAGTAAGGTATTGTTCACGCTCTGTAGTTCGTCTCCACCGGTGTAGGCAGCAAAGGGAACACAACCGTCGCCGACGAGCTCTCCATCTTACCCCTCTCCCTTCTATATATAGAATCAAGCCTTTCTCTCTCTACTGGTTCATCTGTCTGTTTCTCTCTCTAGAAACAAACCAAAAGTTCAGATAAAAGAAGAGTAGAGAAAAGAAGAAGACGGCAAACGTTGCATGAATACATATGTTATTTGGATAACAACTGAAGAAGCCCAACATTGTTTATCGGGCTGCTTTCAAAATAAGAAAGCCTGAAACTAAAATGCCATTATTGGGCTTGCTTACTATGAACGTAGCCCTAACTGTAAGTCTTAAAACTACGATCTTGCCACTGAGTGTACGTATACACTATTGAAACCAAACACATCGTTAGAAATTTCTGAATTTACAAATATGCCACCGTCGTATACACTTCCTATTATAAGGTTATGGACTGTGTACAACAGCTTATTTCATCTCCTTTTTAACTTTTTATTTTTAAATTTTTTTTTACAATATTTTAAATTAAAAAAAAATGGAAGATACATACAAATTATACATCACAGAATCATTATATATGTTATATTTTATATTTTAAATTTTTTTAAGTTGCAAAAATAAATTTATTTTCCAAATAATTCTCCGAAAATTTGTTTTATCAAAAAATTTCTTTCATAAAAAAAGAACCCTATAACTATACAATTTTGTAACTACTTGTGTTATATATCAGTATCCATAACTGCGAAAAGAACTCTAATGGCTAGATATTGCAAAGTCCGAAAAATAAAACAAAAGAAGAAATACATAAAATCCTTAATTCATTTTTTTTAAGAATAAGTGAAAGAAGATGTGGGGCTTCAAATCAGAATGAGTTTGAATTAATAGCTTATAGACTTGATAGATACGAATGAAAAATAAACAATGGGTTAAGTCGAAATTAATAGCATATAAGTCTGAATTATATTTAAGTAAAAATTACACTAGCTAATTTGAAAATGGACAATAATTCTATTTTGAGTTGTCAAATAGATTTTAATTTGGTAGACTTAATAGTTCAAATTTTTTAATAGTCTTATGTTAACTGGATGCTGAATAAATATGCACTAATAAATAAAAAATACTAATTTCTAATAAATTGACTAATTTTTTTAGCATAAGAGCTAATTTCACAATTAGTATTAGAGCCTATTAAGATGGAACCACTCGAAATATTACTGAGATAAAAATTATAGAGCTTTCAAATTAGACTGGTCTGAACTAGTAGCATGAAGAATTTTGTGGGCTTGAATAAAAAGCTGTGCTAGTTTGGGACTAGATTAAAATTAGTAGCGTAAAGGTCTGGATAATAATTAATAAAAAATAGATTAATTAATTTCAGTAATTTGTATTGAATTGGACTGAGTGAATTCTGTTTCAGTGAATTTAATAGTTTATTTTGTTTTATAGTTGCATATTGACTAAAAATCGAAAAATATATGTGCGAGTGAGAAATGTTAACTTCTAATACGTCGGTCAATCTATTTAGCATGGGACCCAAACCTACAAAATACATTAAACTTCTACTTTCCATTGAAAAATGGAAATGAAGTTATATAGTATTCACACAAAAAACAAGTTATCGCTGCCTATTGTTTTGTCGAACATGTAAAGATAAGGTGATTTAACCCTTCCTTCTATTGGACACAGACCATTGACTTCAATCATCCCTATCTATAATTTTATATGGTTAGAAACTTCATTTACAATAAAATAAATTTTTTTAAACACTTTGGAAGAATCAAGCAAAGCATATTCTAGTTCAAGCTAACTAAGATTTTTTCCATATTTTTGAGTTAAAATTTTTAAGTTGTTACTTTGAATATGAGTCACCAATTTGAAACAATTAAGTACAAATTTCTGTACGGAATTATTTTATCGTTAATTGTTTTTGTTGTTAAACCTTAAAGTATATGTATGTTGACTAGCATATTCCAATTATGGTTGTCATTAGTTAGTTAAATCTTTATAATTTATATGCATTGTCTGATTTATAATAAGGTTTTAGTTTGTTGTATTGGAATCATGGTGAAGGTCTTGTAGGTTTTTGGGGGGCAAGACTTTGTTCTAATTCAATATTTTAATTACAATTTGCAATACAAACTACGAGTTCAAACATTAAGAGTATTTTTTTCGGTTAAAAGTTAGTTATTGCAAAAGTGAGCTATTCAAAAATAAATTATTATAAATAGTATTTAAAAAATATATTTAAATTTTTTTTAAAGTAGTGATTTTAGAAGTAATTTATGTTTTTTTTTCATCCAGCTAAAAATGTACTAAAAAATTAATTATTAGTAGAAAGGAGTGAATTATAATATTAAAAAAACACGTTTCAATATAATATTTATTTTTCAAAATATACAATAATAATATAAAATTACAAAAAAATAAACAGAACTTGCCGTTGCAAAATTTTCATAAAAACAAAAAGTTGCAAGTTCAGTAATGTTGGACAAATGGAGGAAGATTACGGCAGCTAGCTAGTAAACTTCAGAGGAACGCCTCTTGCCGTTGCTGCAGTTGCAGCGGCGCCGTCGACGATGAAGGCGACAAATCTCTTTCTCCTTCACTATAATCTGTATTATTCGTTTCAACGTCATCATCAAAAAGCTGTTCATTCTCTTCCAACGATCTCATCTTTGTCTCCGGCGTGAAAAAATAAGTAAGCAGAACTCCGGCGACACAAACACCAGCGAGAATGAACAACGCGTTCATCATACCGATTCCCGGCTTCCAACCAGGACTCGGTTCTTCTTTTCTTGGGTTTGATGCCCATAAGAACCCAACTGATCCTATTATCGCTCCTACCTTCCCTGCCGCTCCTGAAATTCCATGACAAGTCGACCTGAATCTCGCCGGAAAAAGCTCTGCAGGGAGTATGAAGGTTATCGTATTGGGACCGAAGTTGGAGAAGAAAAAGGTGAGTCCGTAAAGAACCATAAACCATCCGTTGGTATGGTTTTGCCAGTAATGGTTGTATGGTCCAGCCATGGCGAAAAGAAAAATGGCCATGAAGAAGAACCCTATCATCTGAATCGGTCGGCGACCGATACGATCGATGAACCAGACGGTTGCCCAGTAGCCAGGTATTGTCGAAGAGACCGCGATAATAGCTTGGAATTTGGCCACGTTATATGCTTCTTGGTACGCGTTGATCTTAGACGACTTAGGGAACCATTGCTTGTAGATTTGGGACTGGAAGAGAGTGCTGCTGTAGTACGGTATGTCGACGATGAACCACGCCATTGCGCATGCGTAGAGATGTCGACCGTGGCGACGGAAGAACTCACCTGAGAAGAGGCCGTAGGAAGCAGCACGCCTCGGTAAGGGACGCCGGAGCGTGTAGTCTTCAACAGGCAGTTCGGCGTCTTCCATTATCGTCTCTAGGTGCAAATCTTCTAGAACTTTGCCTATATCTTGCGTCGCCTTGATCACATCGTGCTCTACCAATGCTGTGTATCTGAACCAAGAAAATAATTTATTTTCTCAGTAATTAAGATCAACATAAATAGTTGCATCAAATTGCAATCTATATATTGACTGAAACTATAAGTTAACGACGAAACTTAACGAATTGTATTGACTTGAACAGTAAAATAATTAGAACCAAGCGCAATTGACCTTGACCGATTTACCTAGCAGTCTCCGGCATAGTCATACGCCAGTAATAGGTCACCGCCGCCGGAATAGCACCGATCATTAATATCAGTCTCCACAAGAGATCAGCAGCTTCCGGCGTATGCGTTGGCGTCGCGTCCCTCGACGCCCGATTGAAAGCAGCACACATAGCCATGGTGACGGCAGAACTAGCTAATATTCCAAACCCTTGCATAGAGAAAACAGCAGCGATAAACGAACCTCTCGTTCTTTTATTCGCGAACTCCGACATGATCGTAGCTGATAACGGGTAGTCGCCACCGATACCGATGCCTAAAAGAAACCGGAAAAGACAAAGGCTCGTTAACACACAGGTCCTCGTCCGGCAAACGGAGAAACCGCTACCAATGGAGCTGCAAACCATTAACAAAAGACATACTCCGTAAACTCTTCTCCGACCAACACGATCTCCCAAAAACCCGAACACAAGTTGTCCAACAACAGTTCCGACGAGAGCGATGGCGACAGTAGCAGATGCAACAGCCGGAGGTACAACACCAGGAATGTTCTTGTTATCTTTGTCGTGGTAGTAAAGTCTGCCGATGATTTTAAGCACGGGACTGATGCAGAAGAGATCGTAAGCGTCGGTGAAGAGACCCATTCCGGCGATAACGATAGCTTTGAAATGGTAGAGTTGGGTTTTAGCTTGGTCTAAAGCTGTGAGGACCTTAATCATAGGGGCCATTACTGCAACTGAGATTCTTTGCTGTTGATGAGTTTTGTTTGGGTTTTTATTGGAGAAAATTATATGTCGGAGCGTTGACGATGGAGTGAGGAGTAGAGATTGGAGAAGAGGCCGTGCGCTTTCGTGGAAGAATTGGAAAACCTTTTTTTTTTTTTTAAACTATGAGAATTGAGAGTTAATTTAATATATAAGAGAACAAATTTTTGATAGAGACATAGTGTATGATTTTTCTTTGAATTATTATTTCTATGCCTCTTAGTTAGCAGAGCAGAATGATTCATTCAACAACAATTAATTCTTTATTAGCTAATTTTCAAAGCCGTATTATACTATACGCCGACGTGTACTATACATATCATCATCAGTTAAATTGTTCGTGTTGTAGAAAATTGAGTCTTCTATCTTTGCTTCCCAAATACCAACTTCTACAAAATCTTAAACAATTTAGAAAACTACGCAAATTTGTTTTTGTTTTTTGAAGAATTCTGTGCAATAATTTCAATTATAACACAAGAATATGCTGCTCTTTTGACAAAACACTGATAACAGAAATACTCGCGCACATTTTTCATTGGTGAATGAAAGATTAGCGCACGTAATTTGCTTTAAAAAATATGCCTAACTATTATCTGTTATATAACTCCAGATAAAAAATTAAATTAAAAGTCAAGAGTATACTGACCAGTTGTTACACATTCTTGAGCTGTCTTCCCTGTTTGATTCTCTTCTTAGATGTTAATTATAAGGATACTCCTACCACGTTCGCAACTCCCAAAAAAAAACTGTGAACATTAGTGGCATGGTGGAGGCACTTGTGTTCCACGATAAGAAGCCTGTACATTAGAACACAGAGCAGTAGATTTTCCTTCGCCAATGTACTGCAAGTAAACGTTCTGCAGCTTGATATTCTGACATGGGTAACCTCTGCTGCAATCTAATGTTACTGCGACCGGGGTTGTTGACGTACCCGTAATGTCTTTGAACACGATATCACGTATCTCCACCAACGACGGCAACTGAAGAAAAAAATAACGAATGAATGAAGTATTGCGGCAGTTAATGTTGAATCATGTAGCGTGGTTTTAGTTATTAATGTGTGGGCATTTACCTGAGTGTTGCAGTATTCATAAGGGCAATACTTCTGGTCGATGATTATTGGATTCGCGACGCCGTGCATTGTGATGTTCTCGAATGTAATGTTGGTTGCTGTACTCTTACCTGGAGAATTCTGCCATGTCTTGATCCTCAAACCGTTATCGGTGCCTTTCAGAATGCAGTCTTTCACGGTTAGCCCCTTAACATCCTCTTCGTTTTCGTACCTTCCTAAACTTCCTACACTGACAATGAACAACCTTCGGATTTCGAGATGTCTGGACGTGTTTTCTAAACATGTATACTTGACACATTTCTTCGGGAAAAAAGTTACCTGATTCCGTGACCAGGTCCGCATATGATGTTGCTAATGGTGACATTGGAATTTCCTTGTCCGACAGAAATGCAATCATCTCCAGTTTTGATCACCAAGTGATTGAGGATCACGTTGGAGCTACGATCAATGTGGATTCCGTCTGTGTTGGGACTATCTTGAGGAGCAGTGATTCTTATGTTGCTTCCAATGAAGTTGGTGCATCCAACCGTCGCCATATGGAAGAACTTGCTATTCACTAAGTCGATCCTTCGAACTTCCGTATTTGTGGAATGAACAAACTTCAGTGACTAAAAAAATGCAAAGAATTAGATCTGTCGCTGAATTTGGCCAGTTTTTAAAAATTGTTTGAACTAAATGTTCGAGTGAATAACTACATATAGCTTACGGTAGGAAGGACTTTGCAGTCTTTGTCAGTAGGACAATTGTTAGAAGGCCAAGATGAAGATCCCTGACCGTCGAAGGTACCTCCACCGACCAAGGCAAGGTTATCGATCCACCCGAATTCAACCCAATCATCGCCTTCCACATACTCACTCAAATCCGTCGACGCCTTCAAATACCCCTAAATAAAATTTTGCTCAAAATACAGCATTTTTAATTTTTTTTCAAAGAATAAACATGTACAATACAGAATACGGAGTAATGAATACGAAGTAGCTAGTGAGAATTTATGTACCTTCAATTGAAAAGTGATTGAGGTAGTGTTTGTGCAAGGTCCATTGAACTTCAAAGGGCCAACAAGGAAAGTTTTCTTTGGTATTACAAGCTTCACATCACCAGCAGATGCACACATTGCCTTCCATGCTTCACTGAATGCCTGCATAAAATTTTTTCAGCATGAGGAAATTAACAAGCACTAGAGCTTATCATGCATCAATCAAGAAAAGCTTAGTACCTGACTGTCATCGGTAAAGCCATCGGCTATAGCTCCGAAGCTCATCACATTAAAAACAGCTTCGTAGAAGCTCTGCCGCCTTATGGTTTCGCCACCATTTACAGAACAGAACTGATCAAAACATTCCAAGAACATCAACAACAACAGAAGCAGCTTCACTACTCTCATCACCATCTTCTTCTTCTAAAATCTTCAGATATAATTATAAGCTCTTGTTGCTGCAGAAAATAATCAGAATGAAATCCAAAAGTTTCTTCAGAGAAACTTGAAAAGTTTGAAGACTGTTCAACTCCTATAACCTCCCCATACCACCACTACTGCTACTATAACCGGTTTTGACCATATTCAAATTTTGTTTGACTTTAATCTTAACAAATCAATACCTTCCACGTCAGATTAAGCTTTGGCTCTTTGTAAAAATTTCATATGGGCTTTTAAAGGGCTAGGACTTCATAGCCCATATATAATAATTTAATATAGTACCCTTATCTTCTACCTATAAATTAAGCTCTCTACGGAACGCCGCATTTATTTGTCGGCTCTCTTCAGAGCCCTAGATAGTTCACTTTCTGATTTTGCCTTTCCTTGATTGGTTGAATTATTATTCGGTTTTTTATTGGGATTATTGAATTTGGAGATGTGTGTGAGAGAATGATTCAATCGATTGATAGATTTTGAAAATATTTTTTCCAGTAACTTTGGTGGTTTTTGGTGGTGCAGGAGATATAGTCTGGAGAATGATTTCGATCGATTGATTCATTGATTTGCTTTCTCTTTCACCTCCCAAATCAGCGAGGTCAATCGGGCAGCCATAAATCTGCGGGTGTTGTTCTCAGTACTGCTTATGCCCCCGTTGCTACATTTCGAATTCAGTTCGATCCAATTTAAAGTTCCTTTTTCTTATGAAGTTTATTATCATTGTTTCAGTGAAATTCTGATCTCTGCAACCCGTTGTTCCCTTGATCGTCTTTTACTGATCATTGTGAATCAATGTATGTTAGAAATTTTTGGATAGTTTGTATCGATCTGTAACCGCAGAAGCTTCTGTAATCCACTTGATCTTTTTCTGTAATAGCTGTAGCTGATTATGCGATTGTAATTGGGATTAGTCGGAGGATCAATGTTAGGTGTTGTTGGTTAGTTTGGTACCAGGTGTAAGTCAGGTGTTCGCCGGAGCTCCAGCAATGGAGCTCAGCACTGTAATGTGTTTGGCGTCAACACAGTTACACGCCTGGTAAATCAAAGTTGGTTTCTCTTTCGTTACACGAGCGGCTGAGATTTGTTCTCCGGTGCCACTTCGTGCTCCATATGGGCTCTATATATTGTTTGCTTCTGTTTAACAATTCTGCTTCTGTTTGCGATCTTTAGTGTTATTGTAGAAATTTTTGTTGGAATTGGTTTGTTTCTGAGTTTTAGATTTTGAAGGGAAGATTTCGATTGCCTAGTGTGGCGCAATTAGATTGATAACAAAAAACTTACTTTAGTGATCAAGCAACAAACGTTTCTTTCCTAATCGCTCAAGAATCAAATGAAAGAAATGTGTTTTAGGCTCGTGGGTTTCCGTTTTGTTGTGAAAATGGCTATGCACATTTAAAGTTTTCTGCAACTCCATAGTTATTGTTCAGTACGTTAATACATTAACCTACCTTGTTGTAAGAGAAGTACATCACTTGTAGAAACAGAGTTCAACATAGGGACCATCAGTCCAGAGAAGCATGGTGCCGCAAAACGACCAAAATCATCGAAGTTGGTAGCTGAGCCACAACGCGGTCAATGGAGTGATTTGAGGGTTCCTTACAGTGTTTGGAGTTTCGGATTGTGCGATGACTCTTCGGGTCTATTCTAAACTTGGTTTGCAAATTGGATAGGATATGAATAAGTATTTACTGATTTAGTTTGCAATAAGTGACTTATTGAAAAGTAATTTATTTGAAGTGAGTTTTTATAATAGCGTACTTTAATTACATGGAAGTAGATTTTTGAAAAGTGAGTTTGGGTGCATTAAACTTTGAAATATATACGCCGAATGTTTGAGTGAAATTTTTATATTAGGTTGGCTTCTCGAGTGAAATTTAAGCCTTTTGTAGTGGACGGCATCCTTAAGCTAGGTTTTACTCAGAATGATAAACATCAATGATTTTTCTGGCTTTTCAGTATGTGGAAATTTTCATATCTCACTGAAGTTCTTCAACCAAGAGGAATACTTGATGGTTTGAATTAGAGTCTATAAGCTTAATCAGAACTCTTTCTTCTAGAAGAGCAGAGTTTGGGGACAAAGAATCTAAGGCTGAGCTTAGTTGCACAGTTCTGCTATCTCGTTTTCTCCCCACCAGCAGAAAAAGAATCAGGAAACCATTTACTCAAAAGCAAATGCAGAAGATTGCAGCTATCACAAAGAGTTTTGAACTTCTGCCATGAACACCGTTGCTTCTGTGGCATCTCTATTCTATGTAATATAATAATGTTGATAACTTTCATAATACATTTATCTAGTTGCTGCATTAACTGTACCACATGTTGAAATTAGACATATATCATACGCATGATTTATACAATCAACTCTCATTTCATCTGTACTTAATTTTGGTTTTTGAACGTGTAAATTACTGATATATTACAATTTTATGATATATAAATTTTTCGTAGTATCCAAATTAATTTTTTTATAAAATGCTATAGAAGATTTATTAAAAAGTATTAGATATTTATTTGAAATAATAAGATTTAAAAAGTAAAACTAGACAACCCCCTTGACTGCCGTTACAAGTGTTTCGGTTTACCTACTCACCAAACTCATTTTTCTTTAAACTTACTTTTAATACAAAATAAATATACAATATAAATTAAATTATTTCTATCAAAAAATTATTTTAAAATTTAATTTTAAAATTTACTTTTAATACAAAATAAATAGTATTTTATAATCGAGATTCCATATTTGAGATTCTGATTCTCTATAATATATTCAGGGAATAGGTGTTAAAAATATTTTAGGGATGTTTTGAGATTGTTTAAAATAATAATAATAAATTTTTTAAGATTAAAAAATAATATATTATAATGTAAAATTTCTTATATTTTTAAAATTTTAAAAAGTTTTATATAATATTATAAAATATCTTTTATAAAATGAAAAATAAGAAAAAGATAGAAAAGTAGTTGACAAAAACTCCTAAGCATAAGAAACTGTCAGCTACTGGATTCAGAAAAATTACAGTTACGGCCCAGCCAATGGACGAAAAGCCCAACCTTTAATTGAACAAAAACCCAAAACCCTTTCTTCTCCTACACCACTACCACAGAGCGGGCATTCAAATAAGAACTTCAAACCTAAAATCAACCAAATCAAAGCAAAATTTCCCCAAATCATTCATTCAAAAAGTTCTCCAAAGACTCGTTCTTTCTTTTTCTTATGCACACACAACCATCTCTGCAACAACAACAATAACAACAACATAGAGAGAGAAGTATCGAGAAGCTTCTAAAAGAAAGGAATCAATGGTGACAAATACTACAACAACAACAGCTACGACGGGAAACTCAATGGGTTGTATAGAAGAAGTAGCGAAGAAGCTTTGCTTGTGGCACACGCCAACTTTCCGTCCCCTACTCACACACGACGATCTCGATCCCATCATGCGTTACATCGGCTTCCAACCATCTTCAACTCCGGCGATGTCATCACCTCCTTCTTCTCAATCTCTGCTTACGTGGCGAGAATTCACCTACATCGCGTCCCATAGTGCCCCACGCGTCGTTCCTTACAGATTGACCAAGTTAACGGCGGCAGCGCCGTTTACGACGACAACGACTGCGACGGAGCGTAAGCCTAGGTTGCCGTCTACGAAGATCGACGGGTTACATTTGTTTGCGTATAAAGCGTTCCTTGACGCCGTCGCATTCTATATCGGTCCGGCTAGGACCGGCGAGATATTTCATGTCAGGTACCTTTTTCTTTTCTTTTCTTTTTCTTTTATGTTTTGAGAGTTTTTTGAAAATTTTCAAAGATTTTGATTTGATTTTGAATGGTTTGATTAGATTTCAATGCAAACTTTGAACTGTTTTAGTTAAAGGAAAATTTTTTTACTGCTGGTTTAGTTACTGCTGTTACTTTTTGTGGAATTTTGAACAGTTTATTAAGGAAATTTTGATGTGATTATGATTGTCTTGCTTGAATTCTTTGGTGGAAAATTATTTTATACTGTATGGCTAATTTTTTTAACTTTTATTTAATTTTAATAAATTTTTAATAATTTATAATTTTTAATATTTAGAAAATAGAATTTAACTCATTTACAAAAAAATTTAAACTATTTGTTTTATTTTGTTTTTCAAAAATATTTAAATATCCCGTTGCTGCTGATAATGATAAAGGTCTTTTACGAATACGAAGACGATTTGTTTGACCTCGTAATCTGTGAGGAAATTAATTACTGCTCGTTCGAACGTTTTTCGATGCGCTACGTTTTTTATACGGTGAATGAATTTTCAACCATGCTCTTTTTGTAATATAGAATTTCTTATAAAATGCCAATAGAGGATCTTTGTAAATGTTTATTATAAAAAATTTTGAAAAAAGTGTTTAAGCATATTATTTTATAAATATTTTAAATAATAAAAATTATATATATAATATTTTATAATATATTTTATTTATATTTTTAATTTTTAAAAATTATTTCTAAAAATTTATGCATAAGTGTTTTGAGTTAGAAAAAAAAATATATTATGAATTGATAAATAATTTCAAACATGACCTAATTTTTGTGTCCGTAAATTGGAAGATTGCAATTTTGACCAATAGGTGGGTAGCTCATCTGTAGAAATTTGTCCTCTTCTTTGTATTAGTTGATTAAATCACAGTGATTAGCTAGTTTATTTTCTTTAATTATTCTTGTTTGTCTATGGAAATTCAAAGTTC
This sequence comes from Acanthochlamys bracteata, assembly GCA_019914995.1. Taxonomy (NCBI): domain Eukaryota; kingdom Viridiplantae; phylum Streptophyta; class Magnoliopsida; order Pandanales; family Velloziaceae; genus Acanthochlamys; species Acanthochlamys bracteata. The sequence continues at coordinate 991,573 of CM034145.1, forward strand.
AAAACGGCTGCGTTTTGATTTAGATTTTTAAATGATCAGATTCCTATAGGACATCTTCCACGAGTAACACTGATTGTTAGTTAGATAGCTCGTGCTGCTGCCGTGTTTGTTGCCATGTTTTACATGACAAGTTTGAATCAGCTACTTGTAGTGAAATTTTTCTAAGTTATTCAGTTGGCTTGCTGACATGAATTAGCTACATGTTTCAATTAACAACGAACTCTAATTTTTCTCATCAAATTTTAAATTCGATCATTTTATATATTTTAATTATCATTTTAAATTTTATTTTTATATCAAATTCTATTTTTATAAAAAATTTATTTTAAAATTTATTTTTCATATTTTAGTTATCATTCTGAATTTTATTTTTAACGGATTTTATTTTTTATCAAATTTTTTTTTATGAAGCTCATTTTTATGAATTCTTTTTTATGTGATTGAGACACGCTTTAAATGACTGAACTCTTTAACTGATGATCTTTTGTGGATGAGCTCTTTCGTGTTTAGTAGATCGACGTTAAAACTTTATTCCAAATTATTAATCGGAATTGCTTCTGTGCAATGTACTTCTGATTTTTTATGGGCAATGCATCCTAATGCTCATAATCACCATAATGTGTTTGTGATAGATCATTCACATACCAGTTGAATGAACCTATAAGAACTTAAAAGCTCCCGTTTATTTTGTTCTTGTATCATAAACTGTGTTGATCTTTTCAAATTCTAACTTAGCAAGGGCAAGGGTTTTGTCTTTTATTAAATGCAGATCATGAGCTGTACATTTTTCTTTGCTTCAAACCTTATAGAACTGCTGTTCTTAATTTCCTTTCTCTCCTTTTAGGGCGATGCCGCTTACTCGAACTGATGATCGTTCATCGGATAAATCTTTCCGTATCATGAGAAATTGTGCTGAGTTAGAAGATGATGGCATGTATGTGTACAGGGATGGAACTTTGGACCAAGTTACGATGATTTGCTCCAGCTATAACAAGGACAAGGATATCAATTCTGATATGAATACTGGCCCTATTGGTTTAATCAACAATTACAATAGCTCTTGCAGTCAAGCAGATTCAATTTTCTTAGTAGACATGAACGATCTTTTCCCTTGAGCAGATGTACACTGAGTGCCAGCAACATGTTCGATGAATAAGTTGTAGCTTCAGGTTCTTCTCCAATTTTGAATACCTTTAGTTCATTATTCCTTGATTGCCTTAGTTTATAAAATGACATGGATAATATTGTAGTATTGATAGAATCCTGTGAATATGAGCAATTCTGAAATAACTTCTTCTGACATGTATTTTGGCTTGTCAACTCTGTTGTTTTCCTTATCTTTGTCGATTATTCTATGATACTTTTGTACTCTTAACATGAGGACAAGTGGTTTGTGTTTGTTGATCGCTTCTTTTAGTGATCCTTTGATCTAACAACACTCTAAACAAGAAATACCAAACTTGAATCTTAGTCTAATTCTTCTTATCAAACGCTCTGCTTTCCATGCTTCACTTGTTCTTTTTCTTTTGACTCTTTTCTTTTGCTCTTTTCTTTCTTTTTGCAGCAGCCTTGTCTGTTATGATATCCAGACATTCCCAGCTGTTCTTTCTCCATCAAAGATCATTCAACTCTCTTCCCAACACCATCTGCCTATCATTTGGTTGCTTTTCATGAGGATTTGTTATATAGAACTTTGAACCTAGGGCCACTATGACATTACTAGGTGAATAAGAAAGAAAAGATTTGTTTCTGGATAAATTACGTTTTGCATTTATGAAAACTTATGGTTACAGTACCTAGAAGCCGTGATTGAGAAATACCAGCAATGGCAGCGGCAAAGCCTCTACTGTATTAGGTAGTTGTGCACCTTATGAGATCCATATCTTCTAATGACAATAAAGTAACAGTATTTGTAATACTGTTATTGCATTTGGGTTATTACTTTATAAAGAACCTTGAAATCTGTTTTCTTCAAGAAGTAACTATCATTTTCATTGAGCATATCATCATTAAAACAATAATCGACAATTTTGATTTAACTATCAAACAGCCAATGACCTTGGTCTGAACAATTGCCTTATTTAATTAAGACATGGTTTCCTTTAAGAAAGCAAGAAAAAGCTGATGGACCCTTCATTCTAGAATCAGAATGAAGACCCCCTTTGTCTTCCTTCATCACTCATCTGCTTTAGTTGATTCATAAAATCATGCTTGTTACTACAAAAGCTATATATGCATGCACTCTTTTCCTTAGTATTATTGCAGCTTCCATGCCATTCGTTCTTCTAGAAATATCCCTTCATAAATCATGGAGGTATGTTTTGTTACACTTCTGTTCTTTCTAACAGCAAAATATATTGTCTGTAGATCTTTCAGATTGAAATGTAGACAATACACGCCTTCTTCTTTCTTTGTTTGGCAACCATTTGGTCATGGCTGGGTATCAGTTGTCTTGATCATTTGATATGAAAACAGAATAGTTTCTATATACAGTTGATTAGAATAATAATTGAGTTTGTTCTCTAGCATTAGCTTCTCGCTTTAAGCAAATTTCTATTTTGTAAAATGTCTCTGATAGTGGGACTTGTAAATCTCAATCATGCATATAAATCTTTATGCTGCAGTAATCAATTCTTATTAGATCTCCTATTTTATACCAGGATTATTTGCCAAAATGGAGGTTTTATTCTTTCATCTGCATTGACTAGAAAAATCGATAATCTCAAGGTTAAAATTCTTACAAGTTTTCAGATGACATATTTATGCTGTTTGTACCAGATCTCTACAATGACTATAACTTCAACAAAGCATTTACTTATTATCTTTGTTATTTATTCTCTTTCGCAATTGATTCTTTATGTATTAGAGACTCGAAATCCTTTACTGCAGACTATTGAGCTGAAGGTGGACATGGTAGCAATACATGAGAAGAGGCTCAGGAGATGCTTGTCGAGAATAAAAGGTCTGTAATCCTTAAAGTAATATTTCTATGCCTTCGCTAAAAATTCGATCATAACCAATTATAGCAAGAGTATATGTCCAAAGAGATGCTTAATCATTTGGAACATATCAGGTATAGAGAAGGTGGAGGTGGAAGCAAACATTCAGAAGGTGATAGTCACAGGGTGCGTACACAGGAACAAAATCCTCAAGGCTCTTAGAAGGGTTGGTCTCAGAGCTGAATCCTGGTCTCCGCAGAATGAGGTGCTCACCACTTATGCATACGCCAGTGGTGCTCTTCGAATCCACAACTTCAGCTTTTTCTAAGACCTGAAACCAAGTAACTAGTCCGACTTAGGTCCCAAGTGAACTATTATCAATACAACTACCAGCCTTGGAAGAAGAAATCTAAGCTACTGTCTATATGCTATAAACATTAAAACGTTGTATTAATTTGTTTGTTCTTTTTTTAATTTCTTTCGCTTTATTTTCCTTCTTTTTCTCTGTTTTTGTCATGAGAGTGAGCGTAAACTTTTGCTTTCGTCTAAAAAACATCTATCTATCGATGCTTGTATACCTCTTTTTTCGTGAGTAATATGAACTACAAGGTTTTCCATATACTTGGTATTGTATTTTAGGCATTTATACGAACTACCTTATCACCATATTGTTGGAATAATGTTTCAAGTACTAACAGATTTCCAATATAAGTTATAGAGGACTGATAATGCACAAATGTTTTCTACTGAAGGACCTGTATTGCTAAAATTAAAATCTTCAACAACTAACAACTTCTACTACATTATAACACAACTTATACTGGACTGATATTGGAAAACGTTAAGAACTTCAATAACTAATGGCTATTAACTACTGCTACATTTATAAACAAATTCATAGTGGTCTGATAATGGAAAATGTAGGAAACTTCATCAACTAACTATGACAGAATGAAGTGATTAAGGAGACGTTTAGCTTTTCTTTTCTTTTCCAATTCATTCTACTTTTTATTTTATATTTTTGATAAATTTTAATAAATTTTATTTAAAATTTGAAAAAATATAAAAAAAATTATATCGTAAAATTTATTATTTATTAGGTTTATTTTCTACATTAACACTAAAAATTATTTTTAAAAATATTTTAGATATTTTTTTTTAGAAAAAATTTATTTTATAAATATTTTCTCTAAATCGTTCGTGTTAGATATTAAAAAATGTGAGAAAGCTTTGTCACCGGCTTGATTGTGCTTTCATCTGGCATCGTACGGAATGTTAGGAAAGAAAATGCTAAAGGTGTGTTTCAATTCACCGTAACTTTATTTTTTTCGGCTTGATTTGGAGTTCCAATGAGTTCATGTATTTCAATTGCATATGGATCTGACAATTGTAGATTTTCATTATTGTACCAAGTTTTTCGTCACTCTAATTCTGGCGTTTATCTTCGCGAGATCCCCTTTTCTTTCGAGATGACGTGCGTTTGCTCAGGTAGATGGACTAAATATAACAAGGACTTGTCATCTGTTGGATGTCAAGAAATTGGAAACAATTAGGAATGAAGACTTAAACACATACATATATGATACGCTTCAAATAACTACCCAATTCAAATAACTTCTTTCCTGAATAATTACCCACTACCCTTTGTTATCAAACCACTATTTTATTTATTTTATATGTAAATAATTCCAACAATCCTACACTTGCTTAAATAACAAATACTAAACTCTCACCACAAATTTCATGTAGTAGATACTTAAAATAAATATTTAAGCTTTAATAAAGTACACTCAACCATGACAAGTATTTGAATATAATCAAGATGTTGGAAAAACTTCACCTATACGAACTTAAAGACGATGCCATCTTAGTTGGAGTTCATCTCAATAAAATTCTTGTAACAACTAGCACTATATATCTAAATATGGCTTTATTATTTAGTGCTGAAAACTATACACATATTAATAAATTGTTTTTCCATTAGGCCTATGATTAGTCATTTTCTATTTTTAGGAAGGTTGCCATTATTTGTGAACTTAAATTAAAAAGTTTTAGTCCATTCTTCTCTATGTCTATCATATAAATTATCTTGTAAGAGGATTGCTCAGTGATCAACCAAATTTTTATTAGATTTTATAAATATGAGAGAAATAGTTTTACTCTGAAATAATATCATCACATAATTGTCTTCGAATGATATGTTTATACTTTCGATTATATACTTTGCTATTTACACAAGCTAATATAGCTTGACAATTACAATGAGTAGATACATAAGTTATATCTTTAGAAGTTACATGAATTTCTAAAAGAAATCTCTATGTCGATCAACTTCTTTTCATGTTTTTGCCAGAACAACAAATTTTGATTCCATAGTTAAGGGTATTGGGCCTCTAAGTTAGACTAGGCCTAAATTATTCGTGGAGGGGCTTATGAATGGTGCCTAAATAAAAAATTAGCTAGCCAATTTGAAGAAGAACCAACAACTTGTCTTATACTAGACCAAGTGGGCATACCTTAGTTTGGTGGGTTTAACAACCCACGCTACTTAATAATCCAATGTTGGATGAGTGTTGGAATGAGCATATGGTTATAAGTTGATGATGCTAACCTCTAAGTGTTTGTCAAATCATTTTAGTTGGAAATTCAATCCTACAATTTGTATCAAAATCCGTTAGAGTGAAGTCATTCGGCGTATTGTTATGAAAAATTGTTAAGTTTATAAGTTGGTCTAGATCCAAAGTAGTAGTAGAAAGGCCTAGAGATGGTGTCTAGTGAAAAACGGAGTAGCCAACTTAGAGGTAGCCTAATAACTCGTCTTGAACCTAACCAAGTGAGCGGTCTTGGCTTCATGAGCTTAATAACCAACGTCCTTAATAGTCCCACATTAAATAGATGTTGGAATATATATGTGTTTATATGTGAATGATACTAATCTCTAAATGGTTGACCAATTATTTTAGCTTCGGGACTCGATTCTACAGAGTGTGTTAATGCATGCTTGTTTGTTGGATTTCAAAAATACACACCTCTGAGGTAAACTTATTATCTCCTATTCTCGATATTCAATTAGCATCTGTTACTTTTCTAAGATAGTAGAAAATTTAAATATTGTAAATTGTGTTTTTCAAGATAATCAAGAACTTTACCAATGGGCTTCAAATGTTCAACATTTGGGTTGCTTGTAAATCTGCTTAATTTTACTAAATGCAAAAGCTATATCTAATCTTGTACATTGCATTGAATACACTACACTTTCTATAGTGTTTACGTACTCAAGTTGTGCAAGCGTTCTTCTATCATTCTTAGCAAGCTTTATACTTTGAATCAGAAAGAGTATTAATCTCTTTAATTTTCAAGTTACCAAAACTGTTTAACGTTTTCTCTATATAATGTGATTGATTAAGTAGATAACCACTACTATTTTTATTACTTGGATGCATAGTATTGTATTCACTTGTCCAAAATCTTTCATTTAATGTGAAAGATACAAACCTCATCGTTTGTATTATGTCTTTAATGGCTCATAATTAGCATACCATCCATATAAAGGTAATAAAAATGATACTTTTATTGCACAACTTAGTACACATATTTATTAGAAATATTATTTATAAAATCCTCAGAAAGAACATCAGAATCAAATGTTTCATGCAGTTATTTAGGTACTTGTTTTAAACCAAACAATAATTTAACAAGTTTGCAGACTTTATGTTCATTTTCAGATAGAACAAACCCTCCTAGTTATTCCATACAAACGATACTCATTGGATTACCATTAGATACTAATTTTAATTCATTTAATGAATATAAAGATCATTAATCAATGCTACATCAAACAAAAATCTATCGAAATTATTCTTACCACAGAAGCATATGTATCAAACTAATTAATTCCTTCCTTTTGTTTAAAATCTTTTGCCACTAATCTAGCCATAAATGTGAAAAGAGTTAAGTAGACTTGTTTTCACAACTATCAATTAGTATGCATTGTATTCGGAGAGAGTTATAGATAATTCATGCCTTTTCAATGAAGGCTAAGTTACAAGAAAGTAAAATAGTCATTGACGCTTGGTTGTACGAAGTAAGGACAATACCACATAAAGCCGAAGACATTACCGACGAATTTATCCATCATAGATAAAATTGGCAAGCCAACAATTTATTTATCAGTTGCGCCATATTGCTTCAAAAAGCTTAACTAGTTGGAAGTTGAGTTTAATCATGTTGTGCAAATAAAAAATCGTTGAGTCACGCCAGTTGAGCAAGACATAGAAAGTGAGAAGTCAATTAACTTCACGTATAGAGCAATGGGTTCTCGAGATGAGCTTTTTAGAATAGAGAAATACATGGATGCAACTACTAGATTGCGTAGATGGCTATAATAGCCTTATATTTCTATTTTGGGTCCAATTGGAGTTGGTAAAAAATTCTATTGTTCACAAGTTATATGATACTATGAAAGTGCAAAAGAGATATGCATATCATGCATTCGTAGAGGTTCCACCGGGATGCACCTCCGACGAGTTGCTATCATTGATGTTTAAAGAAGCTAGTAAGAATGGAGACAAGTCTGCAAAGGAGCTTCTCCAAAGCGTCCATGTTGGAAGAAAATACTTGATAACAGATAACAATTACAATAAAGACTTAACAGAGTGACAAATCTCGCAGGGCAGAGTTGTTGTATTGAGATTCTGCCTGTAGAGGAAGGTGATGCAAACAAATGCTTAGACAGCTGGGCATTTTTTCGAGATTCTGTTCCCCACAAAATGTGCTGCCGCAGAAATAGTAGAGCCAGCAAATAAAGTTATTCAAATGTGTGGAAGATTGCCTCTTGCAGTCGTTTACGTTGCTCACGCTACATCATAGTTCCAAAAAAAGAATTGATTGAAAAAATTTCATTAACAACTTCCATGGCACCTCGAGAACAACAAAAGTAGTAGTCCACTAAACTCTTCAGCTTGTATCACCGTGAAGAAACTCCTGAACTATCTAAAAAACTGTCTCTTCTTCTGTAGCATGTTTCATGTGAAGTACGTACTCAAAAGAAAAAGATTGATTAGATTGTGGATAGCAAAAAGCTTCATCCAGCTAAGAGGATAGTTTGCTGGAGGAAGTGGCCGAAGAGTGCCTGTTTGATCTAGAAAATAGATACATATCGTGGAGAGAAACACCGTTGGAAGAATATCAGAGTTCAAGATGAATACTGTTATGCATATTATAATTTCGGCCAAATACAAAAGCGAATCATTCAGCACGCCTGTGATAAGGTAGAAAACTTTAAGTACAACGAAGTTCGACACTTGTACTTATATAAATATAATGTGCAAAAAGGGTCTACTATTTTGATCCCCTAAAAGTCAGGCTTTTGTGACATCAGAGTGCTGCATTTTATCTGACTTTTTATTACCACTTATTCTTAGCTGCAAATATTTGACGATGATGTATTTGGAATATAACGGAGTAGAGAAGCTACCGGATAAAATAAAATATCTTTTCAAGTTGCAGTACTTGAATTTAAAGAAAACGAATATAAAAAAACTCATAAAACTGTAAGAAAACTTATAAATCTACAATTATTTAATATCGTTTTCACTGGAATAACTGAAATGTCGGTTGAATTTGTCAAATTAAAAAGCTTAAGGTATCTATATGCAGGAAAGGTATCTACTAAAACAGCATTGCATCTTTCAACTAAAGTTAAAACACCGTACATCAAATCTCTAACAGATTTGCAGATACTTATTGATATGGACGCAACTTATATGCTTATATATTTTCTACCAATACTTCCTTTTAATGAACCTTACGATAACAAAAAAACTCTCCACTACTAACTTTTATTGTCATAAAGCTTTTTAAAAAGAATAATGTTAGTAGATTATACAAAAGCCTATAAATTATATTCATGCCGAAAAGTGTCTACAAATTTGTTAGAAATTTAATATATGACGTTCTAACTCCAATTAAAAATACAATACTAACTTAATAGGTATCTTTCCTTCATATAGGTGCCTTAGCTTTTTTAATTTAACAAATTCAACTGACAATTCAGTTATTCCAGTGAAAACTATCAAAAAATTGCAGATTTGTAGGCTTTCTTATAGTTTTAGGTAGCTTTTTCACATTTGTGTTCCTTAAATTCAGATAGCACAAGTTGAAAAGATGTTATATTTCATCCAATAGCTTCTCTACTCTGCTATCTTCCAAATGCAAAACCCTCAAATATTTGTAGCTACGAACAAGTGGTAACAAAAAGTCAAACAAATGCATCACTTTGATGCCATGAAAGTTCTGTTGGGGACATCAAAATAGTATGACCATTTTTGCACAAAATAATCCACTTCTTTAGATATGTAAGAACTTAGCTGGCTCTTCTGGAATTGAACCAACAGAATAACAATCTTTTTAACAGCAACAAGTGCAGCAAGCTGTGCATGCTCGATGGTTTACAACTACGTCAAACTTCTTCATCCTTGAGCCGTCTGGTGCTTCTTTCCTATAGTCAAAGACACTAATAAGTTGGCTAGATAATTATAAAAGCAGACTAATTAAAAATGCATATTCTCCTAGAGCTCTTGAAAAAAAAAAAAAATCCTATCTGAGTATTAAGAATCTTGCTATCTAAGAAAAGGATGAAAAGAAACTTAAACTTTGTTGTTTTAACAGCATAACATATTCGCATGAAAGTGGTATGCAAAGGGCACCCACTGAAACCTATACCTGCATGAATTATTCCTTTAGCAACTTCATTTTCACTTCATAGTTTAGAGTTAAGCCAATTATATTTGGGTATTTACAGAGAATTGATTGTTCAAAAAAGCTTATACATGATCAGGCTCGTATGTTTTCCTAAGAGTGTAGAGAGAAAAGCTACCATGAAACCTAAGAAGCAATTAACAGAAAGGACAAGATCCTGTGATAAGTGAGGCAAGGATGAAAGAAAAACAGAAGGATCGATTCATTTCCAGTTTCTTTGTAGATAGTTAACTGAAATATGCAAACAGCCACTGGTTTCTCATTTCTCTACATCTAAGTTTACCAAATCATATTGAACGTGTCAATTGACCTTTTTGAAAAATATATATTAACACTTAAATTGCCTTATAGTCGTAATGCACGAAAACTGCTTTGATCCAGAAAGTGTTCATTGTGTTATAAGCACTTCTCACTAACATTTATCACAAAGAAGAAATTGCAAAAACATTTTGAAAGAGCAAATGTAAATAAAAAACTAAAAAGAATCATCAATATTGCTCTCAAGGAAAATATTCTACACAAGCACAAGAAAAGGCATCAAATATTAAGGGTATCCCTTCTGTTTAATAGAAAAGATACTGACATCTTTTAAGCTATCCCTTAAAAAAGAAGAAAGGGCATAGTAGAGACGTACAATTTGTGGAGTAAATCTTTTGCCTTTCACAAAGCGCTCGACCAATTATGTCTCTATCCTGTTCAAAATAACATGCAGATATCATGCTTTCTAAATTACAGCATTATAACCTCATCCAGAACAACTGAAGCATCTCGAAAAAGTAAAATCAAACTAAAATGAATCGAAAAAGTCTAAATAAGAAATCAAAGTTTTACTCAAAAAATTTCAACAAAACCAACCAAACTTATAGGTTTCTCCCAATCAAAAAATTTATCAAAGAGCCACCATGCACTGTCATGTATTATGTAATATATATGTTTCATATATTCGTTCTAGCTAGAAACTAGAACACCTATTTCTTATTCATTCCTGTTAGAGTACTTCTAGTATGATGATACTTTTCCTTTTGTAAGAAATAAAGGTGATCCAGATTTTAAAAATATTCTTCCTTACTGAGCAGTAAGCGGAGTGGTTTATCCATTAAACCGCAATGCAAGATCTGAATAAGAATTTGTCTCATAGTCCTTTGGATATGCTCCTATTGTTCCTCCAGTATACTGCTACTGAAACACAACCTTGAATGAAAAAAAAACCTTGCCAACAACAGATCTTGCTTTTGAGTTAGACTGCAGAAGCAACAATAACACATTAATTTAATTGTTTTGGTTGCCAAGCAACAAGAAACTTCAAGGGGTAAAAGGAAATGTCAGGCATGAATGGCATATGAGAAGTTGGAAGAAATAACTTAAGGTATGGAGGAATCAAAGATCTCGGGAATAGCAAAAGAATAAGCCTCTTCAGTTACTCAAATATCAAATTAACTGTTGCTAGAAAATGAAATGACCGACAGCTTAAGGATTCTGAAACAAGTCCACAGCATGTTTTATGGATTCTGTTACTACAAAAAGCTTTTGCTACCTACTGAGATTAAGGGGATGAAAAACCAAGATGTAGATGGCAAAGAATCAACAGAACACTATGAATGAAGTTTTCTTACTATGAGATATTACAATCAAACTTCTGATGAGCTAATGCGGAAGAGAATTCAAACATGGCAAACCAATAAGGTATATTTGACAACAATTAGCTTTGATCAAAAACTAGATTTTATGTGAATAATTTTGTACTCGCAAGCAATGAAAAAAGTAGGAAACATAGAGGAAGCTACCAATCACAGTAACATATCAATTAACAGGTTAGATGGTTATAACCAAATACAGTATGATATTAGCCTGCTTCCCTGGCATGAACATCTGCGAACTTAAAACAAACCGGTCTACCATACAAATATGGACTGTATATACATGGCTAACAGATAGCATAAGCAGCAGAATATTTTCAGTAACATATTGATCGCGAACACCTCATGAGGTAAAGATTCTTTAAAACTGGTAAAAAAAGCAGTAACTACAGCAAGCCAAGCCAGATGCTTATACTTAAGTGCAGAAGATCGTACTAGAATCAAAAGCTTTCAGATGATCAGAGGCACTCAAAACAATTATAGAAAGCAAACAGGATCTGCAAACATTTAAGCTTACTGTCACAGATTAGCACAAAAAAGCTTAAAAAATTGAAATCTACTAAGAAATTTCATGAATCAAAAACAACGAGAACAAAGAACAACAAAGAATTACCCCAAGTACCCCTGCTCTTGAACTCTAGAGATTCAAGTTTTAAAATGAAGCCAGAAGTTGAATAGAGTTGAAAATAAAGGAAAACAAATCGAATCACCGACTCAAATAATTAACAAACGAGAAAAAAACCCAGTTGATGATAATCCAAGAAATTGATGGAAAACCCATGCAACAAGTCTGAACAGAGTTAGAAAACCCACATACCCAGCTCAAGAAATCACAAAATCAGTGAAGAAACAAAGCGAAACAATCACGAATCAAGATTACAATCGAAAGAAATTTGTACCGAATTCAGCTACTGAACTATAGGACAATCTCGGTTAGCGGAAGAAGAAGAAGATTGGTGCGACTGCGGAAGTAGAATAACTGAAGAGTGGAGTGTGCGGCGGTAGCAAGTGAGCAAGGGTTTTCAATGTTTGAATATATAGTGTACTTATTATTAATTTTTTTTAATTTTTTTGTTACGTTCTGGGTACAAATGCACGAGCATTCTGTATACAGTCCGACTGGCAACAATAAGGGTTGTGAAATCATAAAACTAAAAGCAGAAAACTAGCCGAGAAACAAAATCTAAAACTTTAAGATCATTCTTGATCACGATTGTATTTAGAATTGTTTATGAAATAAAATTTTTTAAAATTAAGAATATTTTTATTTTTTTAAAAAATAAGTTATATTTTTTTATTTCCAGAAAACTAATAAAAATATATAATAAAAAGATTTCATTCCGTAAAATTTTTTTACACCATCTAAATTTTTAAATATTTATAAAATATAGATTAAAAAATATAAAATAAAGAAAATTAAAAAGTTGTGTTTGGTATGCACTACCAAATGCAGCCTAAGAGTATAGCCATCATTTAAAATACGTTTGGAAAAATATTTTATAAATATTAATTTTTATTTTTTTATTTTATATTTTTTATAATTATATAAAAATTTATTTAAATTTTTTAAAATATAAAAAAATTTTACGTAAAAAAAAAGTTAAAGGACTATATTGATATATAAGAAGTAAAATCTGTTAAAGAATTTATTTTGAGAGATATAGAAATTTCACAAGTCTATAAGTTAACATCAAAACAAACTTACTTTCAGAAACAGAAATACTTCTTTGATCGTAGATGAGGCTGAGGATTTTTTTAACTTCATCAATTACATTCTTGATGATTACATCCAGATTCTTGTTCTTCTCACAAACTTCTTCGAACCTTGATACTGCCTTTGGCTTCAAATTACAAGATAGAGTATTCAATGAACGATCAAAGAATTCAACTCCTTCAACATCAACCACATTCAAGAGATCATTTAGATGCAGTTTTTCCAATTTCTCAACAGATTTTCGTCAAACCTTAGAACATTAAGATCTCCCATATTAGTTAAGATCAGACACTTGAGCATTGGAAATGCATGTTTTGTGAAATGGAGCTGATCCCTTTGGAAGGCATTATTAAGAATGAGAGTTTTCAACTTTGTTAGCTGACAGAGAACTGGCAGTGGATCCATCTCCAGTCTTGTTCATCCAAGAGACAAATAGGTAAAATTTGGACTTTTGGCGAAGCAACTGACCAGAGATTTGCATCCTTGTTTACTCAGTACCTTGCGCCCAATTTACAAGGCCATCCAATGCTTCATCTAGGTTTGTAAAGTTCAGATACTCATTTTCACTAATTGCAATTATCCTCAACGAAAGAGAAACCGTAATTTCTTCAGAAAATCACAGAGACCCATAGAATGAACATTTTTAACTTTTGTTAACGTAAGGATCCTAAGATGGGAGAGTCTTCGAAGAACAAACACAAACTTATCGTTTGCCTTCATATCAAAAAGTGTCTTCAAGTCTTTTAGTGCTTTAATACCATTCAGAGCCCTGATACCAGTCAGAAAATGAAAATTTGATTTAGTAGATACCTTCCCTGCAAAGAGGTGTTGTAACTTCTCCAACTTGGTAACTTCATGTGGCAATTCAGTTATCCCTGTGTTCATTTGCAAATTTGCAAATTTTTTTACAGTTTTAGATAGCTTCTACACTTTTGCGTTTCTTAAATTCAGGTATTGCAAGCTGAAAAGATCTCCTATTACATCAGGTATCTTCTCTACTCCACTATTTTCTAAATGCACGACTGTCAGATATTTGCAGCTGCACACAAGTGGCAATAAAAACTCAGATGAAATGTAGCTCTGAGATGCTACAAAAGAGCGGAGGCCAGAGGCATCAATGGTAGATCCTTTTTGCACTTTACATTTATGTTGTTGTGCCTCCAAATTAAGCTAGGCTTGGATTAGTAGCGTGTAAGGCTTGATGGGCCCGAGTGAAAGACGAAATAGCTTGGTAGGCTAGCATCGGATTAGTAGCGTAGGGATCTAGACTGGTGCCCAAATCTAAAACGGACTAGCTAATTTGGAGGTGGGCTAGCAACTCGCCTTAGGTTGGACCAAGTGGACCATAATTTGGTTGGCTTAACAGCCCATGTCCCTTAATAGTCTCACATTGACTGGGTGCTGAAATGGGTATATGCTTATAAGTGGGGGATGCTAACTCTTAAGAGGTTGGCCAATCTTTTTAGTATGAGAATCCGATCCTACACCGGTATCGATCCCTGGAATGAAACCATCCGACGTGTTGCTGAGGGGAGATTATTGGGCTTTCAAGTTAGATCTGCAAACATTTAAGCTTATAGTCACAGATTAGCACAAAGAAGCTTAAAAAATTTAAATCTACTAAGAAACTTCATAAAATATCAAAATAAAATAAGAACAAGACTCCATTACTAGCTTTAAAAACCGAAATTCTCGAGCGACTTTTTGAACTTTTCCTCGATCTAGAGTGATCCAATCTGAAAATCAATATAGAACAAAGAAGAAGCATTAAGCTTCTCATCCGTAAAAACCTCAACAACAACAAATACTCAAAAGATTATAATCGCATAACAACAACGACAACAATCACATAAACCACAACGACACAATCGTAACAAGTTTTCATCCACAACAATCAGAGTTCGCCAAAGATTGCAAGATTATAGAAGAGTATTGCAGTATCAAGTAGAATCGGATCTATTTATTAACCCATGAATAAAAAACAACGAGAACAAAGAACAACAAAGAATTACCCCAAGTACCCCTGCTCTTGAACTCTAAAGATTCAAGTTTTAAAATGAAGCCAGAAGTTGAATAGAGTTGAAAATAAAGGAAAACAAATCGAATCACCGACCCAAATAATTAACAAACGAGAAAGAAAACCCAGTTGATGATAATCCAAGAAATTGATAAAAAATACATGGTAAAAGTGCAGTAACAAGTCTGAACAGAGTTAGAAAACCCACATACCCAGTTCAAGAAATCACAAAATCAGTGAAGAAACAAAGCGAAACAATCGCGAATCAAGATTACAATCGAAAGAAATTTGTATCAAATTCACTCTTGAACTACGTGGATAATCTTGGTTAGCGGAAGAAGAAGAAAATTGCTTTATATTCATTGAAGCAAAATAACTCAAGAGTGGAGTGTATGGCGGTAGTAAGTAAGCAATGGTTTTCAATGTTTGAATATATAGTGTCCTTATTATTAATTTTTTAATTTTTTAATACGTTAAGATGCGGATGCACGAGCATTACTCAGATCTGATCCGACCCGCTTTTGATCTCGAATCGATCGATCGTAAGCAATAACAAATAAGGGTTGTGAAATCATAAAACTAAAAGAAGAAAACTAAAGCGAAACAAAATCTAAAACTTTGAGATCATTCTTGATCATGGTTGCATTTAGAATTATTTATGAAATAAAATTTTTTAAAATTAAAAATATTTTTATTTTTTTTGAAAGAAGTTTTATTTTTTTACTTCCAAAAAATAATAAAAATATACAATACAAAGATTTCATTACGTAAAATTTTATTACACCATCTAAATTTTTAAATAAAATTTTTAAATATTTATAAAATATGTATTGAAAAGCGTAAAATAAAGAAAAATTAAAAAGTTATGTTAGGTGTGCACTACAAAATGCAGCCCAAGATTAAAGCCAGCCAGATTCAAAATACATTTGGAAAAACATTTTTTAAATATTAATTTTTATTTTTATTTTATATTTTTTATAAATATATAAAAATTTATTTAAAATTTTTTTAAATATAAAATAATTTTACGTAGTAAAAAAGAGTTAGAGTACTACATTCATATATAAGAAGTAAAATCTATTAAAAAATTTATTTTGAGGGATATAGAATTTCACAAATCTATAAGTTAACATCAAAACAAACTTAATTTTAGAAACAGAAATACTTCTTTGATCATAGATGAGGCTGAGAATTTTCTGCTTACTGAATGCTGTTCTTGATGATTACATCCAGATTCTTGTTCTTCTCACAAACTTCTTCGAACCTTGATACTGTCTTGGTCTCAAATTCTGAAGATAGAGTATCTGCAACGACTGAAGGAATTCAACTCCTTCAACATCAACCACATTCAAGAGATCATTTAGATGCAGTTTTTCCAATTTCTCAAAAGATTTTTCGTCAAACCTTAGAACATTAAGATCTCCCATATTAGTTAAGATCAGACACTTGAGCATTGGAAATGCATGTTTTGTGAAATGGAGCTGATCCCTTTGGAAGGCATTATTAAGAATGAGAGTTTTCAACTTTGTTAGCTGACGGAGAACTGGCAGTGGATCCATCTCCAGTCTTGTTCATCCAAAAGACAAATAGGTAAAATTTGAACTTTTGGCGAAGCAACTGACTAGAGATTTACATCCTTCTTTACTCAGCCGGCCTTTACAGTTCAAAACTTCAAGGCCATCCAATGCTTTATCTAGGTCCGCAAAGTTCGGATACTCATTTTCACTAATTGTAATCATCCTCAACTAAGAGAAAACCGCAATTTTTTTCAGGCATCACGAGACCCATAGAATGAACGTGTTTAACTTTTGTTAACGTAAGGATCCTAAGATGGGAGAGTCTTCGAATAACAAACACAAACTTATCGTTTGCCTTCATATCAAAAAAAGTTTCGCAAGTCTTTTAGTGCTTTGATACCATTCAAAGCCCCCGACACTAGTTAGAAAATGAAAGTCCGATTTAGTAGATACCTTTCACCAAAGAAGTGTTGTAACTTCTCCAACTTGGTAACTTCATGTGTCAATTCGGTTATCCTGTGTTGAAAATATCAAGCATTTGCAAATTTTCTTACAGTTTTAGGTAGACTTCTTTACTTTTTCGTTTCTTAAATTCAGGTATTGCAAGCTGAAAAGATCTCCTATTACATCAGGTATCTTCTCTACTCCACTATCTTCTAAATGCACGACTGTTAGATATTTGCAGCTGCACACAAGTGGCAATAAAAACTCAGATAAAATGTGGCTAGGGGCATCAATGGTAGATCCTTTTGCACTTTACATTTATACTTTGTTGGGCCTCCAAATTAAAGAAGGCTTGGATTAGTAGCGTGTATGGCTTTATGGGCCCGAGTGAAAGACGGAATAGCTTGGTAGGCTAGCATCGGATTAGTAGTGTAGGGGTGTGGGCTGGTGCCCAAATAAAAAATGGGCTTGCTAATTTGGAGGTGGGCTAGCAACTCGCTTTGGTTGGACCAAGTGGACCATAATTTGGTGGGCTTAACAGCCCATGTCCCTTAATAGTCTCACATTGGCTGGGTGCTGAAATGGGTATATGCTTATAAGTGGGGGATACTAACTCTTAAGAGATTGGCCAATCTTTTTAGTATGAGAATCCGATCCTACAATTGGTATCAAATTCCGGTGGAATGAAACCATCCGACGTGTTGCTGAGGGAGAGATTATTGGGCTTTCAAGTTAGATCTGCAAACATTTAAGCTTATAGTTACAGATTAGTACAAAGAAGCTTAAAAAATTTAAATCTACTAAGAAACTTCATGAAATATCAAAATAAAATAAGAACAAGACTCCATTACTAGCTTTCTGAAAACCAGAATTCTCGAGCAGCTTTTGAACTTTTCCTCTGATCTAGAGCTGATCCAATCTGAAAATCAATACAGAAACAGTAAGAAGCATTAAGCTTCTCATCTGTAAAACCTCAACAACAACAACAACTCAAAAGATTATAATCGCATAACAACAACGACAACAATCACATAAACCACAACGACACAATCAGAACAAGTTTTCATCCACAACAATCAGAGTTCGCCAAAGATTGCAAGATTATAGAAGAGTATTGCAGTATCAAGTAGAATCGAATCTATTTATTAACCCATGAATCAAAAACAACGAGAACAAAGAACAACAAAGAATTACCCCAAGTACCACTGCTCTTGAACTCTAGAGATTCAAGTTTTAAAATGAAGCCAGAAGATGAAATAGAGTTGAAAATAAAGGAAAGCAAATCGAATCATCAACTCAAATAATTTAACAAACGACAAAAACACCCAGTTGATGATAATCCAAGAAATTGATGAAAAACCCTTGCAACAAGTCTGAACAGAGTTAGAAAACCCACATACCCAGCTCAAGAAATCACAAAATAAGTGAAGATACAAAGCGAAACAATCACGAATCAAGATTACAATCGAAAGAAATTTGTACCGAATTCAGCTACTGAACTACAGGACAATCTCGGTTAGCGGAAGAAGAAGAAGATTGGTGCGATTGCGGAAGCAGAATAACTGAAGAGTGGAGTGTGCGGTGGTAGCAAGTGAGCAAGGATTTTCAATGTTTGAATATATAGTGTCCTTATTATTAATTTTTTTAATTTTTTTGTTATTACGTTCATTACAAATGCACCGACCTACATTTTGATCTCAGTCCGACCGGCAACAATAAGGGTTGTGAAATCATAAAACTAAAAGCAGAAAACTAGCCGAGAAACAAAATCTAAAACTTTAAGATCATTCTTGATCACGGTTGTATTTAGAATTGTTTATAAAATAAAATTTTTTAAAATTAATAATATTTTTATTTTTTTTAAAAAAAAGTTATATTTTTTTTTTCTAAAAATATACAATAAAAATATATAATAAAAAAAAATTTTTTACACTATCTAAATTTTTAAATAAAATTTTTAAATATTTATAAAATATAGATTAAAAAATATAAAAAAAAAAAAAATTAAAAAGTTGTGTTTGGTATGCACTACCAAACGCAAATAAAAGAGTATGACCATCATCATATTCAAAAATACGTTTGGAAAATATTTTTTAAATATTAATTTTTATTTTTTATTTTATATTTATATTTTTTATAAATATATAAAAATTTATTTAAAATTTTTAAAAAATATAAAAAAAATTTACATAGTAAAAAGAGTTTGAGGACTATATTGATATATAAGAAAAAATCATTAAAAAATTTATTTTGAAGGATATAGAAATTTCACAAGTCTATAAGTTAACATCAAAACAAACTTTCTTTGAAAATGTAAATACTTTTTTGATCGTAGATGAGGTTGATGATTTTACGCCATCAATCTCATTTATTGATGATTACATCCAGATTCTTGTTCTTCTCACAAACTTCTTTGAACCTTGATACTGCCTTTGGCTTCAAATTCTGAAGATAGAGTATCTGCAACGACTGAAGGAATTCAACTCCTTCAACATCAACCACATTCAAGAGATCATTTAGATGCGATTTTTCCAATTTCTCAACAAGACATTTTTCACAAACCTTAGAACATTAAGATCTCCCATATATTAGTTAAGATCGTATACACTTGAGCATTGGAAATGCATGTTTTGTGAAATGGAGCTGATCCCTTTGGAAGGCATTATTAAGAATGAGAGTTTTCAACTTTGTTAGCTGACAGAGAACTGGCAGTGGATCCATCTCCAGTCTTGTTCATCCAAGAGACAAATAGGTAAAATTTGGACTTTTGGCGAAGCAACTGACCAGAGATTTGCATCCTTGTTTACTCAGCCGGCCTTGCAGTTCCAATTTCTGAAGGCCATCCAATGCTTCATCTAGGTTTGTAAAGTTCAGATACTCATTTTCACTAATTGCAATTATCCTCAACGAAAGAGAAACCGTAATTTCTTCAGAAAATCACAGAGACCCACAGAATGAACATTTTTAACTTTTGTTAACGTAAGGATCCTAAGATGGGAGAGTCTTCGAAGAACAAACACAAACTTATCGTTTGCCTTCATATCAAAAAGTGTCTTCAAGTCTTTTAGTGCTTTAATACCATTCAGAGCCCTGATACCAGTCAGAAAATGAAAATTTGATTTAGTAGATACCTTCCCTGCAAAGAGGTGTTGTAACTTCTCCAACTTGGTAACTTCATGTGGCAATTCAGTTATCCCTGTGTTCATTTGCAAATTTGCAAATTTTTTTACAGTTTTAGATAGCTTCTACACTTTTGCGTTTCTTAAATTCAGGTATTGCAAGCTGAAAAGATCTCCTATTACATCAGGTATCTTCTCTACTCCACTATTTTCTAAATGCACGACTGTCAGATATTTGCAGCTGCACACAAGTGGCAATAAAAACTCAGATGAAATGTAGCTCTGAGATGCTACAAAAGAGCGGAGGCCAGAGGCATCAATGGTAGATCCTTTTTGCACTTTACATTTATGTTGTTGTGCCTCCAAATTAAGCTAGGCTTGGATTAGTAGCGTGTAAGGCTTGATGGGCCCGAGTGAAAAGACGAAAATAATTTTTGGTAGGCTAGCATCGGATTAGTAGCGTAGGGATCTAGACTGGTGCCCAAATCTAAAACGGACTAGCTAATTTGGAGGTGGGCTAGCAACTCGCCTTAGGTTGGACCAAGTGGACCATAATTTGGTTGGGCTTAACAGCCCATGTCCCTTAATAATCTCACATTGACTGGGTGCTGAAATGGGTATATGCTTATAAGTGGGGGATGCTAACTCTTAAGAGGTTGGCCAATCTTTTTAGTATGAGAATCCGATCCTACAATTGGTATCAGATCCCGGTGGAATGAAACCATCCGACGTGTTGCTGAGGGGGAGATTATTGGGCTTTCAAGTTAGATCTGCAAACATTTAAGCTTATAGTCACAGATTAGCACAAAGAAGCTTAAAAAATTTAAATCTACTAAGAAACTTCATAAAATATCAAAATAAAATAAGAACAAGACTCCATTACTAGCTTTCTGAAAACCAGAATTCTCGAGCAGCTTTTGAACTTTTCCTCTGATCTAGAGCTGATCCAATCTGAAAATCAATATAGAACAGTAAGAAGCATTAAGCTTCTCATCTGTAAAACCTCAACAACAACAACAACTCAAAAGATTATAATCGCATAACAACAACGACAACAATCACATAAACCACAACGACACAATCAGAACAAGTTTTCATCCACAACAATCAGAGTTCGCCAAAGATTGCAAGATTATAGAAGAGTATTGCAGTATCAAGTAGAATCGGATCTATTTATTAACCCATGAATAAAAAACAACGAGAATAAAGAACAACAAAGAATTACCCCAAGTACCCCTGCTCTTGAACTCTAAAGATTCAAGTTTTAAAATGAAGCCAGAAGTTGAATAGAGTTGAAAATAAAGGAAAACAAATCGAATCACCGACCCAAATAATTAACAAACGAGAAAGAAAACCGAGTTGATGATAATCCAAGAAATTGATAAAAAATACATGGTAAAAGTGCAGTAACAAGTCTGAACAGAGTTAGAAAACCCACATACCCAGTTCAAGAAATCACAAAATCAGTGAAGAAACAAAGCGAAACAATCGCGAATCAAGATTACAATCGAAAGAAATTTGTATCAAATTCAGCTACTGAACTACAGGATAATCTTGGTTAGCGGAAGAAGAAGAAAATTGCTGCGACTGCGGAAGCAAAATAACTCAAGAGTGGAGTGTATGGCGGTAGCAAGTAAGCAATGGTTTTCAATGTTTGAATATATAGTGTCCTTATTATTAATTTTTTTAATTTTTTAATACGTTCCGGGTACAGATGCACGAGCATTCTGTATACAGTCCGACCCGCTTTTGATCTCGAATCGATCTGACCGGCAATAACAAATAAGGGTTGTGAAATCATAAAACTAAAAGAAGAAAACTAGGCGAGAAACAAAATCTAAAACTTTGAGATCATTCTTGATCATGGTTGCATTTAGAATTATTTATGAAATAAAATTTTTTTAAAATTAAAAATATTTTTATTTTTTTTGAAAGAAGTTTTATTTTTTTTACTTCCAAAAAAATAATAAAAATATACAATACAAAGATTTCATTACGTAAAATTTTATTACACCATCTAAATTTTTAAATAAAATTTTTAAATATTTATAAAATATGTATTGAAAAGCGTAAAATAAAGAAAAATTAAAAAGTTATGTTAGGTGTGCACTACAAAATGCAGCCCAAGATTAAAGCCAGCCAGATTCAAAATACATTTGGAAAAACATTTTTTAAATATTAATTTTTATTTTTATTTTATATTTTTTATAAATATATAAAAATTTATTTAAAATTTTTTTAAATATAAAATAATTTTACGTAGTAAAAAAGAGTTAGAGTACTACATTCATATATAAGAAGTAAAATCTATTAAAAAATTTATTTTAAGGGATATAGAATTTCACAAATCTATAAGTTAACATCAAAACAAACTTAATTTTAGAAACAGAAATACTTCTTTGATCATAGATGAGGCTGAGAATTTTCTGCTTACTGAATGCTGTTCTTGATGATTACATCCAGATTCTTGTTCTTCTCACAAACTTCTTCGAACCTTGATACTGCCTTGGTCTCAAATTCTGAAGATAGAGTATCTGCAACGACTGAAGGAATTCAACTCCTTCAACATCAACCACATTCAAGAGATCATTTAGATGCAGTTTTTCCAATTTCTCAAAAGATTTTTCGTCAAACCTTAGAACATTAAGATCTCCCATATTAGTTAAGATCAGACACTTGAGCATTGGAAATGCATGTTTTGTGAAATGGAGCTGATCCCTTTGGAAGGCATTATTAAGAATGAGAGTTTTCAACTTTGTTAGCTGACGGAGAACTGGCAGTGGATCCATCTCCAGTCTTGTTCATCCAAAAGACAAATAGGTAAAATTTGAACTTTTGGCGAAGCAACTGACTAGAGATTTACATCCTTCTTTACTCAGTCGGCCTTACAGTTCAAACTTCTGAAGGCCATCCAATGCTTTATCTAGGTCTGCAAAGTTCAGATACTCATTTTCACTAATTGTAATCATCCTCAACTAAGAGAGAAACCGCAATTTTTTCAGGGCATCACAGAGACCCACAGAATGAACGTGTTTAACTTTTGTTAACGTAAGGATCCTAAGATGGGAGAGTCTTCGAATAACAAACACAAACTTATCGTTTGCCTTCATATCAAAAAGTTTCTGCAAGTCTTTTAGTGCTTTGATACCATTCAAAGCCCTGACACTAGTTAGAAAATGAAAGTCTGATTTAGTAGATACCTTTCCTGTAAAGAAGTGTTGTAACTTCTCCAACTTGGTAACTTCATGTGTCAATTCAGTTATCCCTGTGTTGAAAATATCAAGCATTTGCAAATTTCTTACAGTTTTAGGTAGACTTCTGCACTTTTGCGTTTCTTAAATTCAGGTATTGCAAGCTGAAAAGATCT
Organism: Acanthochlamys bracteata; assembly: GCA_019914995.1. Lineage (NCBI taxonomy): Eukaryota > Viridiplantae > Streptophyta > Magnoliopsida > Pandanales > Velloziaceae > Acanthochlamys > Acanthochlamys bracteata. Next base: position 1,015,086 of record CM034145.1, read on the forward strand.
CCTATTACATCAGGTATCTTCTCTACTCCACTATCTTCTAAATGCACGACTGTTAGATATTTGCAGCTGCACACAAGTGGCAATAAAAACTCAGATAAAATGTGGCTAGGGGCATCAATGGTAGATCCTTTTTGCACTTTACATTTATACTGTTGGGCCTCCAAATTAGGCTAGGCTTGGATTAGTAGCGTGTATGGCTTTATGGGCCCGAGTGAAAGACGGAATAGCTTGGTAGGCTAGCATCGGATTAGTAGTGTAGGGGTGTGGGCTGGTGCCCAAATAAAAAACGGGCTTGCTAATTTGGAGGTGGGCTAGCAACTCGCTTTGGTTGGACCAAGTGGACCATAATTTGGTGGGCTTAACAGCCCATGTCCCTTAATAGTCTCACATTGGCTGGGTGCTGAAATGGGTATATGCTTATAAGTGGGGGATACTAACTCTTAAGAGATTGGCCAATCTTTTTAGTATGAGAATCCGATCCTACAATTGGTATCAAATTCCGGTGGAATGAAACCATCCGACGTGTTGCTGAGGGAGAGATTATTGGGCTTTCAAGTTAGATCTGCAAACATTTAAGCTTATAGTTACAGATTAGTACAAAGAAGCTTAAAAAATTTAAATCTACTAAGAAACTTCATGAAATATCAAAATAAAATAAGAACAAGACTCCATTACTAGCTTTCTGAAAACCAGAATTCTCGAGCAGCTTTTGAACTTTTCCTCTGATCTAGAGCTGATCCAATCTGAAAATCAATACAGAAACAGTAAGAAGCATTAAGCTTCTCATCCAGAAAACCTCAACAACAACAACAACTCAAAAGATTATAATCGCATAACAACAACGACAAACAATCACATACACCACAACGACACAATCAGAACAAGTTTTCATCCACAACAATCAGAGTTCGCCAAAGATTGCAAGATTATAGAAGAGTATTGCAAGATTATCAAGTAGAATCGAATCTATTTATTAACCCATGAATCAAAAACAACGAGAACAAAGAACAACAAAGAATTACCCCAAGTACCCTTTGCTTTGAACTCTAGAGATTCAAGTTTTAAAATGAAGCTTAAGATGAAATAGAGTTGAAAATAAAGGAAAGCAAAATCAATCATCAACTCAAATAATTTAACAAACGACAAAAAAACCCGGTTGATGATAATCCAAGAAATTGATGAAAAACCCTTGCAAATAAGTCCGAACAGAGTTAGAAAACCCACATACCCATTTCAAGAAATCACAAAATAAGTGAAGATACAAAGCGAAACAATCACGAATCAAGATTACAATCGAAAGAAATTTGTACCCGAATTCACTCTCAAATCGCAGGACAATCTCGGTTAGCGGAAGAAGAAGAAGATTGGTGCGATTGCGGAAGCAGAATAACTGAAGAGTGGAGTGTGCGGTGGTAGCAAGTGAGCAAGGATTTTCAATGTTTGAATATATAGTGTCCTTATTATTAATTTTTTTAATACGTTTCGGGTACAGATGCACGAGCATTCTGTATACAATCCGACCTACTTTTGATCTCGGGTTGACCCGACCAGCAATAGCGAATAAGGGTTGTGAAATCATAAAACTAAAAGCAGAAAACTAGCTGAGAAACAAAATCTAAAACTTTGAGATCATTCTTGATCAAGGTTGCGTTTGAGATTGCTTATAAAATAGAGTTTTTCTGAAATTAATAATATTTTTGTTCTTTTTAAAAAAAAAGCTCTATTTTTTTACTTCTAAAAATATACAATAAAAAGATCTCATTACGTAAAAATTTTTTACACTATCTAAATTTTTAAATAAAATTTTTAAATACTTATAAAATATGTGTTGAAAAATATAAAATAGAAAAAAATTAAAAAGACGCGTTTGGTATGCACTACCAAACGCAGCCCAAGAGTACAGCCAGTCATATTCAAAATGCGTTTGGAAAAGCATTTTTTAAATATTAATTTTTATTTTTTTATTTTATATTTCTTAATATATTTTTTATAAATATGTAAAAGTTTATTTAAAATTTATTAAAATATAAAAAAATTTACATAGTAAAAAAGAGTTTGAGGACTACATTCATATATAAGAAGTAAAATCTGTTAAAAAATTTATTTTGAAGGATATAGAAATTTCACAAGTCTATAAGTTAACATCAAAACAAACTTTCTTTCAGAAACAGAAATACTTTTTTGATCGTAGTTGAGGTTGATGATTTTCTGCTTACTGAATGCTGTTATTGATGATTACATCCAGATTCTTGTTCTTCTCACAAATTTCTTCGAACCTTGATACTGCATTTGGCCTCAAATTTTGAAAATAGAGTTTCTGCAACGACTAAAGGAATTCAACTCCTTCAACATCAACCACACTCAGAGATCATTTAGATGCAGTTCTTCTAATTTCTCAGCACATTTTTCGTCAAACCTTAGAACATTAAGATCTCCCATATTAGTTAAGATCAGACACTTGAGCATTGGAAATGCATGTTCTGTGAAATGGAGCTGATCCCTTTGGAAGGCATTATTAAGAATGAGAGTTTCCAACTTTGTTAGCTGACGAAGAACTGGCAGTGGATCCATCTCCAGTCTTGTTCATCCAAGAGACAAATAGGTAAAATTTGGACTTTTGGCGAAGCAACTGACCAGAGATTTGCATCCTTGTTTACTCAGCCGGCCTTGCAGTTCCAATTTCTGAAGGCCATCCAATGCTTCATCTAGGTTTGTAAAGTTCAGATACTCATTTTCACTAATTGCAATTATCCTCAACAAAGAGAGAAATCGCAATTTCTTCAGGACATCACAGAGACCCACAGAATGAACGTGTTTAACCTCCGTTAACATAAGGCTCCTAAGATGGGAGAGTCTTCGAAGAACAAACAAAAACTTATCATTTGCCTTCATACCAAAAAGTGTCTGCAAATCTTTTAGTGCTTTGATATCATTCAGATCTCTGATACCAGTCAGAAAATGAAAGTCTGATTTAGTAGATACCTTCCCTGCAAAGAAGTGTTGTAACTTCTCCAACTTGGTAACTTCATGTGGCAATTCAGTTATCCTTGTGTTGAAAATATCAAGCATTTGTAGATTTGCAAATTTCCTTACAGTTTTAGATAGCTTCTGCACTTTTGTGTTTATTAAATTCAGGTACTGCAAGTTGAAAAGATTTCCTATTGAATCAGGTATCTTCTCTACTCCACTATCTTCTAAATGCACAATTGTCAGATATTTGCAGCTGCACACAAGTTGTAATAAAAACTCAGATGAAATGTAGCTTTGAGATGCTATAAAAGAGCGGAAACCCGAGGCATCATTGGTAGATTCTTTTTGCACTTTATATTTATGCTGTTGGGCTTCCAAGTTAGACTAGGCTTGAGTTAGTAGCATGTAGGGCTTGATGGGTCCGAGTGAAAAATAGACTAATTTGGTAGATTAGGATCGGATCAGTAGCGTAGGGGCTTAGGCTGATCCAAAGTGAAAAACGGACTAGCGAATTTGGAGGTTGGCCAGCAACTCGTTTTGAGTTGGGCCAAGTGGACCCTGGCTTAGTGGACTTAACAGCCCACGTTTCTTAATAATCTCACATTGGCTAGGTGCTGAAATGAATATGTGCTTATAAGTGGGGGATGCTAACTTTTAAAAAGTAGGCTAATTTTTAGTGTGTGAATCAGATCCTACATATGCAAGCACAAGTGACGAGCTTCGTTGTAATTCTTCAAGATTTCTACCTTATCACAGAACACGCTGAATGCTTCCTTTTTGGATTGGCTGAAACTATAATATGCATAGCAGCATGCATCTTGAACTTTCTAATTCTTCCAGCGGTGTTCCTCTCCACAACTTGAAACACGCATCTGTTTGCTAGTTCACGCAAATACTCTTCAGCCACTTCCTCCAACAAGCTCTCTCCTCTTCGCTCGATGAAGCCTTCTGCTACCAACAGCATGACGAATCTCTTTCTTTTAAATACGTACTCCACGGGAAACATGCTACAAAAGAAGAGACAACTTTTAAGGTAGTTGGGGAGATTCTTCAAGCTAATACTAGTGAAAAATTTTAGAGGACTAAGACTTTTGTTTTTGTCGAGGTGCCACTGAAAGTTCTTAACGAAGTCATCCCAATGCTTCTCTTTCCTTTCCAACTGTGATAGAGCATTGGTAACACACACGATTGCAAGAGGTAATCCTCCGCACATTCGAATAGCTTTTTTGGCTGGCTCTACTAGTTCTGGGGGAATATTTTGGGGAAGAGGACCTCCTTGGGATGAACATGGAGCCAACAAATCATTCTGACTTTCGCAGTGTTCTTGTCCAGTACGAACGAGCCCATTCGGAGGATTGACACCATTATTTAGTTCTACAGGTGAACTTAAAGTGTGCAGGTCACTAAGATCAGGCGAGAGACTTTTGGATCATTTGATACACTTACACTCTTCCCTAGTTTCAACGAAGACCCAGGAAATGCCTTGCTGTAGAAGAGCTTCTCTGCATCACCTTCCTCCAAAGGCTTGATCTCGATACGACGACTTTGGAGTGCTAGGTTTGCCAGCCCCTTGAATTCTGTTGTGAATATTATTCTACTGTCTGGATTAGTTTGTGGGAACGAAACCAAAACATAATAAAAATCCCAAATTTCTTGTACACCATCTAGGTACTTTTTTCCACCAAGGGCACTTTGGAGAACCTCTATTGCAGACATTTTGGCGCCCTCCTTCTGACAAGGTTCTTCAAGTGCTGCAGACATTTTGCTGTCCTCCTTCGTACAAGCTTCTTTAACTATTAATCTCAACAGTTCATCCGAGCTGCATGCTGGCGGAACTGTTATTAATGCATGACAAACATATTGCATTTTGTTTTCAGCTTTCACAGTGTCATATAGTCTGCGAACAAGAGTAGACTTACCTACTCCCATAGCACCCCAAATAGAAATGACTCTGTCATATCCATCTCCGCTTTCTAGCAGTTCCATCAACTTATCCATGTATTTCTCCATGCCAAAAGGCTCAGTTTGAGAACCCACTGCTTTGTACATCAAGCTAATAGACTTCCCATCATCTGTAGCCGGCTTAAGCAGACGGTCTTTGACTTGTACGATATGGAGAAGTTCATTTTCCAACACTTCAAACCTTGAAGCAGCATAGCCCAACTCAACAATATTTGTTTGTTTACCAACTATTTTAGCCATGAAAGGCATGAAGATGGTGACAGATTTTTTCAAGCGTTTATCACCTAACAGATGGATAAACTTGTCAGCAATGTCCTCGACTTCATGTGCCATCTTCCTTATTTCACACAACCAAGTGACAAGGGCTTCCCCACTTTCTTCTGACTCAACATTCCTTAAAACGGGAACCATGACCCTAAACTCCGCCTGGATACGAGTCATACTACCCAGTAGTTGTGACAACATCTCCATTTCTTTAGATATGTAAGACCTTAGCTGGCTCTGTTCTATTCCAACCAACACAGTACCAATCTTTTCAACAGCTGCAACTAGGGCAGCCCCTGCCATGCTCGATAGTTTCAACTATGTCAAACTTCCTTTAACCTTGAGCTATCTGGTACTTCTTTCCCAGAGTCAAAGAGGTTGATATCTTGCTTTGTGAATTACACAGCATTAAAAGCTCGTCTGCAACAACAAAAGCATCTCAAAAGGACATCTCAAAAGTTACGTTATTTTTTCTAAGAAATTATTATGTCAAAGGTGTTTAATTCATTTGGATATTTTTTTTCCGTAATGAAAAGTTATTAGAAGCTACTCACAACGCAGGCAATGGCGTCTCACACACTGCAAGTACATACTTCTTATTATAAACCTTGATAAAAAAAAGAGCTCATCTATATATGCTTTGTGTTTCATTATTATGATTTTCACTGGAAGGATGTAAATCAGCAACTTTCTCAGTTAAAAATAGTATAGCATATTTGTTCACCAAAGAATGTTTTAATTATGCCACGTCTTTTTAGATATTGAAATTGAAACTTATTATGCTCGAACGAAAAATAATTTTATGCTCGAATTTAAAATTTTAATATATAAATTGATCAAAACATTCCCCGTTTAAAGAAAAAATGAAGATTTTCGTGAACATCTTGATATCTAATAAAAAGATTAATTATAAACTCAAAAATTATTATTTTATCTACGATATACTATTATGTTTAAGGGGGTATCCTGAAGGACATTAACTGAAGTTTGAACCTTAATTAGTTATTCCTTTTACAACTTTATCTTTATTCCATAGTTTAGAATTAGGCCAATTGGATTTGATTCGGTTGTTAACAAATGCTTACACATGATCAGGTTGGTTCTTGCCTAATAATACAGGATAAGGCAAATGATGGAAAAAAAAAAGTAAGAAAACTTTCCGGTATTTTTGTGGATTGCTAACTGAAATATACAAACAACTGCTACTTGCCGCATGCCTCACCCTCTAAATTTACCGAAATCATATTAAACATGTCAAATGACTTTTAAAAAACCTTATAACACTAAAATTGACATATATGTGTTATTAATGAAATCTGCTAGAAAAATCTTCATTTTTTAGTGTTGTAGGGATCACTTTTTACTAGAATATATCATAAAGAAGAAACTGAATGCTATTCAATAATATCACTTCAAGAAGAACAATTATAAATAAAAAACTATAGTGATTCACGAGTATTATGCTAAAAAATAATATTGTAAGCACATACAATAAAAAGCTTCTATATATTAAGAGGATCCCAAATTCTTACTGCAAAAACTGACGACATCTTATAAGCTATCTCTACAAAAGCAAAAGGGTATAGTAAGGACATACGATTTGTGGAGTAAATTTTTCGCCTTTCACAGAGCGTTCGATCTTAATCATATCGTCGTCTTATTCAAAATCTTCCTTTTTCCTCTAAAAGCAACGAACAAATATTATGCCTCAAAATCACAGTATTGAAATCTCATCCAGAATAATTGGAGCATTTCAAAAAAAGAAAATTCAAACTAACATAAAAGGAGATATCTAACAAATGCTGAAGAAGACTTGGTTCGTCAATAAAAATAAAATTTTAAGAAAAGAATGTTATATTTTAAAAAAATAATAAAAGCAAAAAATAAAATTGAATCTCTTACTGAGTAGAAAAGAAATTAAAGTTTGCTCAAAATAATTGAACGCACTGAACACAATCTTAGATTTTTCCTTATCAGAATATCAACCTACAAAGCAGAACAAAGTAAGAACGAAAAGATAAGAAATAAAGCATCTATAAAATTGTTCATTTGTAATTTTCAAACAAATAGACGACAATGGCAAGAATAGAGAACCTTTTCTATATATATCATCACCATCAAGCAAACTTTTTGTTCTTTTATCTTTTCTTTTAAAAAAATGAACAGATCATCGAAATATCTTTTGTGATAAATGATCAAATCAGTGAGGAAGTTAAGAAAATTCGATTGATTCTTTAAGATCTATAATGTGATCCTGAATTTGCTTTAGAAAACAAATAAAAATTAAAAACAAGAATCTAAAGATCCTAAGTAATGAATCTGAAATTGAATTTTTTCTTATAGATAGATTTATTTATAACCGTTTTCTTTTGAAACAAGCGGTTTAGAGTTTGGATATAATTACAATACTTCTCTAATAGATTTGTAGAGCAGTTATCTACTTTCCTAGTTGGATGAAAAACTTTATGGTTTGTTCACGATTAAATTCGTCTCCCCGGCTCTGGTAATCCTTAACGGTAGTAGTTAGTTATTTTTTTTAAAAAATTATTATGTCAAAGGTGTATAATTTATTTGGAATGAAAATTATTGTGTTTACCGAAGCTATTCATAACCCAGGCAATGTCGTCACATACACTGCAAGTATATATACGTTACGATGGCAGGGCTAGAGAAGGATGAGCTCCTACAAGGAGGGGAGCATTCTGCTGTTGATAGAGAGCAAAAATTAGTCAAAGAACAAGCATTGGTGGAACTCGCCGAAGCTGGAGGCTGACGGACAAGTGCCAGGGATGCCTAGGGTGTTTCACTAGAGAACGGGGAAGAAGTGGCACCAAGCTTGGACAGTTGGGTCGAAGCTAGCAGTTGGGTGGAACTCAGGGCAACTAGAATACCTTAGATGGTGTCATGGGCACCATTTGATCTGCACTTGGGTGCAGTTCAGTGGCATCCATATGCCATATAGGAGTTTAGCTCTGTTAGAACTCTAAGGTTGATTCTGATTACAATAATGATTAAAAATTATAGTTTATGGATTAAGATTAATTAATGATTGGAATTAAGTTCTGTAAAAATTCATCGAAGATATCTATCCTACATCCAGGACACAATAAACCAGCTGTTCAGCTACTGATTATATAAGATTTTTTTTATAGCATACAGAATAAAGGATCCCTCAGCCATCAAGCATTCAGCTGTTTAATTACTGCTACATGGATAAAACAAAGCATCTCAAACAGAAAAATAAAAATCATAGCATACAGAACAGATGATCCCACAGTTACCTAACAGACAGCTGGTCAGCTATTAAAAATATGAGATGTCTCTGTGACGCATACAATAGAGGATCGGGTTCATCTACAGAGTCCATACTCAAGTTTTCATCTCAAGACCTTATAGGCGTACACATTACTAAAGAAGAATACACATATCATATTATACAAGATCTATAATGAGTCAAATATCATCCTTATTCACAAGAGCAGTCAAGTTCAATTTTCAAAAAGAAAAGCAAGAAAGCAGACCCATTAAACACAGCAAAAAGCAACTAAGTATAGATCACAACAAACCACTCATATGGCTGTCACTACACTTTATACCCACCCACCCGCTACCATTCTATCACCTACACTAAGCCAACAATAGGCGTACACAGATGTACTGTCTCGGACATCTACAAAATCTCACTGTCCTATCGTCTTATGCTTATATCACACCAGTTCCAGCCAATCCAAGTCAAACTAACCTCTCACAGCACCAATTGCCATCACTTCTACTAATACCGAAACCACAAAATCTCCTAGTAGAAGAAGCGGTGACAAACCAACAACCCAATGAATCTAACTACCACACCATGATTTCCCACAACCCCACCCACGTACAGTAGATGCATGTGGCAAATTCTCTTCGGTACATACCAATCCAGTCCAAATCATCTTTGAATACTAAAGACTTACATCATCAATTGCCAAGAGATAGACGCAAATTCTCTTATTTTGATGGGACTAAAGTGAATGAATGGAATTATTCGGCGGAGAAATACTTCAAGTATTTAACGAACATCAATAGATGATCGCATTTCTATAGCTCCGATGTATTTCCACGATGAAGCCAATAGATGGTATCAAAATTTTGAAATTGATAGACTGCACCATTCATGGAGCAGCTGAAAGAAGCTCTTATCCAACGGTTCGGTAATACAGCCTTTGGACATCCAAATTTTGCACTCAAACAACTAGTGCAAATCAGTTCGGTGACCGACTATCAAGATGCTTTTGAAGACCTACGTGCCAGGGGTTTCCACTGGCAGCAGAGAAAGACCTTATTGGCAGCTTCTGTGGTGGCCTGTTCAAACACATAACCATTGATGTAATGGCCAGCAGACCCACCTCATTGCAGGAAGCCTTTGAACTTGCTTGAAGTTTTGAGCAAAACGGGAGCTTGAGCCAACAAACACCACGATCGGGGCGTTTCCAATCCACTCGCACTGACTAGAGTACATAGAAAATAGCAGTGAACATATCAATCCAGAGCTCTCAACCCACTAGATCGCCAGCTTCTTTCAATACTGTTGCCCGTCCTCGTATCTTTGGCCTTAGTGTGTCCGACATCAATACAAGAAGGCAAAAAGAATTATTTTTTATTGTGATGCAAAATACGAGATAGGGCACAAGTGCAGCTCAAAAATTTATTCTATTGCAGGACATGAATATGAGGAGATTGAGGAAGAGTGCTATCCTAATATAGAAGGAAATGAAATCACAAAAGATGCAACCCTGTCTTTGAGTGCTATACATGGTATAGTTGGTCCTCAAACCATTTGAGTATTGGGACAAGATTAAAAATCAAGAGGTTTTTATTCTAATAGACTAGGGGAGCATTTATACTTTCATTACAGAACGGCTTATAAAATATGTATAACTTTAAGGTATGGCTGTTCGGACAGTCCATGTTGAGCTTGCCGACGGGAGACCGCATTCTATCGAGGTAATGTACAAAAATATCCCTCTTGCTATTGAAGAAATTAACCTGCATGTGGATGCATACCCCTTCCCATTAGGTGGCATGGATGTGGTCCTATGGATTCAATAGCTGGCTAGCCTAAGAAATGTAGTTTATGACTGGAATGCATCAGAAATGAAAATTTCTTTATTTGGCAAACGGGTTATTTTAAAAGGGATTAAAAAGAGAGGTGTTTTCAGACTGACATGCCTCAGCCACATTTCTACTCTATGTTCTGTGCAAATTATTCCAGCAGAGGAACCCTTCTCGAAGAACACTTCAGTGCCTACGACTTGCAGTCATTACTGGACAACTATGCTTATGTTTTTCGCCCTGCAATAAGATTGCCACCAAAGCGCTCATTGGATCATGCAATATCACTGGTACCTGGTGCTGCCCCTCCAAGTGTAAGGCCTTATTGATATCCCTACATTCAAATAACAAAATAGAAAAAACGGTTAAGGAGATGCTTGAACAAGGTATTATCAAACCAAGCACTTCTACTTCCTCCTCACTTGTATTGTTAGTTAAGAGAAAGCAGGCACTTGGAGGTTTTGCTTATATTACCGGGTCCAAAATACAATTACTATCAAAGATAAGTTTCCTATACTGGTTATAGATGACCTCTAAGATGAGTTGCATGGTGCAAGAATTTTTTCCAAATTTGACCTTAAGTCTGGGTACCACCAAGTAAGAGCTAAGGAGGAAGACATACATAATACTGCATTTAGAACCCATGATGGCCATTATGAATTCTTGGTAATGCCCTTTGGGTTAACTAATGCTCCGGATACATTCCAAGCTAACATGAATGATATTTTTAGACCCTTCCTTCGACACTTTGTGCTAGTATTTTTTTATGACATTTTTGTTTATATTTTCTCTTGGCAAGAGCATTTGGAGCATCTTGCCACTGTGTTTTACAGCAAAACAAGCTTCGAGCAAATTTAGCGAAACGTAAATTTGGGAGTAAGAAACTTGAATACTTGGGCCACTTGGTTTTTGCAGAGGGCATCTCAGCAAACCCTTATAAGGTGCAGGCAATGGTGGCTTGGCCGGTGCCTACTTCCCAAACTGCTTAAAGGGGCTTCTTGGGTTTAACGGGTTGTTACCGTCGATTTGTTAAAACTACGGCATGATCGCTGCACCTCTCACTGAACTTTTTGAAGAAGAATTCCTTTTCATGGTCTTCGGATGCTCAGGAAGCCTTCCGAAAGCTCAAGGATGCTATGACATCTACATCGGTGTTAGTCCCTCCTGATTTCTCGAAATCGTTTATAGTTGAAACTTTTCATATGACTTTTTATTGCCACTTGTATGTGGATGCAAATGTATAGAACAGTTTAATTATAATACATATTTGAAAATAACTATTAAGCTTTGGGACGTGTATAGAACACTTGAAACTGAGCAGCACAAGAAGCAGAATTTCACTAAATGTTGAAGCTTATCCGGAAGCCTATTTTCAACATAGATATCTTTCTCCTCAATCAATCAAACAGAGATTTCCTTAGTGCAATCGAAAGATGGTTACCAAGGAGTAAAATAAGATAAGTAGGAAGGAATTCCATTAGATATCGAAAATAGAAAAAAATTTTGAAGTTTGCTAATCGCACTAGAAATCGGGACGCACTCGAGAACTCACCAATTCTGTTCAACCTTCTCTCAAGATCGCAAGCGTATCACTGGAGATATCCCTTACAATGTCTAATCTCATGATAAGAAAGCACAAGGAATTTCACGCAAAGAAACAAAGAGAACAAAGAACTCGAGTAAAGTGCGCGAGACTGCAAGATGTTCTCTTCTTAGGCAGCAAGAATGAACTCGATTGCTCAATGTTTTTTCTGATTTTCTTGCTCTTCTTGGAAGCACTGATGTAATCTGCATGAGAACATCAAGTTTCCAAAGATTAGGAAGAATGCAAGGCAAAGACGAAATGAACACCACTTGTATGAATCATTTACCCCGTAGGTTTTCTTCCTCTTAATTGTTCTACGATTTCTTTCCTTGCTTGGCGCTGCCTATTGATGCGGATAGCTTCAGTAGAGTCTCAAAAACAAGCTTTCATATTCGGAGAGAATCGGACGTCTATGCTTCAACACAATCCAATTGCTTCAAGTGTGTTTAGGATTCTGGCTGCGATGCCAAATTTGGAGGTAACAACCATATCCTCAGTAGAAAACTCTAAGAGCTTCATATTTGGATCAAGAATAATTGAGATGATGTTTTAAATTCGGCAGGAGGAGCATGGAGTCTTCAGAAACTACAAACTTTACGCAAGTTTGTGGCAAATATGGGGGAAATCACATGGAAGCAAGTGCGTCTTTGAACAAAGTCAAACAAATGCTACGGGAACTGACAATTGTTCGTGCGAGAAGTTTAGAAACATCTCTTGGGCTCTCCAACTCCCATTGCTCGCGCGTATACAAGTGATTCAATGCTTTGCTATGAAACGACTTATTGAAGAAGGCAGACAAGGAGTAGCAGAATGGTAGAAAATCTAGTGTCTTGCTTGAGGACATATGCGACGGTGAGTAAACTTTCCCTTGTCTGCAGGTTTGTTCAACTCTATCAATTGCTGAAGAAACTCCCATTTGGGCCTCGAATCAACAGAAACAAAAATCCCTTGTCACTAATAGGGACAAATAATGGTGGAGCAATCATGATGTTAACGGCATTGAGAATGAGGAGCTCAAGCGCTACCTCAATTATGTTTTGAAGCCGCATGCCAGTAAAGAGTAATTAAGTTCAAATATTTACAAACACAACAAAATAGCTGACTCAAGTCCAGTAAAGTAAGCGTACTCTCACTCCACGATGCTACACAACAAGTATCATTGAAGAAGAAGCAGGTGATCACTATGGATAAGTAGCAGCAGCGGAGGTCGAAAATCATCCATCCTCTTGGTTTTGAATGTTCTCCAAAATCTGCACTGTGAATGTAACAGTGACTACGCTTTTCCCGTGTTTGAAGATTCTATAATTTGATCTCGTCCAATCTGAAGAATTCCCCTTTGGCCCTGAAATCATCAAAGATTAGAATGGTGGAACAATGTTATCAGAAATGAGAATGAAGAGCTCAAGCTTTAACTTAATGATGTCTTCTAGCCAGATGAGAGATGGCTGCTAGTAAAGCTGCATGCCTATGCCAATATGCAGCTTTACAGTGACTACGTGTGTGGGACGTCTAGTACAAGTGATTATACATTGCAAGCAGAGAGCATTCATGTAAACTCGTAGAAACATGAAATATTCTACTCCAAATATATCCAATTTCTTTTCCTACTTGTTAGGAGTAGTGCTAAACTACAAGTGTTGACGCTTGTTTCTTGACAATCCAGAAAACCAAAATCCCAACTTTTCAAATGGCTGATCTCTGCTTGAGAGGCTTAAGACAAGAATATATATATATATAAACCATTTGTGATTTTACAGCACTTTTTTCTTTTTTGTGTCTTCTTTAAGAATGCTGTTCTGTTAGGTGAAAAGAGTAAGATGCTTGAAATGCTGAACACAGTTCAACTTCCGCATTTCAATTTCAAGAGTATGCTGGAAGTATACCTGGAACAATTATTAGAAAAACAGCAGCTGCATCCTTCAAGCAAAACCTACTTAGCTCCAGGCTCCCTTCAGCAGAAACCTAAGAGAGAAGAAACCATGGTATCAACATTTTCTAACAGCCAAATATCTGAAGATACCCAAACCCAATCGGCCTAACTCTAAAGTATGGAGTGAAGATGAAGTTGCAAAAGGAATAACTCATGCAGGTAGACGTGTCAATCGATACCTTTTAGGATGCCACCTTAAACCCTCGACAGATTCAGCAAGGACTTGAGGAATTCAATTCCTTCAACATCAATCACATTCGGGAGATCATTTAGATGCAGTTCTTCCAACTTCTCAGCAGATTCCTCATCAAACCTTAGAACATTAAGATCTCCCATATTAGTCAAGATCAAACACTTAAGTATCGGAAATGCATGCTGCGTGAAGTGGAGCTGATCCCCTTGGAAGGCATTATTAAGAACGAGAGTTCCCAAGTTCTTTAGCTGACAGAGAATTGGCAGTGGATCCATCTCAAGTCTTGTCCATCCAAGAGACAAATAAGTGAGATTTGGACTTTTGGCCAAGCAACCGACCAGATATTCTAATACTTCCTTACTTAGCCAGCCTTGCAGTTCAAACTTCTTGAGGCCATCTAGTCCTTCATGTAGGTCTTGAAAGTTCAGGTTCTCATTCTCATTAGTTGCAATAATCCTCAAGGAAGAGAGAAACTGCAGTTTCTTCAGAGCAGCACAGAGTTTCTCACATTGGATGCTACTAACTTTTGTTATCGTTAGGCTTCTTAGAAAGGACAGTTTTGGTAGACTACATACAAGTAAATATAATCTGCATCCACGCCAAAAAGTGTCTGCAACTCTGTTAGAGGTTTCACATCCAGCGTTCTAACTCCAGTTGGAAAATGCAATTCTGGCTTAGTAGATACTTTTCCGGCATATAGATGCTTTAACTTCTCTAGCTTGGCAAATCCGATAGGCAATTCAGTTATCCCGGTGAAAACGATATCAATCACTTGCAGATTTCTAAGCTTTCTTACAGTTTTAGGGAGGTTCTTCACATTTGTGTTCCGCAAGTTCAAATACCTCAAGTTGAAAAGATCTCCTACTTCATCGGGTAGGTTCTCCACTCCGCTATCCTCCAAATGCAGAACCGTTAGATATTTACAGCCACCAATAAGTGGCAACAAGAAGTCAGAAGAAATGCAGCACTCCAATGCCATGAAGGCCCGAATGTTGGGGGCATCAATGGTAGACCCTTTTTGCACATTACATTTATATAAGCACAAGTGTCGAGCTTCGGCGTAATCCTTAAAATTTGCTACCTCATCACAAGACACGCTGAATGATTCCCTCTTGGACTTGACTGAAAAAATAATATGCATAACAGCATTCATCTTAAACTTTCTAATTCTGCCAGCAGTGTTCCGCTCCACAACTTGAAAAATGCATCTAGCTGCTAGTTCATTCAGGCACTCCTCAGCCACTTCCTCCAACAAGCTCTGTCCTCTCATCTCGATGAAGCCTTCTGCTATCCACAATCTGATCAATTTTTTTCTTTTGAATACATACTCTACAGGAAACATGCTACAGAAAAACAGACAGTTCTTCAGACAGTTAGGGAGTTTCTTCAAGACGATAGCAGCAGAATAATTTAGTGGACTAAGGCATTTGTTGTTCTCGAGGTGCCACGGGAAGATCTTAATGAAGTTTTCCCAATCATCTTTCGTTTCGTACAGCACTGTAGCCTGAGCAACACAAACGACTGCAAGAGGCAATCCTCCACACATTTGAATAACTTTTTGTGCTGGCTCTACTAGTTCCATGTCTTCGGAAACAGAACTTGCCCAGCTGTTGAAGAGTCTGTTTGCATCACCTTCCTCCATAGGCATAATCTCGATACGACAACTCCGGTGCGCGAGATTTGCAACTCCCTTAAATCTTGTCGTAATTATTATTCTGCTATTTGAATCTTTGCGGGGGAAGGAACCCCAAACACAATTAAGATCTACTATTTCCTCCACACCGTCAAGGATGATTAAGTATTTTTCTCCAAGATTGACACTTTGGAGAAGCTCCTCTGCAGGCTTGTGGTGCTTCATACTAGCTTCCTTAAATATCAATGCCAACAATTCCTCGGAGGTGCATCGCGGTGGAACTTCTACGAATGCATGATATGCATATCTCTGTTGCATTTTCACAGTGTCATATAACTTGCGAACAATAGAACTCTTGCCAGTTCCCGTTGCACCCAAAATAGAGATAACTCCATTGTAGCCGGCTCCCGGTCTAGCAGTTCCATCAGCTTATCCATATATTTTTCTATTCTGAAAAGTTCACCTCCAGAACCCACTTTGGGCATGAAGCCAATTGACCTTTCCCTTTCTGTACCCTGCTCGTCCGGCGTGACCCAATGGTTTTTTATTTGCACAACATGGTTAAGCTCAGATTCCAACTGCTGAAGCTCTGAAGCAATACAGTGCAACTGATTCATAATTGCTGGTTTGCCAATTTTACCTGTGATGGTCTTGAAAATAGGAAAACATCCTTTTTTCAAATGTGTATCACCTAATACATGGATAAACTCGTCAGCAATGTTTTCAGCTTTATGTGCCAGTGTCCTTACTCCATGCAACCAAGCGTCTTCGATTATCCCACTTTCTTGTGACTCAGCCTTCATTGAAAAGGCATGAATCACTGATAACTCCCTCCGAATATGATCCATACTATCCGGCAATTGTGACAACAAATCCACTTCTTTAGATATGAAAGAACTTAGCTGGCTCTTCTCGAATTGAACCAACGCGATAGCAATCTGTTTAACAGCAGCAAGTGCAGCAAGCTGTGCCATGCTCAATGGTTTTCAGCTATGTCAAACTCCTTTAACCTTTCAACCGTCAGGTGCTTCTTCCTGTAGTAAAAACGCTAATAAGTTGGCCTGGAGAATTATAGAAGTAAACAAGTCAACGGGCATCTTCTCCTAGGTTTTTGCAAAACAAAATAATATTCTATCTGCAGATTGAGCATCTTGCTATCTAAGAAAAGGATGAATAAGAAACTCAAATTTTGTTGTTTTAACAGGATAAAGGGGCACCTCCTGAAACCCACACCTGCATGAGTTACTCCATTAGCAACTTCATCTTCACTTCATAGTCTAGAGTTAGGCCAATTGTATTTCAATATTTACAGAGATTTGATTGTTAAAAATGCTTATACATGATCTGGCACGTATGTCTTCCTAAGAGTGTACAGAGAAAAGCTACCATAGAACCTAAGAAGCAATTAACAAAAAGGACAAGATCCTAATGCGGCCAAGGATAAAGAAAAACGGAAGTAATGATAGATTCATTTACAGTTCCTTTGTAAATTGTTAACTGAGATATGCAAAGAGCTACTAGTTTAACGTGTCAAATGACCTTGTTGAAAAATATATAGAACACTTAAATTACCTTATTGTCGTAGAAACTGTTCATTTTAAGTGTGTAATAAGCACTTCTCACTAACATTTATCACAAAGAAGAAACCGCAAAAAGCATTTTGAAAGAGCAATTATAAAATAAACTTTAAAGAATCATCAATATTGCTCTCAAAGAAAATATTCTACACAAGCACAAGAAAAGGCATCAAATATTAAGGGTATTCCTGCTGTTTAATAGAAAATATAATTACATCTTTTAAGCTTTCCCTTACGAAAAGAACAAAAGGGCATAGTAGAGACATACGATTTGTGGAGTAAATCTTTTGCCTTTCACAGAGCGCTCAATCAATCAATTCTCTGTCCTGTTCAAAATAACATGCAGATATCATGCTTTGTAAATTACACGGCATTATAACCTCATCAAGAATAATTGAAGCATCTCGTAAAAGAAAAACCAAACTAAATTAAATAAAAAAAGGCTAGATAGGAAATCGAAGTTTTGCTCAGAAATTTTCAACAACACCAACCTAACTCGTAGGTTTCTCCCAATCAAAAATTTGTCAAAGAGCCACCTTGCACCGTCGCGTATAACAAATACGTTTCTTATTCGTTCTAGCTAGAAACTAGACCACCTATTTCTTGTTCATTCATATTAGAAATACCATAAATTGTTTAACTCTATCAGTATATTTTCTACTCATTCTATTTTTAATTATCATCCAATTTTATCTATTTCTACAACAAAGTATATACATAAATCTACTTAGTTGATTTATTCACTTTAAAATTAATTTTATTCATAACTAAAGAAACATTAACATATATACTATCTTATATAATTTATTTTTTTTTAACAGACTAAATTACTCATTATCACAACTACGTATACATTCTTATAAATAAATTTTGTTCAAGATTACTTAAACACTAATATTAATTTTAGTATTAAAAATTCTATTAATTTTAAAATCAATTATCACAAACTTACCTAAACCGGCGTACAGTAAAGCTTATATAATTTCTTATGTTTTATTAACAAATTAAATTATTCATTATCACAAATACATATGCATATCTTACAAATACATTATTGTTCAAGATTACTTAAACATTAATATTAATTATAATTTTATAAAATTTGTTTATAATCAATTATCATAAATTTTAAAATTAAATTTAGTAAAATAAAACTTCTCAATTCAAGAAGTTTAACAATATATCATCAGAACCAACAATACAAAAAATTTCAATAAAAGAGAAAGTCTAAATTTTATACATTTTTCAAAAATTACCTTAACCGGCGGCGGTGGCGTCGGAGAACGGCAGCAGGCGGCGGCAGATGGCAGCAGCGGCGGGCGGCTGGAGCGAGCGCATACGGGGCGGCGGCAGATCTTGCGAGTGTGGGCGGAGGAGATAGGCGGGCGGGCTGGGGTGGGGATGCGGCAGCGATGGGGGTGGTGTGGGAAGGAGAGCAAGTTTGAAAAAAAATAATTATTTAATTTTATAATATTTGAATATATAGTAAGAATAACGAATATATTTGAATAAATACTAAAATAAATAACCAATAAAAGTAAATTCTTGATAAAATATTTTTTATTTATATTAATCTAATTTTTATTAATATAACTTTAAATTAAGTTAATTAATATAACTTAAATTAACTTTATTAATATAATTTTTAGATTAATTTTTTATATTAATTTAATTTTTTTTAATGTTTGATATAATTTAACAAAATTAAATAAAATTTTAAATTAAAAATTTTGATCATATAATTTTATTATTTTTTCTACCAACTAAAATCAGTTAAATTAAATAAATATAAAATTATAATAAAAAATAACACTATCATTAAAATAAATATTTAATTAAAAATATATAATTAATATAAATATTAAAAAATAAAAAAATTAAAAAAAAAAAAAAAAAATGAAAGTAAATATGTTTTCTCTTTTGTCATCATGTGTACATATTTCACCATGATACATAATGAAGGAAGGGGAATAACTTTCATTCCTTTCATTAATGAAACTAAAACAAATAGCGGTAGATATGGAAATTGTTTTACTTTTACTATCTCTTTCCATGTGTACCTATAATCCAAACAGTCCGTTAGAAGGGGGGAGGGTGCGCTCGGGTGATGATCAGAAATAAAAGACACCAGATCTACAATTGGTCACTATATTTTAAAAAATAAAATTTATAATCAAATTAATAAAAATTTATTTAATAAATATATATTATTATATAGAGTATATTTTAAATATATAATATTGGTAAAAAAATTTATTATTTTTATTTTAGCGCTACGATTTATTTTATATTTTATTAAATCGTATATGCCCATCAATAATTTATTATAATAAAATATAAAAAATCATCCAATTTAAAATTTTGCTAACATGATATACAAATAATATAAATCATATCTAACGATTTATATTAAATAAATAATTATTAATTATTTTAAAATTTTTATTTATAAAATAATAGAGAGTAATATGAATTTGGTCTCTATTGCTAACACAATAGCGACCAGTAGTTAAGCTGATCGCTAATGCATTTAGGTAATAGCAACCATATGTGCAACTTGGTGTATATTGTGTTAGCAATAGCGACCAACAAAGCTTTCGTCCCTATTGCTAAAACAATAAAAAATTTTAATTAGCTAAAAAAAGTTATTTAATAAAATATAAACCACTAGATGTGATTTATATTTTTTATATATCTTGTTGACAAATTTTTAGATAATTTGAATGATATTTTATGCTCTATCAAATTAAATAATCAATGAACGTATATGATTAACAATTTTATACGATTGAAATCGGAGTATTAACTTTTATCCAAAATTTATAAAATCTTGTGTGAATAATAACTTTATAATAATTAATATATCAACGGTTTAGATATCCTATTTGAAATATAAAATTTTGATTGATTGTGTAAGTAAAATAATGAAAGAGTATAAGTATCATATTCATAAACTAATTCATCATATTGTTACAAGCTCATTTACTGAATCCACACAATTGTAAAAAAAAAATAAAGATCTAAATCGTTGAATATATTATATACTATAATTTATTGTTCACACAAATTTTTATCAGTTTTGAATATAAGCTATTGCTATGATTTGTACTAATAAATTATTGAATCGTATACGTTTATCAGTTATTTATGGTGATTGAGTACAAAATATCATCCAAATTATATAAGTTTTTATCAATATGATAATATGAAAAATATAAATCACATCCAATGATTTTAATTTTGATAAATAAAATTTTATTCATTAACTTTATATTACTATTTTTTACAATAATAGAGACTTTTTGGTTTCTATTATTAGAATAATAGTGACCATCATAGTTTTGGTAGCTATTATTGTTTAATACTGACCAACTTTTACTTGTAGCTATTATTTGATTGCTAACAATTTTTTTTCTTGTAGTGAACACCAAACAAATTTTTTTTTCTTTTTATGAGAATATGAACAGATCACCGTAATACCTTTTCTGATAATTGATCAAATCGGTGAGAAAGTTGAAGAAAATTCGTTTGGTTCTTAAGATCTACAATGTGATCCTGAATTTGCTTGAGAAACCAAATAAAAACTGAAAACAAGAAGCTAAAGATACTAAATAATGAATGTAAAAACTGAATTCTTTCTTATGGATACACTTATTTCTAATTGTTCTCTTTTGAAACAAACGCGTTAGAGTGCGTTTGGAATTGCTTATAAAATAAAATTTTTTATAATAAAAAATATTTTTATTATTTTTGAAAAATGAGTTCTATTTTTTTTACTTTTAAAAAAATAATTAAAATATGCAATACAAAGATCTAATTACGTTAAATTTTTTTACACTTTATAAA
Source organism: Acanthochlamys bracteata (assembly GCA_019914995.1). Classification (NCBI taxonomy): domain Eukaryota; kingdom Viridiplantae; phylum Streptophyta; class Magnoliopsida; order Pandanales; family Velloziaceae; genus Acanthochlamys; species Acanthochlamys bracteata. Next base: position 1,036,137 of record CM034145.1, read on the forward strand.
TTTTTAAATAAAATTTCTAAATATATATAAAATACGTATTAAAAATATAAAATAAAAAATTATAAAAATTTTGTTAGAGAAATAGAAAGCCAAACGCACCCTAATAGTGTGTCTGGATCTAACTACAATACTTCTCTAATGGATTTGGGGAGTAGTTATCTAGTTTCCTAGTTGGATGAAAGACTTCAAGGGTAGTTCCCCGTTGAATTCGTCTCTCCGTCTCTGGTAGAATCCCTAATAGTAGCAGTTAGGTTATTTTTCTTAAGAAATTATTTTGATTATGTGAAAGGTGTATAATTCATTTGGATATTTTCTCCTGGAATGAAAATTATTGTCTGCAAGAAGCTAATCACAACCCAGGCAATACCGTCACATACACTGCAGGTATATATATTTCTTACTGTGAATCTTGATCAAGGAAAGAGTTCATCTCTATATATTGTTTCCTGCTTCGTTATTATGATTTTCACTGCAAGAATTTAAACCAGCAACTTTCTCTGTTAGAAATATATAACATATTTTTCACCAAAAAATGCTTTAATTATGCTTAATTATGCCACGTCTATATGCTCGAATTTAAAATTTCAATACATAAAATGATCAGAGCATTCTCTCTCTACAGAGGAGAGGAGGATTTCTATCAACATGGATCTCTTCCGAGATAAACATTGGACAGAAAAATAGTAGATAAGTCGATTATGGACCAATAAAATTTCATATATTGAAAGATAAACGTAAGACATTATAATAAAAATAACTTTGCAGGTTCCAAAATGGTCACATTATTTTGGTAGTTTGGAGTCACCGGTGCCGCAAAGATGGTGCGAGTTTGAATTCCGACCAAGATACCTGAAATTTTGTGCCAACAAGTTGGGCGCAATTTATTGTACCTTTCTTTCCATTGCAGTGATGCAAAATCTTATAAACATGAGCAATACTACAAAGATAAGTAGCACAAAATTTTGTTCGACCATCAACAAGACTTCATAGATAAATTGTCGGAGATAATTAAAACATGTAACAAAATGTAACAGCTTTCAACAATACAGACAGGTAGACATACATGTCTTATTTCACAAACAAGTGCATAGAAGAGTCTCACGGCTCTCATCAATACATACAAACAAGTAGACGAACATGTCCTGCCAATCATCAATAACACAAACAAGTACTTTGAAGACCACAAAAGCTTTCTTCAGTCACGCCTTAATACATAAGTGAACTTATGGAACCATTTTCCAGCTGCAGGAGCGCCCACCTATAATGGCACAAGCTTCACAACCATAACTGCTAAATTACAACCGCATGATGTGTGTAGTACACTTATTATCACTGAGTAAACATTCTGCAGAGAAAGTTCAAGCTTTCCGTTAGATAATCATGCACTAAAGCTTCATGATGTGAAGACAAAGATTGCTGATAGATCACAGATTTAAAGTAGCTAACTCCAAGCAGCTCTATGTAACAATCAAGGAGAGAAGTTTAGTGAAGATCAATGAGATTTGTCATGCTTAGCAACAATCAAGGAGATCACCACTTGAAAGTAATACTAAAAAATCACCAAGATGGTAAATGGATTCCTAGCCTACCTAGTTCGGTTAAAGAAATAAACAACAGATTTTCATTACCTGAAAGTACTAACATGGACAAACGCAAGAGAATATCTACGAGGATTAGCTTTAATATGAAGCAGTAAATTCAGGACATAACTTGACATCACCTCTATTTGTAGAACAAAAGCTCCCGATTTAATTTGTCTTTGTGGATCTGTGGCAGAAATATGAAGTAGATCAATACATGCACATCAGTAAAATCTTGTCAAGTTAAAAGACTTGTGATTAAAGAATCTAGCAGAATAAGGTGATTAAGAGTTTGAAGACTTGATTTATATATACAGAAGTAAAATCTGTTAATGAATTTATCTTGAGAGATATAGAAATATCACAAAGTCAACTAGTTAACATTAACAGAAACTTACTTACTTTTGGAAATAGAAATACTTCTTAGTTCGTATATGAGGCTGAGGTTTTTTCAGCTTGCTGAACGTTGTTCTCACGCTTGATGACTTTAGGGTCATTCTTGTTCTTCTTACGGAGTTCTTCGATACTTGATATTGCCTTTGGCTTCAAATCCTGAAGATACAGTTTTTGCAAGGACCGAAGGGATTCAATCCCTTTAACGTCATCCAGATTCCGGAGATTGCTTAGACGCAGTTGTTCCAACTTCTCAACAGATTTGTCATCAAACCTTAGAACATGCAGACTCTGGAGATTTACTAGCTCCAGTTTTTCCAACTTTTCAGCAGATTTGTCATCAAATCTTAGAACCTGGAGATCCCCCATATTCCACAAGCACAGACGCTTGAGTTTCAGAAACGCATGTTCTGTGAAATGGAGCTGATTCACTTTCAAGGCGTTATTAAGAGCGAGAGTTCCCAAGTTCTTTAGCTTACTGAGAATTGGCAGTGGATCCATCTCCAGTCTTGTCCATCCAAGATACAAATAGGTGAAATTTGGACTTTCGGCCAAGCAACTGACTAGAGATATGCATACTTGATTACTCAGCTTGCAATGCAGTTCAAGCCTCTGGAGGGGATTCAGTGCTCCATCTAGGTCTGAAAAGTTCAGATTCTCATTCTCATTAGTTGCAACAATCCTTAGCGAAGAGAGAAACACCAGTTTCTTTAGTGCAGCACAGAGACCCCGCCTCAAGTGGATGCTTTCAACTTTTGTTATTGTAAGAGTCCTTAGATGTGACAGTGTTGGAAGAGCTAACAGAAACTTATCATTTGCATTCATGCCATAAAGTGTCTGCAAGTCTTTTAGATCTTTGATACCATTCGGAGCTCTAACTCCAGTTAGAAAATCAAATTCATCTGGTTTAGTAGATGGCACCCCTGCAAAGAAGTGACGTAGCTTCTTTAACTTGGCAACTTCATGTGGCAATTCAGTTATCCGAGTGAAGACAATATCAAATGTTTGCAGATTTGCAAGCTTTCCTACACTTTTAGGGAGCTTCCGCACTTTTGTAGACCTTAAATTCAGGTATCGCAAGTTGAAAAGTTTTTCTATTTCATCTGGAAGCTTCTCCAGTCTACTCTTTTCTAAATCTAGGACTGTAAGATATTTGCAGCTGTGAATAAGCTGCAATGAAAAATCAGATGAAATGCCGCTCTCTGATGCCATGAAAGAGCGAAGGTTAGGAACATCAATGGTAGATCCGTTTTGCACATTACATTTATGCAAGCATAAGTGACGTGCTTCACTATAATTCTTCAAGTTTTCTACCTTATCACAAAACATGCTGAATGATTCCCTTTTGGATTTAGCTGAAACTATAATATGCATAGCAGCATGCATCTTGATTCTTTTAATTCTGCCAGCGGTGTTCCACTCCACAACTTGAAACATGCATCTGTCTGCCAGTTCAGTCAGGCACTGTTCTGCGACTTCCTCCAGCAAGCTCTGTCCTCTTTGCTCAATGAAGCCTTCTGCTACCAACAACCTGATCAATCTCTTCCTTCTGAATACGTGCTCCACCGGAAACATGCTACAGAAGAAGAGACAGCTTTTAAGGTACTTGGGGAGATTCTTCAAGCTTTTATCAACTGCAAATTTTAGTGGTCTAAGGCTTCCGTTGTTTTTGAGGTGCCACTGAATTTCGTTAATGAAGCCTTCCCATACCTTCTCTTTCTTTTCCAACCGTGACAAAGCGTTGGCAACACACACAACTGCAAGAGGCAATCCTTCACACATTCTAATAACTTTCTTTTCTACCTCTGCTAGTTCTAGGGGTAAGGGACCTCCTTGGGATGCCCTGCTGCGGAAGAGCTGCTTTGAATCATCTTCCTTCATAGGCTTAATTTCGATACGACAACTCTCCTGTGCTAGGTCTGCCACTCCCTTAAATTTTGTTGTGAAAATTATTCTACTGTCTGAATTATTGTGTGGAAAGGAACTCGAAACATTATTAAAATCCTCAATTTCCTGTATACCATCTAGGATAATTAGGTACTTTTTTTCACCAAGAACTTTTAGGAGAAGCTCCGATGCAGATATTTTGTCATCCTCCTGATCAGCTTCTTTCTTCTCATTTTTACGAATTTCTGTAACTATTAATCTCAGTAGTTCATCTGAGCTGCATCCTGGTGGAACTTCTACTAATGCATGGGGATATTGCTTTTCCTCATTGACATATAGTTCGTGAACAAGAGCACTCTTACCTACTCCCATAGGACCCCAAATAGCAATGACTTCGCCGTAACCATCTCCACGTAGCAGGCTATTCAGCTTATCCATGTATTCGCGATAATGCTCAGTTTGAAAACCACCCCTTTTTGGGTACATCAAGCTAATAGACTTTCCACCATCCGTGGCCTGCTTGACCCAACGGTCTTTGACTTCTATAATATGGACAAGGTTATCCTCCAACACCTTAAGCCTTGAAGCAACAGAGTGTACCTCCAAAATAAATGTTGGTTTACCAACAATTTTACCCATGCAAGTCTTGAAGATTGTGAAAGATCCTTTCAAGCGTTTATCACCTAATAGATGGATAAACTCGTCAGCAATGTCCTCGAAAATTACATTCTCACTACCCGAATGGATAAGTCATCCTATTAGGATTGTAAGGTTTTGTAGAGATCTTAACTATGCAATATTTTTTAGTTTTTTTAGACACTATATGTATTTAGATACTACAGAAGAAGAGAAAGTTATTTATAAAATCCCACGTCAGGTAGAAAAAAAATATAAATATAAATCAAATTAGATTTATTAAGAAATAAGACTATTAAGTCAGCTTTGTAATAATGATATTGCAAATCAGAGGAAGACCTATTTTGATATATTATATAATGAAAAACAAAATTTGGATATAAATGACTTATTGGATATTATTGTAGCTAAAAATATTAATTATATTAGAAAATTCCAATCGTTAGAAGTTAGGAAGAAAAGATAAGATAAAATCATGGTCCTCATAAAATCCCAATCGAAGTAGGGAGGAACTTATATTAAGTGAGCATTATGCGACTAATAAAATTATTTAATATTATTTAAAATGAAAATATGCCAGAGAATAAAGGAGAAGTGTTATAACTCCTATGTATAAACATAATTGAGACATTTAGAATTGTACAAATTATATAGTGATTAAGCTTATGAGCTATACTACATATTATGAAGAGAGTTATCGAATATAAATTAAGAGGTAATTCAAAGATTTAGATAATTAGTTTTGTTTTAAGTTAAGATGTCATAAGATCTATTATAAAAGCGATTTACTATTTCAGAAATTGATGAAAAATATAGAAAAGAATCAAGACCGACATATGATTTTTATAGTTTGTCTTAGTAATTGATGTACTCACTAAATAAATTCAAAGTTAGATACTGCGATATAATATTTACGATGACATAGTTTTACTTGATGAGACAAAAAAGAAATTAGATTACAGATCCGAATGTTTGAGGAATACCCTGTAATATAAGGGTAATAAATTAAGCATTATTAATATGAATACATGAATTATCATTTTAGTAAAGTAGAAATAATGGTAACACTATTATTGCTATAGAGAAATGTGATATTCCGCAAAATAATAATTTAAAATAGTCAAATTTGATTATCATAAGAAAGAACTCAACATATAATGTATAAGGTTAAAATAGGATGGATGAAACACCGACAAGTTACCAAAACTTTTTGTGATAAAAAATTTATTATAAAATTAAAAGTTAGTTTTGTAGAACATTATCAGAGCTGAATATTATATGATAATGAGTGCTGTGCTATTATAAAAAGATATTCATAAAGTAAATATAGCTAAAATTAAAATGTTTAGATAGATTTGTGGGTATACTAGAATAGACTGAATATAGAATGAGAATATAAGTCAATTAGCAATTATTGTACCCAAAAAAAGTAAGTTAAGAAAAGATAAAATTATGTAATTAGAACATGTATTGTAGAGATCTAAAGATGTCGCAATATCTAAAGGTGATGTGATTTCAGTAGAACACATTAGATGAGGAAGGAAATACTAACCTTAACAAGGCTTATGGTAATGGCGAATGGTTTGAAAGAATTAGCTTTTTCTGCTGAATCTGGTATATAATTAATCGGAATAGAAAAACGAATTCATATAACTAGCCACACTTGAGTAGGATAAAGGTTTAAGTTGTTGTTATTGTTATCTAGAGATTGAGCATCTTACTATCTATGAAAAGGAGGAATGAGAAACTCAATTTTTGTGTTTTATCTAAGATAACATATTTGGTTTAATGTTGGTATCCTAAAAGGCATCGACAGAAACCTCTCCCTGCATGAGTTGTTTCTTTTAAACTTTATCTTCACTCCATAGTTTAGAGTTACGCTAATTTGATTTGGGTATTTTCAGAGACTTGGCTGTTGAAAAATGCTTAATAAATGATCGAGCTCGTACATATGCATAATAAGTATAAGTGCAAATATAGACGGGTCGGTTGACCCGATCTTATTTTAGTACTCGGGCCAGATAAGCCCGACCCGATTTTATTTTCTATGGTCTGATTCGATTTCATTTTCTATAATCTAATTATTCAATTTATCTTTTTATTTTATATAATAAATAAATATTAAATATTTTTTATTATTTAAAAATATTTTTAAATTTAAAATTGACTAAATAATTGTCAATATTAACCGGTCAATATTAATAATATCCGAACGGACGGACCTATAAAATCAACCTGATCCTATCATTGTTCATCAAGCTGAACGGGCCAAGATTCAGGCCTGTCTTTTTAGCTCGGTATATATTTTTGCTATGGTAACAAGGTCTAAAGAAAAACCACCATAGAACCTAGAACTAATTAACAGAAAGGACAAGATTCTGTTTGGATGAGGCGAAGGATGATAACAAAAAATGGAATAAGTATCTATAATTTCTAGTTACCAAATCATAATAAACGCGTCAATTGTCTTTTTCAAAAAAAATATAACACTTAAAGTGCCGTGTAGGTGATATGCACAATACACTGCTAGAAAGTGTTCATTTTCGGTTTGCGGTAAGCACTTCCCAGCATTCATCACAGAGAAGAAATTGCAAAAGCGTTTATGGAATAACAATGATAAATAAAAATATAATAATTTCATGAATATTGCGGTCAAGGATATTATTCTAAATAAGCACAACAAAAGACATCAAATATTAGGTGTATGTGTATTCCTGCGTTTGGCATTCGATTAAAAAAAATAATTTTTAAAATTTTCAGTTGACATATTTTAATATATTTTTTATAAATATTTAAAAAATTTATTTAAAATTTTAAAAAATATTAAAAAAAATTTCGTAATAAAATTTATTTATTATTTTTTAGATAAAAAACTTATTTTAAAAATAATAAAATATTTTCTGTTAAAAATTTTATTTCAATAATAATTTTAAACATTCAGTAGATAAATAACGACATTTTTTTAGAGCGTCTGATATTTCATTCTAAAAAAAAATAATTTTTTCCACTTTTAATTTATATTTTTTATAAATATGTAGAGAATTTATTTAAAAATTTAAAAAGTATAAAAATTTTTTATAATAAATTTTTTTATTATTTATTATAGATCTTACTAAATAGCAAAAAACTAAAGTTTTGCTTAAATAAATTGAACAACACTGAAATAACTCTTTTAGGTTTCTCCTATTCACGACTTAATAGAAAATAGCAAAGATAAAAGAGAAGAAGTAAAGCATCCATCAAATTTTTAGTTGTAATTTTCACACAAAATAAACGACGTAAATGCAAGAATAAAGAATCTTTTAGATCTACATTGTTAACACCAAACAAACAAATTTTGAGAAATGTGAACGGATCCATGAAATACCTCTGTGATTATTGATCCTATAAGTGAGAAAGTTGATGAAAGTTCTTTTGGCTCTTCATATTTGTAGTGTCTAACTGAAGCTTTGGAGAAAGTTTGCTATTTTTTTGTTTTTATAGTCAGAAGCATTCACACAGTGAAGTCACCGTTCTAATGAATCGTTTTCTTTGGAGTAAGAAGGCTAGATTCTAATAAATTCTAACGGCTCTACCGAACATGTGCTCAGTCATTATTAATCAAGTCAACTCTAATTTCATAATTTTCATTACGTTACTAGTTTTATTATGTAAGTCAACTCTAATTTCATTACGATTACTAACCTTGTTCATTATTATGCAAGTCAACTCTCATATGTGGGATAAGGTATTCAGAATGCGTTTGAAATTGCTTATCAAATAAAACTTTTCTAAAATAGAAGATATTTTTATTCTTTTTTAAAATAAACTCTATTTTTTTTATTTTTAAAAATATAATAAAAATATACAATAAAAAAATTTTATTATGTAAAATTTTTCTACACTATCTAAATTTTTAAAAAAATTTTCTAAATACTTATAAAATATATATTAAAAAATATAAAATTAAAAAATAATTTTTGAAACGTGATGCCAAACGTGCTCACAACTCACCAGCAAAAAGTGATAGTTTATAAAGTACTTCAGCGGATTAATAAGAAATATTATTATTTTTTTATAAATTTTTTTATTTTTATTTTAATAATTATAAAATCTTATAATTAAAATTTATATTTTTTAGTTTAAAATATTATATAAAATATTATAAAATTAAAATATAATTTCGAACACCACATTTAGCTCACCAGCAAATAAGCGATAGTTTATAAAGTACTTCAGACGATATTTAATTTCTCATTTGTATAAGAAACTCGATGTTTAGTGATGCCTATAGTTTGCAAGTTGGTCAGATCGAATCTCAGAATTATAAAAGCCATATAAAGTCGACACAAATAATTGAAGCTATATTTATATTGACTCAGAAAAGGTATAATTAAAACCGAACTACTTATTTTATAAAAAAATTTACAATTTTAACACAAATAATAAATTCTATTCGAATTCAAGTGTTTTTGCCAGAATTTTAGGATGCGTTGGCTAAGCTTAGTGAAACTTTTCAAAAGTTTTTTTATTTTATTTTTTTAATAAAATTTTTATAAATTATAAAATTTATTTAAAAAATTAAAAATATAACAAAATTTATATTATAAATTATTATTATTACTTTTTAATTATTTTTTAAATAAGAATAATCATATTTAAATTAGAATTAAAATATTATTTTTATTTTTAAAAAAATATTTTATAAGTATTTCGAAACAAACTCTTAATTAGATGCTAACTATTGAAAAAAATTTCTGAATATTTGAATGTGCTTATTAAAAAAGAATTTTATAAAAAAAAAAATATTTTAAAAATTTTTTAAAATAAGTTTTATTTTTTTTTTAAAAATAATAAAAATTATTCTAATGCAATTTTTTATATTTTTTAAAAAGTTTTAAAAATTTTATAAAATATTTTAAAAATTTTAATGAGAAATATGAAATAAAAAATTAACGAAGAAAAGTTCGTCCGAAACATGTACTTCAACGTGAACATGTACACATGACATGTTACCTACCTATGTTTATGTTTAGTATTACTAAATCTCACATCTTGATAACCAAATTTATCAAATAACAAGCAATTTAGCTTCTTAAGACAAGCACTTTAAGCCAATCAGAGATCAGCATAATAAAGAAAGACTCAAATATTTTAACACAAGCAAACAAAAGAAAAACTATAATTTCTTGGAGGATTCTTTTTAAAAAAATAATAACATGATTTCCACCGACTCACTTGAATATTATTTTTTATATGAGGTCATTTTCTTCATCTCCAGAAAAAAATAACTAAATGAAATATTATTATTTTTGCCCTTTTTTGAGTTATAAGTTTTATTATTGGAAGTGCTTTAAACAATATTTTCTAAAATAAAAGATAATTTTAGAAATTTTTTTAAAATAATTTTTTAAAATAAATTTTTAAATTTAAAAATTAAGTAATAATAAGATCTTATTATTAGTAACAAAATTTTTCTATATTTTTAAGCTTTTAATAAGATTTTATTTTGTAAATTCTTTTATACTTTTTAAAATTTTTTAAAAAGTTTTATATTAAATAAAATAAGTAAAATTTAAAGTAAAAATGAATTGAAAAGTTTAGCTGAACAACACCTTAAAGAAATATTTGAAAATGCTTTTAAAAAAATTTTAATAAAAAATATTTTTATTTTTTCAAATATGAGCTTTATTTTTATTTTTAAATAATAATAAGTATATAACAAAATTTTACGACATAATTTTTTTTATATATTCTAAATTTAAATAAATTTTATATAATAATATAAAATTTTATAAAAAATATAAAATAAAAATTAGAATCAAAGTTAGTAAAAAGTCACCGCAAAACAGCATCTAACGGCTCTACCAAACACACGCTAAATCAATATTATGCAAGTCAACCTCTAATTTAGTACTAATTTTGTTCATTTGTGTTGCTCTAATCAAACATAAAATGTTAACTTCCTTTCCAATAAAATATGTGAAGCACCTATAGGTTGGGCGATTAAGGTATTCAACTCACCAACAACAACGACAGTTTATAAAGTACTCCGGCCAATATTAATATCTCATTTGCATAAGAAAGTCAATGTTTAGTGATCCCTATAGTTTGCAAGTTGGTCAGATCGGATCTTAATTTTGTAATAAGTCATATATAGTCGATCAAAAAATTGATTCTATGTTATATTGACACATAGAAGTTGTAAGAACTACATGTTATATATATAAAAAAATTTATATGATTTTAACACAAACAATGAATTTTATTTAAATTTATTTATTTATTTACTTAATATTAATTTTTTTTTTTTTTGTCAAAAATTCTAATCGAATGTGCAAATTGAACGAGTTCAAAAGTTAGAGCCAGACTTGGTCCACGAATATAAATTATGAGATGCCAAGTAGCGAGGGAAATTCCAATGTAGACAGTACTGTACATGTTAACTACCTTCGTTTAATATTAAAAAATCTCACATTTTGATCACCGAATTAATCAAATAACAAGCAATTTACGCCACTTTATCGATCAGCATAATGGGTGGACCTAAATATTTAAATTTGGGTTTACAAAAGACTTTCAGGTTTAAAAAAATATTGAATTAAGTGCTCCTTTCATTGATGCATGCATCACCTTCATTCCGAACTTCTTGTTCATAAATAAGCATCACTTCTCGATTCATTGCATTGCTCTTTTGGTTGAGGCAACCGCAAAATGGCTCCGCAGAGAAGGCTCTCTCTGGTTTTGCTTATGGTCATCTGCACCCTCTGCAGCTTCTTCAACTTGGCTTACTCCATGGGGAGGGTAGGTCAGGGCGGGGGGGGCGGGGGGGGGGCTTCATAGACATCCTTTCTGATATGGCAACTGGGGCTAGCTGCACTGGCTACAATGGCGGCACCAACGACAACGATGATTCTTCAGGACAAGGATATGGCTGGGGCACCTGGTTTATCCGAAGTGACCTTTCATACCAAAACTTACCAAAGAGCCACCATGCGTGCACCATCATGTATTTGTGTACTGCTTTATGTTTCTTGTTCACACGTTTGTTCGTTCAAGCTTAGAGACTTGAAAACCTGTTTCGTATCCATTCATATTAGTGTACTTCTAAGGATGATGATGTTTTTCCTTTTGTAATCAATAAGGTGGTTCACATTAATTTAGTTTGCTTCTGGTATGATGATGTTTTTCATTTTGTAATAAATAACGTGGTTTATCTACATGCATTGTGATAGATGACTTGAAAACCTGTTAGAAAATGCTTCTGATTCTCTTCAAGCCACCAGAGGCATGCGGTAAAAGCTCAAGAGCAAGTTACGGGATGCTTTAAAGTGCAAATGAAATAAAATTTTTTAAAATAAAAAATTTTTTTTAATTGAGTTTTATTTTTTTAATTTTAAAATAAAAAATTAGCATAACTAATTACAATGGAAATTTGTTTAGTTTATAAATTTTAAAATAAATTTTATATAATATTATAAAAAATTATTATAAATATATAATATTTTTATCAAATAGAATATGGGAAAGAAGCTCTTCAAAACATCCGCACGCCTTTGGATAAGCTTTGCTTTCTATAGCTAAATATGTTCAAAGAAAAGTTTATCCATATATCATACTGGAATTAACATATATAAAAGTTGATATTGCTTTGATGAACAACTAAGCTAATCCCAAAATATACAAACTTTCTGTGTGAATAGTTTTTGTTTTTTTAGAAATTATCTTGCAAGCTACAATCTTATAAATTCTAACGTGCGTCATTATGGTGCATGTCCACTCTGGAAGCGTCCAAAATATTTTTAAAATAAAATTTTTTAAAACATAAAATATTTTTTAAAAAAATAAGTTATATATTTTTTTTCTGAAGTAACAAAAAAATTAAATAATAAAAAATTTTATTATGTAGAATTTTTTTATACTTTTTAAATTTTTAAATAATTTTCTTAAATATTATAAAAAATAAATTAATAAATATAAAATATAAAATTATTTTCTATAAAAGCAATGCCAAACAATTTCTAATTTCGTTACTAAGTTTGTTCATCTGTTTGCTCTCAACAAATATAACGAGACATTTAGGTACTACTGAAAAAGAAAAATTTAATGAAATATATTTTAAATTTTCAAAAGACAAATTTTACTTTTTTATTTAAAAAATAATAATAATAATAAATTATATAAAATATTTATACTTTTTAAATCTTTAAAAAATTATATAAAAACATTCTATAAGATTTGTTAAAATATGAAATAAAAAATTATAACGAAAAGAGCTTATAAGTAACGTCAAATAATTTCTAACTTTCGTTAGGATTGCTCATGAAAATTATTATTCCTATAAAAATTATTTCAAGAATAAATTTTATTTTTTAACTTAAAAAATTTAAAAGTTATATATACAATAATTTAATAATGTATACTTTATTTACATTTAACATATTTGAAAAATAATTTAAATATAAAAAATTTTCAAAAATATAAAAATAGAAAGGAGATGAAGCAGGCACAAAAGGAGAATTAGTTTTTAATAAAACATATGTTAACTCCAGCTAGCCGATATTTAATTTCTCGTTCGCATAAGAGAGTCAGTGTTTAGTGATCGCTATAATTGCAAGTTGGTTTGATCCGATCTCAATTTTCTAAAAGTCATACTCGACCCAAAAAGTTGAAACTATAACTGACTCATAAAAGTAAGAGCGACAATACATGATCCAATTTAAAAATACGTTCTAAAATCGATCCATTTAATCAAAATTAGTGTTAAAAAATTTGACCTATATAAAATGTAGGTTGGATTAGAGTTGAACGAATTGGACCCAGTCATTAAATATATCGATCCGAATTAATCCAAAATTAATCCACCAATCCAATTTATTATATCTTAAAAAAATAATATTTAATTTTTTCTTTCGTATATTAAAATATTTACAATAAAAATAATAGATAATAATAATTTATAAATTATTAAATTATATAATATTTATAATTAATTATTATTTTTATATTTTGGTAAAATCGTTAAGATGATAATTATAATATTATCGAAAATATTACTATAGAGGTGTTTCTATAATAACGAATTTAAATTTCGTATAAAAGTTTTTAACAAAATTTTATTAGATAGTAATTTTAATTAGTATATATTTATAATTATAAAATTACAGCTGTCAACACATATTTTTTTAAAATAAAAATAAACTAAACTTTTTAGATATTTTAAGGACCGATGAAGATACTTAAAAATATATATTTTGACGGATATTCACTATATTTCGTTATTAAGAACATCATGCACTTCTATTACAACTGATTTTATAATTTTACTAAATTTAAAAATATAAAAATTAATAATTAATAATTTTAATTATTAAATAGATTGATTCTAATTTGATCCGATTATTAATAGGTTGAGTTAGGGTTAGATAATTTTAATCCGTATAAATTTATAAATTAAGTTAGGATTAAATGAATTTGATCCGATTATTAAATAGGTTGATCCAAAATTGACATACGAACTCAAATTGCCACTATAAAAATTATAAAAAATCATATCCCATATTATATAAAAAAATATATATGATTATATACAAATAATGAATTTTATTCATATTAACTATTTTCTTAATCTTGGAGGATTTCTTATTGGAATATAATAACATAGTATCCACCGACTCACTTGAATTTTTAAATTACTTTATCAGGTACTTTTCATCATCTAGGATAAATAAATAAATGGAATAATATTTTTTTTGCCCGCACAGAGAGTTATAAGCATTAGAAATATTTGATAATATTTTTGAAATGAAATTTGTTTTAAATAAAATAAATTTTAAAAACTTTTAGAAAATAGAGTTTTATTTTATTAATTCAAACAATAAAAATAAATAATAATAAAAATCATATTAGTAATAATAAGAATTTAAAAGAGTTAAAAATCTGAATCAAACATGGCTTAATCATATAAAACCTATCCTAGCTAATATTTCACCATTCTTGGTCAGGTCGAATCTTCATCTTGTAAAAGCCATACTCAGACCTAAAAAATTGAAACTATATTTATATTGACCCATAAAAGTTATAAAAATACATAATTATATAAAAAAAAAATTGTATACGATCTTAACACAACAATGAATTTTGTTCAGATTAATTGTTTCTGTCAAAAAATTCTAATTTAGTGTGCAAAAATGAACAAGCAATTAGCTTCTTAAGACAAGCAATTTAAGCCAATCAGATATTAGCATAATAAAGAAAGACCTAAATATTATAACACAAGCAAACAAAAGAATGAACTAATTTCTTGGAGGATTCCTTATTGGAAAATAAAACATTATTTCCACCAACTAACTTGAATAAATAAGCTAAGTCAAACGTCCCTTGATCATCTAACCTAGAATATTTCACGAATACTAGTTATTAACTTGTAAATAAATAATAAATAAGATTTCACAAAATAAATAAAATCTTATAATGCCAATCATCTTGTAATATTTGACTTCAATTGATATTCGAGTTTATTCTATAGTTATCTGCAGGAGGTCGATACGGTCAAACTACAACGGTTTACCTAATGGGTTAAGAGATCGGGTTTGGGTTAAGCCTAATGCATTTTTTCTCTTTGATTGAGGCATACATCACCTTCATTCTCAACATCTTACTTATAAATAGGATCATTTCTGAATTCATTGCATTGCTCCTTTGGTTGAGGCAACCGCAAAATGGCTCCGCAGAAAAGCATCCATCTGATTTTGATTTTGGTCATCTGCACCCTCTGCAGCTTCTTCAACTTGGCTTACTCTGCGAACTTCTTCGACTCCTTTGGACCTCAAGATCATTATACCTGCGATGGACCCTTTGGCAACATCAACAACAACGATGATTCTTGGTAGTGACCACGTTTTGGTAGTGACCTTTCATACCAAAACTTGCCAAAGAGCCACCGTGTATTGTCTACTGCATATGTATGTTTCTTATCGACTCGTATGTTCGTTCAAGATACAGATTTGAAAACCTGTTTCTCATCATTATTTCATATTAGTGTACTTCAGGTATGATGATGTTTTTCCTTCTGTAATAAATAAGGTGGTTCATATTTAGCAGTGCTTATAGTCATACTTGTAATAATACTTTTTATTTCTGAAAATTTTTTATATTTTTTATTAAATCTTGAAGTATTTTAGTTTTTTCTTTGAATTTGAAAAGTATAGATAAATTATACATTGTAAAATATTTATGTGAATATTCTTCTTAGATGAGAACGTAGAGTTTATTTTTCAAAAAGCTTTAAAATGGACTCTATTTTGAAAAAACTCTTTAAATCAGTGTTTACAATTTAGCCCGAACCGATCGGGTTGAATTGAAATTCGGCGATCCGGCACTAACTTTGGTCGGAGTCAATGCTAAAATAGGTCATGCAATTAACCCAGCAACACTCAAGTCGACTCAGACGATTTTTGGATCAATCCGGTAATCTAGCTAAACTGGTCGATTGTAAGTGTTAAAAGCCGCAAGAGCAAAGTTTATTATGCCTATATCTAAACAAGTTTAAAAGAAAGTTCATCCATATAATCATATTGAAACATGTAAAATTTGATATTGTTTTGGTGAACAGTTAAAGAAAATCCCAAAACTTTCTAAGTAAATAGTTTTTATTAATTTAAAAAGTATCTTAGAAACTCTAATTTCTTTACTATTTTCGTTCATTTGTATTGCTCTCAATCAAACATAAATGTCAACTTAGGGATCGGTTGGGATTACTCATGAAAGATGATTTTGCTGAAAAAAAAAATTTATGAAAATTTTGAAAAATAAATAAATATTTTTAGTTTAAAATTAAAAAAATTATATATATATAATTATATGACATAGAATTTATTCATATTTTTTTAAGTTATAAAAAATTCTGACATACTGAAAAATATTATTAGAAATCTAGAACTTAAAAAAAAAGATTAAAAAAAACATCCATAAGTAAAGAAACTTTAGTTTTCATATATGTTAAGCACCCATAAGCTATTGGTGGGCCGATTAAGGTATTCAACTCACCAGCTATAACGATTGTTTATAAACTCCAGCTAGCTGGTATTTAATTTCTCATTTGCATAAGAAAGTCAATGTTTAGTGATCGCTATAGTTGCAAGTTGGTTAGATCGAATCTTAATCAAGGTTGTAAAATCGAAATTTTAAATAGGATCGTTTTGCTTGAGTATGATTATAAATTTTTCTACACTATCTAAATTTTTAAATAAATTTTTTAAATATTTATAAAATATATATTAAAAAACGTAAAATAAAAAAAAATTAAAAATAACTTTTGAAACGTGCTCCCAAACGCGCTCTAAGCGCACTTTCATAATGAAGCTCAAAAAATAATCTTTTTGAGCTCAATAAATTTATTTTTAAAAAATTAAATAGTATATAAATTATATATTAAAACTAATGATATATATTTTTTATTATTAAGTTAAAAATAATAATTTTTATTTTTGAAAAATTTTAAAATAAATCTTTAAAAAAGAAATTTGTGTTAAGTAACTCTAAAGGACTCCAAAATCAACAAACGGAAAAAGATGAACTTTTCCAATTCTCAAAAGTCAAACTCATGCTACTCTATACTTCCAAATATTTTATTTCATTTTTCTATTATATATTTTTTATAGATATATAGAAAATTTATTTAAAAAATTTTAAAATATAAAAAAATTATACATAGTAAGATATTTTTATTACTTATTATTATTATTATTTAGATAAAAAAATAAAATTTATTTTTTAAAATAAAAAATATATTTTATTTTGAAAAAATTTTATTTCATAAGTAGTTTCGAAAACTTATTTTTTTGAAGAGTTTGGCGAAGCAATCTCTAAAAAAATTTTATATAGTCAAATTTTTAAAAAGTCTTTTATTGCTTATATCATAAACACACAAACCGTAAAACTATATTAATATTAAATAAATCTAGATACTAATTTTTTTAATAATTATATGAGATGTCACATAATTTAATTCTATGTGAGCAGTACTGTACATGTAAATATTATATGTAATCTACCTTTGTTTAGTATTAATAAATCTCACATCTTTATAATGCGATTAATTAAATAACAAACAATTTAGCTTCTTAAAACAAGCAATTTAAGCCACTCAGCGATCAACATAATAAAGAAAGACCTAAATATTTAACACAAGTAATAATAGAAAGAACTATAATTTTTCGGAGGATTCCTAATTGGAAATTAATAACATAATTCCACCGACTCACTTGAATATTAAATTTTGTTTATCTTAGAAGTGAAAACTCATGACTCATGTGGGAACATTTGAATGCTTTTGAAAACTATTTTTTTGAAAAATAAAAAATAATAAAATCTTAGTTATAAACTTTTTTATATTTTTTAAATTTTAAAATATTTTATAAAATATTATATAAAATTTATTAAAATATATAAATAATTCCACACAGCACCTCATGTGGTCCTCTACGGCCCCATTCCGAAACGTGCAGGAGGGTGTTTCTTAGGTTTGACAAAAAACTTGAAAGAGCTACCAGAGGTTTCTTTCATTCACCCAAAAACAAACTTTTGTTTCTTCAAAGCTCAGCTGGAAGAATGACTCCAAGGGGAGGCACCCCTCTGCAGGCTCTGCTGTTCCTTTGCGTTGTCTGCAGCCTCCTCCGGTTTGCATACTCCAACATGCTCGGTGGTGGTTTCTTTGGAGGTCAGCAGGACGCGGTCTGCAGTGGCTACGGCTACGGCAACGACGATGATTCCGGGTTCGGCTGGCCGTAGACGCTACCAAAACTACCAAAATCCACCACAGACGCCGTGTTTGAATTATACCTGGTATCGTTGAGTCATGAGTTGCAGTGTTTCTAATTAATTCCCTTATGTAATAAGGTGGGTCTGTTTTAATCCGTATGTATTCTGTTTTCTGTTTTTACGAATATTTTTTATGCCTATGCAAAAATGTTCGAAAACAACTCGTAGAAAAAAGGAAAAAAAAACTAAGGATGTATTTAGGTTGATATAAAACTTTTTTTCTAAATAATAAGTTTTAATATTAAATTAAACATAAATATTTAATAGAAATAAAATTTTATATTAATTTTATATTAATAGTAAGTTTTAAATTAAATTTTGAAAAATTTTATAGAAAAAACTTATTTTTAAATTTTTGAAATGTCTCGTTTGGAAAATACGTACGGATGTTTCTTGTAGGGTGATAATTTGGATTAGTAAGTGATCGAATTATTTAATAATCGGATCAAATTCGTTCAATTCTAATTTAATTTATAAATTTATATGGATCAAAATTATTAATTTTAATTCAATGTATTAATAATCGGATCAAATTCGGATTGATCTATTTAATAATTAAAATTATAATTTGTAATTCTATATTTTTAAGCTTTAGTGAATTTATAATATCAGTTGTAATAAAAATGTACGATGTTCTTAATGACGAGATATAGTAAATATCCGTCAAAATATATATTATTTAGTATCTTCATTGGTCATTAAAATATTTAAAAAAATTATTTTTATATTTTAAAATATGTGGTGACAGCTAAAATTTTATGATTATAAATATATATTAATAATTTCGATAAAAATTTTAATAAGCATAGCTATCTAACAAAAATTTGAAATCTTTAAATAAATCCAAATTCGTCATGATAGAAACACTTACATAGTAATACTTTCGATATTAGTATAATTTTCATCTTATACTATTTTATTAATAAGTAAAAATAACAACTAAATATAATATAATTAATAATTTATAAATTACTATTATCGATTATTTTTATTGCTAATATTTAATAAACGGAAAAAAAATCAAATATTATTTTTAAAGAGATGGCAATTCAGATTGGTTGGTCAATTTCGAATTAATCCGGATCGATTTATTTAATAATCGGATCAAATTCGCACAATTCAAAATACTTTTAAATTTAAATTTTTAATCTTATTTAAAAAATTTAGTTTATTTTAAGATAAATACACTCGGAAGGCTTACTTATTTTGTTTGAAAGTGAGTTATCATACATGAGTTAGACAAAATGAGTTACTTAAAAAATACGTTTTGAAAGTTGAAAGTGAGTTTGAATTATTATATTTATTTTTTATTAGAAATGAATTTGAAAATAAAATATTTAATTTTTAAAAGTGGTTATAGAAAGTGAAATTTAAAAATAAAGTAAAAAAATAGAATTTTCATTAAAACACAATTTTTTGAAGTTCAGTTTTTGACTAAAAAATAAGTCTAAAGCATGAGTAAACATGTCCTAGGTAAATATGTGTGTTTTTTAGTAAACTATTTATAGTAGACTTGCTTATTATTATTTTTGATCTACTGTGTTAATATTTCTTCCATATACTTTAGACTTATCTTCAGGACTAACAGCAAGACAACTAAAAGAAATTTTATTCACCATAAAATATTTGACTTAAGAAAACAATATTACAAACTATTATAACTCTTTCTTTATATAGAGTCGTATATATTTATTTTATTATCAATTATTGAAATTTTTTTAGTTCGCTATTATTATTATTTATCCTAATTAGATAGTATATATATATACCAAAAGCAGTGAGTTTTAGTTCTGGTTCAGATTCTGCGTCTTTTTAGGTGATGTTGGCAATGTTATCACTTTTATCAAATTTATTTTAACTTCGTGTTCTTAAATGAATTTTGTCTAATATTTTAAATAATTATAAATATTGAAAAAATAAATTATACGTTATATATTAAATTTTTTAAATAAAAAATAAACTCATATTAAAAAAAATGCAGTGTTTTAAAAAAAATTTATATTTTTAGTAATTTCAAGAGATCCCTTTAAATCGAGACCCAAACAATGTCCATATAAAGCTAATTCAATAATGAGATCGAAGAAAAGATCCGAATCTAACAAATATAATATTTCAGGGTTCGGATACAATCATGCAATCGGACCCGGATCCGTTCGCA
This sequence comes from Acanthochlamys bracteata, assembly GCA_019914995.1. NCBI lineage: Eukaryota > Viridiplantae > Streptophyta > Magnoliopsida > Pandanales > Velloziaceae > Acanthochlamys > Acanthochlamys bracteata. The sequence goes on from CM034145.1 coordinate 1,056,591, forward strand.
GCTCTATTAAATAAGAGCCGATGGGTGCTCGTATTCATTTCATCAAGTTTAGCTATCTCGTTTTGGTTAAGGCAAGTGCAAAAGGGAATGGCTCTGCAAAGAAGGCTCTCTCTGGTTTTGCTTATGGTCATCTGCACCCTCTGCAGCGTCTTCAACTTGGCTTACTCCGGCAACTTCTTCGACATCCTTAAGTCTGGCTCTCAGCAGCAGTCTACCTGCTCTGGCCCTATCGGCGACAACAACATCAACGACGATTCTTCAGGACAAGGATCTGCGACAGGCTGGGGATTTTGGTAGAGATTGATTGATTGATTGATTCATCTTTCTTTTACCAAAATCTACCATATCTTTCGATTGAAGAGCCATCCCACCAGTATCGCCTACACTATGTTATGAATTGCTTTCAAGTTTCTTGAGTTGTTTTTTAAGTTCATGCTTGTATTAGACTTCTAATGCTATTGTATACATTATATATATTTCCTTGTGTGATAAGGATGAGGTGTGTTTGCTAATTCTCTATATGTATTGTGGTGATTTAAAAACCTGATATGAATGCTTCTGTTCTCGGTTTTTGGGTTTTGTGTGCAAGTTAGAACTGGTGGTACATATATGAGACTTTGATTTGATTATTATCTTTTGTTACCCCTTTATTCTTTGGAGATTAAATGTTTGGTAAGGTTACCAAAAAAATAATTTTTTAATTTTTTATTTGATATTTTGTAATATATATTTTATAAGTATTTAAAAAATTTATATAAAAATTTAAAGAATGTGTAAAAATTTTACCCAGTGAGATCTTTTTATTATATATTTTTATTATTTTTTAAAAATAAAAAAATAAATCTCGTTTCTAAAAAAAATAAAAATATTTTTTATTTAAAAAAAATTTCGTTTAAAAAATAATCCAAAACGCTCTCTTAATTAAATGTGCAAGTTACACTCCTACAATTATAGTTTTACCAACTAAAAAAATACCGACTTAAAATATATTACCGATAAATACTGACTAAGCATAATATCCGTGATAAATTGGTTAAACTACTGACTAATTATATAATCCGTCGATAATCAATTTTAACTACCAACTGAGCAGCTTTTTGTCGACATATATTTTTCACTAAATTGATAATAGTCGGTAAATTCGCCAATTATAGATATAATAGTTAATATATTTATTGATTAGAAAAATTTTTGGTTGGTAATTATATCTACATAATTTCTACTTTGACGAAATCCGTCTTTCTTTTTCTTTTTTTAAGCAAAATATCACTGCAAGCTTTCTCAAAAATTTTTGAGTGAATTAATGACACTATGGATTTTAGGCAGCTTTCTAATTAAGGTTTCTGCCTTTTGTTTTCTATCAACAAAGGTGGAAAATATTCTTTACATCGAATTTGGTTCCGTATATATATTTATTTATTCCACTAGTATAATCGATTCTCTAGTCACGTAAAGTTGATCAGTTTCGTTTAAAACAGAAACCAACATACGTAATAAAATATCGCTCATACAAATTAATAGCTTTCTAATTACGCGTTCAGATTTCAGACATTTTGCATCTCAAGATTCCATCTCAGTTAGTGATAGATGGTTCTGTAAATGACGTTTGGTTCAGCTTTTTTTCAATATTTTTTGTAATTTTATATTTTATATTTTTTAATATATATTTTATAAATATTTAAAAAAATTATTTAAAAATTTAGAAAATATTAAAATTTTACGTAATAAGATTTTTTATTATATATTTTTATTAATTTTTTCAAAATAAAAAAATAAAACTTAATTTTTTAAAAATAAAAATATTTTCTATTTTAAAAATATTCTATTTTATAAATAATTTCAAACGCACACTTAGGGTGTGTTTACCAACACCCAAAATAAAGTTTTTTGAAACTCACTTCCAACATAAAATATATACAAAAATTTAAATAAAATTATTTTATTAATAATTTTTTTTAAAAAATTATTTTTAATACTTACTATAAATATTTTATTAATAGATAATTTTATTTTTATTAAATATTTTTTATTTGATTTTTTAATTTGAAACTCATTTCACCCACAAAATAAACACGCCCTTAGGGGGTGTTTGGGATTACTTTTCTTCAACCCTCCTTTTCAATTCTCCAGTTTATATTTTTTAATATATATTTTATAAATATATAAAAAATTTATTTAAAAATTTAGAAAGTGTAGAAAAATTCTACGAAGTGAGATCTTTTTATTGCATATTTTTATTATTTTTTTGAAAATAAAAAAAATATAGCTTATTTTTTAAAAAAAACAAAACTATTCTTCATTCTAGAAAAGCTTTATTTTATAAGTACTACCAAATACCCCTTAACGTGACCAGAGAATCATAGTTGTTCGTGTTGTTGACTGACCTCAAAATAATAATCACTATATATTATTTATTCCTTATGAATAGCTTAAGGGACAAACTTTGAATGAGAATGACCGTCTCAAAAAAAAAAAAAAGCAAAAGTTGGTGATGCTTTGAATGAGAAAGCACGCAATACATCTCATTATTTCATGTGATGTTTTACTAGGAATGGCAATTTAAATTAGTGGGTCGGTTTAAGATCGATCCATTTAGTGACCGGATTAAATTTATTCAATACTAATCCAACTCATAAATTTATACGGGTCAAAATTGTTTGATTCTAATCCAACCTATTAATAACCGAATCAAATTCGAATCGACCTATTTAATAATTAAATTTATTAATTTTTTATTTTATATTTTTAAAATTTAGTGAAATTATAAGATTAATTGTAATGAAAGTGCACGATATTTTTAATGACGAGATATAGAGAATACCTCTCAAAATATACATTCTTTAGTATCTTCATCGGTTTTTAAACTATTAAAAAAAATTTATTTTTATTTTTTAAAAGTATGTGTCGACAGCTGAAATTTTATGATTATAAATATACACTAATAATTTTGAATAAAATTTTGATAAACATAGCTATTTGACAAAATTTTGATAAAAATCTCATCTGACTTTACTAGTGAAATTTAGAAATCCAATTAATAATGAGGTTAACTTTAATCAACAAACAAACTTAAACAACTAAAAATCTGAAAGTATTTATAAAATAATAATTTTTGAAACGAAAAATTTTTGAAAATTTTTTAAATAGATTATATTTCTTATCTAAAAAAGAATAAAAAATAAGTAATTATAAAATTTTATAATTTAGAATTTTTGTATATAATCTTAATTTTAAAAGTTTTGTTATTATTATAAAAAATAAAATAAAATTGAGTTCGAAAAATATTTCAATCCGCGAAGTACTGCAATGTGGCTACATGGCGGCTCACATTTCATATCAGAAGACTCTCGTACACATGTATTAGTTTTTTCTAACTTAATTATTTTTCAAAAATTAACTTTTAAACTTATTTTTAAATACAATCACTTCCAAATATAATCGAATATAAAAATATAACCAATTCTTAAACCTATTTTTTTCAACAAATTATTTCTTAAAATTTAATTTAAACTAGCTCTTCATGGCTAAAGTGTGTCTAACGACAATGATCGTGGGGCATTGTTTTATGAAAATTTTTAGAAATATTTATGAAATAAAATTTTTTAAGATTAAAAATATTTTTATTTTAAAAAAATAATAATAATATGTAATAAAAAATCTCACTATGTAAAATTTTTTAATATTTATTAAATTAAATTTTCTAAATATATATAAATATATATTAAAAAATATAAAATTAAAAATTAAAAATCATTATTTGAAAAAATACTTTTTCAAACGCACTCTAATCAAGTTTTGGTACTTGTAACTGTTAGTTGATAATAATGAAATCAATGAAGATTGAGTTTTAATTTTTTCATCTTTGTTTCTGAGATCTTTTTCATGGGAATTGATGATTTTATTTTGCTCATTCCAAAGTGTTGATTGAGGGTGCGTTTGGGAGTGTTTATGAAATAGAACTTTTTTAAAATGGAGGGTAATTTTATCTTTTTTGAAAAACGAGCTCTATTTTTTTTACTTCTAAAAAAATGATAAAAATATGCAATAAAAAGATCTCACTCCGTAGAATTTTTCTAATCTTTTAAATTTTTAAATAAATTTTTTATATACTTATAAAATATGTATTGAAAAACATAAAATGAAGAAAAATTAATAAACAGTTTATGAAAAGCTATCCCAAACGCTCCCTGATATTGGAAGAAGGGCATATACTAAGGATTTAAAAATGTTCAAAAATATTTATAATAAATCTTTATGATACAAAATATTTTATAAATTTTAGAATTTTTAAAATTTTTTATAAAATATTATAAAAATTTTATTTAAAATTATAAAATAAAAATATGAAATAAAATGAAATTGAAAATGCAATTTCAAACAAACATTACTTTTATAGTTTGTATGCATGATGAGTCTTGTTTGTAGACAATTATTATGAGAAATAATTCTAAGCTAGCTGTTGGTTTTGCAATTATTGAAGTGGTGAAGGTTATTGAGTGTTTTAAATGTTTGTAATTGAATTTATTAAAAGTAAAAATTCAAAAATAAAATTTTTTGAAAAATAAAGTAAAAGTGGAGTTCAGTATTTGTATTTCAATAAATTTTAGAAGTATGTCGAAAATTGAAAGATATAATTGTATTAGAAAATGTGCAAATAAAAAAATTAGAACTGAAATTTCGTATGTGAAAGTGGAGTTTTGAGTTTTTTATATAATTGAATATATGAACTGTTCGAAATTCAAAATTTGACCAAAAAAAGTGAAATTACGGACTAACAACAGTGAAGACCGGAAGTGCTTATGGAGGATTGATAAAATTAGAATATACGAAAATCTTCATTGTGGTTTCATGTCTCAATAGGTCTCATTAAACATGCCTCAAAGGTACCAACGTAGTGTTTTTTTTGGTGCTGAGGTTTGCCTGGCTGCGACTCATAAAATTCTGCTATGATATGGGCAATGTGTGGTAATATATGTATTTGTGCATGAGTGAGTTTTGCGCAAACCAATTTTTTTATTTAGGGTCTGTTTATCTGTTCTAAATTTATTTTTTTCAAACTCACTTTTAATTTTTTTAATTTATGTTTAAACTAAAACAAACGTAGAATTTAAACTAACTTTCTATGCCAAAAACTCACTTTAAAAGTTCATATTTTAGAACAAAAAAATTTTACTTTTAAGCTCATTTTTAATACAAGGTAAACACAAATTTCATTTTTTACCAAAATTTTTAACTCTAACTTATTTTTACATACTCACTTTGAAAAAAGTGATTTTAATATCAGGTTAAACACGCCCTTAGTGGTGATGTCTCTAAATGGCTTAGTGGTGTGTTAGTCACTACTTTGCTCCAACATATGTCTTTCCCTTTTGCATAATAGAAAAGCACTTAGATGAAGGTTGAACACTAACAGAAACATTTTAATATATAATAAGATTTAAATATTTTTATTAAAATAAAAATAAATCATAAATATTTTTATTATTAAAAATATTTTTAATTATAAATTTATCTAATTAACTGTCAATGTTGATCAAGTCAATAATATTTTATTAACTAATCAATATTGACTGATCAACATGAACAGTGACTGGACAGGGCTTAGCCCGATACTATTACGAACTATGTTTTGGGTCGGTCCGTTTAGTTCGGTTCAGATTTGCAACTCTAATTCAATAAATTTGAATCAACCGTAAGTCACGTAATTTTATTTTTTCTCCCTTTTTTTATTTGAAATGAGTAATAGTGAGTTGGGCCACAAGTTTTAATAACTTTTCATTTTAAATTTTTATTTCATCTTTCTTAATAAATATTTTCTAATATTTACTTATTTTTTTAATTTAAAATAATAAAAAATTTTGACGTTGTAAGATCTTATTTTTATTTATTTTTATTATTTTTTAGATAAAAAATAGAGTTTCTTTTTTAATAAATTTTAAAATATTTTTTTAAATATAATTATTTATAAGTACTTCAAACGTTCCAACAATATTTTGGGAAGGCCATTATAAACATGATTGATCTCAAAGTGAAAAGATGAACAGAAAACATACAAAGGCAAAAACAAAGCTAAGTATATAAAAGGTTGTAGCGTTGGGGCGGATTTGTTCTATTAAGAACAGGTTAAGGTGTATTATTTGTAATTCACTTTTAGATGTCTCGGTTTGCAATTAGAGAATACTACCCTAGAATAACTAAGAGTGGCAATGCATCGTAATAAAAGCTTTAATGGTTCTAATTTGCAAACGTTTTAGAATTCTTTTATTTAGTTCTACAGTTCCACCCATTTTGTAAGAATCGGATCGAATATCGAATCAGAAAATTGTTCGAATACAATTTTTAAATTAACCTGCCGAGTCAATAATATTAAAATATTTTTAACTAAAATAATAATAATATAGTGAAAAACTTACTGTCATTATAACACTAGCAATAACAATAGCAGCATCAATCACAATAAAAAATTAAAATATTTTTACTATGACATTACTATCAACAACAATAGTAATAATAATTACAGCAAAAATTAAAATATTACCATAGTGATATTTTATTCAACTCGGTTTGATACGGGCGAAGGGGTCGATCAGATTGAAATATGTCAAACGGATCGAAGCGGATCAAAATAGATCAATTGCATAAATATTTTTTATAAATTCGGACTGATTTGTCATCCGAATCGACAGTTTTAAAGTCGATCCGAACGGTTCGGTCTGATTCTGACAACAATAAACTTCCACCAACCTTGAACCGAATCGAACCGCAAAAGAAAAGCAACCGACTCTATCAATCTTCCCTAAAAATTTCTTCTTGACCTAAATATCTAATCGAACCGATCAAAGAGTTTCAGCTCCTCCTAAATTAGATTGCAACCATTCTCACATTTGATTTTCACCTTTGTTGTAGATTCTTGAAAATTTTCTTGCGATCGAACAAAAAACTGTTCTTGATTTCTTGATTTGATTTTGATTTGATTGAAATTGACTACCAACAATGCGGAAGCGAGAGAGGGAGAACCCATGTGGGGTTTGTGGGCATTATCACAAGTATGAATTGGGCGAAGTTTGTGGTGTTTGTGGTCACCGGATGCCCGTGGTTGTGCAGCAGCCGCCTAGTGCGTTTCCCAGCGAGATTGTTCCCGAGTTTTTGTTCTTGGGTAGTTATGATAACGCTTCAAGGGGAGAGCTGCTCAAGACTTTGGGAATTTCACATATTCTCAATGTGAGTTTTTGTTTTTGTTTGTTTTTTATTTGTTGTGAAGGTAGCTGAATTGCTAAAGATGTTTTCTTGGATTGTTGCACTAGTTTACCATGTTTTTCATGTGGGTTTTTGTTTTTTCCTGGTTTCTTTGTCTTGAAAGCAGTAAAATTTTTGCTAAAGATGTTTTTTGGGTGAGATTGTTCTAGTTTACCATGTCTTCTATGTGGTTTTCTTACTTTCTTGTTTGTATTTGTTATGAAACTAGCAAAATTTTGCAAAACATTTTTGTTAGATTGTTAACTACTTTACCATGTTTTCAGTGTGGGTTTTTTGTTTTTCTTTGCTTTTCTTGTTGATGAAGTAGTATAATATTGCAAAAGGATGTGTTCGTTGTAGGTTAGGTTGTTTTTACTAGTTCCACAAATTGTCCATGGGAGTTTTTGTTTCTTTTGTATTGTTTTGAGGATGTTGTTGTTGTGAAAGATGTCTTTATTTTTCTTTGTATTGTTTTGATTGGGTGGAAGTTGTAAGAAGTTGCTTTAGATATTGTCTTGGTAGAGCTACCCCAAGACCTTTCTATATGATGTTTTTCTGATAATTGTTTATGTCTTCTTCCATGGTAATTACTTTTATTATGTTTTGTGTATTGGAAGTTGAATAGAAGTCATGAAATTTAGGAAAGGAGTAAAATATAGGAAAGATGTTATGTTGCTAGAATTATATGATATAGGGCAGCAATTGACGATTGATTACTTACTGTGCTAATAGCTCCTTGTCTGATTATTTACTAGAATTAGTTAAATTTTGAGAAGTTGATATATGTATGTAATGAGGCCTTGCCGCCATTTGTTACTAAGTTGATACATGTATGCAGACTGTTCCTGCTTGCCAAAATCTTTACAGAAATTCTTTTACATATCATTGCGTCCCAAATGATAGGAGCATTCAATTTGATGATGCGATCCAATTCTTAGGTAAGCTTTTTCTGGTCATAGAATTACCTTGTGTGTTTTGTGTGCAACCATGACTGTTTATCCTTATCATTGTTCTTCTTGCATGAATTCTTCATATTTCTTGTATTAGTTTTTTCTTGTCAACCTAACCAGAAATACTTTCGTAGAAATGGTGGTATATACTTTGTATAGTTGATCCTTGTATCGAATTTACCCTGAGGTATTAGTAATTTTGTATTCTGGATTTTGTAATTGTTTTATATATTATAGCACTCTATTTACATTGAAACAGATTGAAAACTTGTATTCACAAGACTGTCATGGCCTTGATCTCCTTCCAAGGTTGAATTGGATCGTTAAGTGGATTTGGGGACACAAGTCCCAACACTCAAATAGACTGAGATTCATGCACTTTTACCTGGGATAATCAATGGCTTATTAGCGTAGATACGTAGCATTTTCAAATTGGATAGGTTGCTAAAATTGTCTTCTAGACATTATTATTTGTTTTGCTTAAAACATTTTAACTTCAAATCTTAATCCAAAATGAACTACTGATTCATCATTGTTTTTGGCTGGCTGAATTTACCAAAAAGTTGGAAAAAGAGGATATGTCCTTCTGTAACTTTGAGTTGTTTTATTGTTTAGATGTTTTATAAATTTCAGGAGCAATGGTATTGGCCCTATTATGTGATTATTGTAGATTCTCAAAATGAAGTTATATCTAAATGCAGCAGTGGGATGAAATATTGTATCTCAATATAAGAAGATTATACAAGGAAGTGGTTTTGTTAAGTTTTGGGTTTCTAAGTTGTTACTAATAATGTGATAGAGATAAACTTATGAACTTTCAATAATGGACAATTTATCAGGATGATGTCTAAGATTGCTGTATTAAAATTTTATATTAGTTTTTATCTTAAATAAACTTAGATTAACTTTTGAACTTTAGAATACCGAATATTCTTAACTAGATAATGCACCTGTAGCTTAATGCTAGACATAGGCTACTGCACATTTCAGTCTTATGGTATAGAATTTTCTCACTCAAAATCATGGAAATTTGGAAGTCTTGGTGAGTATATGTTTCCATAAACCATTATGACTATGTTGGCTCTAACTGGGAACACATAATTTGATTGTCTTATTTCTCCTGTAATATTAAATATGTAAGAATGCCCATTTCCTAACTATTTTAGAAGCCCAACTTCCAGACTCTCACAATATACCTCGTGTGAGGATAACTGATTTTCTGGAGCTCATTCTGGTTGGTTTTTTTTGTTTTGATAAGGAAGACCATCTTTGAAAAGATTAAGTCTATTTCTTGAGGGGATATAGGATGATGGAATTGAATAAGTTCTCTAACACTGCCATAACTAATCCTTCTTGAAGTTGACACTTTCAAATCATTGTGGCTGCAACTCTGTGATGCTTGCAACTTAACAGACCCTTCTTTCGCAGTATTAGCGACCTTAGGGATGTTGGTGTGACCATCGTACTTTGTTACTTTGTTCAGACATTTAATAGATATTAGCTACTCTATTATGCTGTGGGTTTTTCATATTAACTAACTTCGTGCCACTTTTTTTGCTACAGAAAAATGTGAAAGGGAGAAAGCACGCGTTCTTGTGCACTGCATGTCAGGCAAGAGCAGGTATTCTTTCGTCTTGTAGCTGTCATTTGTGAAAGATAATTATACTTAATGTTGAACTTATTTGGATATATGTTTTGCAGGTCACCAGCTATTGTGATTGCCTACTTAATGAAATCCAGAGGATGGCGCCTACAACAAAGTCACCAGTGGGTAAAAGAGCGAAGACCACAAGTGGACCTATCCACAGGTAAATTTTGCTGAAGACTTACATATTGGAGCTTCTCTGTTAGAAAACTATCAATTCTGGAAGATGAATTGTGCTATTTAATTTTTCGTTGCACATTAACACATGTTTTATAGAGATAGGTGATCTACAGCAGGTTGTTGTTCAGGTTTACCCAAGAGGATAACTTTTCTGGAATCTGATGCTAACAATAAGTTCTGGCTTACCTGCTACTCTTCTGCCATCTGATGCTAGAAATATTTGTTTCGGAAATTCATAGAAGATTGCGATTTAAATGTTTGATTCTTTTTAGTGAGCATGTATGTCTTGTTCTAACAATGAATTTTCACCTTTTGAGAAGTCTGTGTTTTGTAGCTGATGCCTTATATAGCTGTCAATTTTACTCCAATTTTTTGCTATTTTTGCTAACTTTATTACATTCTTGCTCTCTCCTCAATATCACTTTCTATTATTCAGAGCCTTCTGTTACTACTAGTTTCACAAACTGCATACTGATTATAATGTTTGAGCTTGTTTTACGGATCACAATTAGATATTTTTCTTATGCGTTTAAACTCTGCATTGCAGATGTTTATCAGCAGTTATTGGAGCTTGAGCACAAGATTTTTCGATCAAACGAATCCACTTCTGTCCAGCTAGCAGCTCCTTCGGATTCTGCCCCTACGTTCGGTTTTGGACAAAGGACAAACAGCAGTCCTCCAATTCCAGTTTTCAATCAGCATAGCTCACCATCACTTTTTGAACACACCGCAGAACAGAACCTACCTTGCAACTTTGTCTTTGGTGCTTCGAGGTCTCCTGAGCAGAAGTGCACAGATAACAATAGTTTTGGTGTCATTCCACCAGGTGCTGGTGAAGCTCCTATGGATAGCTCTTGACAGGGCCCTGTAATGATTTCCATGTAGAACCTTATCGATCTGCCTTGTTGTACATGAAGCTTCATGTGTGTATGGTTCCACATTTGATGATCGCCTATCAGGAGAAAAGTGAAAGGTGTTTTCAAAGTTAACGTGTACGTCTTTTGGAGCTGAAACGTTATGGTACGCCATTCACCTTTGTGCATACATGTATTGGTCTGGTCGGAGTAGAATTCTTCTGTATTCCTGCTTGTCCTGTTAATTTTTACGAAGAGAGAGAGGAGTCTTTTTCGAAAGATAAATGATGGAACCCTGAAACGAAGAGATCATTGATAAAGCTTGAGAGAAGGAACATAGCCCCAGAAATTTGAAGGAAAACATAGGAAAGGAAACCTTTAAATTAAATTTGAATCACTTGTTCAAAACATATAAAGAGAACATTAGGAAGTGCATACAGGATTTGTTTTCTCTTGAATTCCAACTACAAGGTATGATGGTAAAAGAACAAAAACATTACTCCTGATCTCACCCGAAATACAAATTACTATCAGGAAGACAAAAGGCAATACGTTTTGAACAAAAGTTTAGTACAACAGACTAGCCCCATTCTGATCAGATTGTGTAGAGATCATTGAGTCCAAATCTTAAGCTACTTTGTCATGTCGATCTCTATCTCTTTTGGTAGACTCTTCAAATTGTCGCAGTCAGTTATAGAGACTGATTTCAATGATGGAAAAGTCACTGCACCGGGATCGCATATGCTGGAAAGCTTCTTAAGCTTCTCCAACTTCAAAACTCGAAGGCTGCAGGTTGAGGGCTCCGTAACTACTGACTTATCTTTGGAGTAGCCATCCTTACTGTCACTACAAATTTGTGTAATTCCAGAACAAGATACCACGGTGAGATCTGCAAGGGATTCCAACTGCAAGATCCAACTTAGATTTTCCAACTTTGGGCAACTCTCAATTCTCAAATGACGAAGATTCCGAAGACATGCTTGTTTCATGACTAGTTGCTCCAGTTCGTCGCAGCTGACCACCTCCAACACTTTGACATACTTCCCCTTGTTGCTACTTAGGTTTTGTAGCTCAAGGGATTTCTGACCTTCTAATCCCTGCACTCTCAACCATCTGGTTGGCAGAGAACGGAGAGTTTTGAGACTTTTGGCAGTAGACGTAAGTGTGCCAAGAGCACCCAATCTATGCTGCAGATACTTTGCTGATTCTGAATCAATAGAGGTCTTGGGGAAAACGTCTAGGATCTTCAGGGATTTCATGCTTGAGATCACGCTATCAGATAGAACTTTTACACGAGTATCTCGTAGAAGAAGATACTTCAATTCAGTCAACTGAGTAAGTTCCTTTGGCAATGATTCTATGTTCGTATCAGACAAGTTTAGATACTCCAGCTTTCTGAGGGCACGAATATCATTTGGAAGGCTCGTGATTTTTGTCTTCGACAAGTCCAAATATGTGAGATTTGGAGTACTTCCGAAGAAACCAGATGGGATCACCCTTATGCTTGTCTCATTTAGCATCAAAACGGACAGTTTATCACAACGATCAAACTTAATAGGTAATTCATCTATTTCTTTGCCCATAAGAGATACTCTCTCTGCAGACTGCCACTTTTCTGGTGATCTATTTCTAGTCATCCACTTAGGACGGCTCTCCTGGGTTATCCAGGTTGCCAAGCTACGTATCAGGTCGTGCATTTCCACTTCATCTTCCAGTGACGTTGTTTCTAGCAAGCATGCCCGCTGAAGATCCCTAATAAGATCTTCCCCTTGGCGATACGCATCAATTGCGTTTCTGAATTCGATCAACCCAAGCCCAAGCCAACAACTTATGAGATCTTGTTTCTTGATCTTAGGATCGACTCTAGGCCATAGCGTGCAACTCAGAAAGCAGTGCTTCAAATTGATCGTCTTCAAGTTACTGTAGCTAAGCTTCAAAATAGGAAACATGGTTTTTTCTGTTTCTGGTATGCCTTTGGGAATTGGTTGCCGTAAAGATGTGAGAGCACTCTCCCAATCTTCGTATTCATCCTTGTCACACATTGCGGCTCCAATCACAAAAAGGGCAAGAGGCAAACCATGGCAGTTATCAGCTACATATTCTATCTTGCGTTCTAGAGCTTTCTTGGAGACGATATCCTTGCCAAGTTTGTCTTTAAAAAACTTCCTTGCATTGTCAGAGTCGAGGCACTCAATCTTCAACCATTTTACATCTTGCATACCTTTGCATACATCTCGAGACCTTGTTGTGAATACGAGCATACGCCTTTTGTTACTAGAATTTATGTCTGGAACTCCAATGTTCTTTAGGTCCACACGTTGCCACAGGTTATCTAGCAACACCAAGAAGCTCTTATTTTCCAAATATTTACGGATTGCGTCTGCATCTGTATCCTCAGGTAGATGTAGATCCTTGGCTATTAGCTTTGCTACTTGCTCCTCTCCGATTGCTGCATGTGCCTTGGCCCAGATGATATGGTCGAAAGGTTTTGGCTTGCTCACATACTTCTCCTTGATGATTCTCAAGAGAGTGGACTTGCCGACGCCGCCCATTCCCCATATCCCAACTATGCGGATTTCTTTATCATTGATATACTTTTCAAGCTCTTCTTCGTGTAGCTCCATGCCCACCACATCTTCCAATTTCGATTCTGGAACTTCAGGAATTTCTACTGGAGTGTCATACTGGGACCCTTCTGTTACCAGTGCATCTATTGCGGCTTTGGTTGCTTGTGCTTTTGTGCTGGCAATGTAAACAGTCCAGAACCTCAACGACCACTGCCCGGAAACGTACCCCCCTCTCATCTTATATCCTTTTGAAATTTTCTCAACATCTTTGAGCACATCGTTCACCTGTTAGAGCATTTAATAACATCATATGTAATTCTTCATGAATATATCTTTGTCAAATAAGAAACAACTCTTGATTACTATTTGGTTCCATTTGGAAATTTAAGTAAATAAAAAGTTATAGATACTACCTAGCTAGAAGAGAGATTACAACCGTCCCAATTAAAAATTAAAAAGCATACTATGGAGTAATATAATTTACGTTTGGAAATATAATGCAATGCAAACTATGGGAAAGAGAAGCTAATATTGCAGACTATTGGTCGAAAAATGTAATGCAATGCGAGATAGGTAATTTGCTGGTAATACAAGTCAACGAACCAATTTTCATCAGTCTTTTTATCCTGCCGAGAGTAATGTAATTCATTTTTATACTCAACAATCTTGTCCTTAAGCATAGATTATCCATATTTTTTCTCTAGCTCAAGCGTTTGGGAAAGCTTTTTTCAAAAGCTCATTTTTATTTTTTTATTTTACATTTTCAATATATTTTTATAAATATATAAAAAAATTATTTTAAAATTTATTATTTATTTTAATTATTTTTTTAAAATAAAAAAAAAAAAAATTTATTTTTAAAAAAAATAAAAATATTTTTTATTTCGAAAGTACTTCCAAACTTCCTAATTAGAGCCACGACATGAATCTGTGGATTATAGCCGAACTATATGATGTAATCTCACTTGTTGAAAATTTTCAATACCATACAAGCCAATTCAATATATGAATTTCACTCAACGATTTAGTCCATACATGTTCAATGCAACCGAAAAGCTTAATCTAATGAGTTTAGAAACTCTTCTCTATGAATCACTTTTAATATTATCTTTTTATCTCTATAGAACTAAAGGTAAGGATAGAAGCTAAAGTATAGCCGACGACTGAACTAATGTAATATTCATTCTTTGTACTCAACAGATATAATCTAAAATATTGAAACAACTCACATATAAAATTTGTGGTTGAACCCTCTATATAGTGTCGAAGAATTCAAGATACAAAAACCTATCTAAAAATATCAACTTTTTTAAGTTCGATGAAGAGTCAAAAAGCATTCAAATGGCGTGAAGTAAAGTATATTTTATTTTATTTTAAAAAATAAAATTTATTATTTATATTAAAAAATAAAATAAACTTTTATAATTTAAAATTTTTATAAATTTTAATTTTTAAATATAAAATATAAAAATAAAATGAAGAGTGAAATAAATAAAATACAATTCGAAACACAGCCTCACTAGTACTAGGCGTTTGGTTGATCGTTTCCTCAACGTTTTTTTTTTTTTTTATTTTATATTTTTTAATATATATTTTATAAATATAAAAAATTTATTTAAAAATTTAAAAAATATAAAAATTTTACATAATGAGATATTATTATTATTATTATTATTATTATTTTAGAAATAAAAAAATAGAGCTTATTTTTTTAAAAAAATAAAAATATATTTTTTTTTAAAAAAATTCTATTTAATAAGTAATTCCAAACGTCATGATGAGCATTTAGGGAAGAGTGATATAGCATGTAACGAAGAAATTTAGCTGCGACATATGTACTGAAAATGTTGCCATCTACGCAGCTTAGTAATTTATTTTGAAATAAATTTATTTTTTAAATGATTTTAAAAAATAAATAAAAATATTTAATAAAAATAAATTTTTATATTTATTTTATATTATAAGTAAATTTTAAAAATAAATTTTTATAAAAATAATTTTATTTAATTTTTAATTTATTTTGTATTAAAAATAAGTTAAAAAAAGTGAATTTCGATGAGTTGGTAAACCGTCGTATGTTTATTTCCTAAGATCATCAACTTTCTTCTTCAACGTGATTCTTTTTCAGATGTTCTAACACTGTCTAAGGTGTCAATATATGATCTGATTCGAAAACGCTACCCGAAATCGATCCATTTAATTAGAATTAGAGTTAAAAAATTTAACCCGAAATAAAAGTTTAAAAAGTAAGTAAAAATGATATAAATCATAATTTCTAAACAACGACGAAATCTCTATTAGGAGAGATATAGGGATCACCTGGGAGTACTTAAATAACATATGTTTTGAGAAAAAAATATTCTAAAACTTTTAGAAAAATAAATTTAACTTTTTTATTTAAAATAATAAAAATTATTAAAAATGTAAAATTTTGTAAATATAATTTATTTGCAGCTTTTAAAGTTTTAAGAATTATTAAAATACTGTACAAAATTTATTAAAAATTAAAAAATTAAAATAAAATGGTAATTGGGTTTGCCAAACGACTTAGGGTTTGTTTGGCCGTGCATTTTAGGAAAGCATTTATCAAATTTTTAACTTCACTTACTCAAATAAATTTTATCATATTTTATAAAATTATTTAAAATTTTAAATATACAACAAAATTTTACATTGTTATTAATTATTTTATTTTATTTTTTTAGATAAAAAAATAGAGTCTATTTTTTGAAATAAAATAAAAATATTTTATATTTAAAAAAATAATTTCCATAAGCACTCCAAATGTCTCCTTATACTCATTAAATCAGTATATTTTAACAAACCCAGGCCTTACATATAACTCGTAAAGAAAGTAGAAAAATGCTAATTGTCAAATCTAATACTTCCATGATTTCTTCAAATTTGAGATCGGTAGTATTTGAGTAGTTATAATTGCGTGGATCCCTAATGTGATTATATGAAACCGTGTTAGCCTAAGTTGCTCATGGAATAACCTTACCTTTTCGTTCCAGTTACTCTTCTGATCTTGATTGTTACGGTCTTTGTTCGCTGTCACACGGTTGCTCATGTGCTTGAGATCCTCCGCAGCGTTCTTCATCTCCTCCACATTACGTTCAGCATTGAACAGTGAAGTGAAGAATATTTCCTTCATCCAAACTAAAAATGGTATTATCAAAATTTCCTTAATCCAACCTAAAATTGGTATTATCAGATGGGCTATGAGGATATTAGCCATCTTTTGAATGAAAATGATCAGAGACAGTGAGCAGAGGCAGAAGAAATTGGAGATGTTCTTTTCTTGGCAAAAGCAGAACAAAACTCTGGATGCTTTTGTCCAAGAATGAAACGGTTGAGCCTTATTATAGTCAATTGCAAAATCTTCGGGGAAAAAAGAAAAGATCATGGAACGCCATACTACTCATCTACAGCTAGACTGAGATTTAAAAGCTAGTCTTTCTGTTTAAATTTATTTAACAACTACAGCAACCACTACTATGCATTTAATTAATCTGAAGTCAATACCTACTTAAAAATTGATGATAGTTGAGTTAGGTGTTTGCCATAGGGTGAGATTTGGAAAGCGAAGACTTTTTTTTCATGATCCAAACTTTATAGCAGCCTTCGTTCACTATGATTCTTAGAATCAGAAATGGTGGCTTAGAGTGTATTCTACAGCTCCTATAAAAAAATATTTTTATTTTTTTTAGCTATACACAAGAACATAAAAAATTAAATTTATTTTAATATCACTATTTATAAAAATTTATATTTAGTAATTTATTTTTTGATAACTTATTTTTTATTAAAAAAATATACTCTTAACTACCGTGTTTGTTGTATTTGCTAAGACGTATTTTAGTTCTCAAAATAAATTTTAATAAAATAAAGTTTAAAAAAGTAAAATTAATAAAAATTGAGTTGAAAATAAGTTTTAATATTTGTATTTTAATTGTATTTGAGGGCGGAGTTCTGAATAAAGTTTGGAATTTGAATAGAATTCACATAAAATTCAGACTTAAAAATGAAATTTAAAATAATAATTAAAATAGGTGAAATACTCTTAACACTATTATATCTAATAGGAGAAAAGAGTTTGAAAAACCAAAACACGTACTAAATTAATGCACCTATATATGCATACTTTGTAGTGCACGTACATTCGCACCTCTGTTAAACTTTATAATTA
Source organism: Acanthochlamys bracteata (assembly GCA_019914995.1). Taxonomy (NCBI): domain Eukaryota; kingdom Viridiplantae; phylum Streptophyta; class Magnoliopsida; order Pandanales; family Velloziaceae; genus Acanthochlamys; species Acanthochlamys bracteata. The sequence continues at coordinate 1,074,212 of CM034145.1, forward strand.
GTCTTTTTGTATGAATTTGTATAATCTAAGTAAGAAGAAAAAAAAAATAACCATTTAACAGACCAAAAGAAAGCATCCAATAATAAACAGTAAGCACTAAACTTAGGGACGACAATATATGATCCGAATCGAAAATGCGATCTGAAATCGACCCACTTAATCAGAGTTAGAGTTAAAAAATTTGACCCGTATAAATATATGGGTTGAATTAAGGTTGAACGAATTAGACCCGATTATTAAATTGGTCGATCCGGATTAATCCGAAATTGACTCACCAATTCAAATTATCATATATTGAAAGAATAATATTTGATTTTTCCGTTTCGTATATTACAATATTAGCAATAAAAATAATCAATAATAATAATTTATAAATTATTAAATTATATAGTATTTATAATTAATTGTTATTTTTATATTTTAGTAAAATAGTGTAAGATGAGAATTGTAATATTATCGAAAGTATTACTATGTAGGTATTTTTATAATGACGAATTTAAATTTCGTATAAAAGTTTTTAACAAAATTTTGTCAAATAGCTATATTTATCAAAATTTTTATCAAAATTATTAGTATATATTTATAATCATAAAATTTCAGCTGTCAATACATATTTTCAAAAAATAAAAATAAAAATAAAATTTTTTTGGATATTATAAAGATCGATGAAGATACTAAAGAATGCATATTTTGACGGGTATTCACTATATCTCGTCATTAAGAACATCGTGCACTTTCATTACAAGTGATCTTATAATTTCGCTAAATTTTAAAATATAAAATAAAAAATTAATAATTTTAATTATTAAATAGATCGATTCGAATTTGACCGTTTATTAATAGGTTGAGTTAGAATTAGACAATTTTGACCCGTATAAATTTATGGATTAAATTAAGATTGAACGAATTTAACCCGATTATTAAATAGATCGATCCAAAACTTATTCTCAAACCCAAATTACCATCTCTAACTAAACTTTCATCTTAAGATCTAGACTCGGTTGTCTTTGGTATTATTTTTTCAAAAAATAATTTTTAATTTTTAATTTTATATTTTCTAATATATTTTTTATAAATATTTAAAATTTTTATTTAAAAATTAAGAAAGTATAAAAAAATTTTCGTAAAAAGATTTTTTTATTACTTATTTTTTAAGTCAAAAAATTGAGTCTATTTTTTTATAAAAAAATAGTATTTATTTAAAAAATTTTATTTTAAAAGTATTTTTATTAAATGACTACGACAAAGAAAACTTTTCCCGTTTGGTGTAAAATTTCTCCCGTACTTTCGCACATGCCAACACTGAGAACGTGTGAACAAGGTGCAGCTTTTATATTTTGTTGATGCTATTCCTTACAAAAGTGTACACGATCTTAGCTGCACATGTGTGATGCATGTGAACAAGTAGCATTGACAATTTATAAAATAAAAAATATTTTTATTTTTTTTAAAAATAAGTTTTATATTTTTATTTTTAAAAATATAATAAAAATATATAATAAAAAAAATTTTATTTCGTAAAATTTTTCTACACCTTCTAAATTTTTAAATAAAATTTTTATATATTTATAAAATATATATTAAAAAATATAAAATAAAAAAAAATTGATAACCAGCCTTTCAAACGCTGCGACAAATATGTACATCACCGTTTCATGAACTGGCAAATGATTAATTAACTATCTGGATTATCATAATGGTTTTATGTTTAATATTAACAAATGTTAAGAACAATGATAAAAAATTAGTCAATGCCATTGAGTATATGTACGGGTACGAACTATTTTAACGGTTTTTTATTCATTATTAACAAAAGTCTAAGGACGCCTTTGGCAACGCATACCAAATAAAAAATATTTAGTAAATTTTCTATAAAATTTATTAAAAATTTAAAAATATAAAAACTTTTATCATAATAAAAAAATTTTATTATTTATTTTTATTATTTATTTAGATCAAAATAATAAAACTTGTTAATTAAAATAGAGCAAAAATATTTTTTATTTTATAAAAATACTTTCCAAAAGCACCTCCAAACACATCATAAAAATAATTAAAGAATGATCAAAGATTAGTTAATGCCATTGCTTTACATATGCGTGTGAACAAGTAACGTTGGTAATTGCTAATCGCAAGCTAATAGAACGCATCATAACATTATGAACTGGCCAAAGATTCATTAATTATCTAATTGTCTTAATGAGTTTTTTCATTCATTATTAACACAAAAGTCTAAGAGTAATTAAAGAATGACCAAAGATTAGTAATTGTACTTTTTTTCTAGCGACATTTTCAGGCACTCTTTCTCAGTTTATTATTAAGATAAATTTTAAATTTAATTTCACGGTTAGATATAAAAAGTTATCTATTACTAAAATTTCATTACAATCGGATTACAAATCGATCTCCGTCCAGCTACTTGATCAAAATGACAGAAACAATATTATATATATATTGAAGTTTTTTTACTTTCTGTAATTTTGATCAAGTGATTTGATTGAGATAAATTTGTGATCGGGTTGAATAAAAATTTTGTAAGTAATTTTTTAACTCATAGTTATTCATATTTAATGAAAATTTAATTTGAAAATCACTTCGATCGTAGACCGAAAAAAGAGTATTAAAAAATGTCTTCAAAAAAAAAATCTATATTCCCGTGTATATATGCGCGCATGTGAACACCTAGCGTTGACAATTGCTAATCTCAAGCCAATAATCTAAAACATATCATAACATTATGAACTGGCCATTGACTATTTAATTATATGATCTATTTTAATGGTTTTTTTGTTCATTATTAACAAAAGTCTAAGAGTAATTAATGAATGACCAAAGATTAATTAATGCCATTGCTTATATATACGGATGCGAGGATGTAGCGTTGGTAATTGTCAACCGCTAGCCAATAAATTAGAACGCATCATGACATTATGAACTGACAAATGATTAATTAATTATCTGATTTATTTTAATGGGTTTTTTATTTCATTATTAACAAAAGTCTAAGAGTAATAATCAAGAACGTATCATGACATTATAAACTGGCCAATGACTATTTAATTATCTGATCTATCCTAAAGGTTTATTTACAAATGATTGATCTATGTTAATGGTTATTTTTTGTTCATTATTACCAAAGTCTAAAGGTGATCAAAGAATGACCAAAGATTAGTTCATGTATGGTTGAAGTCATTTCCATTGCATGGAACATTCCACCTTAACCTAAAGTGAATTCTTAATCATGTTGGATGCCATTGTTATATGAACTTGTCTACCCGCATTAAACATTGTTCAGTTAATGTTGAAACTCTTTAAGCTAAAATTTGAACGAGTTGAACCTGCTCTATAGTGTCTTAGATCACGTCAAAGTGTTGTGCACAGGATCATAGTAAATGTTCAATTTGAGTCTAAACCGGTCCAAATTTAGCTGATGCAATTCATTTTGTTTAAAAGATTTGATTGCCTGGATAGCATTATTGCATAGGCATACAATAATCTTGCTTAATATGAATTTGTCTACAACTAAAGTTTCAATGGGTAATGGAATTAAGATGGATACCTACCAACTTATATTCAATCAACACTATAATAAGGAGGAAAAAAAAGACTTCATTGGAAGTCAACTTTACACAAAGCTCACCATGGCATATATATGATCATAGCCATAAGCAAAGCAGTCCCAAGAATTCATACCAATAGACTTAGCCTCTACTTCGTTGCCGTCCCGATACTCCAGCTAATCACCGGCCTCGGCACAAGAATAACAACAATGTTAAATCAACTTTCAAGCAGCCAACTTGTGTCTGCGATATCTGTAGTTGTCTTATCTTTCATAGCCAACTACATGTCGGATTTCATGTTATTAGATGTTGGTGAAATGGTGTTTACGTTTTTGTGGGACGCCTTAACCAGCAGCAACCTTATGGTCACCGTTCTCGCCTTGGCGGTTGCATTCATTACGGTGGGGTTGCTGCTGTTCTGCTGCTTCCGTCCTGGTGTGGAATCTGTAGTGGATGTTCCAGATGAGATGAGCGTCGCAACAGAGGTCAGAAACCAAACAATTCCTAAACTTTTAATCAGTTGTGCAGTTTTGATATGTTTGCAGAAGTGTGCATGTTTGGTTGAACTACTTCTAATTGTCTTTTGAAAACTAGTAGCGGTTATTTTTTAGCTGTAATTAATCAGCTTCAGGTTGATATATAAATGAATGATTAATTTATATAATTTTAAAATATTAATACTCAGAATTAAAGATTCCTCATCCATTTATTTATTGCTTTGATATACATATATAATAGTTGAAACACCCCCATGAATAGCACTACTCTATCCTTTTAGAAATATGGCGGTGTTCGAATGATAGTTTAGTATAGCGAAATATTTGACACACATCGGATCTTGTAATTCGAGTTGATATCTTAAAGATGAACAAGACAATCACATAAATATAATGATTTATATGGGAAAAAATAAGACAACTCTATAGTGGTGAGGGCACAAAGAAAGATCACTATACCGTAAGGTTATAATGGTTTAAAAACTGGCACTCTTTGTCAGACACTTAGAAGTGTTTTTTTTATTTGCTTTCTTACATAAAATCTCATAAATAGATCTGGATCTTATTTATAGATACCAGAATGCTAGTCTACTTGCATAATTAACTTTCCTAAACAATCCTTAGACTCGAAAACCACCTCCTCGGCTGTGATTCATTAGCATTACTTGGAATGCAATAAGTACCCAAAGAGATTGAATCTGGAATAACTACCTAGATGCCTTTTAGTACTAAGTGCCTTTTCAGTCCATAATTGTCATAGTAGCTATTTTGGACTAAACAATATACTACTAGCAGCTAGTTATGGACTACTAATAACTATTTGTGAAATGTTCGCCGGAAACCTCACCGAAGTAGTTTTATATTAAAAAAATCTCACACTTAAATTAAGGCGGAGCAGTTCAAGGAGTAGTGAACTAACTAGCTAAATTTCGGAGTTCCTCGTGCCTTACCAAATTTTTCTCTATTTGTATTACTTTCTTAAGATATATTTTTTGGATCCCTATGACCAATACCATTACTATTCCTACTGTTGTTCATTTAGATCCCATCAATGTTTATGCAAATTCAAACTTGTCAAAAGAAACTGTCTTGATTAAAGCATCCGTGGAATCGCCTTCGTAGAAATCTTGAGTAAGTTAATGCTCCCATTGGAAACCACATCATAAATTAAGTGATATACACTTTAATGTGTTTTGCTTTGGAATGAATGCTGAATTTCGTTCAAGATGAAAGACACTCTGGCTATCATAAAAACTTCTTTTTTGTGCCCGAGTTTCTCTAACAATCTTTTCATCTAGATACCCTTCTTACATGTTTGTGTTGTTACCATGTACTCCGTTTTGTTGTGGCAAGAGCTATAATAGATTGCAACTTGAAAACCAACTAATAGCATCTCCTGTAAGAATGAACACATAATCAAAAATAGATTTTTTCTATGAAGATCACCCGTATTATCCCTATAAAAAATTTGACAAAGATCCAAATTCATTGTAAGACAATACAATATTTATAATTTCCTTAATATATTGAAGAATTATGACAACAATTCAGTGCTCTTTGTATAGATTTGTTATGTATCAACTCACAACTTTCATTACTTGGGCAATATCTAACAAGTGCATACTATGGCATATATAAAGCTTTTCACTGCCAATGTGTATGGTGCTCTGGACATCTCTATCCTCCTCCTTCTATTGGCTAGGACACTTCAAAGAGGATAACTTGAGACGAATAGAGAATATAAAAGAGACCGACTACTTGTATACATGTCAAATCGCTACAGTACCTTCCTTAAGTTACCAGCTTAGGATGATCAGATTTTTCTATTATCTCTGTTTTACCATATCTGTATCCCAAGAGTCATTCTTTTTGGACCCAGTCTTTTATATATAATTCACAAATCAGCTAAGCCTCCAATTTCTATTTGTGGTCTACGCTTTGGCTTGCCACAAGCATATCGTCATAGCAACAACATAACATATTCATTTTCTTCGAACTGTTCGATACATGCACAATAGTTGGGGACCAATTTGCTATAACAAGGCTTCTGATATAATCAAAAAATTTGTTATACTAGCACCATAGTGTTTACTTAAATCCATAAAAAGATTGACTAACTGGTAAATCAAGTTTTTTTTACCTACTCCGGTAAATTCTTTTGTCTAAATCATATATATTTTCTAATCTAACTCACCATACAAGAATTTAATTTTCATATGAGTAGCTCATGTGGGGTCGTTTGGGAGTGCTTATGAAATAGAGTTTTTCTGAGATGGAGAGTATTTTTATCTTTTTTGAAAACAAATTCTATTTTTTTACTTCTAAAAAAAATAAAAATATGCAATAAAAAGATCTCACTAAGTAAAATTTTTCTACACTTTTTAAATTTTAAATAAATTTTCTATATAGTTCTAAAATATGTATTGAAAAACGTAAAATGAAAAATGAAAAGTTATTTTTCTGGTAAGCAATGCCAAACAGAAAACATGCCAAAGCCACTAAGATAATTGCCAATGAACCATAATAGAGAAGATTTTACCAAAGTCAATTTAATCATTAGTATGACGTTTGATCTCATAAATTCATTTGTTGCCAATAGCATAACGGCCTTAAAGTAATGGTATTCTTAAGTCCCATTCTTTTTAAGTGCATCAATCTCTTCTTAAATAGTTTCCATCCACCGGGCAATATTTGAACTGTTCATAGCTTCTTTGAGAATTGTTGGCTCTTCTTTTTCAGTAAAAAGACTATATATAGAGTTACACATATACTTTAAAATATAATCTTCATATCTCTTAAATATTTTCCTCTTACGAGTTGAACGTGTAAGTATCTTCTGCCTCTTTTAGACTAATCATGGTCACTTCTCGAAGCAAGTCTTGGTTCCTCGTGGCATTTCAGTGACATCTCCTCCTGATGTTCTTTGCATTTGGTCCTCTCTAAAGATCATATCCCTTCTGAAAAAAATCTTATATATAATGAGATCTCTTAACCAATGCCCTAACACATCTTTAGTATACTTCAGAAATGTGCATATTGAACTTTAGATGCAATTTTGTATCTCTCTTGTGATTTTTATATTACAAATATTGCACAACTAAATATATAAAATCAAGACTAATTAATAATATTATCGGTCAATAATTTTATTAACAACTTCAACTTAATAGTAGTTGAAGAAAATTGTTAAATACTTAATAAGTTGTCTTAATTGTTTTTGTCCAAAAAAATTTAGGCATACCCGCATAGCTCTTATTCGTTCAAGTAATGTCCTATTGAACCGATGAGCAACTCCATTTTGCTGTGAGATATAACGCATAGTGGACTGCCATTTTAGTCTTGTTTGGATAAGAAGAAAAGGAATTACTGTTATATTATTTTTCTTCTTTCGACGTTAGGCACTTTATCTGACTGTTAGAATCAAGTTCCACCCAAACATATCAAAGACTTGTGACTTCTATCTTCTATCAGATTGAATACACCTATCTTCACATCCCTACTGAAGAAAACGTTATGGGGATCCCATAAGTGATGCCTCAATATATATCTTCTGCATACACCAAAATATTCTGAACTTTGCATATAATTTGGATTTTTTCTCTAATTTATACATCATAAATACTGAACAACTAAAGACATAAAAATTGAGAATTATCAAGAATATGACCAGTCAATAATTCCCTTGATAATTTCAACTCAATAGTAACTGAAGGGGTACCATTAAATATATAACATATTTTCTTAGCTATCACTGCCTAAAAAGAGTTAGGAGTAAATCCGTCCATTTATACATAGCTTTTACCTAGGCAAATAATGTTCTATTGAGTCGTTCAACAACTCCATTTTGCTATGGAATAAACAAACAACCGTTTTAACCCTTATTCGGCTAAGGAAAAATGAAATTCTCCGTTGTTATATTATCCTCTTGAAGTATTTGAACACACCAAAGATTCTGACTTCTTTCGAATTTGATACAACTATTTTCACATCCATACTAAAAAAATCTTATAAACAATGGGATCTCATAATTGTCCCAACACAGCTTCAATATACCCAAAATATATGCACTTTCTAAACTTTGAGTACAATTTGAATCTCTCATGTGATTTGTACATCAAAATTGCTGAACAACCAAGTATATAAAATCAAGAATTATCAATAATATATTTAGTTAACAATTCTATTGGTTAATAGTAATTGAAGGGATACCATTAAATACGTAATAACTTTTCTTAGTTGACTCTGTCTAAAAAGAGTTAGGCAAATTCGTCCCATTTTAAATATAGCTTTTACTGGGTCAAGTAATGTGCTATTGAACCGCTCAATAATTCTATTTTGTCGAATATAAGGCACGGTGGACTGTCGGTTCATCTCTTGTTCCGCTAAAAATAAAAGAAATTTCTCGTTGTTATATTAACATTTATTGGCCAACCTTAGGCACTTAATCCTACTATTAGAATCAAGTTCCACCCAAATTTTAAAATTTTTGAACACATAAAAAACTTCTTACTTCTTTCAGATTTGATACAACAATCTTCTACTTGAAAAATCATCAATAAATATTATCAAATATTTGGCACTTTCAAATGAAAATTGCGGTGACTTCCACACATCCAAACTAAGTTAACAATGGTTTAGCCATAGATAATAATCTTCCGAACCTCATACCGTATTGTTTTTAGTAACATACTCTTTACAAAATGACAACTTAATATCAAATAGCCCTGCCAAGGAACTTCTTATCATAAAGGATCTTACGGCGATACTTCGAAATGTGACCCAATTTCAAGTGTCATATTTTAGTTACCTCCTTTGTACTAGTGCCGGATGCCAAATTTGCATCTCTATATGAATGGGGTTGAATATGGACTTAACTACCTTGCTGCCTTTTCGTGCGAGGTATTTTTTTCAATCTAATAACCGATATAGCAGCTATGTTAGACTAAATAATAAACTACCAGCAACTAGTTAGCACTGCTTGCTATAAACCTTGCTTTATATTCAACGTATCCTTAAATGCAGTATCAAAACTCCTGACCTACTTCAACATAGATTTGGTTCACATATCAGTCGGGTCGGATTAAGATTCCGTATCAATATCATTATGAGTTGGGACAGCTTTCTTGCTTCTCTGTTTTGAACCTCTAGTGTTTTTCTCACGTTATACTCAATTCTTATGAATGAAAGGTTGGCATTTTTTCCTGTGGGTGTAAGATTTGGTTTGCCCATACCACTTTGCGCGCGTGTGTATGTTCACATTGTAGTTGGCTTGTAATTACACAAACAATTTTAGTTTAAATTGGCGAGGTATAGTTCTGCACACCAAATGTTTGACAAAGTGCCAAAGATAACTTACCATCCGATTCACACACCGCATGCAACATTTAATATTTCCCTTTGGATCATAATAGGCTTTAAAAGTTTATTTCTAATATATAGATGTTATGAAGTTATTTTAGATTAAATTAGATGTACACGCAGAATATTAGACTAGTAGAACGGATATATATATAGATTTATAAGTTGTAAATGTGTATATATTGATAGATTTCTAAGACTAGATTTTAAAGCACTGGCAGTAGTATTTTTGAAGTGTTTGTTTCTTTTTTTTTAATTTTGTAAACATATTTCTGTTAAATCAGGACGAGAAGGGAGGAAGTACAGAGACGGAGATTAGCACATCAATTACGAACATAGAGGTGAGCCCATGATTAAGTACACATTTATCTAAATATCATGTTGTTCAAAGAGAAATATTTAGTAATTTTCTATGCGTACTTAAGTTACATTTGAAATTAAATTTTTAATTTTTCATCAAGTTTTGTGTAACAAACTGATGATGAAATGTTCTAGGAACAGTCATCTTCCAGTATTCAGCAGGACGTTCTAACGGGGTATCTTCCAGATTTCAAGCCCTCTCAAGTGGTGTGGATCAGGCCTTATGTGCAGAAGCTGCTTCACTACCTTAGAAAAGAATCGGTCGGCGTTATTGGAATTGTAGGAGAGGAATTGAAATCCAAGTCTAGCTTGTTGCAAGCTATCATGGACTACTTTGACAAACTTGATGAGAACAATCGGGATAAGGCTTTGTTTCAGCACCGAATATATACTGCAGTTGTGCCATCAACAAAAGCACTCCTGAAAGATATAGCTGCCTGTCTGAAACTGGAAATACCTTCTGATGCAAGCTCGGATGAGATCAAGGATTCAATCTTCAGTTTCTTGAAAGACAAGAACTTCTTGCTGCTTCTTGGCGACCTCCCAAAAGATTTTACTCTGAAGAGTGTCGGCATTCCTAATCCGTATGATATGGAAGAGTTAGAGCAGTGCAAACGTAAAGTGATATTCACAGCAAGCTCAGAGGAAATATGTAGCAGGATGTCCGCTAAAACTGTAAAGTTGAAGTATCTGAATTCGGACGAGGCGTGGAATTTGTTTAAACAAAGTATTGGAGATGACACAATCCTCTCTCGTGGGATTGATAAACATGCACGGGAAATGGCGGAAGAATATAGCCGACTTCCGGTACTTCTTGGTCTTGTTGGCCGAACCATGTCTGGTAAAAAAGATCCTCGAAAATGGAAGAAGGCTCTAGCACTAATGCGAGGTTCACAACCAGACGTCATTCCTTCCATGGAAGAATCCATTTTTCGTCTCTTGAAGCTTGGCTATGATGCCTTCTCAGAGAAGAGATTGGGTCATGATGGTTTGCAAGAGGGCATGTTGAAGAAGTGCTTTTTGAGTTGCTCTCTATGGCCTGAAGATGTTGAAATCAGCAAAAGAGATCTCATACATTGTTGGATGGTCCTTGGATTTATTAAAGTATCAGGCAGTGACTTGAATGCCGCGTATGATCAAGGCCATTATGTAGTTAAAATTCTTCAGAAAGTTGGCATCCTAGATCCGGAATATGATGATGCTACGGTGAAGATGCACGACATAATACGGGATTTTGCACTCTGGATAGTCGCTAATTCTGACGGCCATCCGTGGGTGGTAAGAGCTGGAGTTAGAGGAGAAGCAGTAATAAATGTTAAAGAAACAGTATTGAAGACGGCTGAGTTAATATCTCTCACTGACAGCGGGATGAAACAATTACCGAAAAAGTTTTCTGATAATTGTAAGAAACTTTCGGTCTTGCTGTTGAATGTGAACAAAGTAAGATGTGTACCATCTGGGGTTTTGTCAAGCATGACCACAATCACATACTTGGATCTCTCGTACAATCCATTAGAAGAGTTCCCGCACGATGTTGAACACTTGTCCCAGCTCAAGTATCTCAATTTATCATCAACAGGCATCCGATCACTACCAAAGGAGTTGCGCAAGTTAAAAAAACTCGAGTACCTTCTCATACGCTACAATGATATCAGCCAGATTCCCGATAGCTTAATCCAGAGTTTGCCATCACTCCTTGTGCTGGACGCCTTCCCCAGCACAACTTTGGATAATGATTCAGTAGATTACTTCCATGAAAAGCTGGGCAAGGACGATTACTTGCACAAAAATCTGACAGCTATCGGAATGGCTTGCTTCAAACTCAGAACGCTTCACAAGATTCATAATTTGCCAACCAGATGGCTTCGGATATGGTACCTGGAAAATCTGCCTTCACTTGAGCTAAAGCTAATTGGAAGCAACATGGGAAAGTGCCTTCAAGAGTTGGATGTCAGCCTTTGTGACAGCTTCAAAAAGATAGTCGTGACATCAGAAAGTGCTGAAGATACCATTTCTGATCCTCTACGGTTGCGGATGCTGAGGCTATCGTTTCTGCAAAGGCTAGAGTCAGTGACATCAAAATTTGATCTCGCGTCAACTCTTAAGAATCTCGAGATACTTACCATCTCTCACTGCCCAAGACTGCAGAACATAACGTGGATTCTAAAACTGCCAAAACTGAAACAACTACATGTAAGCGACTGCAAGGGAATGCAGCGGTTAATTGGTAAGGAAGAAAACAACTCTCTCAAATTAGGGAAACCGGCAACCTCTTTCTGCTTCACCAGGCTCCGGGTCTTGGAACTGCACACTTTACCTCAGCTGCTGAACATTTGTGACTACCCTATTAACATGCGATCATTAATATACATCAACATACTTGACTGCCACAGATTGAGGAGTTTGCCCTTCACTCCAGAGATGGCAAGTGAAAACAAGTCGTTGGAGATCCATGCTCAGGAATCTTGGTGGAAACCATTGAAGTGGGACTTGAAAACTTCTTTCGTTCGCAACTTCAGACCAATTGAAGATGACACCTTTGAAGAAGACGAAGAAGAAGAAGAAGAATATGATGATGATTAGAAACCTTCGAAACTCATACTACTTCAACCTCAATGGTTGTATGTGTAGGCAAATCCACATTCGGTTTCAATGTAATCCTTGGTAAAGCCTCAGGTCCAAACATTTTACAGTCATGTTTATTGTAGAGAAGTGAGTTTTTATAAATTGAATTTCAAAATTAAATATATAAAAATTCTACAAAAGTTACTTTCGACATAAAATAGTTTTTTAAACTAGTTGCTTGGTTCTGCTCTCAATCAGCACTCAGCAGCACTTACCTTGCACCTTTGCCTTTGGCGCCTCAACGTCTCCTGAGCAGAAGAGTTTATAAAACAATTGAAAAGATCCTGTAGCTAGTTTTAATTTGATTGATTGTCAATGTGGGGCTAAAGAGACTTTTGATAGTATTTATAAAATAGAATTTTTTAAAAAAATTATAATAATTAATAATAAATAATTTAAATATAATAATTTATAATTTATAAATTAACTATAATGCTAACTATTATTAGAAATATTTTTAAATTAATTATATGTAATAGTACATATAAAAATAAAATATTAAATTATATATAAATAAAAATTAACATATATATATATTATTATATATTAAAATTACTAAAAAAAATTTTATATACTTCAAAAGTTTAAATTTATTAATAAATCAATCCCATCTAAACATTGTAAAAAAAATTTAAAGTTGTTAGTTTAGGTCATCGTTGGCCGATTATATTTACTTATATTTCAATTACATCGGAATTTACTTTTTTTTCTAGATTATAAGTTCAAATTCCATATTTTTAGTTATCATTATAAACTCTACTCTGATATCAAATATTACAAAAGTTTTATTCTAATTTAATTTTATAAAACTAATTTTTACAGCACGCCCTTGACTTGTTTTACCGAATGTCTACACCATAACATGTAGCCAAAGCATCACGGTGGGACCCGTGGGAGGAGGCATTACCTCACATCTCCAAAATTAGATATCCTAAAACATGGCCCTTTTTACCATTCTATAATCTACAGAAATAGACTTTACATCACTGTACAAAGATGCCTCTCTTTAATTGAGCTTCAACGCCAGTAAAACTTCCTGCACGCTTCGCCGGCTTCCGCACCAAACCGTTTGCCTCTACCGGAGACTTCTCTACGATTACGCGCTTACGTGAACTAAACCATTTCGCTTGCACGTATTCCGACCGTCTCCACGGAGGCACGTGCATGCCGACGCTTTTAATCGACTGCTTCGCCGTCGAACTCATTACCTTCACGATTTTCTTTAGCATTTCCGGAGTTGCTACGAGTATTTCCGGTAGGAGCGCGAGCAATGTGAGATATTCTGGCGTTGGCCGGACGAGTTCAAATTCTTTTGCAAGATCAATGGCCACGATGTATCGCGTGTTAACGGATAATATTACATCGACGTACTCGTGGTTGCCGGCGGCGAGCCGATGTGTGCGGGTCCATGACGTCTTGCAAAGACCTAAAATGAAAGAGAAAAGAATAAAATATGATAAAAATACATATTTTTGAAAAAAAATTTGCTTCAGAAAATTGCTCAAAAAAGTTCAAATTTTTAGCAAAATCGAAATCAGCTAACCTGCATCATAGCCTTTCTTTCTGAGCCAATCAACAAACTCCATTTTTGAAAAGACCGAGCCAGCTTTTCGAACAAAACTGCTCGACTCGAGTCGAATCCGTTCAGCAGCCGAAGCAAGTCTTGATTCAGAAACAACTCTAGCCAATTTCAACGACCAATCTTCGTCATTCATCTCACCCGTTGATTTTTCTGACTCCGAACTAACCGAGTCATCCTGGTCGTAGAAGGAGTCGACAAGGTCCGATAACTCCGGCGAGTTCTCTAGCGAAGATATCGACGAGTCACCGTTGTTGTAACTCGTCCATAGCCGTGCTTGTGCCGTCGCATCTAACGGTGCCGTTGCACTCTTGTACTTCGCCGTCGTCGACATTGTAACAAACTTCAGCAACAGTCACCGCAAACGCGTAGACAAGTAACAAGCTCTCAGAAGCTGATCGGAGAATAATTGATCTGCTTATTTGTTTATATAGACTTGTGAATGCTTATAAGTAACGCATTGAAATCTGTATATAGCTCGAGAATCAGGTTCAATCCACGTAACTGTTTTATAAGAAAATTAACAGTTTGTAAGGGAGATTGGAAGAACTTCTCGTTTCTACAACAGGGATGCACGAAAAGGGTATTAATGTCACTAAATGCCACGTGAGAAGGTTGTAGTTGATTTGGTTTTGCTGACGAGGTTGGCGTGGGTTCAATGTATCTGGTCATTGTTTCGGTACACTGAATCTGTTTGATCTCAAAGCTCCTCTGAAGTTCAGCATATAATGGCGTCTAGATGCACATTAGTTATTTAAGCCGGGCTGAATTGAACTGCTTTATTACTTACAGATTTTGTTAAAGTTGTATCTTCATGATAAAAACATTAATAAGTAATTTTTATAGTGACATTCTATGATAAATTAACATTTTCTTTTCATTAACAAACTAAAAGAAGCCACTAAAATTTTTCACAGTAGAACAAAATGTCTAAATAACTTGAAACTTTGATTTTGCTTCTATACAGTATTTGTTAATTTGTGGAGAAAATGGATTATTAGTAGGAAAAGACTATTAGTTTACATGGAAATAAAATCCCCTCTTAGATATTAATGCATATTAATTATGTTAACAAAATTTAATATGGGACTAATGTATTGCCTCTTCTTACTGCCGTATTTATGTTAATGCACTTCCCAATGATACGTAAGCAAGGTATTTCAGGTCCTTTAAAAATTAATTTGATCACATCCAGATTTGCCTATAAAAAAAAAAAGAATAATGACGATAATGAAAATAAATTAAGATGGCAATTTTTTAATCTAATGTATGGAAAAAAAAACTTAAGATTAATACTCAAAGAAAATCTTGTTTACAATTAATCACAAATCATTAACGCTAATTTCTTGTAGGGGTTTTTGTTTAATACCCAAAGAAAGTCTTCTACGTTAAACCAAACAAATACATTGTTTTCTTATTTTACTAAAAATTGATCGAATATCCAATCATTAAATTCTGTCAAGTATTTGTTTTCTTTTTGTCATGATTCAAGCAATGACTCATTCACGAATTGAATAAGCTAAATGAAACACAACACTGGAAGCGAGTAATGCTTCTGTCAGATTTCCAACCATAGTTACAAAGATCAAGTTTTTGAACTAATAATAACAATTATCACACTGGAAAAACATTTATACATAAGCCTACCAAAAAAGAAAGAAATATGGAAAATGGTGTGTCATGGATGTATCATGACTCGCACAAGCTCTTCTTAAAAATTGATTTTTAATGCAACTTTTAAATGTCTGCATGGCAGTGAAGAATCAGAATCCTTATGTTTGTTAGATGACAGTTTTACCTATCTCAGCAATTTTTGGGGCAACTGTGATGTTCTCTGCAGAAAATCGAAAGATGTTATATAACTAGTGAATTTAACTGGAAGGAGGAACGTGAGATAATTTCTATTAACGGTAATTATATATCTGGAGAACTGAAAAAAAGAGCGAGTACCTTAACAATTGTTGCTCTAGGAAATTGTGAGTCCAGACTTAACGTGCTACCGTATCGCTCTCACCTCCTTACATATTGGATGTCTGAATTTTCTCTCAACCATTCCAACACTTTAGCACCTTCGAGGACATCCTGCACCTGCACATACAATACCATTATTCTTAGTAATTTTGGACAGAAGAATTTTGATGGGGTGACCTATAGATCAATAACTATCTAAACAAAGTTGAATTGCAGATATGACAGTGACATTTAAATGAGAAGATATATCTTGCGTAAGCTATTGCAATTTCTTGTAACACCAACAAAACACTTCTGGGCCATGGAGTCCGGACCTATTCTACGCTCAGTGAGAAAGAGATTTAAGAAACGAGGAAAGAGGTGATGAGAATAAGTACCTGTTCTTTGATGCGATTTTCATCATAATCCTGATTCTGACGTTTGAACTCTTCAATAGAGTTCTCAACCTCTTTGATCAACTCATCTGATGAAAACTGTGAGCCCAAGAGCAAGAATAGTATAATGGGCACAACTTATTTCTTGAAAATATATTTGAATAATCAGGGCAACAACCACAATGTATTGGAAGAAGGATTGCTTAAGAATGTCTGCTTACGATCAGAAGCATTACCCAGAACAGCATCTAATGTGGATGAATTTGTATGAATATGTACAGGGAAAGCATTCCTTCATAAGATCTCAGAATGTTACCTGTAAGTTTTCAAGTTTGAATATCTCACTAACAGCCAACATCTGTTTCGCGATTTTCATAATGTTGTCCCTTTGGCTGTTAAGGTACTCCTTAACAGCTTTATCACTTGAAAGTGATGCTAGCTGGCTTTCATTTATCTGCCGCTTTGCCTGCCACATGTTCTGGAGAATTAGTAAAAAGAACCAAAAGTTGAGTTCATCTTAGTACATCTACCTGAAGCTCCAAAAGTTGTGCTCCATAAAGCTGTCTGCCTTGTTCTTCAAATAGGGATTGAGGCACATCAGCCTCAACAATCTGAAATTTCATAAAACAAAAAGCTGTACCAATTAAGTTTGACATATCTACAACCCACTTTCATGAGTTATTTTTAAATACATACACTGGCTTTCTGTTGGAAGAGACATTTGACAATAATATGCGATTTTTAGCAAAAATGATAAGACAATAGAAAAATGACCTTGCTAAGTTGGTTCAGAATTGCATTGTCTGTTGCTTGCTCGATGGCCATCTGCTCCACTTCCTTACATCTTTGTAAAATAGTATCACGAACCTAACAATGGAAGAGTTAAGTATCATCAGATTAGGCACAACTTACAAAGATAACAATGAATGCTAGCATAATACAATCCATAGTAATAGAAAGCTAATGTATCACGTGTATTGAAGGATATGAACCTGGCTCAGGGTACTACATCCAGGAAGTAGCTTCTCAGCAACAGAGTCATCCAGTACAGGTAAATCTCTGCAGAAAAGCTCCTTACATGTAACCTGCAATCATGAACGTCCAAATGAGAAATTGTTGAAGAAAATAGTTTGCTGAGTCCAGGGTGCTAATCTCATAAGATTGAGCATATTGTTGAAAAGAAATTATAATAACATAAACAGACTTACTGTAAATTGAGCAGCAACACCTCGAAGACTTTCTTGCTTCCATGTGTCTGGGAATGTAAGAGGGAAGAATCTAGTTTCACCTTGACGAATACCGATTAAAGAATCAATGAATCCAGGCAGAAGATCATCACCCTCCTCAGTGTCCAAATGGAGACCTGCAAGATAAAGGACATGGGGATTGCTTTTACTTAATTAGGAAACTGAAATCAATGAGATCAATAGTCATGCTACTATCTATTAATCAGTATTATGTGATCTTAGTAGCACCTTGTTGCAACATGGAATCTAACAGATACACTTCTAGTAATATTATTGACGCCATCTTTCTTAATAACAATTACATAGTGAATCGCTGCAAAGCAACACGTAGCATATATGCAACGGTACAAATTACCAAGTACAATAAGCAGAAAATATGCAGACAGACAACTCTTATATCCAAAAAGAGTGGATAAGAAGACGGATTAACCCAAAAAACATCTCAGAAAATTACTAGTATAAAAAGTTACAAGAATGAACAAATAGAGGACATATGTCGGAAGGTTTAATTATGTGTCCTCATCAATTTTATAGATGTAGTGACAAAGTACAGTAACAGAATCAAAAGGTCATGCAAAGAAATGATTAGGTATATATGAGCTAAACACATAACAGAAGAGCCCACAGCAATATAAGTACCACAGCGGTTAGAAATTTAGAAGCAGTATCAACTTTAAACCTTTTAGGAGGTGCATACTTTACATTTAGCTGTGTTACTATGGCTTCCAACATTCAACCAACTCATTCACATTGCCCAACTTATTCAGTTGATCATCGCATGAGCTTTGAACTTGGGTTATTGACAATAAGACAAAGGCCAAAACCTTGGAAATGCAAAATGAATCATGAAAAGCCAGCAAACAAACCTTTACTCTCAGCTGAAGGAATTTTTTCGCCTTCAGATTCACCATCTTTAATTGTTGTTGCAAATATGTCCAAAATCACAAGATCGCCCATCTACAAGCACCATATAATATTAAGACAAAATATTGATCATGTACAAAGGTGTCCGTTACTTATCAATCATGAATTCATGTTACACATCATATGATCTCTACAAAGAGCAAAAATTAAGAACCATCAAGATGCAAAAGGATTAGGAAAGAAGATACTAATAGCATACCCGCATTAGATAAAACTTCACAGATATGAATTTTACAAACTCGAGCAAAAGAAAAGGTGATTCCAAGTGATCACAAAACTTTTGATCAATCTTGCTAGTTGAAGGAAGGCTCATAAATTATGATATTTTAATCTGAGGACTTCTCTCAAGTAGTTTACCTCAGCTAAATGGATCTAAGAGAAAATGTACTACATCTTGCTGAAAGAAAGATAATTGCAGCCAAGAAGTAGTACATCATGTCAACACATTCATCTAGCACAGAGAAACATAAGAATGAGAGAAGTCATTTAAAGAATCTGGTAGGCTAAACCAATGCAAGATAAAGGAAACGTTAAGCTTTTGTAACATAGTTGCAGGGATCTCACAATTTAATTTTTTCACAAAAAAAAAAAAAAAAAAAAAAACAGTTTAAGGAACTTCATTCAGCATGACTTAAACCACCTGCAATCCTCTGTCAGTTACGATTCTCAGTGATCCAAGAGCCTTGTGGCGGCGTCTTAACTCTATTTCTGAAGATTTTTGAGCATCAATTGCATCATCTATCTCAACAACAATCTTCAAACTTTTGTATGCATCCTCAGACAACCACTTAACCTCAGGAGCCACATCAACTTCGATGTCAAACCTGATAGCAAAAAATTCCTCATAAAATAACGTGCTGATAAAGAAGCATATCCCAGTCTTAGAAACACAAATCCGAGAATTCAGTGATAATTATCATAAATATCATTATATGGAAAATAAAAGGTTGCTATTTTCCAAGATAATGCATGCATCCTATTAAAATATCATGATGACAATTTGGATAACATTATGACATCAACGGCATCCTGATGGCAACTAGTTGAACAGTATTCCATTCTGAAAGCTTGAAACTTTTGGTAGACCCATTAGCATAACATTACTAGCAAGATCATCAAATTTCTAGATAACTTAAAAGCTTTTAGGCCAATAGAACATCCTTACTCTCCTCTGTCCATGAATAAAGCAACAAGCTTGAGCCAAGTATACACTACTCAGCCATGAACTTCAATACAACGCAACAATTCCAAAACATTATATCTGAAGTCTAATTTCTTTGAACTGCAGAAGTAATTTGTGTAATGTTCACTGAAAAATGAGGGTGCTTGTGACAGTTGAAAAATTGATAGCAAACCTTAAAAAGTCTTGAATGTTAAAGGCTTCATCCATTTCAGAGAACTTCGTTACAATGCGAATAGAATCTTCCAGCGCCTTCCCTTTCACCTAAATAAATTGGAAAAATATGTCAAACTATTGAATATTGGTTGTTTACTATCAGTGATTGCACAGACATCAATAAGCTAATAACATCTTTAATGGTCCTGTAACTGATTTCCCAGAACCAATTGCTTGACAGCACATAGTAACAGAATGTAGCAATTCAACTTCATTAAATTATTTGGAAGATAACACTTTTGAATTGATGGAGATTCACTAGACTTCTATTTCATGGGAAGAAAAGGGGAAAAAATATTGCCCCAAGCAAGAAATATATGCTGCAAGTTTTAGAATCTAGATATCATATACTAGACTGATATACAAGAAAAGAAGAACGGTGTGCCTATTATGTAAGTCTACTAGTGGTAAAACCTGTTGTCTAACTTCAAGGACCTATGACAATACTGTGCTAGGTTTATCTACGACATGTTTTTTTTAGTCATGCTTTTTAGAAATTAAGCATATAAACATACTGTAGACACGGCTTGTGGAAGGGCTTTCTTCAGAATTGCCTCAATTGTAGCCCGTTGGATATTTGGTCTTCCAATATAATTGACAAGTATATTTTCTGGAACTCTTTTGCCAGGGCGAAACCCAGGAATCTGAAAAGAAAAGGGGGAGTACTGTTATGGCAAATAGAGGAAACAAAGTAGATTATTCTACTTATAGTGATATCGTAATCAAAATAATATATGGATAACAACTATTCAATACAGATCCAGTTGAGTTCCAAACCTTTGAGCGCTTGGAAAACTCATCCAACACCTTTCGATGACATTGCTGGCATATTGTTGGAGGAACAGATACACTCAACCTAACCTACAAATTTGAGTAAGATCAAACGATTATGATCAGGGGTAACCAATTTGATTGTAGATATCAACACAGAATCCTATTAAAAACAAACATAATAGAATTAATGTACCTGTTAAATTCGAACCAAGCAATAGAATTAGGGAGAAAACATACACTGGATTGGGGTAGCTTGGTCTCGGTAACTTGAACCTTCTCTTCTTCGGACCGTTCAACAACAACTTGTTTAACCGTAGCAGCATGAGCAGAGACGGCAATCTTCCTACGCCGTGGCCGACTACAGGAAACCATTAAACCAGAACAACAGCAACAAGTCAAGCTGCAAGAGAATGAGTAATTCTGGCGGGAAGAAACCGAGAGGTTTGAAAACATAGAAGTAGGAGAGCTTGAATTGAATAGCTTCCTCCATGTTTGCTGTTGTTGTTTTCTGTTGAGAAGAATCGAAGGGTTGTAACTAAGAGTGAGCGCCATTCGTGGAGCTCGAGAGAAAAAGAACAATAAAGCAGAGAAGAAGAAGATAGGATGGAACTAGTATTGTGTACCACTGAGGGCGTGTTTACATTGTGAGCAAAGTGAGTTTTTTTAAACTCACTTGAAAAAGTTAAATTAAAAATTAAAAATATTTAATAAAAATAAAATTATATATTAATAAAATATTTATAGTAAATTTTAAAAATAATTTTTTTAAAAAAATTATTAATAAAATAATTTTATTTTAATTTTTGTATGTATTTTATATTGAAAGTGAATTTAAAAAAAAGTTAATTTGAGGTATTAGTAAACACGCCCTTAGTTCGGTCTAGAGGTGCGAATTTGAATTATTTGATAATTTTTAGATTAATTTATTTAATAATTAGAAAATTCGTTCAATTTTAATTTATTTATAAATTTATATAGTTCAAAATTTAATCCAATCTATTAATAATCAAGTCAAATTAAAATCGATATATTTAATAATTAAAATTTTTAACTTTTATTTATATATTTTTAATTTTTAACGAAATTATAATATCAGTTATAATGAAAGTACATAATATTTTTAATGATAAGATATAGTTAATGTCCATCAAAATATGTATTTTTTTAATATCTTCACATCCTTAAATTTCTAAACAAAAATTTATTTTATTTTTTTAAAATATATGATGATAGCTAAAATTTTATAACTATAAATATATATTAATAATTTAATAAAATTTTTTATAAATATATCTATCTAACAAAATTTTAATAAAAATCTTTACATGAAATCTACATTAAATCGTTAAAGAAATATCTATATGGTAATACTTTCGATATATTATAATTCTCATATTATATTATTTTATTAAAATATAAAAATAAAAAAAATGATTAATTATAAATACAATATAATTTAATAATTTATAAATTACTATTATCGATTATTTTTATTATCAATATTTTATTATACAGTAAGAAAAAATTAAGAATTGTTTTTCAAAAAATAACAATTCGGATTGGTGGGTCAATTTCGAATTTATCCGGATTGACTTATTTAATAACAGGATCAAATTTGTTTAATTTTAATCCAATCCATATATTTATTTAGATCAAATTTTTAATTTTAATTTTAATTAAATGAGTCGATTTCGAATTGAGTTTTTAGATGAAATCATATATTGCCATGAGCTACTAAAAGTGGGCCAGTCTTGTTAAGATTTTTTCTTTTTGTTTTGAAATAGCTGCCTTTTTTGCTAAATCGAAAACTACCAAATAGAAATAATAATAATAATAATAATAATAAAAGTATTTTATATTAATTATAAACCATGTATGATATGAAAATAATAAAAACAACTTAAAAATCAAAATCAAATTTTAAAAAGAAAATTACATTGACTCATAATTTATGGGAAAATTACGGCACTCTTTGTAGTATTAGAAGCTTTGTTATATAATATTAAGATTTTTAAAATTTGTAAATTATTTATTACTACATTAATTCTGAAGCATATTAGCCTCCTCGCTGAAATAACCATGACGCATGATTCTTTGTTACAAAATTTCATTTCTTTCCATTCTATTTGCAAAGTCAGAAAAATGCAGAGTACAGAAGTGATGAAACCGGCAGAGATAAACTTTCATCTAAGAAAATTTGAAGACAACAAGAATTCCTGTTCCAAGCTGAACTGCCTTGTTGCATTGCTCTTCTTCGAATCTACTACTGATAATGGTTGTCTAGATCTAATCTTCTGTCTTGCTTGTGATGAAGAAACGCCAGTGCTGCTATTTGAAGAGCAGCAGAATGCTTGCGTCTCATTGCACTCACTCTCAGCTCTTCAAGCTGTACCTCAACTTCTTTCATCGTCGGTCTTTCATCCCCTGTCAATCTCAGTGACATCTCTGCGAGCACAGCAACTGTATCGATCTCTTCTTTCTTCGCCTCTTGCACGATTCGAGTGTCCAAGATCTCATAAACCTTGTTCTCCTTCATCAAACGAATGAACTCATTCGCTAGACTTGTTCCTTCTTGCAACTCATCCGTGTTATAAATCAAAGCTTGTTTCCCAGTGATCAACTCCACAAGTATAACGCCGAAACTGTACACATCGCTCTTTTCACTTAACCGTCCGGTTTGGAAGTACTCGGGATCGAAGTATCCGAACGTACCCTGGACAGTCGTCGAAACTCTCGAGTGATCAAAGGGGACAAGTCTTGACGCGCCAAAATCAGAGAGCTTCGAATTCATACCAACATCCATCAGTACATTAGTGGATTTTACATCTCTGTGGAATATTGAAATGGATGCTGATGAGTGGATGTAAGATAACGCTCTCGCGATCTCAACAGCGATCCTCAATCGATCTTCCCAAGCAAGTGAATCGTTAGGAGAAGTACTTTGAAGGTGTTTTGAGAGAGTACCGTTGGAAATGAACTCGTAGACCAGCAAAGGGACTTCGGTTTCTAAGCAGCAACCGTAGAGCTTGACTATGTTTCTGTGATTGATCTGAGAAAGAATCGCGACTTCGTTTATGAACTGATCGATCTCTCTCTGAACTGTAATCTTCGACTTTTTTATCGCGACAACCCGTTGGTCGGCTAGAATGCTTTTGTAGACAGTACCGTGTCCTCCTCGACCGACGACCCTTGTTCTATCAAAATGATCGGTTGCTTTTTGTAACTCTTTCAGAGTGAAAATTCTTAGCCCATCAGCGACGTCTTTGTTCGAATGTATCAACTGTTCTAGTAGTTGGCCACGGTTTTTCTTGAAGAATTTTTGTTTCAGTTTTTCGGCTTTTCGGGCTTTGAATTTCTTGTAGACCCACATGAAAGCTAGAACAACAACCAGAAGAGCTAGTCCAATGCCAATTCCAGTCATCATGTCTGCACAAGACTAGAAATTAGTGAAGAAATTTAAATATTCTGAAAAATCTTATGGCGACCTGCGTATGATGGTCAAGTGAAAGTAAAGAATTTCTGCTTCGAGGGTTTTCAAAAAATTTAGACTAGTTACCTGAAGAGACTGAAGTTCCTGATTTGCTCGTGGCGCATCTTGAAACTTTGGGGTCGCCGTAAGCGCCTTCCGGGCATCGGCAATCATAAGTTCCGGGCTTGTTGATGCAAACGCCAAAGCATGGATAAGTTTTTGAATCTTCACATTCGTTAATATCTGCAGATAATATCACAGCTCGTTCATAGGGAGAAAAACAAATTTCTCAATGTGCACGATGATTTTAGGAAAACAACAATGTCGGTCTACCGTACCTTTGCAACCATTACGAAGATAAGGATTGCCTGAAAACCCATCGGAACAGTTGCACCGGTAACCAACTCCGTTAAGAGAATTGTAACAGTGACTGTCTGTGCTGACACATGCGTAATCTGGCTTACCTGTGGCATTTTCGCATGAGAGCTCACCTACTGTCCAATCAAGCACCATCGGCACAACAGCCAAGTTTGAATACCTCCCGCTTCCTGAGAGGTCGGCGGGGTTGAAAGAATACCAATCCTTCTCAACAACGAAAGCCGAGGCTTCGAGGCCCTTTGCCCACTGTGGTGTCTGATTGAGTGATCCCATGCCGATATTCAGCTGTCGAACACCTTCTGGCACTGCTGTCTGGCAACAACTGATGCCAGAACATGACCCGTGACCGAAACTGGTACTTTCCGCCTCTTCCTCACACACAGAAGCGCACATACTGACTAGTTTTCTGGTGGCTGGATCATAAAAGGATGCAAGCACGCCGCAACCAATTGCAGTGAAGCTGTTACGCGTGGAAGATACGGTGAACGGTCCGGTAGAAGGCAGTGCGACGCCCCACGAAACGTTGTAGGGAAGAGAGGTAGCGACCGATACATTACTTCCGATGCGTAGTTCACCTCTGGATAGAAAAATGCCGAGGACTAAGATGCGGCCGGAGACATCAGCCATGTAGAGATTCTTACCGATGCATTCGAGAGTGAAACCTTCTTTAGAGCAGTTTGTGCCGACGCCGAAAGGATAAGTTATTCCGGTGATGTTACCACAACTATCTCGGCAAGCACCGCCCACTGCTGCTGCCATCTCAAAGAAGATGAGTAAGCTGAAAACTCTGATCATTCAATTTGCATTCAATCTTGAATGAAAAGTTCAAATTTTGATCAATGTTTTTATATACACTAAAAGGGCATTAAGTCAAATTTCCAAGTCAAGCACGCCAAAGTTGGACTTTTTATGTTCTTCCTTAGAATTCGAAGTACCGAATTAACTTTTCTTCTTCTAAGAACTTTCCCCTCTTGGTATAAATTTAATAAGACAACAAAAAAAAATAAGAAATGAGATGAAAAACTAATCTTTTATTGCATACTCTAAATAAAACATCAAGTAAATATTTCCAATGCTTCTTCTATGCACTAGCTGATCTGAGTTGAAGTAACCATCGATCTGTCTCGGCGATGACGAGCATGCATAAGAAAGAACCAAACAAGTAGCACTATCCCCGGCGCTAAGAAGCCGACTCCGATCCCTAGTCCGACATATAACCATTTCTTGCTTCTCTTTCCTTCATCAGGGGGAACAATGAGAGTAGTCCCTGGATCGAAAGCCGGTATCGATGTAGATGTCGATGCAGACATCTTGGCTCAGACTTAAGGGGCACGAGCAGAGTTGTGAAGGGATATATGGTGTCACTGATGGATAACCTGTTCGCATCCAACACTATTTCTTCATCAGAGGCGAAATATTTAGCAATACTCACAATGTCGTCGCCCCATGTTATCAGATAGTTAAAAAGATACTTGATGCCATTGCTGAGCTGATTGCTGCTAGGACAAGCACATCGCAAAGGTACTACAATATCAAACCCGGCAGCTAAATTTTCCAGTAAGGAAGTGTTCTGAGCAATCAAAGACTGGCAAGTAGTTAGACCCTGGAAGGTAGAGTTTGCAATAATGAAATAGGTATCGCCAGTTCGGATTGTGTATGTAGTGTTGTGCTGGTAGTAGTCGCCTGAGCAAGAGCAGTAGACAGGGACGTAGACTTCCCTGCCGATAGGGATTTCAGTTGTGGAGCTAACATTGTTTGTGTAAGCGATTCTTGAGACATCAGCATTAAGGAAAGAGCCTATCTGTGCCGGTGTCTGGTAACCGGAGACCGACCGGAATAACAGGTAGGACAAGCAGGAGGTGAAGGGCCCAGTGCATGAGTAACCAAGGGCGGAGTCACTTGTTGCGCTGCAGTTATATTGAATGTTGCTTTCATATGCTTGCCGGCTGCTGCAAACATAAACAGCAGAAGCAAAGAAGAAGAAAAAACTGAAGATGAAGTAGTTCATTGTTGTGTTTCTACAAAAGACTTCAAGGCTCATGACTTGTTTGTTATAAAGGTACCACATTGCTTTCAGTTCAAATTAGAGTGTTTGAATACAACTTTTCTACCAATATAGATTGACCAATTCATTCAAGTATTTCCAAACACAAATTTCTATTTTTTTATTTCATATTTTTTAATATATATTTTATAAATATATAAAAAATTATTAAAAATTAAAAAATATAAAAAAATTCTACAAAATATTTATATTATATATTTTTATTATTTTAAAAATAAAAAAATAAAATTTATTTTTTTGAAAAATAAAAATATTTTTTATTTTAAAAAATCTCAGAAACACTTCCAAACGCCGCTTGAATACAACTTTTCTACCAAAATATCATACAAACAATCAACAACGTCTAACATTTACATGGAATGCATGCATCAGGAAACAGATTGTTAAATTTTCTTCAAAGAAGTTAAAACAGCTAACAAATAGGAGCTGAGCAACAACTGCAACTTCATAGAGTTGATCTTCTCTTCCTCAAAAATAGGTTCTTCGATCTATGAGTTACAGGCAACACCGCCCTGCACGCCACAAATTGACTGCAGCAAACAGGGCATGCCAAATCATTTTTAAGAGCAAAACAAACCAATGTCAGCTCAAAAAATGCAGACCCCGTGCGCTGCAGCCAACTGCAGCATGCACAACTGTATTGCTTGTCGCACACAGTATATTTCTCAATGATGGCCCCAAGCTTGCTTCTTATTTGTGCTCCTAGCTTAAGTTACAGCCCTCTCTGAAGAATTTGATAGAACAATTGGAGTGCAAAGTAGTAATTAAATCCAAAACCACGGCAATGAAAACTATCGTTGCTAGGAAATAGAGAAAGGAAACTGGGAAACATTCTAAATTTTAATAACAAACTAAGATGAGCTTGCTTGCTCCACTGAACGGGTAAATAGATAAAGAGTACTCAAGCATTGACTGAAAAGCGTGAAGCAGAGCCAAACGATTTAAAGAAGCATTCCCTCTCTATGGAATTTCATCGAACAGTTGGTGACAAATCTAATACTAAAACTTAAACCCACAGCAATGCACACTGATACAGACAAAATGGAGAAACATCGACAAAACTTCAACACATTATGAATTTCAACAGCAAGAAACAATCTAATCTAAACCAAACATGAATCAGAAACTGCGGACATTTGATCTAAGCAACCTGCGGTAATCCTAACACAGCTTGCATTTCAAGAACAAATGACCAAACAAATCCAAAGATTAATAGAACCGACAAAAAAATGCTTCACAAAATCTTCAAATCCTTTGCTCCTGATTTCTGAGAAGGCTTTCTTGGAATGGTTAACCCTTCCACCAACCCCTCTTCTCTCCCTCTCATTTTTTCAACAACTCATGTCAACACTATTCAAAACAAACACAATTAAAACACAATCATAACCAATTCATCCATAAGAAAAACGACAGAAAAATTGAAGAGGTTGAGATCTTAGAAATGTGGGAAGCTCGGTAAGCGAGTTGCCGACGGAGATCTAACAGCAAGCCGACCAGATTTCTTCCCCTAAAGAGTTTTTATAGCTACAGCCGGATCACGGCCATTTCAAGATCAAGGATACAAATTACAAACCCTAATCTCGGTACAAGTAGCTTTTGTCTCAGATTCCCAAATCTCAGATTCAAATTAAAAAAATTCAAATTCTATTCAGAAATTTAACCAAAACATAAGTAGATCTACTACAAAACCGGATGATAAGCAACAGATCTGCAAGCATTTACAGCGACTTCTAAATCGGTAATCGATTGAACTGCTCGCTCAAATTTGAGAAGAAACAAACCAGAAAAACATATAAAATAAAACTTTTTTTTCCCTAGAAAGAAGAAAATAAAAATTGGAAGTGGTTGATTGAGATAATGAATAACAGCTGAGGGGTATTCATAGATGCGGCGATTGGAATAGTTTCGCAATATCAGTCCGTAAAAATAAATAGTAACCCTATACCAACACCATACATTGTTTTTGCAAAGAAAGACCTTGAGAAAATAGATAACGAGTTTGAAATAAACAAGAGAACAGTAGCTTACGAGTGATTCAGTACTACATCTGGATATTAAGACCGCGTTTGGAAATTGCATTATGGGAAAATGAATTGCAATATTTTTAGTTCATATATTTTTGTAAAATTTAATAAATTTATTTAGAAATTTAAATTTAAAAATTATTTTTTATTTTAATTTTTTTAAATACTGCCAAATACCCATAATTCCCCTGACGGATATATTATTCGTTTATAAATTGCACCCATTTTATTAGATATTAGACCCTTCATTTACCTATTTTACCCTTCTCACGTAAAAGCCCGTTCAGATCTTTCTGTTCCCGAAATCTTCATCAATCGAATCAGTCAATCGATAAAATTAAAATTTCTTCTTCTTCTTCTTCGATCGATTTCCACGGAAATTCTTTATCTTATTTCTCAGGAAAGAAAAAGATTTGATCTTTTCCTTCCTCTGGAGAAAATTTTTTCGAGTCGATGGAAGGCGTAGGTGCTCGACTAGGGAGGTCGTCTACACGATACGGCGGTGGGCCCACCACAGTTTTCACCGGTCCCGTTCGGAAGTGGCACAAGAAGTGGGTTCCACTACCTCCGGCAAACAACAGCAGCAACAAAGATTCGAATTCTAACAACAGTAACAGCAATAACAACAGCAATAATGGATCGAGGCTTCTTTTGTATAAGTGGGCACCGATCAATGGTAGCAAGGAATCAGGTGCGAGCACAGATAATGAGGAACCGCCCAAGCGGAAGTTCCGGTACGTCCCGGTAAGAAAGGAGCAGTTCTTGGAAAGGAAGATCCTCTGTTTACTATGAAATTCTGACTTAATTGTGATTTTGTAATTTGTGGTTGGTATAGTGTAACGGGTTTGGAAGGTTGTTGTTGTGATTTGAAGTCGGAGTTGGTTTTAGTGGAGTGCAATACGTGTTCAACGATTATGCGGATAGGTTTGATCTAGTGAGTTAGCAGGGTTGATGTTGCTTTTCCTTGCTGTTATGTTGAAGTTTTGGCAGATGTGGTATTTTTAAGTTCTGATATTTGTTAGCATGTGGCAGATCAAGTGAGTATTCAAGATGATTCTCTGTTAGTTCCTAATTTGTTAGCATGTGGGTGTATGTGCTGAAATATTTGCCTTTTAGAGACTGCTGTTGGAGTTGAACTTCAGAGTGATATACTTGTCAAATTGAACGAAAGGGTACCACGACCCATATAGCCAATGTCACCAAGTGATTGGATTATTGAGTTTCTGTGTGCATTATATCATAGTGGTGTCTAATGATCTATATATCTACCTGCAATTAGTAAATAATGGCTTGATTTTTTCAGGTTGTTATTGTATTGAAATTACCAAACGAACAATTTGACATTATCATCTTAAAACCATGTTTATTGTCTTCGAAGTAAGAGGCACTCTTGTTTCAGTTACTCAGTCGCAGTTGTAAAAGTTTAAGCACCACATGATTCGATGTAGCTCAATTCTATTTGCAAAAACTTGCTTTTGGCTGTGAGTGGTTTTAATGATTTGGAACTTTTGTAATCTTCAATTCTCACTTTTAGAGAGAGGGAGAGCTCTGCTATCAAAGTAATATAGGTTGTTGAGCAACAATTTTGATAGTTTCATTTGCTATTGGAGTAAGAAGTGATGTCTTCTCTGTATATCTAGTTTACTTAAGTAGAAAAGGCAGAGGAGAAAGAGGTTAAGGGACATAATTTGGTCATAAATGAGCAAGAACTCAATTTGGATTGCCAATTGGGTAAGAACTTTGGTGCTGAAGTTTCGCAATTACACATGAGTGCATGAATAAACTCTTGTCAGGGATCTGAAAGAGTCAACTTCATTTGAGTTCTGATGATAATTGAGCAAACTTTGCATCTTAGAGTGCAGTACTCGTGCTCTGCACTTAGTTCTTCACAAGATACACCTGTGATTGGTTTAGGTTTTGGTAGTTGACGTAATTTTGGTGGAAAGTATTTTCTGGTGCATCATGGACAGTTTTTTCTGATAGTTTTTTCTGGTGCTTCATGGATAGTTTTTTCTGATAGTTTTTTCTGGTGCTTCATGGATCACAAATTGACTGGTCATACATTTGGTAAATTGTCGCCATCTCATGGGACTTGGCAGTTATCTGTTTTGGTTTTAAATGTATCGTAGTTTTAGAAATTACTTATAGGTGATTTTGACACCAAAAACTGCATTTCATTTGCTGGCAGGGTCGTGTTGGTAGACTATCATTATATTTTGTGCATCGATTCTCTTGAAATGTGAACTCATCAATTTTGCTCATCATATTGGGTCACTATATCATTTACTCATGCTTTAATAATATGACGATTAATGTACTTCATATGCAGGAGGAGGTAGCATATGTTTGCTGTAGTCTTAACAGTGAAGCTTATTTTGTATAGGTTCTAAACTAGTTTAGTATGGTAACCTGAAGCTGTTCAACAAGTCAATTTATGCTGCTTGCTTTGTAAAAACATATTCATGTTCCGATCAGCCTATTTCAGCTTAATTTTCAACCTATATAACAAATTTGCTTTATGTTTACTCAAAGAGCGAAATGCTTGTTTTTACCTTTCTTATTGATGGATTAATATCCTGTAATTTGCGTACAATCCTTTTTGGGTGTTGACTTGGCTAGTCTTTCTTCAGATTGCTGTAGTTGAAGAGCAAACACAAGAGGCTGCTTCAAAGAGTGATGATGAAAATAAAACCAATGATGAGGATCCTTCCTCATGGCAGAGTGAAGTGCATGGCTCTGATACTAAGCCAGATATCAATGATGTCCCAATGGAGGACCCTCAGGTAGTCCCTAGTTATCTTTCATTTTTTGCTCTTCTAGTAAGGCCCTGTCAAGTCACTACTTCCAGCATAATTGGATATAGCATGCTGTCACACTCTAGTCAGTTTGCATAATATTCAGCAGTTTCTTATAAATGGGCTTTTTTCCCATGTTTGTGAGATTTTAGCATCTACTTGTGTATCTGTGTTTGTCATCGCATCTGTGTTGTGCTTCTTGCCAGCACCTAGCAAACTAGTTCACCATTATAAAGAAAAAATTCCAGAGAATCAGTTGTGAAATATTATTTACTTTTGGCTGATATCGAAAGCTTGAAGTTTGACTGCTACGTTGACTGTTTTACTTGGAACTACTTGTTTTCTGACCATCTGAAAATATCATCACATGAAAAATGTTGGAGTCTGAGCTTATATATCTGCTGCATCCTTATACTTCTCGTGAAGCTCTAATCCTTAGCTTTCATTATGATTTTCAGGCTGCAGAGCAAGCTCCTACAGCAGATGTCAAAAAGTCTAATCTGGATCTAAGTTTGGGTCTGCAAGCGCATGGGGATGACAATGAAAGGGGTGGTGAAAATGGTGGTCAAGCAGAAAGATTGAACTCAGGTGAGGATTTTGACATGCAGCCGTCGACAAGCATGAACCCAGATAATAGATTGAAGAGGAAGGTTGACCTCGAAATGAGAATGTAACCTTAGTTCTCTTTCCACATTCTCCATTATTCATGCAGCATTGACTTTGTTATTCCATGAGCAGTTTTAGATGAACATGCATTAGAGAATCAAATGATTGTAGAAGGATGTGTTAGGGAAGTCCAGATTTTACTTACTACTACTCATTGTTAGCAACAAATCCTTATCTATTGCTGATCCTTTGTTATCGTAATGAATGAATAACTGCAGCTTAACCCAATTTCAGTTTATACTTTGTGTTTCTTTATGGTGATCTTAATCTTTTTGTTCATACATTGCCTTTGAAATCCATTTCAGTAATGTGATCATTGCAGCCTCACCATTTCGATAACCCGTGCATCGCAGCGATAAGTATGAAGGTTTACAACCTCTACTCCTTTTGAGATTAATTGTATATAATATATTCTTTCAGGTTTAAGCTGGAGAAAGAAATCAGGTGAAAAATTCTGAGAACTGAATTAGATAACATGAACCAAAGTAGAGAAACTTTCAACAACCATAGCAATTCATTCTTGGCTTTAAGGAGAACAAAAAAAAACGAGGCAAAAATAATGTCAACTTCATCTTTGGAAAGGTGTTCTTTTACCAGCACAACCAAACAATCGAGAATGTTCAAATCTGCAGTAGAATCTAGTTTCAACATTGACAGCAATGGTACAAATATTTTCTCTTCTAACATGCTACCCTTCTATTCATAATATCACTGGAGATTGAGAACACAGTTGCTTTTGTTCTATAAAAGAAATGCGTTTCTCTTCACTAGATTAAAGTTACAGGACCTGACATATAATTAAACTAATGGCATTGCTCTAATTAGACTAATGTCTGTTAGCTTCTTTTATAGAAGCAAACAGACACAGCTACAAAACTTTTTTTTTCCACCTACAACACGTGAAGCAAAATTTAACTCGGCTGATTGTTCAAAGCTTCGGTAACACCAACTTCAGCAGGACGTAGAACACGATCATGTAGCATATATCCAGGCTGCAAGACAACAACAGATACAAGAAATATGAATAATGGACGTCATATACCTGCTCTTTATATTATAAGGTCGAAATAGTCAAATCATTGCTAGGTTTCGAACATCCAAAAGAATTGCAAAGCTGTGGAACCTAACAAGGAAAAGAGCACGAGAGTGAAGAATGAAGTGCTTACCTTCAGAACAGCAGCAACAGTACCAGGTTCTTTTGAAGCATCTGGTATTTGGAAAACTGCATGATGCCGGTTAGGATCAAAATTTTCATTCAAGGGATCAAATTTCTCAACTCCATACTTGCGGAAAACCTGAAATATAGACAAGCATTTGAGTAACTGTCTTATGCATCTTTTGAGAAAATAATGCATACCATATATCTTGTACAAATGGCAAAACTCTTACAAGCTTACTGGTGTTATCATGTGAAGACATGACATTTTTGCATTAGCATCTACAAGTTGCAACAGAATCTTATGTTTTCATAGTCTAAGGTTTTATAGCTACCAAAATTTTTCCAGTTTCATTTTATAATTTGGCATTCCTTCAGCTGATGATAGGAGAAGGCATCTTTGTAACATTGCCTTGATCAAAGTATCTTGAAGATTTTAGCTTTAGGAGCTAGGAACTTGTTAAATTGATACAAGAAACTAGACAACTCAGGAAACAACAGATTCCAAACAACACATTCATCATACACAAGAAAACGACCAGAAATCTTATGAAACAAGATAAGAATACCTCCACTAATTGTTTTTCAGTCATTTCCACACCCTCCAGCAGAGTTTTCAGGAGAGGCACAGCTCCAACAGTGTCCTTACTTGAGTCAATCTTAGAGAAGCTTTCTTTAACAACTGAAGAAGCTCTTGCTAAATTATCAGCAACATCTAATAGGCTCTTTGCAAAGTTCTGAACATTAAATGCAGAAAAGAATCAGGCATGAAGTAAATAAAGCAGCACAAATAACAGAGCTAAGAGAGTTTAACCATTTAATGACGGACCTGGATGGCAAATTTTTTTGAGTTCTCAGCTTCACGTTTTGTCCTGTCTAGAACATTCTCCATCTCAGCATAGCTGCGGAGAACTTTATCCCGCATTTTCTCAATCTCCTTGTCCTGCAACTTCAAAAACTCCTCCTTCTCCCGAAGAAGCTTTTTGATTTCATCCTTAGACAGGTCTGGTTCTCCATCTGAATCAGAAAAAGCACTTCGTTTAGGGCTCCGCCTTCTCCTCTTCTTAACAGATTGCAACTTAGGATCTTCAGATTTAGAATCAAGACCTATATCATCTTCCTTTTTATGTGCTTCAGAACTTTCTTCAGCCTTAGAAGACTCTGTTGGAGTAGAAGAATCCTCCAAATGTTTTGTTTCATCAGTCTTAGATGCATGAGCAGGATCTGCTGATTTGGTTGACTCCTCATTAGCTGGTCCAGAAGACGAGGAAGTGGAAAACCCAAACAATTGGTGGGTTAGAATAGTCATAAATGACCGAGGTTGAGAAGCCTCGTATGGTACACCCTGACATAAGCAAGCACATTATCAGTAAGAAAATCAATACCAAAAAAGTACGAAAAGCACCAGTAAAAGAAGAAAACAATAACACAAGCCCTAGAATCAACACAAGCAAGCAAGTGCAAATACGCATCTAATGAGTGTTTTCATCAACTAAAGGAGGAAACAGAAGTAACCACAATCAAGTATTTCTCCACATTCTTAAAAAGAGGGAAAATATTTGCAGTTCTTTCTTTTGGTATTTCGCAAAACATCATGCAAGGATAATATCCAAATATGCCTTACATGCATATTGTACAATTATGCAATAAAGCATATTGCATATAATTCTAAAAAAGTAAACTTGAAACTACAAACAACAGTTCAGTTCATTATTGAACAAATATAGAGGATTGGATAAAATATATTTGACCAATAGTACAAATATAATTTAGAATGTCATATTTAACGAAATGAGTGTAAAAGTGCCAAGCGTCAACTAGCTGCTAGAGAGTTGAACTATTTTACGGTACGAAAGATCTTCTGGATATGAGTGGTATTAATTTTAGTATTAGATAAGGTATACTTACAAAACTATGAAACTTATCAAAGTCTTAGCTCCCGTATGTTAACGCTACCAACAACTGACCTCCTAACAGAATAACGAATTCCAGCACTTAAAAACTAAAAACACTTCACTCGTGGAAAATTCCAAAAGATGGAAATAGTAACTGTCAAAACCGAACATGGGATAACTTAGATCCTCAAAAGACAAGCACAACAGCAGAAGTTTCATTATATGTAGACAATTCAGTCTAATCTTAGAACACCAAACTCCAACTCGAACTAGCACTTTTACAGCACAATATGAAACAAAAATTAATCTCAGACAAATCAATTCAAAACAATAAACATTCCAGATTCCAGAATTAGTAGAAACCAACATTGATTACAGCAACTCCTAACAAGAATCAAATATTTCAAAACCCCAAAAAAAAACTATAAACTAACTTCATAGCTAAAGTATCTCTACAATTAATTAATTTAAAATTAGCTTCCATAACCAAGGCCACAAACAAAGAACATGAAATTGCACCGTGAGGTTCTATGAAAATCCAAATTTTCCAACAACCCAGAGTCCCACATCATCCAAATATCAAACAAACCATTCCTAAATCTCACCTTGGAGTAATTAACCTGTCTACATTCCATCAAAGAATGAAATTTACTTGGGACATGCTGAAACTGCTGCGATTGAGCTAAAGAACGGATCGAATTACAACTCTTTAGCACCTTAAACAACGCTCTCGAAGCCATGATCGAATTTTTCTTTCAATTTCAAATCAAACTTCTTGAAAAATTTTCTGGAAAATTACGAATTAGAGATGTTTTTTTTTCTTTTGTTTTGTGTATACAAGTGAATGAGCGGCGGTAATGAAAAACAGCGTCGGAGAATTGCAGGGGTTTAAGGTAAAAGACTAATTTACCACTGATTATTTTTTGCAGCACCGGATAATGTGTAATTATATTTACATTATCAGGCCTGTTTAGAAACAAAAGTTTCCTTTTAGCTATCGATTGGCACATATATAAGTAAATAATTTATAAAAATAAAATTTTGTTACTGAACTTCTGCTGAGGTGTGTTTACTATTATTTCAATTTTTATATTTTAAATTTTATTTTTAATATAAAATAAATATAAAATAAATTTTTATCAAAATTTTAAATTTAATTTTAAAACTTACTATTAATATAAATTTTAAAAAAATTTTAATTTTATCAATATTTTTAATTTTTAACTTAATTTTTTAAATTAATTTTTTAAAATCTCAAATTTATTGAATTTATCCCTAAATAAACACATCCTAAACAAAGCAAGAAAAGTATTTTATCCCTAGATAACCTTTTACAAGTCAGTATTGATTTGTTACAAAAAGTATAAAGTAACTTTTTTATGTAAATAAATTCACTATTTCATGGAATATTATTTTTTAATAGGAAAAATAAATTATACAACTGCAGCAACAATGAGAAGAAGCAGAAGAAGATAAATTTACAAACAAACAATGTTATTTATACATTTACTTGCGCGAATTATGTACTATCATAAATTCGCATTCATCTACGATCCAAACGTAGTTGCTTCCTTGGAGAATTTTCGAACAATCGCCGTTTGCATACTGTTAATGAAGAATAACGTGCAAGTAATTGATCAACCAAACATAATGATATTTACTGTTTAACAAAAGCCGCTCGACAATGTTATGTATTGTGCGAACTGCTTGATGTTACTTCCAGGTACGATTTCGCAAGCCAAAGCAAACCAGGATCATTCCTCTTCAGCACCATGTAGGTTTCTGTTCTGCCAACTTCATCTGATACAATATCTTCGGAGAAGCCTATCATGTTCAGAACCTCCATAGCCGCTGTTGTAGAAAGTATTACAGTCCAGCAATAGTGAGCCATAAGCATCCACATAAAGAAAAATCAAGATATGCAGGCTATGATAGTCATGAATTACATATCTCAACATAGTTCAATAACAGTTCAATATATCAAGGAAAACCAGAGTAATACCTGTATAAATTGCCACATTTCTCTGAAACTGTGGATTGGCCTACAAGATAGAAACCAATCATAAATACTGTGATCTTCAACATCTTTATTTCAACTTTCAAAAGTTTGCTTTATTTCATAAAGCTCGAGGAAGAAGTTGGATTAGCATGGACAAGTACCTTTCTTAGTCTCCTAAACTTCATTTCGTTTGGATGCTCAATCACATTCCTGCAAGCATGTCATAGTGAAGATTAAGCCTAACATAACGAGAGAGAGAGAGAGAGAGAGAGAGAGAGAGTTACCTGACTATCTTTAACAGTGTTTGAAGCACCAACATGGAATCTGCAGGTCTCACTTCTTTCCTGAGTGTATCAATGGCTCTCTCCAAGCGACTGCAAATAGCAGCAACAGGTTCTTCTATTCTCTGTAATTCTTCATTGTTATTCAGGATGCTAATATGACCATAAGGATTGGGCTCATTTTTTATGGTCTCATCACTTCCACAAGTTGGCTCCATTAGTTCCCTTTTACACGTGACCACATTTGTTGGTGAGTCGTCAGGATCAGGTTCTGATGAAGCCTTCAGTTCAGTTCCTCCCAGGCCCTGTCTACTATCTTTAAGAATTTTAGCAATTTCAGAATCATCCGGGTCTGGTTCCAGTGCACTTTCCCTCCCCGAAACAGCCTCACTTTCTAAGGCATCATATGGATCAGGTTCACATTTTTTTAACCCAGCTTTTTCCTTAGTGGAATCATCTGGATCTGGCTCAAGCAAATCCTTCTCCAAAAGATCATCAGGGTCTGGTTCAATACCATAGTTTTCCACTGATGGATCAACTATAATGTCAACCACCATGTCTTTGTACTTTGTGGCCACTGTATCATCAGGATCTGGCTCACTACTCATGGAGTCATCAGGGCCAGGTTCTCCTAAGTTATCAGATGTATGGTCATGAGTTATAAAACGACGATATGCAGCTTCAACTGAATTGGTACGAGGATCAGCCCATGCATCTGATGATCCCCCAAGCTTTTGGCCACCATGATGACCACTTTCTACAAGAGAAATCTCATCTTCTTCAAGGTAATCAGGCATTCTACTACCACTCAATGTATAACTCTTCAACCTAGTCCAATCTAAGCTAGCAGCTTCTTCATTCAGCTAACATCATAGAAATCATAAGAGAGTTAAAAAATAACAAGCCTTTATGCTTAAAAATTGGACAACCACCAAAACTTTCCAAAAAATTAAAATTAAAATTTAAAAAAAGAAGAGAAAGGTAAAATGATTACCTGTTTATTGAGAGCAAAAAAGTTTGCATCATGTTCAGAATACACCATGTGTGCCTAAATTAGTTGACAAAATTTAGTATTCCTGCATTAGAATAGCTAAAGGTACAGCTCAAATATGTGATAAAACATACAAGTTCATGCAAGAGTGTTTTCTTGATGCTTTCATATTTTCTAAAACCCTTCAGATCGTCTGTTCGAAGACGAAGTGATATTTCCTCCCCGCAGTTCTGTAGATGACAGAAGAAAAACGAGCTATCTAAAATCAGAAACAACTTAACTACTGATTCTCTAGCTACAATTATCAAAATGGCAAACTTACACATTACCTTGTTGAACCCGAGAATGCACTTTGGACTAATGCCCACATATCCAATAGGTGCCATTTCTGTCATAACTCCGACGCGCCAACGATGCTAATTTGTTGGACAAGGACATGATCTGTTAGAAGAACTTTAGGTAGGCAAAGCAGGGGGAAGATGTCTTTTCATGAAAGAATTACCTTGTTCATGATGGCAATTATCCCAGGATCACATGCGAGCATGTGCATCCTCCTTAATGCTTCAGGAGCCGGAGGATTTAACTGAAACGACCGAAAACATAGGTTAACAAACTGGCTAAGCAGGAACTTACAAACAAATTAAACCTGAAAAGGTCATATCATATCATGATCAAAAGTGGCTCTAAAAATCAAGGTCACTATGGAATGCTCTTTCTTAAAAACACAAACCCACATTCAAATATTTTCTGTCAAACTGATGGAGATTAATAGTGTCAAGGAGCTATGAAACAAGGACTTCTTGCAGCATATTTAGCACTACACTAGACCAAATCCCTATATATCACATGTGACACTACCCATGAAGTTCAACAGACTTTAAGCATAAGTATGGCTTCACTTATCACAACACTTCAGCCAAAACCGTTGTTATGAAAAGAAAGCCGAACATATGCTCTATAGCTCCCTGCCACTTTTATGCAAAACTCACAAGCCACCGTTCTATTACTAGGTGGCCTTGCAGTGCTCTTCACAAGCCTGTCCTTGCTCGAGTTTACCCAGACTACAATCTAGAAAAGTTTCATTTTGTCCTGATAATTATTAATTAAATATACAATACAACTTTGCACCAGTAGTTACCTATCCATATAGATTTGCCGATCACTAAGTTAGGAAAAGAAAATACACCTCAATTCCTGGGATTTGAAGTGTTCTGAAATCACAGAAAATGTAGTTCCCTGTTGGGAGTTTCAAGGAATTTTGTGGTTTCATGAATGACCGTTGCCTCAATCGCTTCTCCTCTTCCTCAAACCCAAGAATTCTTAGATCGCGTCCCCTGTTCCGTGATATTTCCTCAATTTCATTGTTGGAAACACCCATCATTTTAATGGTCTTTCCCTGCAAAGACAAGGAACAAGCAAAATATGATATTTAATACCAGTTTCAAAATGGCATAGGAAGTGTAATCAATCAGAAACCACACTGATGTGATGAGCAAAATGTTACGAGCAAATTTAGCAATGTGTAAGTCAAATAGTGCCCAAGAATAACTTGCAAGTAACCACGGAGATTGCTTAGGTGCGAGTAGTACTTTCTCCAAAGT
Source organism: Acanthochlamys bracteata (assembly GCA_019914995.1). Classification (NCBI taxonomy): domain Eukaryota; kingdom Viridiplantae; phylum Streptophyta; class Magnoliopsida; order Pandanales; family Velloziaceae; genus Acanthochlamys; species Acanthochlamys bracteata. The sequence continues at coordinate 1,114,197 of CM034145.1, forward strand.
AGAATATAATCAGAATGTATAGGACTCTGTATTACTACAGTCAAGGAAACAATAAGCTTCAAGTCAATAGAATGAAATCATCCAACAACCCACCATTCTCACAAGAAATATTTTCACTTGAAGTAAGCATAAATTGCTGACAAAATAGGCTACTTATGGGGGATTAATTCAACAATTAGCACCTTAAATTTTTTAAAAATTGAACTCTATCATGCTTGGCTAACAGAAGAGAGCATGTCTAACTCCTGATGGACAACCCTATTTCCAAATTTCAATTCTTTTACAAGGGATATATCTTGTTGATACTAATGTTAATTCCAATCAGTTTTCACAGGCATTAAACCTCACCAGGGATAGCTAGTTCCATGGAGACTTTCACCTCAGAGGAGCTATTACAACTCACAATAACATATCCTCAGGCACAAAAGACATCACAGTTCCCTCAAAATTCAAAACAATCTATGAAATGCGTTAGAGGTTTAGTTCAAAGAATTGATAATTACCTGCACCTATGATGGGAATTTAAGTTGGCAGCATTGAAATGCAAGAAATTACAATAAATAGCAGATCATAAAAGACAGTATATAGCAGAGAGCACAACGCAACACCATAAATCTAATGCACAAACCATAAATCAATGGCAGCTCTCTCTTTGCTCACCAAAGTTAAGGGGCCTCTACTCTGAAGTACCTCATGGTAGAGGGTAAGGGTATTGGTTTCATCTAAATGCACCATAGAAAGTTGGGAAGCACTAGTTTATTCATGAAGCCATGAGCATCTAGCCTTAGTTTATCACAAAACCAGGATCATTTAGCCTAACACCAAATTCTCCAAATAATTTTTTTCTTTGTAGGCAGTTTCTGTTTTTTCGCAGCTCTTTATTTGCATTTCAACCATAAACCAGCTTGGAGAGACTAAAATGGAGAGTCGAATAGCATTTCTTTCTTCCTTTCATATTCAGGGATGTACTTGTGCAACTAACCAAAATGGGATTGTAATGAAAATTATACTAACATCCAAGGCTTTGGTGTAGCTTGTATCAATTCCTAGCTTATTTTATAAGTACATTTCCCTCTTGATAGCCGGGTTGTCAAGATGGCAGTTTCTGCTTATTTTCCCCTTCAATTAAGGTACCCAAAAGGCCACAAGTAGCCACTAGTGCTTGCAGAGAAATTCCGACCAAGCCATCTTACGGAAAACTAATAACAACAATAACGACAACATATTAGTAATATCAATAGTACTTCCCTATGTAATCTACCATTTACCAAGTTTCAATTCATGTCAGAGATTAAGTGACTTGCAACTGATTGTACCCTTGAAATATGAAGCATGCCTATGCAAGTTGAAGCTTGAAGCTGAGCTTCAGAACTATATGAGCAACATATGCCAAAGGCAAAACTTGGAAAGGCTCACTTTTAAAGAATTTTTCACACCCAAGTAAAATTAAGAAAATCTTGGACCACAATTACTAGATACAGCATGTACTTGTCCAAAATTTTTTCATTAGTTTCTCTCAATGAATGAAATGAATGAGTCAGTCTTTGGCAAGGCAATTCATTTAATAATCTTTGTTCTGAACCTGAACATGGATAGTTAGAAAGTAGCTTCTAAGGTGAGAAAAACCCAAATTAAGCGATGTGAACCAACTCGGATACCGTATATGAAAAAGAGGAAGCCATATTAGGGACACTTAGTTTAGACTTCAAAAAAACCCTGATAATGAAATTCTTGAGACAGTTTAAGCTTCATATTACAGTGCAAATTAGTTTGAACATTCTATACTAGGGGAACCAATAAGAAAATAAGCAGTATTTATTTCAAAAACTAAATAAAGCAAAGGTAAGAATCGGTATCACCTCTACTATCGACAAATCCCGCAATTTCAAGATTGCATGTTCCTCAGAGAAAGGTGCAATCATCCTTGAACTCTTGCTTTCTTTTTGTTGTACAAAAAGCTTCATGGTATCTGGCCTAACATTAGTCAATCCCAGCAACTTCTCCCCAAGATCCTTGATCTTCGAATCTTGCATCACATTCACATTAAACTGTTTTCCCCTCCAAGACACCAAGATGTTCAGAAAGCTTTCTGTATCCATGTTGAAGGGGTAATAGCTCAAGAACGGATCCCCTTAATAACCTGTACAAACAACAAAGAACAACATTACAATCCTAAACACAAGAACCAAAATTCTCTTATACTACCGCGGTCTAAATTGGATAATTATAGAAACAAACTCTTGTATAAAAGTCTAATAATCCTGCGCTTACTGATCTCAAAAAACAAATACACACAACAATAGCTCTCCAAATAGGGCAAACTGTCGTGGTCCTTCTCATTAACAGATGAAAAAATTGCATTCAAGCCAATTCCAGATAGCAAAGTTGTTGAATTAAAATCAAAGAATCCCAAATTGCATGAAAATTTTTGAAATAAATTTTGCATAACTAAGTGAATTTATCACCATAGTTGGATAGGAAAACAAGAATATAATGCTTCAAATGGGACTAAAACAAGATTTCCAGAACAATCTAAGAGAGACAAAAAATAGTAAATAAATAAATAAAAGGTATTCTGGAAAATTGTTATCAACTGTGCGAATTAACATGAAACTAAATAGAACAGGATGAAAGCAACTGAATTTCACAGAATTCGAAAGAATTAAAGATCTAATGAAGAGATTGAGATGAATTTACCGGTTGATAAAAATCGAAATAATTTAGCGGTAAAAGATCAGTAGAGAAATCGGAAGCTCGAGACTTTGAAGAAGAAGAATTCCTAAGCAGGAAAGCAGCGCGTTGATATAAAGTAGAATCAAAGAAAGGAGGTCGCGGTAGAATCACCGCTTCAAAATATAAAAAGCGATGAACTGCAGGAACCATTTTGCAAAATGAAAGAACAATAGCTTAATTATTTAATAAAGATTTTACGTAACAGCAGGCAGGCCTATTAGCTCAGTTGGGTACTTGGATTAGAGCTTTGTTCTAAATTTCTAATAACACGTGAGGTCGCAGGTTGGAGACCTGCTGCATGGGCCATATTATTGACTATTAGAAATTTTAGAGGTATTACATTGCAATTTTATTGTCAGTGAGGATCTGTTTCGCAATTAGTAGGTGAGCATGGTTTAGTTTACGTCACTGATGAGTTCATATCAAAATTCAACACGGCCCTGTCTAGAGAGAAACTTCCAGAAGAACTTTCAGATTGTTTTATTCAGACCAACATTACTTGGAGACGAATTCACGTTTTCTTCGAAATATAAAAAGTGGCAAACAACTAAGCAAACTATTTTTTATTTGCATCCCTTCGAAACGAAATTTCAGTAACCAAAATTATCAAACTGACATCTTTCATGAATACTAATCTTCAATGATCAGCTTCTTCAAGAACGACGGGAGCGTTATGTACCACAAACAGCTCCCAAATTACGAATTACACAAGAGGTGTTGGTTTTCTGTCACTGTACAAAACAACAACGAACAGTTTCAATTGGCTCAGAAAAGACAAAAAAACATACTCAGAAAACACAAGAAGAAAAGAATCCACACCGCAACACAATCTTCAATCCTAATCCATTGAGCCAAAACCAACAGAAGCTAATACATCATATTTCAGCATATTGCAAAATGACAGACACATTGTGTAGATAACGGCTACAATGCCTACTAAGTAACAGTAACAACAGATGAGCAGCATGAGCTTTAAGCTCATCGCCTACAGAAGTAAAGCTATAATAAATAACTGGAGTAAGAACTATGGCAAAATGTCGTAGAAACTAAAAACTTCTACATCAGCTAAGAATGAACTTAGTCGACCTCCTCCATCTTGCTCTCCTCAGCATCAGCTTCCTCAAGCAGAGGCATGTCAGTGTCAGCATCAGCACCAGTATCTTCATCAATGCTCAGACCAAGTTTGAGCATCCTGTGAATCCTGTTGCCGAAAGTGTTCGGGTCATCAAGGCTGAATCCAGATGTGAGAAGAGCAGTCTCGAACAGCAGCAGAACAAGGTCCTTCACTGATTTGTCATTCTTGTCAGCCTCTGCCCTCTTCCTTAGCTCTTCCATGATTGGGTTCTCAGGGTTGATCTCCATGGTCTTCTTGCTTGACATGTAACCAGCCATGCTTGAGTCCCTCAAAGCTTGAGCCTTCATGATCCTCTCCATGTTAGCAGTCCATCCATACTCACCAGTGACCAAGCAGCATGGGGAATCAACCACACGATCAGAGACCACAACCTTCTCAACCTTGTCACCCAGGACCTCCTTGATTACCTTGCACAGACCCTCAAACTTCTCCTTCAGTTCTTCCTTCTTCTTCTTCTCATCCTCACTCTCATCAAGCTTCAAACCTTCCTTGGTAGCAGAAACAAGCTTCTTGCCCTCAAACTCCTTCAGCTGACCAATAGCATACTCATCAATGGCATCCACCATGAACAGGACCTCATACCCCTTCTTCTTCAGCTTCTCAAGGAACGGAGAGTTCTCCACCGCTTTCTTGCTCTCACCAGTGATGTAGTAAATGTCATTCTGTCCCTCCTTCATCCTGGTAACGTAGTCCTTGAGGCTGGTCATCTCATCACCGCTCTTGGTGGAGTGGTACCTCAAAAGTTCAGCCAGCTTAGTTCTGTGCTGCGAGTCCTCATGGATACCAAGCTTCAGGTTCTTGGAGAAAGCCTCATAGAACTTGTTATAATCCTCCTTGTTCTCAGCAATTTCAGTGAATAGCTCGATGCACTTCTTAACAAGATTCTTGCGAATAACTTTCAATATCTTGTTCTGCTGAAGCATCTCACGGGAGATGTTCAGAGGAAGATCCTCAGAGTCCACAATACCCTTAACAAAACTCAAGTATTCTGGGATCAGCTCCTCGCAGTTGTCCATGATAAACACGCGACGGACGTACAGCTTGATGTTGTTAGGCTTCTTCTTGGTGTCAAAGAGATCAAAAGGAGCCCTCTTCGGGATAAAGAGGATTGCCTTGAATTCAAGCTGACCCTCCACCGAGAAGTGCTTCACAGCAAGGTGCTCCTCCCAGTCATTAGTGAGGCTCTTGTAGAAAGCAGCATATTCCTCCTTGGTAATCTCCTCAGGCTTCCTCATCCAGATGGGCTTCTGCTTGTTGACAAGAGACCATTCATGGGAAACCTCCTTGATCTTCTTCTTTTTCTTCTCCTTCTCTTCTTTTTCCTCATCAACGTCTTCTACCTTGCCCTCCTCAGCATCCTTCTTTTCCTCATCCTCCTCATCATCTGATATCTCCTTCTCAATGGTCTTCTCAGTCCACAGAGAGATAGGGTAGCTGATGAACTCAGAGTGCTTCTTAATTAGATCCTTGAGGCGCCGCTCTTCAAGGTACTCGAGCTATCACGCATACAACAAGGCAAGTTAAGATGATAAACAAACGTTATCAGAGAACACTTCCTGAACAGACTCTGCTTTCAAATTTAAAGACTATAGACATTAAGTTGATGGAACTCATAATGAAAGCAAAGGTATACAGTACAAGGATCATGGTCTACCATAAACTTTTCAAAAAACTTTAACAAAAAAACTTCTGTTTACCTCAAAAAACCAAAAAGGACCTGACTCAAGTGCACTGCATGGTAAGTCTATTATTAATAGCAGAGAAGTTACTTCAAGTTTTACTAGATTAGCTAAACATTAACTTCATTCAAGGAAAACAATCAATAACAAGGAATCACTATATGACTAGGATTACGAAACAAAGCAGCTGTGGAACTGCACATCACCAACGGCAGTTACAGCATTAATCCTAACAGTTCTAAAAACTTAGCAATCAACAAATAACTGCAATCATACTGCAAGAGAAGTGAAACCGACTCTAAAACTATAGAAACAAATTTAAAATCACAAACAAAACAACAAGTTATTCATATACCTGATCCTCCTTAAGGAAAAGTGTGATTTTTGTACCACGGCCCAGGTTCTCTCCAGATGTATCACGCGTTACTGTGAAGGAGCCACCTGCCTGAGATTCCCAAATGTATTGCTCATCATCATTGTGCTTAGTGGTAACAACAACCCGCTCTGCAACAAGGTAGGCAGAATAGAACCCAACACCAAACTGCCCAATCATACTAACATCAGCACCAGCTGCAAGTGCCTCCATGAACTCCTTGGTTCCTGATCGAGCAATAGTTCCCAGATTGTTGACAAGATCAGACTTTGTCATCCCAATGCCACTGTCAATGATGGACAGAGTATTGGAGGCCTTGTCCGGAACAATATGAATAAAGAGCTCCGGCTGTGCATCAAGCTTGCTCTTGTCAGTCAGACTCTCAAACCTGATTTTGTCCAAAGCCTGAAAAGAAAGAGAAAATTATAAAATCAGCAGCTGCTATAAATCAAGCTGTTAATGACAGACCACAATCATATCTCACTACTCACATACAAGACTCAGCTAACACTAAAATGCAACACCTTGAAGGGATGCAAATAAGAAATTAATTTACTGGTATAAACTAGCTAACAGTACTACCACAATTAATGCTGAAAGTTGTTCCATTGTATGAAAACTCAGATGAATGAGGCACCAAGAACAAACATATCTCAGCACCATTGTGTGGTAATCACTGTTCTCTACAATTAATGATCATGCCTGTATATACCTTTAAAAAAAACACAGCCATTCACCAAAATTAAGTGAAACACCAATCATATATTGAGATCAGGAATCGATGTCTTACTTCGAGAAAACAATAACCGAGTTGTGTATTTCTTCAAGAGAATTCACGGATAACTATATATTACGCTTTCACATTACTAAGATACAAACCGAATTATGCTGCTATGCTTTTGCATCTTCATATTGCATGCGAAGTAAGTATCACGTCAAAACACAACCATGAAAAACCTATTTTACTAGAAAAAAAAATCATAGACGAATTTCGGTACCAAAAAGATCTGTCTTTTCTCAGTCAGATAGTGTTTGTACTCTAGTTCCATTCAATTAGAGCTCTAGATACCAATAACCCCACCTCTACACTAGTTCAACTCATCACATCTTAGTAGGTTTCAGTGATTAGCGGTAAATCTAAACCAAGTTATCCAAAAACAAACCAAGAAGAAATCACAAGAGAAGATAACTCGAGAATCGGTTCAAATCAAGAGAAAACTTACATCAGAAGCATTGGAGATAAGTTCACGAAGGAAAATCTCCTTGTTGGAGTAGAAGGTGTTGATGATCAAGCTCAACAACTGATTGATCTCTGCCTGGAAAGCGAACGTCTCCGTCTCAGACGCCATTGCCGATCGATGGATTCAACTCAGAAACCAAACGAGAGCTTGGGTTTGAATCGGAAGAACAACAAGCAGAGAAATCTGATCGAAGGCTTTTGATTAAGGGAGGGAGGAGAATGTCGAAGTCTACGGAGTTGATATATCGAGAATGCTGCGGTTCTAGAGTGTTCTATTAGGTACTTTTATTGAGTCGGTTTTACGTGAGAATAATATTATACACAGAGGGCGAAAAATATGGCCCGAATTGGATTCGAATTTGGAAGGGTGAAGTCCATGGGCCCTTTGAGATAAATAGGCCCGCGTATGAAAATTTTCAAAGAATAGCACCTTGCTGTCCCATTTTTATTCTGGTTGGATAATAAAAATCTCAATGGTATTTACTCATAAAATATTTTAAAATGCTTATATTTATAAAAATGATTTTATTTTTTATTTCTTAAAAAAATAATTATATATAAATAGTTTTTATTTGAAATATCGTCAAACATCTCCTTAGATTAATTGTTCAAATTTCAATAAAATGTATAAATAAAAAGTTTAATCTATCCATTACTAAGTATTATGAGCAATAGTGAATCAATAATATGCATATATTATTCTCAAATTCAATTTCTAACTTAATATCAATATCTCTTTTGAAAACACGGAACAGAAAAAATATTGGTAATTCAATTACGAACCAATATATGAATGTATTCTTATATAATGAAGCTGTTAAAATAAATATCAGACATTATAGCAAAATAACTTTGCCGGGTCCAATTGTCACATAATTTTGATAGTCAATTTGGAGTCACTAATGCCATAAACATGGTCTCCTTTGAATTCCAACCTCAAGAATTCAAAAAATAATAATAATAATAATAATAATTTGTAGATTAAATTATTGTAAGAGTGGAGTTAACTTTTCAACCTAGTTATCTCTCGATAAAACAAACAAAATATTTAAAAGTATTTATAAAATAAGTTTTTTTGAAATTAAAAATAAATTTAAAATTTTTAAAAATAAATAATATTTTTTATTTTGAAGCAATATTAATAGTAAATTTTATTTGTAAAATTTTTTTATATTTAAAAAATTTAAAATATATAAAATATTATAGAAAATTTAATAAAAATATAAAATAAATATTGAAATCAATTGAAAATCACTCCCAAATATTCACAAAACTTTCTAAGTTGAGCATGCCCGTTGCGACACTAATATGTCTTAATAAAATAAATAATTGAAGGTTAAAAATGTTGGCTTGGTAGGGTTAACGAAGTTGCGGCAAGAAGATAGTGCGGAGAAGGTCGCTACCACCAGCTAAACCATGCCTCCTGATGAGTTGTAAAAGGGCGCAGGCGCTTTTGAAATAATTACTCCAATGGCATATTTCGAAAGCTTTTTTCATCTAAATTTTTATTTTATATTTTTTAATAAAATTTTTAAAATATAAAAAAATTTTACGTCATAAAATTTTTTTATTAATTATATTTATTTATTTTTTAGATAAAAAAATTTTTAAAATATTTTTGCTTTTCGAAAAACACATTTTCAATAAACACTCTTAAATATTTCTAAATTCTTTAACTTTAAAACTAACTACGAATATATGAACATGTCATATATTTCTAGACCGGTTGAAGTATAGTATACTAATTTTATTGCACATGTCATTGCAGCGATCCAAAATCTTATAAAGATGAGGGATACTTCATTGATGAATACAAGATTGTATTCGACCATCAACAATACTCGATAGATAAATTGTCGCAGATAATTAAAATATGTGACGAAGTTGTAACAGCTCTCAATAATACAGACGGGTAGACATACATGTTTTACATACCAATATACACAAACAACTTCACGTAAAATGTTCTCGTCAGTCATCAATAGTGCAAACATGTACTTTTTAGACAAGAGATAAGGATGATTTTCAAGCCGACTCGTAAGCTCGATTCACAATGTTATATTTGAATCAAATTTAGTCATATTAGAATCAATTTCAGGTCGATTTTAAATTGATTCGAAAAATTAAATAAATTTCGCATCGAATTGAAATGATCCGAAATTGATCAATTTAAATATTTATATACTATATATTACTTAATAATTAAAAATAATAGTATAAATTTTGAATTTAATTTATATATATATATATTTTTTAACTATTCTAATTTAACTAAGTTTTATTTAATTTATAAATTTTATCAAAATTAATATTTTTTATTTTTAAATATATTGTAATTAATAATTTTTATATATTAATTTTTAAAATTAGTATTTATATTTTTTTATTTTAATAATTTTAATTATTAAATAGATGGATCTGAATTTAATTTTGGGGACGTTTGGGAGTGCTTATTAAATAAAAATTTTCTAAAATTAAAGATATTTTTATTTTGTTTAAAACATAAGCTATACTTTTTTATCTAAAAAATTAATAAAAATATACAATAAAAAATTTTTATTATGTATAATTTTTTATATTTTCTAAATCTTTAAATAAATTTTTAAATACTTATGAAATATGTATTAAAAAATATAAAATTAAAAATTAAAAAATAGCATTTAAAAAACGCTAAGCCAAACGGAATCTTTGTTATTAAATAAATTAAATTATAGTTAATAATTTTAATGTATCTAAATAAATAAATTGTATTACATTTGAATAATTTTGATTTTATTATTATATAGTTTGATCTGAAATTGACTAAAGAATTCGGATTGTCATCGCTGACAAGAATAGCATTCTTCATCAGGCCATAATACATGCGTAGAAGGAGAAGGGAGACGACGGTGATTGTAGTAAAGGTCAGTGAATTGATTAAGGAGAATGAACAGAAGGAGAAGGGAATTGCTATCGCTGACGGAGAGGGAGAGATCGCGCGCCGAAGAGGAGGCGAAACCTCACGGCTGCCGGAAGGAAGAGGAAGCAAATAAGAGAAAGAAGGAAGAGATTAATAATAACAATGTACAATAACTAGCTAAAAATCAACAACTCTAAATTTCTAAAATTTTATTTTTAGCTCTGTTTCCAACCGTCTGTAGAGTCCCAAACCAAACATGCATGCATTAACAATACTAGACAGAGTTGGTTTCAAACTCTACAACTCTACTCCCTCTCTCTCTCCTCCCTGTATTAGATGTTCTGTATATATATACTAGAATTCATTGTCATAAGCTTGAAGCTATTCAGATTTTCACCACGCAGCACTAAAGACTTTCGATTCTTCGACATTATTCGTGATCATGGCTTTAAGCAGTATTGATGTAACTCTCCTTAATGTTCTTATAGTTCTTGGATCACTATCGATTGTAGTTCTCATCGCCGACGTGCTTTTGTCCTTGATTATTCGGAAAAGAAAGAAGGTTACTGCTGCAACCAACGCCGGCAACAACAACGACGAAGTTATTGAAGTCATTGAGAACGGCGTCAACGTTGAACAAGGCAGCAATGGCAACGGCGGTACTGGCGCAGCGGGTCAGGTGGCAATGCGGATGACTACTGTGGAGATCATGACGGCTGCCTTAGCCCACCTTCGAAGCAGATAGATATAGCGCTTAGTATTATACTTACAATAAACGTATTTTCTTAGTAGTAGCAGTATTAGTGTTTAGTTTTGGGTTATTTCGATTGGGTCCCTGTTAGGTACTTGGTTGGTATTGTAACGTAAAATCTCTTTACGAGAGACTTCTACGACGTAGTTTGTAATTTTGAACAATTTTGAGTTGAGTAATAGGAACACTATCTTCTTACGAGCTTTATATTTTTAAACGCATTTTTTTTTCGATTTTGCAAACAGAGTGATTTTAAATCTAACTTTTACAAATTTGATATGAAAACTTATAAAATAAAAATATATTAATAAAATTTTAGTTCAATTTGATAAAAAATTAATCTCTTGATTAAGATCACACTAATTAATGTCCGTTAATGTCCGTGGAAAGAAATTTTGTTCAAAGCATGGCAATTAGTCGAACTCTAGCTCCACCATTGACGATACTTCTGGTTAGAACTTAATACAAATACAATTAAATAAACTGCTTAAGTAGTGTAATAATAGATTTCTGATTATGACTTACCAATTTAAATAAATTTATTTTTAGTTCTAAAATTATTATGTACGATTTTTTAGAATATTTTTTAAAAATTTAGAATAATTATAATTTTTATTTTAAATATTTATAAAATAAATATTTAAAACTTTTTGTAGAAATATTTTCTTTTCAATAAGTACTTTGAAATATCCCCTATAATTATAAATATTAGATGCGAATTTCAGATTTTCATCATATATTAATGTAGTTACATTTCCTAGCAATCTTAGATTTACAAGATAGGTCCAATAATATATATTTGGCAATGTCTAGTTTTTCAAACTCCAAAAATTCTTCGTCTTCCTTCCTGTTCCGTTTTCCTTCTCTCTGGAAAGTTGTTATTAGTTCAACGACCGAGAAAGAGAAGTTCTAGAGAGAGAAATCGGACGGCGGTTGAGATGTTGGAATTGAACGTGACGGCGGCGCCTGAAGTATCGCCGCCGCCACCGGCTGCGGCTGGGAAAGAACAGCAGGCGGCGGGTGTCGGAATCCTTCTTCAGATCATGATGCTGGTACTCGCCTTCATACTCGGTCATGTTCTTCGGCGCAAGAAGTTTTATTACCTTCCTGAAGCCAGCGCTTCTCTTCTAATCGGTTCGTTTTATTAACTCGATTGAATTTTCTCTGTGTAAAATTTTAAGAATCTGTGATCGATAGAAGTGGTAGGGTTGAGATTTTGTGGTGATTTGAACTGTTGTGCTTAGTTTGATTGTTGTTCATTTAGAGTTTTAGAATGCTTGATTCTCACTCCATTTGAAATTGACCATGGAAGATTTTAACAGTTGGTGATTGTAAGTAGCTGTAGATTGTGTGATTGAACTGTTATTCCTAGCTTGATTTTGATTAGTTTAGAATTTTAGAATGCTTGATTATCTCTCCATTCTATCTTACTCAATCTGTCTGTGAATTTTAAAAAAGATGCAGGATTATAGTGTTAGGGTTTAGATTCAAGTGTAAATCCGTTTCTGGGATTGGGAATTTTGCGGAATGAAGATTTTGTCATTGAAGTGATAGATGGGGAATTTTGCGGAATGAAGAGTTTGAGATTGAAATGTTCACTATCTCTATTTCTCAGTTTGTGAATTTTAAGACAAGCGCATGATATTAGTGGAAATTTCTGGAAAGAAGAATTCAAGATAAAACTGTTCGTAATTTGTAGTTGATTAGTATACAGTTTCTCTGAAAGTTCGGTGAAATAAGTGCACAATATAACAGTTCTCGCATTTTGTTGTCAATAAGATTAATTAAGGATGTGAGACTGAACTGTTCTTTTTCCTATCTCAATTAGAGAGTTTTAGCATGCGACACATGGTATAGTAAACATTTTTGGAATGATCAATTTGAGGTTGATCTGTTCTACTTTCTAATTTGAGGTCTATAAGTCTACAATTTTTTTTTAGGGCGTGTTTCAAATGCCTGGAACTCCAGTTTCTTCCGCCAGAATTAGAGTTCCACTCAGTTCACCTATTTTAATGTGTTATAGCCTTATAGGAACTCATAACTCCACTTCAGCATCACTATACAAGGAACTCCTTATAGAACTGAAATATAAAAACTAAACTCCACTTTCAACCCACTTCAACAAACAATTGAAACACAAAAATTAAACTCCACTTCCAACTCATTTTTCAAGAAACTCTACTTCACACTTTTCACTTTCTCAAACTCAGTTACATGCATTTGAAATATGCCTTCAGGAAATTTATGAGGTCAGTACATCATAACATTTCTCTCATTTATAACTATTCAGTTTTTGGCGTCCTACATTGATTTTGGTTGTAACATGTTTCTGGATGATGTTTACGGAATCATTACTGGTTTCTAACAATTGTAATTTGGTCTGTCAGGTTTGATTGTTGGTATACTTGCAAACATATCAAATACGGAGACTAACATCAGGCTTGTGTTCCTTCTAACTACTTCATCTTCTATTCCGCGTCACTTGTTGCGGGATGCATAGAAATGTTTATTATGTTGAATTCTGTTATTTCAGGGTGTGGTTCAATTTCCACGACGAATTCTTCTTCCTTTTTCTTCTGCCGCCCATCATATTATATCCTTAACTTTTATCCATTCCATTTCATCTGTTTTGGTTATTTATTTTTCTTAGATATGCTATTTAAATTATATTGGAAGCAGAGAATGCATTTTTTTGTTTCACTTGACTAGCTTGCACTCAATCAGGTTTCAGTCTAGCACCGGTACGCATGTTCTGTATTCATTTGTTTCCTGTTGTCTTTATGTTGGTGCGTCATATAGGTGTTGTGTGAAGTGAGCCTTTTGTTTTCAGAAACCATTCTTTTCAAATTTTGGAGCCATTGTCACATTTGCTATCCTTGGGACTTTCATTGCATCAGTTGTCACAGGCCTTTTAGTGTAAGCAGCTCTAAACTGTGATTCTTCATGATAATCCACAGAATAGCAAATTCTTATATAGCGAGTGCCATTGACTTGATAATAATTTAGTGATGCTGCTACCCTTTGCAGTTATCTCGGTGGGCTGACGTTTCTTATGTATAGACTGCCACTTGTTGAATGCTTGATGTTTGGTGCGCTGATATCTGCCACAGATCCTGTAACGGTTTTAGCTATATTCCAGGTTTCTATATTCCTTCTCCTTTCTCTACTTTTCCCCTTGAATGTTATTTTCAATGTTACGTAAGGAATAATGAGAGGGGGGAATGGTACCTATTTGAGCATCTTTTCTTTTTTTAATTTTTTCTATAAACTGCTAGATATTTGGGGGTTAGGATAAAATATTGCAGAAAAGCTACATGTCTGATAGTCCATTAAGGACTCATACTATGATGATGCAGTGTTATTGGGTTGGAAAGAAGGAGGTGTGTTCCATGTCTTGCCTTCCCCCTTCAAGGACGTTCAGGCACAACATCTTTTGACAGCTTTGGGAGAAAATGATCGAGCTTGTCTAGCCAGCAGAGGTTCTGGGGTTAGGACTTGAAATGTGATAAAGGAATATGATTGTTAAATGGGCTGAGAATATGATTTATCATCAGTTTGCTTGAGTGAGTTAGATGTTGTCATGTAAATGAGCCTAGAACAGAATTAGGTTTCATACGAATCCATTTGTAGCTTTTTTTGAGATCAGCTGGTTGGTTGTATAATGTTTGTTCTCACTTTTTAGTAGAGATTTTTCTCTAGTATTGGAGCAAGTGAACATACAAATAAAACTTGTGTCTTAATTTTAAATGCTCTTTTATATTAAGATGACTGATGGTGAATTGTGCGCTAGATGGGCATAAAGCTCCAGAACCCTAATCAAGTAGGTTAAGCTAGTATGATTTTGTGAGTCTTCCACCTTAGAAATATGTATCATCCGATTTAGATATCATCGTTTGTTGCATTAGTATTTAAAAGTTTATTTTGTTTAGTTGGATAAACGACACAAGCTCGTTCTTTTGAGTTATGAAACTAAAAGCTGTTAATTGTTACTGTTCTGTAACTTTTATACTTTGACGTTCTTCGATAGTCTGTTTTTGTGCTTAAGGATGGTGTTTTTGTCCATTAATTTTAGAAATCTAAAGTTATATGACTGACACCTTCTTGCAGGAGCTTGGCACTGATACAAATCTTTATGCTTTGGTATTTGGAGAATCGGTTTTGAACGATGCTGTATGTTTTCACCTTCAAGCTAATCGCAACTAGCACTTCTTCTACATCTTTCTAATTTAGCTCTAACATTGCTTTGACTTGTTGATCTTCTGCGCTGACAACCTTCAAGATGGCGATTTCTTTGTATAGGTGCGTTTAAATAAGAGTTTGATTTCCCTTTTATGATTTAAAGTTCATTTGGACTTCAGTTTATTTACTATTTAGTTTTCTTAAACAGGACTATGTCGTCTGTAAGACGCCATGCCACTTCTGGTCACTTCTTGCTGCTTGTTGTGAGTTTCTTAGAGACATTTGTTGGTTCAATGTCTACAGGTTCCCTTCCTATTCCTTGATCCTTAGAATTTGTCTTGCATGGGGACTTTAATGTCTGATATTCTTATCATACCATCTTATTTTTCTTCTTATGTTGAAGTACCGTCTTTTTTTCAAATCTGCAAAATGTTCTACTTGCTGTGTTTATGTAATTTTATCTTTGTAAGTAATTTTGAATAGAGTTAAGATATAACAAAGCGTGGCTAATAAGTTGTAATGACTTATGTTTAGCTGTTAGGTTTTCTTTGACACGTGTGCTTTGGATGCTTGACAGTAATATATAAAGCTACATTAAATTGTAGACAGTTCAATTTCCCTTTGTACATGGCAGCAAATTCGGATTTTTGAAAATGAAATATAGGACATTAGGAACTTTGTTGGATAGCCTCTCTCTGTATTTGTAGTTATCTCACTCTTTATTATAAGGCTGTTTCGTTATGCCCGTGTAATTAGGTTAGTGCACAAGTTGTTCCGTTGTGCCTGTGCTATTTTTTCTTTTTTGAATGCTTGATGGTGTTAGATGTGTTTACTGTACTTATTTTTTTCATCAATTAATTTAAATCTAAGAAGAGAACTCGGTGGCCTAATAGTTTTCTCTTTCTCCTCATCATTAAATGACTGAAGCTTTCTTCTAGTAAGCACAATTTCTTGATTCTTGATACTTCCTAGTGCAAAATATTAGGCCATAATGGTTTTTTCTTTCCTCGTCATCATTAAATAACCCAAGCTTTCTTCTTGAGAAATTTACCACTATCAGCCACCCTTAACTTGCCCTTCATTCACTATGGCCTTTTTCATCATTCGTTCTGATGTTGTTCTTGTCATTGTCACTAAGATACCCATTTGCTATTTCTTCCAAAAGTTTAGTACAAATGATTGTTTGTATCTCCCTTGGACCTCTGTACACACTCAACTCATCAATATTGATGGAGAAAGTTGATGGAGCAGATCGGTCCCCTCCCCTGGTCAGAGGGAAGCCCAGCCTTCAAGTTTAGGTTGGGACAAGAGAGCACATGAGTAGGTGGTATGTCTCTCTTGAGTCTTGACACTTCCTAGGATAGCAAGTAAACACAAAATTTCTTGATTCTTGGCACTTCCTAGTGTTGCAAATTAAATGGAAAGGTGTTTTCTGCATAACTATCTCCCATACTTTCCTTTTCATCATTTCTAGAGTCTATGCTTCTGAATATGCAAAGTATTATAATGTCTTAAGCAGTTGAGAGAAGATAATGGTATGGTCTTTCTTGTAGAAAATCGCCGTAGCGGATTCCTTCAACAGCATTTATCATGTAGTAATCAAAACTCTTTTTTACAGGATGTCAATTTGGACATCTAACTTCGGTTTGACCATGGTGGAGAATACTTTTATTATGGAAGTAGGAATTAGACCAACGTCATAGAATACGGTATCTGCAGGAATATGTTAGGCTTATATCCTACAAATGATGCTGCTTTAATTTTTGGGATCCACAGTGTCTGCAAGATTATTATGGAAGTAGGAATTAGACCAACATCATAGAATATGCTATCTGCAGGATATGTTAGGCTTATATCCTACAAATGATGCTGTTGTAATTTTTGGGATCTGCAGTGTCTGCAAGAACTATAATGCATCTCTTCTTCTGCTTCTTCTTCTTTTTACTAGTGTGTAGTTTGCTGCTGCTGCTATTATTTGAATAGACCTTATGAAGTCTGAAAAGCATATGACATATTACCCACCAAAGTCCTTTTTGCTTCCTTTGGTCCTCTGGGTGCATGACTCCCTCCATTTAAAGTTCTGTTTAAAAAAGTTTTTATTTTTACATGACTTGTTAAACTATATTATTTTGACTTTTTTTTTTCATATTGTTTATCTCAGTGCATTTGCAATCATTTATACAAGTTCTAACAGATGGTCATTTGTGCAGGAGTTGGTGTTGGATTCGTTTCTGCTCTAATATCCTTGTTACAGTTTTCTGTCAAAAGCTCAATTAGTGATATTTTATTGTGTACTGCCATGTAGTTATGCTACTACTTTGTTATTCTTCTTGATAATTGCTTTTAGTCAATCATATTGCTTTAAAATGGTGCATCCCTATTAAATAAGGAGCTATTCCATTTTTACTCAGTGGCTGCCAGTGTGAGTCTAGTTTTTTGGCTTTGGTGCATTTGGGGGATTTTGTATTGGTTAATTATTTAAGAACTCTATGTTCTTTATCCGCAGAGTCATTACACCAAATGGCATGGTGGAACTGTAGAATTTAGCTTATTTGTTTCCTTTGTCCCACTTCTTAATTATTTTTCGGCTTCTTAATTGAGAAGTTTTTAAAGAATTAACAAAGATATATCATAATAGGTTTGGACTCATGAAATGATTTGGACCTTCTTTCATTTCTTTTGCTGTAATGCCTTAACAAAGTCAGCACCTCTTTAAGTATGCAGGATTGGATGTTGACAAGTATGTCCTCTCTTCTGCTTTTTATAATGTTGTTTCTTTCAAACCTTACAAAAGCATCTGGTTGAAATTTTTAACTTCTATATGCAGGCTGCAAAATCTAGAGTGCTGTCTGTTTGTGCTGTTTCCCTACTTCTCGTAAGTCACATTAACCATCTGCACTGTTTGAGTCAAACTGAGTGATATTCTCTCTCTCTCTCTCTCTCTCGCGTGTGTGTGCATGGACGCTCGTGCGCATTAGAATGGTGTTACCATGAGTGACTTCTGTTGTATAAATGTACTTGTTTCAGGTACATGCTTGCAGAAGGCCTTGGTCTGACCGGCATTGTTTCCATATTGTTTACTGGAGTTGTATGTGATTCAACTTTTGTGAATATGTAGATGTAAAGGAAGGAATTATTCTGAAATGCCCTTGCGGAATATTTTTTGTAGGTCATGAAGCACTATACCTTCACAAACTTGTCAGAGAATTCCAAGCGCTTTGCCAGTGCTTTCTTCCATCTGATTTCGTCACTAGCAGAAACCTTTGTGTAAGACCACACATATAAAAGGATTAAGAAAAGCATACATATACTTGAGATTTTGCAAAGCCATTCTCCTCTCATATCTTAATTTCTCTTGGATATGTAGGTTTATATACATGGGATTGAACATTGCTATGGAAGAACATAGCTGGTCACACGTGGGCTTTATCTTTTTCTCTATCGTATCCTTTCTTGCACTTCAATATGAAATTATTCTTTATGAATTATTCTTTTTTGGAATAGTTCTGTGATTGTTTTGCTCCTTAATATATGCCTACTGAAAATATCAGCTCTTTATCATAGTTGCAAGGTATGAACTTCCAACTCATCTCTAGATCTTGTAGTTCTGGTAATGCTTGTGTTACCTGTGCAACATGATCTCAATCTGCCTAAAGGGCTGCGCATGAGTGAAATTGCTGTTTGTGTTGATATTCTTTGCTTCTAGTAGTATCTTTTTTTATGTTGGGTGATGTGTTGGCCAATTATTAGGATAAAACATTAGTTTTGAAATCTGCACGTGGCGAATATGAACCACATGGCCTCTGTATCATTAGTATAGGTTCGGTGGAATGCATAATCACATCACTGGTAGGATAGATTGATTGCTGAATTTTCATCTAAATAAGCTCCTCTTTCTGGATGGATCTAGTCTATCTGTGCCCATTTATAGTAATTTTATTACGAAGAGGTATAGGCAATACAGGAGAAGAGGAAGCCTAGGGCTGGATCAGGAGGGAACACTCGAAATGATTTTTTATTTTAAAAAAAAACTAGCATACATAATTATGAAAATCATTTTTAGCTCAGTCCGAAAGTATAAACTATGTAACAGTGTTGATTATGTGTTATTCATTGTTACCAACCCCATCTATGATTATCTTTTAAAAGGTTTAACACTAGCCTGATTGCCAGAGCATTCTTGTAACAGCATGTGATACCAATCTGAGGGTCGTCCACACATAATTAACTGTTTAACTTGGTCATTTCTTATTTTGATTTTGGAGCAAAAAATACATAGGACTTTATCTAGAAGCTACTGTAGATAATTTTGTTTCCCCTACCAAGCAAAAGTAACAAAGATTACATTTGATATTTTCGTTGTAGGTCAAGATATTATAATCTTAGCTGCTTGCTTATCACAATTATGCATTTTTGTAGAACTAGAAGTAATTTATAAAGTTTCAAGCAATCTGAAATATGCATATCCTCTGCATAAAAAATGAAGTCATCTTAATTCTTTAGCTGCAACTGTTCTTTATTTAATCTGTTTGAAGGATTACTGCAGTTTTATAAGTTTGTAGACACTAATACAACCCCTTTTGGTTTTGAAGGGCTGCAAATGTGTTCTCTTGTGCATATTTAGTCAACTTAGTACGACCATCACATCGCCATATACCTGTTAAACATCAGAAGGCACTTTGGTATAGTGGTAAGTCAATGGCTTTCACATATTCAGTATTGTACAATGTACATATATACATACAGATAATTGGGTACATTGGAGTTCCTTCTTTTATGCGGACCATGGTTCTCAATGGTATTTGTGTAATTTAGCCAGAAACTAGGCTGAATATTTACTTAAGCCACCCAAATAAAAACTCATTCGCATATTTCCCTGAAACTTGAGACATCAATCTTTCTGTTGCCTATTTTGTGCACTTGTAGAATAAATTGTTAAACTGAGTGGCCGTTGGTATTGGCTACATTGTATAGCTGTTGCTAGTTGCTACCATGTTGTGCCAACCAAATTCCGAAGTTAATATCAAAGCATGACCGAGTTTAGGGTTTTCATTTTACATAGCATTAAAGATTAAAACTTTTGGGCTCCTGTCATTCTATTTGTCATTTGTTCTGATGAGTTGTTTTAAATGGAACAGGGCTCAGGGGGGCAATGGCGTTTGCTCTTGCTTTGCAGTCTGTACATGATCTTCCTGATGGACATGGGCAGACAATTTTTACAGCTACCACAGCTATTGTCGTCTTAACGGTATGTGGTCAGCTTTCCTAGAAATTTGCCCCCAAATATTTGAACTGTATTGCATGATTGATCTATAAAGCTCAAAGGAAAATATATGTGGAATCTAAAGGGTGTCTGATCATAAAATGGATGTGCAATGAGTAAAGCCTGTAAAACGAAGATTGTCAACTTACTTTCTGACTCTTTAACTTCAACATGGTATTGATTTGACAATCTTAAGCAAACAAGGAGTTTGTCATAAATATTCACCTATGTCATCATAGTTCTAGTAGAGCACCTGCTGAATACATCATTTAGGAGATGGCACATGTACAGTTGAAAGTGGTAGATCCCAAAGAGTTGATGGAAACTTTAAAGAAAGATATGTCTATTATGATCCTGCTGAAAATGATTTGGCATTGCACCTAGTAAAGAGCTGCTAAAATCCTACATTGTTTAAGCTTCAGATTTTCCACTAGGATTCCCATACATATAGACAATTTCGCTACCAAGGCATTAAATAAATAAATAAATAAAATGTTGATCTTTGTTTAACTAGTATCTTTGAGAAGCTCGGGCCTTATTTAGCAATTTGCAGGTTCTATTGATTGGGGGCTCTACGGGAACCATGCTTGAAGCTCTTGAAGTTGTTGGTGACAATCACGATGGCTTGCTAGGAGAGATTCATTCTATAAGCGTAAGCACTCCCAACCTTGAATACCAAGTTAATGACCTAGTTAAGATATTAATGAGTCTCCTTGTGCATCTATGTCCATGAACCTTGTAGCAGGCATTATTTAATGCTTTAGATGGGTGAAACACACTGTCTGCTTAACCATGTGCTAGAGATATTCAGATAGCATTCATCTAAGCAAAGTTCCAATGCTTTCTTGCAAATAATTTAATTAGTCAATTCTAAATCTCCTGTCTCAATACCTTAAAGTAGACGTATTGTGTTACATAGTGTTGCTTAGAATTTCACATGCTGGTTTTACTTGTGCAAAATTAGTAATATTATTAATTCAAGCAGAACTTTGAGGATAGCAATGGTTATGTTGCTCCATCTTACGAAGAAGGGACTTCATCAGGAAGCAAGATAAAGATGAAACTAAAGGAGTTACAGAAAAGGTATAGCTATAAGCTCATTTTGGCATCCAAAATTTCACCTTCTTTGAAGTTTGTTCTCACAATTAGCTGCCTTATTACTGCTGCAGTGCTACATCTTTTACTGCTCTTGATAAGAATTACCTCACACCATTTTTCACAACCCAAAATGAGGACGATTCAGGTAAGATACTTATGTTAAAATTTTTTGCAAGTATTTAAAGAACCTCTAGAATAAGGACCGAGATTTGTTTTTACTTGTTTTGCCTTAGCATTTGTGAGAGCGAATGGTGCTCATTCATGATGGTAAAGCCAAGTTTTCAGTTATGTCTGTGTCTGCAGTTGGATAATGTTGTGTGGGCCAGTAGAATATCAATTTTCTGTATATGTTTCTTAATGGATGCACTATGTGCTACGAAGTGGCTGTTTCGTGAATACTAGCTATTACGTGTGGTTATTGACAATTGGACATACTTGCTGGAGCTAAAGCTTTTCCTTGTCTAATCAAAGTAATCTTGTGAAGTCCTTGATTTCCATTAGTGACAAACTTAATTGCTCCAATACTATGTAAACAAAGAAGTCAGTTATCAGCTATGAAACTCCTCTGACGTTGTTCCAGACCCTAGGCAATGTACGGCCTAAGTTGGGCCTATCTCCCGATATATTTCCAATCCAGAAGAGTACATGATTTCCTATTTCCTTATCTGGAATTTTTTTTCTGTTTTTACAACTTCCTATTGCCCTTACTATGCGAGGAACTAATCGTGAGTGTTATTGCAAACAGATGAATCAGCTCATGATTCCAGAAGAACAAGAGGATTTCATGGCCGTATTTGAAGGCACATATTATTTTGTGATCATTGTGTAGAATGAGAATATATAATCAACTAAGTTCTTTAAGCGACCTGATTCATCAGCATATAGAGATGAGCTAGTGTCGATATTGTACCACTAAATATATGTATTTTTTAAATTGGTCGGAAAAGATATTCATGATTTAGATAACAGGGATAGAAGCCTGAAAAGTGCCAGTAATGCACATGGCCTTTTGTAAGTGATGTACACAGATCCAATGTAAATATAATATGCTGATATAGGGATAAGTAGTCCATTCCTTTTGTATCATTACTATCTTTATAACTGCTTTATATTGCAAATTGCAACGGTTGCATTCTATTATTTATCTTTTGAACCATTAGAATACTATTTCCCATTAGCATTGATTCTACTTTGATCTCCCCTTTATTTTTGCTAGTTTAATACAACTGTACCTTCTCCTTTTCTTCTCTGCTGGCGTTTTTATTTTCTGTTTGTGGCCCATGCGGGACGAGTTTTCTCGGACAAATTTGATCCTGCTAATTTAGAGTTCGAATTAATTTGTCCTTTTCCAGGTCAACCGTTTTTAAGCTATGCTATTTATTTATAATTATGATTCAAAACAGGAGTGACGTGGAAAAAATCCATATCATGATCGAGTTTCTAATCTGAAGCATGAAACTAAAATTAATCAGCTCTTAGTTGTATGATCAATCTCTTCATACAGATTTTCAGCTCTAAGTTACTACAATTTGGACTTTGTTTAACTAAGCTGAATTATTTGAGCCTCAGTATTTCTAATAACTATTCTTGTGTCTCGGTATTGAAATTTATTTTTCATGTGAAACATTAAAAAAACAGAGCCTATATTTCAAAAACACCACAACAACGGCTACTCTTCAAATTATTCTCTCCAACTCTTCTTCACTGATGGCAGTCGACGCTCCGCCACCGCCGGCGAGAAACCCACCACCGCCTCCGCCACCATCGTCAACAAATCCACCACCGAAAGATCGTCGTGCACGGCGTCGTGCTAGAGAAATCAGCTCTCGGTATCTTCTCTCTCCTTCTACTTCTCCTGAAACCCATTTCCCTTCTTCTCCTTCTTTCTCTGACGAAAATGCCCCTACTATCCCTCCCAAATTACTTACCTGCGCTCGCCGCCTGGATAACCATCTAAGTTTCAATTCCACGAATTCGAATTCAACTGCTCTCAAACGGCGCAGTAGTAGTCGAGTTTTCTTGGAGAATTCTAGCAGCAGCGGCAGCGGTGATGAATCACGGTGGGGAATTCAACGGAAAACTTCACGGCCGGGGACGCCAGTTGTTAGTTTAACAGATCGAGTTGGTTTAGTCAACCCAGGTTCTGATTCCATTCAACGGCTTGCTTCGTTGAGTCAGAATCTACAGAGATCGATTATTCTTGGGAAAAGAACAAGTAGTGTTTCTGTTGGTAGTAAATCGGAGCCGTCGACTCCTACCAGATCAGATTGTTTATCAGAGAAGAGTACTTTCTCAGATTTGGTTGAGGATGGGGAATACTGCGAAAGCCCGCCGCTTGTTAGGGCACGGAATATGGAGGCTGCGAGTGTTTCTGAGACGAGGTCGTCGATGCCGGAGGCTGATTTGCTTAACAGTATGTTGGTGCGGAGGGACGGTGATGATAATTTTTGTAGGGTTTCTGTTTCAAGCCATAGATCATCGTTACATACCCATTCAAATTTGACGAAATCGGTGAACCGGCCATTGATCTTTTCAAGGACGCAGTTGACTGGTGGGAAGAATGTTGGACCTTGTCTGCCTCCGCAAGCCCCAGGCGTGAAGACTGTGGTGGATTTGAAGAAGGCTAGGAAGGTTGAGGAGGTTCACCAACTGAGGTTGCTTCATAATCAGCTTGTGCAGTGGAAGTTTGTGAATGCTAAGGCCCAGCATGTGGCTGAGGCTCGGGCAGCTGCTGCTCAGGTACGTAGTACCAGGAATTATATTGTTAGTATTGAGTAGTATTCTACGCTTTATTGTTCCAGCAAACATGATAAGCTAATTTGTAGTTAGAGAGGCTTTCACTTTCCATGATGGCTTTAGATTTTTTGGGATTTTGGAATGAAGAATCAGTAGCAACCTTGAAACGGATTAGAGTCCGTAGCTTATATGATTGGTTAATCTTGTGGAGTTTTAGATGGAACAAGTGATTTATTTGGAGAAAAACAAGCTTTTCCTAATTTTTCTAGATGTTTAGTGTTAATCACAATGATATGATAAGTCACTTAGAAGTACAGCTTCAGGTAGTTGTTCATGAGCTTCCTTTCTTTCTGTAACATTTAAAATTTCATTCAGAGGGCTCTTCATGAGGTGTCACTTAAAATAGAAGAACAGCAAGAAAAGGTCAACTTGAAGAGGATTGAACTTGAGCATTTGGAAAGAGCAAAAGCTGCATCCACGATCCTCGAGTCTCAAGTAAGATGGGTTTATGTGTCCTTATTATTCACAATCATGTTCTGTGGTGTAGTTTAAAGAGTGAAGACTGAGCTTAATAGCGTCATGCTTCTTTTATACTTGATCCTTTTCTTTCTTTCCTTATTTATTTTTTTAAAAAACCTTTTGATACTTCATCCTAATTAATCTCACTTTCAACGTGCAGATGCCACATTTGGATGATTGGGACAGTATGCAAGATGATTATGGAGCCTCACTTTCAGGGGCAATAAAGGCTTTGCAAGATGTTTCACTTCGAGTCCCAGTGATTGGCAATGTCAGGGTAAGACATGTATACACTAACAGCTTATCTTGTTAGTTTGTTTTCTTTTATATCTTGACCATTACTAGTGTGCTCAATAATCTTATGCAGGCAGATGCCAATGAGATTGGGGAGGTGCTTTATTCTGCAAGGAATATGTTGGACTCATTATATCCGTCTGTGGAGTTATTTCTGCCAGAAGTAAGTTTCACATAATGGCAACCTAGACTAAGATATCGACACAATATTGAAAGAGCTGCAAGGGTCCTTTAATGTATGATTTCAGATATAAAAATATCGGTTTTAAAGAAATAAATATATTTCCAGCTAATTGGTTTCAGCACAGCCATTAGAATCTGTTTTCTTGAGCTTCTAAAAGAGTATGTTGTTGTTACTAATAAAACATAGGCTATTTATGAATTATATAGGTTTATAAACAACATGAAAGGGATTATTTGGTCAAAGATGGATATCATTGTTGGTTTAAGTAAAAATCATTACTAAATGCCGGTTGAGCTGTTGAGTTCTTTATCACATCCCCTGCAAAAGTAATAGTTATTCCTTGTGTCAACATTCTGGCAGGAAGTGTTGTTAAGCCATATTGCTGTTGTGAATATTTTGCATAGAATGGAAAGGCAGGGAAAGAAAGGCCACTAAAACAGAATGGAGTAAGAAATTAATGGAGAAAAAGAAAAGCAGCCGGCATCAGTCATAGGATAATTATCATGCTACTAAGTGTCCATGCATGTCAACACTATTTTTGCTCATTCTGTACTCGTAACTTCATGAGAGTTTCTAATAAATCTTCAATTGACTTCCAAAATTCTGTCTACAGCCAAAAGATGGCAGTAAAGACACATTTTTGGGTAGTTTGGTTTTATGTTCAACAGCTTATTATTTTTGGTAGTTTGGTTTTATGTTCATCAGCTTTGAGTAGGCAAAGAGTTTTCCTTCTCTTTTTTTTTTTTTGGCAAACTAGCTTAATATGCTACTGAACTATGAGATTGATTTCTTATCAAGGAATTGTTTCTTCGTCAACTGCAGGCAGCAGGCTTGGAACATTTAGCATCAGATCTCGCAAGGGTAGTTACAGGAGAGAAGGCATTGATAGAAGAATGTGGGGAACTCTTATCTAAAGTTCATAATCTGCAGGTAAGCTTGAGCTAAGTATGCCTGTAGTTCTGAGTTTATTTTTAGAGGCTTAAGTTGAGGTATCCTAGTCTTCGCCTGTCTTTTTCTTTTGTTAAGGACTATGATATTTATGTATGGAGAAATGAATAAATCAAGGTTAAGGGTAGTTGGGGCTCTCTAGCATATGAGTTGAGTCCTTGATTTTGATTTATTTTCTTGGGACAGATCTCCCTCTGGTTCCTTATCCACAAGTAATACATAAAAATGATTTCACTGATAGCAGCAATGATACTTCTCCTGATAGCAGCAATGATACTTCTCATGGGTAGAAGTGTTCCTGTTTCAGGAGCTGGTAAACTACCATGTGGAGCATCTGTTCTAAGGGCTTGTTTGTGGTGCATAGCTCTTGCTTTTAGCCTATAGGGAAGGGGTGCTTTAAATCAGGTTCAGAAGAGGGAGTGATTTTAAAGGGTAGATTACAGTATTTTCATTAATATAAAAAGTATGATAGGGTCAAATACTAGAGAGTGCCTGCCCTATTAGCTAAGCTAGGTTGTACAGGTTGGCTACTGAATGCTACTCATCAACTTGGGTTTAAACTCACCTACAGTTTTCTCGGACACAGCAGATATAAGCTAGAATACGATCATTTCAATGTACAGAAAACTTGTCTTTGCAAAATAGATGTTTCGAAACTAATAGAAACTCCCAGAGCATTTAGAAATTATCATTTCGAACACAAATCGTCCAGTCATTTGTTTACAAAAGAAGAGACTGCCTTAACTAATATTAGTATTTTTTTGAACTGTCTGATTTCGGGAGACTTGTGGGGACGTATCTTTTTGAAACTGACCAGCATGATTCTTTGCAAGCAGGCAACCGAGTGTAGCTTGAGGAGTCAGCTGATGCAGCTAAGACAGGTCGATCCATTGTGAAATGTTGCTAAAGATGTTGGCGTTTGCAATCCTGCAAGAATGCTGCCCTTTAAGTGTTCATATGTCGAAGCATAAGAGAGTCTACTAATGGGTAGCAACAGGCTTGTCCAAAGCAGAAAGCTATGCTGATGTTATGTGTAGATTGATTCATTCATTCTATTCCCACTGCATCACAAATGTCAATAATTGTATGCTGTAAATTTTCTCAAAAAATTTTCCAAATCCCCATCAAACTTCCTTGGTATTAAATGTGCACGTTGTTTGCCTCATGTTGCTGCGCATCTGCATATCGATGTGTAGCAGATAACCAGATTCTCTCTTGCAAGTTTTTTTCTTTTGTACAACAATGTTCGCAATCAATCATGCATATTAGATGTGGCTCAATATATACCCGATTTGCATACCAGATACAAAAATTGATCCATTTAAATCGGGTTTGAATATGATCATAGTCGGATTTGAATCAGTTTTGCATCAACTCGAAATTGACTAAAAATTTTTAATAGATTTGGATCAGATTTTATTGATCTGAAATGGACGATTTAATCAGTATAATCATTTATATAATATATATTATCTAATCATTAAAAAATATTAAGAATATTGAAATTAAATTTTAACTTAATATATATATATATTTGTTTATTTATTTATCATATTTTGATTATTTTTTACTTAATTTATAGATTTATCAAAATTAATATTTTCTTTATGGATGATGATACTTAACAAATTTTACCCATTATTTTTTATAATTCTCATTTTATTAAAATTTTAATTATAAAATAGATCGCTTCGAATTTGACCCGCTTATTAAATAATTTTTGATTGAATTGATAATTTTGATTCATATAAATATATAAATCAAATTATGATTGAATAATATCGATTCAAAATCTAATATATTAATCTATATTGCCACTTTTAATACTTTAATATGAATGACGAGAAACACATTTTTAATATTTTATAATCCTGCACACTTACATCATCAATTATTCTCTACATTAACTTAAGTCTCATTCCTACTGTTTTCTATATATATGTGGTTTACTTATATTTAACCATGTCCTATTTAGTTATTGTGCATATCTTCTGTACAACATTTACATGATTCTGTTCTATAACAGGCTTTTGGTTTTACTTAGGTTTTCTATAGATATTGTGAAGGACCATGTCCGATGGGCTTGAAAAAAAGCCCACAACCATCCCACCTTCATCAAAATTCAGAAAAGGTCATCTTCTTCAGTTTAACTACTCTAATGCCATTGAATACAGTCTCGTCAACTGACTCGGTTTAATAGAAGAATCTAGAACTCCAAATTGTTTCTCTATATAAACCCTAAAAGACTTCAATGTTCTTCTCCCTCAAAGCCCTAGATCTGTCGATTGCTTTCTTCTTCCTCTCTCACATCTGCTGCTGCTTTTGTGTTCGATTTAAAAACCCTAAAACCTAGTTCTTTTTAAATCGATCTGCAATGGCGTCTGAGACGGAGACGTTTGCTTTCCAGGCGGAGATCAATCAGTTGCTCAGTTTGATCATCAACACCTTTTACTCCAACAAGGAGATTTTCCTTCGTGAACTCATCTCCAATGCTTCTGATGTAAGTTTACTTTGGTTTTTGCCTGATACTCGCTTTATCTTCTGTGAATTTTTTGTTTTTTCTGGATAATTTATAATGTATATTTTCAGTCAAGTTATGAAATTTGCGGTGTGATGAGTTGATGATTAAACTAGTGTAAAGGTTGATTATTGGATATGATTAATTTGCAAATACTACTTCATTGAGAAAAGATGATTACAGTAGCCTAGAGTTCGATGTTTTGGTAATAGATGACTAATTAAGTTAGTATTCCACAAGCCACAATATCCCTAACAAATCTCAAGTATTCTGGTTTTGTTAGCAGGTTTCGTTGTTCATAGTTTTGTTTCCCTTGATTAGTTACCGCATAATGCAAACTGATAAATCAAACGAGTAGCAATATAATTCGGTTTGTATTGCAGTAGCGTGAAAGAGTAGTATATAGTTCATCTGTGGATTCTATTGTGGAAAAGGTTCTTACGTGATTGTATATGCTTGCTGTATCACCTTATTTTGGTAGTGCTTCTGAATTGTCGCTAGTATATACAAGCATCATCAGAAATTGTGGCATCTGAGTAGTCTTTGTTCTTGGTATCCTAGGCCTATGGTGGTTCTCTTTAGGAGTAATTACTAAAAGATATATTATGGAACAACTTCCTGCACGTAATATGATAGTATGCCATAGCTTAGTTCTATCTGGTAGTAAACATTGGTTTTTGTTTCTTATAGGTTTCTAATTATGCTGATTATGGTCCACATTAATACCTTGGCTTATAGCAGCTGATTTTACGATTTCCTCTTTCTTTTTAGGCGTTGGACAAAATCAGGTTTGAGAGTCTGACTGACAAGAGCAAACTGGATGCACAGCCAGAGCTCTTTATTCACATTATCCCAGACAAGGCCAGCAATACCCTCTCGATCATTGACAGTGGTATTGGGATGACAAAGTCGGATCTTGTCAACAATCTTGGAACAATTGCTCGATCAGGAACCAAGGAGTTCATGGAAGCTCTTGCTGCTGGTGCTGATGTTAGTATGATTGGGCAGTTTGGTGTTGGGTTTTATTCTGCTTACCTTGTTGCAGAGCGTGTTGTCGTGACCACGAAGCACAATGATGATGAACAATACATTTGGGAGTCCCAGGCTGGCGGGTCCTTCACTGTGACACGTGATACATCTGGAGAGAACCTCGGTCGTGGCACAAAGATCACTCTTTTCCTCAAAGAAGATCAGGTATGACTACATTAAACCTACCGTAAGTATACTGCTGTTTAGTTTTTTGGTTGTTGAATTAAATGGTTACTGCTTTAGTTGGTGATGTATATTAGGGTTGAAGCAGCAAAAGCTATATTAATGTTGATTGCTTAAAAGTGTCATTCTCAAATATCTTCTGCTGCTTCATTTTTTCTCAATCATATCAGTCGTTTTATTATGTTGATGTGCAACTGAAATAAATTAGTTCTTGTTGAGTTTTGAATTTTGAAATGTCCTTTTTGGTGATATCATATAACTGAGTCCTTTTATTGATCTTGTTGATGTGCACCTTAAATAAATTGATTCTTGTTGAGTTCTGAACTTTGAAATGTCTTTTTGCTGTTAGCATTAGGGCGTGTTTACTTGTGGGTGAAAGTGAGTTTTTTTGAAACTCACTTCACCCAAATTAAAAAATTAAAAATATTTAATAAAAAATAAAATTGTATATTAATAAAATATTTATAATAAGTTTTAAAAATAATTTTTAAAAAAATTTTTATTAATAAAATAATTTTATTTTAATTTTTGTATGTATTTTATATTGGAAGTGAGTTTTTTTGAAACTCACTTCCACCTACAAGTAAACACGCCCTTAGTCTGTTCGGCACAGCACTTGTGTTAGACTTTCATGCTCTGTTACGTACTGCAGTTTGAATTAGAGTTTCCATGGTCTGTTGGGTGCTGCGTTACGTTAGCATTTCCATACTACTTTTATGTTGGTTTAATGTCTTCCTCACCGGTTAGAGAGTCTTTTGAAAGCTTAGTAAAAGCTGAATGAGAAGTTTCTTATGAATGTCTGCTTTGTTCAGCAGATTATTACCTATTATTACCAGTAACTGATTGGTGAGATGTGCTTGGATTCGTTATGCTAATTGTTAGTGTTTTTGTTTTGCTTGCTCTCCTTTGTACTTGAAGATGGCAGCATAGGTGTAGTCATGGTTTAGCAGAATAGAGTCTAATAGGTACAAAAATGTTTGTTTATCGTCCTAACTTGGCTTCTTATGCATGATAGCTTGAGTACCTTGAAGAGCGGCGCCTCAAGGATCTAATTAAGAAGCACTCTGAGTTCATCAGCTACCCTATCTCACTGTGGACTGAGAAGACAATTGAGAAGGAGATATCTGATGATGAGGAGGATGAGGAAAAGAAGGAAGCTGAGGAGGGCAAGGTAGAAGACGTTGATGAGGAAAAAGAAGAGAAGGAGAAGAAAAAGAAGAAGATCAAGGAGGTTTCCCATGAATGGTCTCTTGTCAACAAGCAGAAGCCCATCTGGATGAGGAAGCCTGAGGAGATTACCAAGGAGGAATATGCTGCTTTCTACAAGAGCCTCACTAATGACTGGGAGGAGCACCTTGCTGTGAAGCACTTCTCGGTGGAGGGTCAGCTTGAATTCAAGGCAATCCTCTTTATCCCAAAGAGGGCTCCTTTTGATCTCTTTGACACCAAGAAGAAGCCTAACAACATCAAGCTGTACGTCCGTCGCGTGTTTATCATGGACAACTGCGAGGAGCTGATCCCAGAATACTTGAGTTTTGTTAAGGGTATTGTGGACTCTGAGGATCTTCCTCTGAACATCTCCCGTGAGATGCTTCAGCAGAACAAGATATTGAAAGTTATTCGCAAGAATCTTGTTAAGAAGTGCATCGAGCTATTCACTGAAATTGCTGAGAACAAGGAGGATTATAACAAGTTCTATGAGGCTTTCTCCAAGAACCTGAAGCTTGGTATCCATGAGGACTCGCAGCACAGAACTAAGCTGGCTGAGCTTTTGAGGTACCACTCCACCAAGAGCGGTGATGAGATGACCAGCCTCAAGGACTACGTTACCAGGATGAAGGAGGGACAGAATGACATTTACTACATCACTGGTGAGAGCAAGAAAGCGGTGGAGAACTCTCCGTTCCTTGAGAAGCTGAAGAAGAAGGGGTATGAGGTCCTATTCATGGTGGATGCCATTGATGAGTATGCTATTGGTCAGCTGAAGGAGTTTGAGGGCAAGAAGCTTGTTTCTGCTACCAAGGAAGGTTTGAAGCTTGATGAGAGTGAGGATGAGAAGAAGAAGAAGGAAGAACTGAAGGAGAAGTTTGAGGGTCTTTGCAAGGTTATCAAGGAGGTCCTGGGTGACAAGGTTGAGAAGGTTGTGGTCTCCGATCGTGTAGTTGATTCCCCATGCTGCTTGGTCACTGGTGAGTACGGATGGACTGCTAACATGGAGAGGATCATGAAGGCTCAAGCTTTGAGGGACTCCAGCATGGCTGGTTACATGTCAAGCAAGAAGACCATGGAGATCAACCCTGAGAACCCAATCATGGAAGAGCTGAGGAAGAGGGCAGAGGCCGACAAGAACGACAAGTCAGTGAAGGACCTTGTTCTGCTGCTGTTCGAGACTTCTCTTCTCACATCTGGATTCAGCCTTGATGACCCCAACACTTTCGGCAACAGGATTCACAGGATGCTCAAACTTGGTCTGAGCATTGATGAAGATACAGGTGCTGATGCTGACACCGACATGCCTCCGCTTGAGGAAGCTGATGCTGAGGAGAGCAAGATGGAGGAGGTCGACTAAGCTCATTCTTATCTGCTGAACTTCTGCAATGTTGCATGACATGTTGCTGTAGTATCTTTTATTTTATTGCTACTATAGGTATTAATTTTATCTAGTGGGAGTTATGTTTTAGCTGTAGTCTGGACCTGTTTAAGTGTTTATCGAAGAGTGTACTGCTATTTGGGGATGCCTTGGTTCTTGAGGATGTGTGCTCAGTTCTTTTTCTTTTTCAAGCTACTGTGACAATTGTTTTTCGTAGCTGCAGTTGTTGAGTCTTTTCTTTATAAGCTTGGAATATCGGTAACAGTGATTTTTAGTACCTATATATATGTTCTTTTCCATGGTCTTGTTCACTTTTACGTGGTTGAAGGAAAGACCGAGCCGTTTGTATGCATGAATGAATTTATTCATGTTACGATGAAGATTGAAACATCAAGCCAATGCTTAGCAGCAAAGGAAGTAGGAAGATGCACTGCAGTGCTGGAGGGAACCCGTGCGAAGAAGCACTGAATCCAGCTCCTGCACAAACCATCCACGGATCGTAATATGCTGTTATTGCAATTGTGCATATAGTCACCAATATGAATATTATTTATATTATTTACAGTAGCACTCCTTCACTGTTGAAATAGTAGACCATCGTAAGGCATTTCGTATATTAGGTCCTGAGAACTGCAAAATGCAATCTGTTCATCGAAGTCCTATTTTGCAAAGTGTAATGGCCCGTCTAAGCGAATATTACAGTATTGGTTGGTACTCTCGTGTTTTGGTTGGGGGCTTATTTGAAATTTACCTACATAGATGGTCCTCATATATCTTTTTGGTAATAAGATTCCTGCAAAGGAAAAACACAGTTCCGTTCATCTGCTCCTTCTAGTAACAAACTTGTCTTTATCAAGTAAAATTAGTTTCATAGAAATAAGTTGAATCTCTCCGGCCATGACTTTCATTAGGGTAAGCGTATATATTTTGAAGAAAAAAATACATCATGAGTTAAATGAATTTGAACAAGTAAATTTGACAATTGTAAGCTCTTCTGTTAATTTGTGTTAGGAATAATATGTAAATAAATAATCTTCTAAGTGAATAATATGCTGTTATATTGTTTTTTCTATTTAAATAATAATAATTAGTTAATTAATATTCTTATATTATTTTTATTGCTAAGTACTATTAAAGAATGTAGGATGAAAATGTCTTCTAAAATCTAATACACTACGTTAAAATAATTAGTTAATACGTGCATATATTTGTTTAATTAATGAATAGATGCAGAAAGTACTACAGAAACTAGCTAGATGTCATTCATAGATCTATTTATTAGTGTGGGTGTTAAATGATTATTAATTCAACACTATTTTATTATTATTTTGTTTATAATTTATTAAAAATGTGTTTTAAATACCTGTAATTAGATTTTACGAAAATGAAAAATTAAAATTAAAATTATAAAAAATGAATTGAAAATTAAGTTTAATTTTTATGTTTTAATTAATAAAGTTCAGATTTTATATTTTAATTATTTTTAAAAGTGAAAAGAAAATTTTTTTTGAAAAAAAATAAGAGAAAAAAATCCAAGCAGAAATTTTATGCAGAACTATAATTTTGAATTTTTTTAATTATTAAAATACGTGAACTTATTATTAGAATTTCAAATCTCACAAAAAAATTGAAATTTTGGTGAATTGAAAGGCCCTAAATAAACATTATCAATATTATTAGTTCGGTCAATTTGTCAAAAAATATATTAAAAAAATGGTTAGAAACATTAAGAAAAAAGGATTATTTTGTTAAAAACGGAAACTCTTATTTTTAACTTTTTATATACATATACTGACTACAAGTCCCTGAGCCAAGACTTGTTCAACATATATCAAATAATAATAGAAACATGAACTTCCCAAACCCAACTAATACCATAGAGTATATTTCCTTAATTCTTTTTTTCTTAATCGACCAGAAAGAAATTAAAAGAACGTGATCAAAGGAAATGAAAGGTCCCTACATATTACGTACGTATTATTACTCCAGAAAATAACACTTACTGATCATCACTCCTATAAATATATGCACACAACAATTAACGATCAGTACGTACTAAATGAGAAGAGCGAAAAGCATGCCAAGGAAAGCACCGAGAAGGCAAACCACGAAGGAGAAGGCAACAGCAAACCAGAGCACGCACGAGAACCAACGCCTGGACTCTGGTGTTTCAGGAAGAGAAGCTATTCCGGAAAAAACCAAGAGAACGTACAGACATAGAAACAGGACGAAGGCTATGCCCAAGAAGTTGGACACCCTGTAGATGATGAATAGTGCAAAATAGAAATGGTGCCCTGCAGCGGGAGGCTCAGTGGGACCGTTCACCATAGGGATGATGGTGAGTATGATCTGCAACACCGCCACCACGAGCTGGTTCAAAGAGAGACGGCGGCGATTATTGGCCGGATGGTTTGGGCCCTGACCTTGAACTACTTGCAGGTGAA
Organism: Acanthochlamys bracteata; assembly: GCA_019914995.1. Classification (NCBI taxonomy): domain Eukaryota; kingdom Viridiplantae; phylum Streptophyta; class Magnoliopsida; order Pandanales; family Velloziaceae; genus Acanthochlamys; species Acanthochlamys bracteata. The sequence continues at coordinate 1,148,992 of CM034145.1, forward strand.
GAGCTGCTTCGTCTTGTGTGGTTTGGAAGGGAGCTGCCATTGCTTTTTTTATTTGTAGAGGAAGAATTCGCAGTAGCAGCAGTGGAAGAATTGTTTGGTTGGGGAGTGGTGGTTTTGGAGCTGGGGTTTTATATAGTGCTTGGGGGATAATACATGAATATCATGGTTAGGAATGCTAATTTTTTCTAAGGAAACCAAATGGTATGGTATAATGAAAACAACATCTTCCTCAGGCGTCGCTCTCATGATTCATGAAAAGCTAGTACCGAAGCGATACCCGCTTATATGACGTTTTACAGAAACCATAATTTTTTATAGCAGTATTAGTCCCTCTTAACGTACAAACCGCCGGGCTCGTTTGGGAGTGATTTTAGAAAAATATATTTAATATGTTACTTAATATTTTTTGATAAATTTTTTATAATATTTTATAAAAAATTTTAAAATTATAAAAAATTCTACGTTATACAATTTTATTATTATTATCTTTTTATCTTTTTTAATCAAAAAAATAAATTAGTTTCGAAATAGATTAAAAATATTTTTTTAAATTTATTTTTCAAAAGCAATTTTCAAAATCCGATTAAAATGAACGTAGATGTCTGATATTTCAAAAGTATGTAATAGTTCCTATGATTTTGCAGAATCAGTTCCGTACGTAATGTGATTTACCAGTATTGAGCCCTCTGATAAGCACAATCCGCTTGATAATTTGCTGATTTTGCGAAAGGATACCAAGTTCCAGTTTTGCAAAAGTTTCATAAGTTGCTGCAATGAGCCCACTGCCAACGGAAGGAGAAGTACAATTACGTTAATAGGCTAATCTTACAAAATGATATCTAGTTCACAATTTTTTGTAAATTTAGTATTAAGCCTTATATAATTACAGGATCCGATCTCCTAGGTTTAGCTGAGCACGCACGAGAACCAACGGCTGGACTGTGGTGTTCGAGGAAAAGAAGCTATTCCGGAAAGAACCAAGAGAACGTAGAGACATAGAAACAGGGCGAAGGCTACGCCCAAGAAGTTGGACACCTTGTAGATGAAAAATATTGCGAAATAGACATGATGACCTGTAGCAGCAGGAGGCTCAGCGGGACCGTTCACCATAAGGATGATGGTGAGTATGATCTGCAGCACCGCCACCACGAACTGGTTCAAAGAGAGACGGCGGCGATTATTAGCAGGATGGTTTGAGCCCTGACCTTGCATCTCTACGGAAGGAAGAATCACTGTGTAGTAGTGGAAGACGAAGAATTGTTTGCTTCGGATGGGTTGTTTAGGTTTTGGCGCTGTTTCTTTTGGGGCTTTATATTACTATGGTGTGAGACTTGGAAGACGGACACTCGGCGGCGGCGGATAGGTGGAGGATTGCGCTGGGGAATTTATATGGACTCCCCCTGAACCAACACGCAACAATACAATGTCTTGACGAACTTCGCACCAGATGAAGACAGGGATTTTTGGACCCACTTCGCTCCAAATGAAGGCGGGATTGTGGGCCAACAAATGGATGTTCTCTGCAGAGAGCAAAATGGATGTTCTCCGTAGAGACCAACGCCGAAGACAGCTACTCTAGACCCTCCTCGTAAACGGAAATGTACAGTTGCGATAATTTAATGATTTACTAATTTTGCAAAAACATATACATAGGTCCCATTTTGCAAATTTTGGTAGTTAGCTATTAGTTTACATTTCGCCCCTCCTAATTGATTTAGCAAGGTTACGGGAGTTCGTGTGTTAGGGAAGAGGAGGATAATAATTTACATTTACGCCCCTCCTAATTTCTTTTCTTTTTTGTAACTTTTTTAAGTAAAGAAAAAAACTACTTCCGTTCTTTTTCTGTCAGGGTGGCTTTCTCCGAGAATCTAACCACATTTATGGGAAAAAGTACCTCCTGGTAATTTCTTGTGCAATACTAGACCCTCGTAACGGAAAAGTACAACTACTAGAACATTAGGCATATATTACAAACGATATGCAGGTCCTATTTCGCGAAAATAAAGGAATAAGCTGTATTTGTTTACAGTAACAGTCCTCATAATATGCATGCACATAAAAAGAAAGCGTTTGGTATTATTATAAAATAAAATTTTTTTAAAATAAAAGATATTTTTATTTTTTAAAAAATAAGTTTTATTTTTTTATTTTAAAAAAATAATAAAAATATATAATAAAAAAATTTCACTTCATAAAATTTTTTTACATTTTTTAAATTTTTAAATAAAATTTTGATATATTTATAAAATATACATTAAAAAATATGAAATAAAAAATTAAAAAAAATGTTGGAAAAAAACAATCTCAAACATCCCTCAGAACCTTTTCCGTGGATGGACACGTGTGAAGAAGTACTTGTCCAGCTCCTGCACAACCATCCACGGATTGCTCCTCTGTGACAGCGTAACACCAAGCTCTGCTAGATAAAAAATTTATTAAAAAATAAATCAAGAGGCAATACAAGGATTTAGAAAAAATGCTGCTGCAAGTGATGTTCAGAATGTGAGCCTTATCGATCCTGATTCCAGTGCTGAGGGCTTAGCTCTTCTTTGTTTGGATGAAACTTTCGAAGACAAAATCTAGCTGCAATGCTTCACGCGGCGGTGAAAACAAGTGACTTGTAAAAAAGGTATATATGTTTGATCAGTTTGAAAGTTCTTTTCTTTCAAGGTCCCTGACCTTGCACTACTTGCAGTTGAAGAGCTGCTTCTTCTTGCGTGGTTTGGCGGGGAACATCCATCGCTTTTTTGAGTTGTAGCGGAAGATCAGTGTCTAGACGTTCAAGAATTGTTATGTTGGGAGAGGTTTGAAGTACTTCTTTTAGAGTACTTATAAAAAATATAAATATTATTTTTATTTTAAATAATAATGATAATTGTTATATATTTAGATATTTAAACAAATAGAGGAAGATCATGAATCTGATCGAATCCCCGAGGTGGTTTTGTGTGTTAAAAAATAAATATTATTTTTTATTTAAATAAAACATAATGATACTAAACGTTTGCTGGTGGTTTTTGTACACGTGTTTGTATGCGGAGTTGTATAAATGATAGAGGAAGATGGTGAAAATCGGCGGAGTTGTATACTGATACTTATTTTGTTATTTTAAATACGAATAACAACGACTTTTATTTTCCTTTGGGTTTCCAGGCGACCACTTATCGTCGGGCGCTCTCGCAAAAGTATGTAATAGTCCCCGTGATTTTGCAGTATCAGTACCATAATTTGATTAATCAGTATTAAGGCCTCAATCCGCATGATAATTTACCGATTTTGCAAAAGTATACACAAGTCCGGTTTGTAAATTTTCTTAATTTTTTATTTAGCAAAGTTGGGCCCAAAAAAAAAGTTAGACGTTTGAAAGTATTTATAAAATAAAACTTTTTTAAAATAAAAAATATTTTTATTTTTTTAAAAAATGAGTTTTATTTTTTTATTTCTAAAAAAATAATAAAAATATATAATAAAAAAATTTTTTCTGTATATTTTTCTAAATTTTTAAATAAATTTTTTATATATTTATAATATATATTAAAAAACATAAAATAAAAAAAATTTAATAAATAATTTATCATAAATTGTGCCAAACAGTCTGAAAGAGCTGATTCTTTTTGGGCAGTTGTTTGGGGAACAGCCATCGCTTATGAAGTGTTTGGTTGGCGAAGTAGGGCGTTGTTACTTAGTAAGGGAAGTGATTTTAAAAAAAACTCACTTTTTCAAATTAAAAAATCAAATAAAAAATTAAAAATATTTAATAAAAAATAAAATTATATATTAATAAAATATTTATAATAAATTTTAAAAATAATTTTTTAAAAATTTTATTAATAAAATAATTTTATTTTAATTTTTTATATATTTTATATTGAAAATAAATTTTAAAAAAATTTATTTTGGAGTGTTGGTAAACACGCCCTATAGTAGTCGAGGTTTCGGGGGTTTTTAACAACCCGCTTATGACGATATTTCTTTTAATTTTTTATTGATCAGATTGTTTGGAGGCAGCTGATTATCTAGGCGGAACGTGGCTCACCAACACGTGTCCATAGGAAAGAAAAAAAAAAATAAAAATTGCAAGTTGAAATGTGGGTTACCTTGGATGCAAAGATGAAAGGCAGGAAGTGGACCGTGCGCCAGCGCCATCGTTCTCTCTCTGCGGTTAGTTGCGTCACAGGTGTAATAAACCGTAAGTCCTCGCGTTCTTATTTTTTTATTTTTACCTCGGCAGAGTTGACTTTCGAGAGCAACTAAATTTTTTTATTTTCAAACTAAAATTTTTTTGTCTCGACCAAGAATGAACGTAAACCCTTATTTGTCTTGTTGGTCTAATAGGACGTTTGAAAATATTTATAAAATAAAATTTTTTTAAATAAAAAATATTTTTATTTTTTTTAAAATAAGTTTTATTATTTTTATTTTTAAAAAATTATTAAAATATATAATAAAAAATATCATTTTATAAAAAGTTTTTATATTTTTAAATTTTTAAATAAATCTTTTATATATTTATAAAATATATATTAAAAAAATAAAATAAAAAAAAGTTGAAAAGCAACGGTTTGAACGCTCAAACAAACGCGCTTCATCGGAGAAAAAAACTTGATTATCCGTGCAGCCGAGAAATAAAATAATTTTATTCAAATTTTTTATCAAGCTTTTTATGATTCAAAAAATTTCGCTAACTTGATTTGATGTTAGAATCAATTTTTTAAAACTCGTCTCAGACTGATCAAATCGAATAAAAAATTAGTCATCCGGCACCGATTTTGCCGAATCGTGCATGAATCTATCATGTAATAAATTCGATAAAATTTAGACCGACTCGGTGGTCAGTTAAACAGATCAATCCGGTAATGTTATTAAAAAAAAGAAAGAATACAATTAGGGCGTGTTTATCAATATCCCTAAACTTCACTTTTTTTGAACTCAAGTTTCACATAAATACTTATAAAAATTAAAATAAATTTTTTTATCAATAAAATTTTTTTAAAAATTCAAATTTAAAACTTACTAAAAATATATAATTAATATAAAATTTTATTTTTTATTAAATATTTTTTATTTTTTATTTTATTTTTTAAATTTATTTCTTAAAAACTCCACTTCTTCTAAAACTCCACTTCCACCCCCTAAGTAAACACGCCCTTAATAAACGTGTTCGTGCCTTCCTGGTTCCGAACCATTTTCTCGCTCGTTAATTTCGTTCGTCTGGCTCGTTCCTTCGTCGTTCACCGCTCTTCTCCTCTCCGGCACCTTTCAATCTTCCTTCGTTTTGTCGATTATCGTCACCGGTTTTGGCCAAACAGTCGTTCTCTTTTTCTTCATTGGCGATTCCGCACCATTTTCTATTGTTCTTCCTCGACGTTCGGACTTCCTGTTGCCGGTCTTCTTCTACCTTCTGAACTTACATCGGGTCCAGCTATCTTCTTGCTATTTCTTTCTGCTGCAGCTATGTTTGCTCCCACACGAATAACTTATACAGATGAAGATGCGGGGTAAGATTGCATTAAACTTTAATCAACTTTTATTTCCTGTAATATTGGCTCCAGTGCTGTTCAAGTGAAAGTGATTCTCACAAAGTTGTGGTTTGGAGATGGCATCAGCAAGAAGAGCCATTGCTTAAACTTCCTGAAGATGAGGTGCTACTTTTTTCTGTCACTTCAAGTTTGTAGCTTCTGTTGATGCTTAATGGTGCAATTGACCTTATCTATAATTGTATATGAGCAGTTTGTTTGCAACTTTCTGTGATTTTCGGTACAGAATATTCAAGATTTAATATACACTTAAAGCTGCTGGGAAATGCTGTCTCTATGTGATCTGAGTTTGTTGCCTCATTACATTATATTTCTAACACATAAGTAGGTTATGAAATTCAAAGATGATCTAGTAAGCCTGCACAGTGCATGCTGCATACTTGAAAATTCGTTCCAGTGCTGTTGAATTGCCTCCACCTTCCAATTAATTTTCCGGATCAGTGGTATGCCTGCATATAAGAAAATTGTTTAGGCAATTAATTTTAAATGCATTTCCATAGTTGATTTATTATTTAATTGTTTATATCAAACCATTTTTCAATCTGTTACTGAAACTGCCAATTCCAATTGCAGAATCCTACAGGGCAGTAAGCCAAGTCCTGCTTTTGGTGCCAAAAGCTCAGACAGAGTATAGCCTCTTGGGGGCATGCAAGTTTGCTGCCCACTGTATGTTCAAGCAGTTATAGATACAGTTTAGCTAATTTGTAATGCTTAAAATATAGAGATTTTACTATATTTTGAATCTTTTGGCTATTGTCTTCAAGACTATTGCTTCAAAAATATGAAAGATGTAACTTAAACAACATATCCAATATTTATTGTATATAATCATGATTTTTTTAAAGTTTTTGTGCAGTTGCTACAGCAAATACGATACAATGCAAATATTATACTTATAGTATTAATATTTATTTAATAAATCTGATTTAATTCAGTGGGTTGGCTTAGTGATCCGTCAAATTAACCGATGATCTAGTAGATAATTTTTATGGGTTAAGAACCGGGTTGAGTTTTAAAACTATGAATAGAAGTCGAGGGTGGGGGATTTTATATCATGTGATATATATAATCATTGTTATTTTTAGTTAAAACAATAAATTTTAAAATAAATTTTATTTAAAAATTCTTATTTTCAATAGTCTAAACGTCCCCCGGAAGGGGACTAGGGGATTGTTCGCTTGGGGAAAGAACAAGTCGAGATTTTGACGATGGGAGTTCTATATTGCTTCCGGGGCCTCCCAAACCAATAACGATGGTGTAATGTTGCTAAAAATGTTAGTAGGATGGTTTTTTTATATTTTCTTACAGCGACTACCATAACGTTCCTTCTCATAAAACCTCTGTTCTTGCGGAACGATTACTTGCTTAGATTTCGTCGGGTGTCAATTTCCACTGCGTCATTCATTTTAAGGGTTCCGTAAATCCCAAGGAACTTAGTGTTGTATTCTCTTTTTGTTCTGATCTTGAAGAGCTAATCGAAAAGAGTCCACAAATGGAGAGTTTATTGTGTCAAAGTATATATTGAACTTCTCTAGCCATCAGAGCTCCAAACATTGTCGTGCTGACTATTAGTGATTCTTGGACCTTTATCTGGAGAATTATCATCTTCTAGATATTGCATCCATCGAGTTGGATAATCTTACTGTTCCGAACTTCGATTTTGTTGTTGATGGGCGAAATTGCATTGGATGAAGTTTTCTTGGATTATTTGATCAGACGTTGCTGGTAAAGTTAAAGTTCACTCATTCAGATGGTGTTCTAAGTTGCTAAACTGATGCACCTCTCTTTTGTGTTTAGGTGAATGTGATATGTCCAACTCCTGTGCAGATACAGACTCCTGTTTACTGTCGCATAAGAAGCCTAAGTCTGGATATACGGGCAAGAAAGATTAGAATTGCTCTCTGCAAATTCCAAAGCATGTCTCGTCTACAGGAGCTAGATATAAGTAGTTATCCACAACATCCTTTGATTTGAAAGCAAAATTTCCAGCTTTATTGTAGCTAATAAGGTAGCTGTTTTTGCTACTTCCTTACTGTGCACGTTGCTGTTTATTTTGGTTGCAGTACAAATTTGTGTCAAGATCGAGCATTGGGTGGTATTTTTTCATTTACAATCTTCAAGACCAATATGGAGTTGATATTTAGGTACTAGCAAGTGACAGTCATATTGCTTCAAGAACATTTGTCAAAAACAGTATTTTGTCTAAACGCTGCTGCAGTCAGGATTTGTTTGTCGATTTTCTATGAGAGCATAATATGTGTTTGTATTCCGTAATAGAATCATAAACAACTTAATATATACGTCAAATGCATTCTCTATCGGGGTATGTTCTGTGTAAGTTTCGGTTTTTCTTTCTGCTATAAAATTTCCGACCATCTTATTCTTCGTTTAGGTCCTCTCAGACAAGAAAGCAGCTAAAATGTTTATAAAGGACTTGTTTGAAGGTCAAGGTGAACTTAGTTGCTAGACAACTTTTCTTCGCCTGCTAAAGAAGGCCGAAGTTGTAGGGGCTTACAATGAACTGAGTTATCGAGTTTAATCTTTTGCGTACTTTGGTGCTCCAGATCATTCTCGTTAAACTCAGATGAAGTGGCCAAGATTTTCTTGGCATCTTGAGGAACTTGTTAACAAAAAAAAGCAGGACAAGTTGTTGCTGTTAGGATCGCACTTTTTGCAATATATCAAAAGTATAACACAATAAGAGGGCTAAGCTTAGCCCATGGTAGACCAATAAAAGACGACAACGTGCAGAGATGTGCATTTTAAATAGATTGAAGTTGGATAAATAGGATTTGGAATTAGTAAAATGATGAACTTTAACGCTTCACCGGAGAACAGAGACATCACCAGAGACTTTGAACATGTTGACGGCAATTAGGCAAGTGGGTTGCAGAGAAGTTTCTATTAGAGACAGCAACCATAGATGCTTTAGAAATAAATTGTCATAGCTGGCAACAACTACACACCTCAATGGTGACTATGAAAATGCTCTTAATGAGGAACATATGATGCTAACTGATGAATTGGTAAAACTAGCTAAAACAAAGTTTCTTTGGCTACAACAAATATTAGAGTATTTTAATTTCCAAGTCGTCAGTGATTAGTTTGCTAGCTGTTTGTAATTCTAATATGTTAAAGAATATGTTTATAGCATTTAATTAACGAAACCACTAAGTTGCTTTCATGTTAAGGTTTTTTTTATGTGAAGATGGTTCAATTCTAAGGGCAGCTTAAAAGCAAAACAAGATTTGGTTCTGAATATTCAAGAGGCTTTTGATAGACCAATTTAATGTGGAATTATCGATTATGTGATCATGGTGTTGATATTTGTTAGTCTGTTAGGTGAAGTGATGTGCAGGAGCCGGCGAATGTGAGGGAAGCCACAGTCGAGCGGCCAAGGAGGGAGAGGAGGGAGACCAGCTGCAGGACTTGCCTAGGGTGCAGGTCCTAACAGCTGGTGTCACCTGGGTGCAATTGCACCCAGGCGCATCTAGAATACGCTAGGTGCAAATAATGGCATTTGGGTGCATCTTACTGGACACCAGGCAGCTGGTGTCCAAAGTCTTTAAATTCTTTAGGAACTCCAATTATTAAATAAAGGTATTTAATTAGTGTGTTAGAGTCCTTGAGGAACTCTAATAGTAAATGGATTGTTAGTAGGAATTCTATTTGTAATTGGGAGTCCTAATAGTAGGATGACTCTATGTAGTATTAATAAGCATTGTAGCCCTCACTTGAAGGGGGAGTTTTTGGATTCAATACAATTAGTTTTAGTATTCTTAGTTAATTCTAGTGTTATTCCAGCAATTCCACTATTGTGGCTTGATCGCGTATGCGGGAATATGCAAGCATCTTGCAATTAGATTATTGTCATATGTGTCCTTGACTTCACGTTCTGGGGCATGATGAACTTCGCAACAGCTTGCCATTTGATTTAAAAAATGAGGCAAGTTGTTTCGCAAGTTGAAAATTTGTCATTTGAGAACAAGAACCGCATCAGACAGACAACCTTTCGTACCTTGAAACCGGAGTGTCCAAGAAGACTTGCTCTTTGTGCAAGGAAGGGTAGTGAAGGATTTCGTAATCTGAATACATCTTTTCTCATATTTGTCATGGACTTCATCATCAGTTTATGGTGATAAGTTGTTTAGGTTGAGACCTGAACTCTGCCATCTTTCTTGCTTGAAAACCAGATTGTCCGAATACTTGCTGTTTGTGGAAGGAAGGTTAGTCAAGGTTTTCTTAATCTGAATACATCTTTTCTCATATTTCTCATGGTCTTCACCACAAGTTTGTGTTGATAAATCTTGAGATTGAGAGCTGAACTGTGCCAATCTTTCTTGCTTGAATACCAGAGTGTCCAAGCAGACCTGCTCTTTATGCAAGGAAGGCTTGAGATTGAGATTGAGAAAGATTTCGTAATTGAATACATCTTTCTCATATTTCTCATGGTCTTCATCATAGTTTGTGTTGATAAATTGTTTGAAGTTGAGGCCTGACTTTGGCCGACTCTGTGGGTTTGTGTATTTTTTGTTTGGAAAAATTGCCCATATGTTCTTCGTTGCTAGCCTCTACGTAGATGTCTGTCTCTAAGATTAATGATATCGCCGTCAATTGGATGAATAAGCAATTCCAATATCAGCTTTTGTTCTTTTATGGTATTCAGAGGCTCAAATCTTGTGGATCTTTCACAAGCAAGTTGTTTTTTTTTTTAAATTATTTTGATTGATAACAACTATATATTACTGCTCTAAAGTAGTATTATGGTACTTTCCTATTTAAATTCAGTAGTTGATGTTTTGCTTTTGAAGTTTTAGATTACATATGGGTAAATGCATAAATTCAGAGACATTCAAATGGAATGATCGACATGATTTTGGAATTGAAATTGAAGAAAAAGCATTAGACAAACTTTTGTAGATTGAAGTTCTTGGGAAACTCTTTTGAACAGTTTTTGGACTTCGGATAGTTCTCCGATAGAACCTTTTTTCTATCAATAGTTGCTTGATTAGTTTCAGTATCTATAATTTCCACCGAGGTTGAGGACAAATTTGCTACTTCCATGCTATGGTTCGACACACTCTGTGAGTCCAGACAAGGCACATATTCGGCCCGATCTAATAAGCCTGACCTAAAACTCTTATCATGCTTCAGTAGATTATTTTTGCAAATTTATGAGGTTCCGAATAAAAGGGGAGCTTGAGTTCAGCTTCCCAGAAAATTATTCTGTAGCTCCTAATGATTTGATCTATTGGTTAGATGCCCGCAAATTGTTGAAAAAGTGGTATACTTCTTATTTTATCTGAGTGTGTGATCACAGTAGTTCGGAGAGCGAAATTAATGATATCCTAGTAGTACGAGATTTTTCAGAAGTGTTTTCTGAGGATCTTGAGAAACTACCACCGGACAGAGAAGTTGAGTTTTGTATTGACTTGATTCATAATGCAAAGCCAATCTCTATGCTCCCGTACTGTATATCTCCTATTGAGTTAAAAGAATTGAAGAGTCAGCTCGAGGGTTTTTGGAAGAAGAGTTTCATTCGCCCTTGTATATCTTCTTGAGGTGCACCCGTTTTATTTATGCGAAAAAAGGACAGATTCCTTAAAATGTGCGTTGACTATAGACAGCTAAACAAGATAACGACTTGGAATCGGTATCCTCTACCTCGGATAGATGATTCTTTGATCAGCTTGAGGGAGCATGTTGCCTCTCGAAGATTGACCTTCGCTCGGGATATTACCAGTTAAAGGTGAGGAGAGAAGACATACCAAAGACAGCTTTCAAACCAGATATGAGCATTACGAATTTTTGGTGATGCATTTTGGGTTAACTAATCCTCCTACAGTTTTTATGGACCTTATGAATAGGGTGTTCAAGCCATATCTAGATAAGTTCGTGGTTGTTTTTATTGATGATGTGTTAGTTTACTCTAGGAGTAAGGAAGAACATACTGAGCATTTACGGATTGTATTGCAGACATTAAAGGAGAAAAAATTATATGCTAAGCTGTCTAAGTGTGAGTTTTGGTTGAATCGTGTGACATTTTTGGGGCACTTTGTTTCAAGATCAGAATTAGTGTGAAGACACAAAAAATAGATGCTATAAAGAACTAGATTAGATCAAAAAATGTTACATAGATTCGTAGTTTTCTGGATATTATCGAAAATTTGTTCAGAATTTCTATAAGACAACAACACTCTTGACTGGTTTGACTCGTAAGGGAGTAAAATTTTTTGGGAGCGATAAGTGCGAGGAGAACTTTCAAAATTTAAAAACACGTTTGACTTTAGCGTCAATCCTTGTACTACCTATTACAGGGTTGGTTTTCAAGTGTATTGTGATGCATCAAGAGTTGGTTTGGATTATGTTAATGCAACAGGGTCATGTCATCGCTTAGCCCTCTCGGCAGCTTAACAAGCACGAGCATTGATGGAGAGACTGGTGCTAATGCTGACACCGACATGCCTCCTCTTGAGGAAGCTGATGTTGAGGAGAGCAAGATGGAGGAGGTCGAATAAGTTCATTCTTATCTGCTGAATTTCTACAATGCTGTATGATATTTTGTTGTAGTATTCAAAGTTATCAAAATCCTGATTTGAATCTTAAAATCCTATAATTTTATGATTTTACTTCACCCAAACGATCCCGATCTCAACTAAAATCATTTTCAGTAAAATCTCACCTAAATTCTGATTTAAATTTTAAAATCGGTAAGATTCCGATCTTTTTACGATCTTATACAATTTTATTTTTGAAGAAATTTTTATAATTAACTATATTTGAAAAAGTTTTTTTTAAAAAATTTAAAAGTTTTTTGAAAAATTATAATTTTGAGAAATTTTTTATAAAATATAGAGAAATTTTTTTATAAATTTTTTTATAAATTTAAATTTTTTTAAAATGTACTAAATATTTTTAGAAAAAATATTAAAAAACTTTTATAAAAGATCCTTAATGGTATTGAAAATTTTTTTTATAAAATTTATCGGTATGTAAAATTTTACGATCTTACTTTAAGATCTCAATTTTACGATCATATTCAAGCAAAACAATCCTATTTAAAATTTCGATTTTGACAATCTTGGTAAAATCTTTTATTTTATTGCTACTATAGGTATTAATTTTATCTAGTAGGAATTATGTTTCGGACCTGTTAACATAAAATTGTCTTTGTTAAGTAAAATAAGTTTCATTGAATAAAATTGAATCTCTGACGATGCCATTAATTCATTAAGGTGAGTATATAATTTATTTATAAAAAAAAAATGAAGAAATAAAGCTGTAGTCGCAAGTCTTTTCCCTCTTTAAAAAATTATACTCGCCCTCGGTGGTGAAAATATGTTAGAATTCTAGTTGTTTAGCAATTATTATAGTTAAATTTAATATAATTCAAAAGTTGCTGAATCTATTGAAAATTCCAATATCGAACATGAACAAATTTGTGAGAGAGCATGCATGAAGCTACAAATCACTCTTACATTGACTCTAAGTTCCTGAAACAAGACTGCTTGAACTATAACAAATAATAATAGAAACATAAATTGATATGAAGTATTATTACTCCTTTCATTAATAATTACTTATCGATCACTCCTATATATACACACGAATGCATGTTGCGACAACAACGTACTAAATGAGAAGAGCGAAAAGCATGCCAAGAAAGTTACCGAGAAGGCAAACAACTAAGGAGAAGGCAACAGCAAACCAGAGCACGCACGAGAACCAACGCCTGGACCGTGGTGTTTGAGGAAAAGAAGCTATTCCGGAAAGAACCAAGAAAACGTAGAGACATAGAAACAGGGCGAAGGCTAGGCTCAAGAATTCGGACAACCTGTAGATGATGAATAGCGCAAAATAGAAATGGCGCCCTGCAGAGGGAGGCTCAGTGGAACCGCTCACCATAGGGATGATGGTGAGTATGATCTGCAGCACCGCCATCACGAACTGGTTCAAAGAGAGACCGCTGCGATTATTAGCCGGATGGTTTGGGCCCTGTCCTTGCACTGGTTGCAGGTGAAGAGCTGCTTCTACCGTTTCTAGGGGAACAGCCATGAATTTTATTGTTTTGGAGGGGCGAGCAGAAGAGAAATGTTTGGTTGGCGAAATAGAAGTCGAGTTTTCGGGGGTTTTTATAGTCATTGGAGTTTGGGGTGGGTTTGTTGGATGTAGCGGGAGGAGAGTTGATACACCCGAGAACAACTCCAAGGTGTATCAAGAGTCGATGATTTTTACTAACGTCTTTTATCGTTAGAATCGAAGTACACCACCTACGGTAACCAACTACAAGTCTACACACCTCCAAGCAAATTTGTGACGAACAAATATTTTTACTTTTTGTTGACGTGCTACTTTGAGCCGCTGCTCTACACAGGTGTAATGAAGCCGTTAAGTCCATTTTTTTCTTTGTGCCTAGTCAAGCGCTTAACTTTGGAGAGCATCTAAATTTTTTTTAATTTCAAATTAAAAATTATTTATTTGTTACCGGTCTATGGCACCAGTGAACGTTTAGCTTTAATTTATAATTACTTTTTATTCTAATTTATCTCATATATTTCAACCATCCGGAGGTCAACCGGCTAGAGTTTTTGTTGGTTACTCAATCTACAAGGGGAAGGCTGCACTCACCATCGAGCCTAGAGCACCTGAAATTAGTCCTTTGGAGTCTGGAACTTATAAAATATCGAAAGAAAATTTTATAGGTTTAGTCTCACATTGTTTATCAATGATCCTAATATAATATTCATAAATACTTTGGCTCACTATTCTCATTACCAATTGATTTTAAAAAAATTTTAAATTCATCACAAAGACCATACCTTTCTAGAGATTGCTCGTCAAACTCAATAAGTTCATTTTCAACTCTAAAAAAATTATGCACGATTCTTTAAAAAAAAATTTAAAAATTGAAAAATACAGATAAAATATAAATTATAAATAATTATATACATAATTTTTATTTTTAAAAATATTTATAAAATAATATATTTTAAAATTTCTTTTTTATAATTTTTTTTTAATAAACACTCCAAAACGTTCCACTAATTCTTTCTAACTCCTGTCTCCTCCACTTCAGAATTCTCCAATTATAATTTGAGTCTTTTTCTTTAGTTCATCCATGAGTCTCAATCTTCTTCAATCCTCTATACCAGCGTTCCTTCGTTGCAGATAATTTTACTATCATGGTAATTTTGTTCCTCTTTGACTATTTCTTTCTACTTTCTGGTTTTCTATTGTTGTTAATTGTGTTTGACTTATAAAGCCCGTCCTTATTCATTGATCAGTTCTTCTTTTCTTTAAGACAAATTCGAATTGTTATTTCTAAGTTTCTGGAATGGGTACCAAAAAAATAATATAGATCTATGAGAAGATAAGTAACCCGAATAATGGTTACGTGTGATTCCAAAGTTATCGGACGCTTCTCGCGTTTGCAAATTTTAGAAATTTGTACCACTGATTGGTTGTCCATCAGCGATTTCGAACATCACATATTTGAATTGAAATGAAAATATTGAATTAATAGAACCTTTAGAGCGGACCGCCGGCGCGAACACAGTGGTCTCTGACCACGACCAGGAACCAATTCGAATTTGGATCTTGATCTTTTGATTGGTAAGTAGCCCTTTTCGGATTAGTTGAAAGACCAAGAAATGGCCTCTTTGAAAGAAGACGACAGACATGCTGGGAAGGAAAAGGAAGGAGATGTGGCCTAAGTAGGTACAACTGCTTGCTTTTTGACGGCTTGGCTTCGCTATCGCTCAATTGTAGGGTCGACCTTAGAAGGAAGGACTCATCCTACCATACCTATACCAGTGCAAGCAAGAATGTAAGCTGGAAATGGTGATGGGGATTCCTGCTTGAAAACAGGGGAAAAAGAGAGAGAGAGAGAGAAAAACATGTATTCACTACTACAGATGTGTATGGGTGGATTACTAGAATTATTATGATATTTACGAAGGAGGAACTTTGATTCCTATGATCTTTGTTCCATTGAAGTGCTACTAATTTTCAGAGGCAATATATGTTAAGAGGATTAATTTATGAAATACTACATAATGAGTCTACTGCTTAAGAGATAAGTATAGTCTTGTAATAGGATTTTAATCTCTCTTATACCGCCTTAATTTCATCAGAAGTCACTAAGTTGTTTGAAATTGCTTCTTATTTACTTTTCATTACAATTTTATATTTCATATTATTTAATAAATTTTTTATAATATTTTATAAAAATTTTTTAAAATTTTATAAAATACAAAAAAATATATTTTATAATATCTTACTATTACTTATTTTTTTATATTTTAATAAAAAGGTAGAGTTCGATTTTGAAATATTTTTTGTTTTAAAATTTTTTTTTCCAAAAGCACTCATAAATATTCCTAATTCGACCTCTTACAAAAGCAAAGACAGAATTAGGGCACTGCTTGATGAAATTATTGATTTTATATTGGTTCGAATACCGTTTAGGGATGCAGTTGCGAACATCTATTGTCTCACATGAATGGAGAAGCAAATAACGTTCGTTTCCCAAATTAATCTTTGGAGAAACATTCTGTTGTGCTAGATTCTGGAAATGTAATTGCAAAGAAGATTATTATACCACTTGCGATAAGTATCATATCATGTGTGTCGACCGAGTTTTCTCATTGCACCGTAGTCCAATTCTTACATTTTTACTATAGGGCTGATCGAGCTCCTCTAGTAAGACAAGTACTTTTATTTGGAAGCATCTCTTCTCCCATTTTTAATTTCACTAAAACACTCACGTTTTAAATAAACTGTCAAGATCCAAAACTAAACTATAATCGGTACTAGATTAAATCGAGTCCAAACAAGACCCAAATTCGATCCGATTCAGTAAGCTTGACTCAAAATTCGATAAAATTAATAAATTACTAAATTCAAGAAAAATTTTGAAATAATCTTTCCTAAAAACTCAATAGAGAGAATTTGTGCAAATAACAATAATTATATTTATCACCAAAAAGTTAAAATTAAGAAAAACGACTAACATAAGGAGTCGCTAATGGTTCCGGATTGGCATGAATCTGAGAAGCGAAAGTACGTGACACGTAAAAGTGTGTCGAACCAGAATCGAACAACACGTTCACTCTTTCACCAAGAATCATCACGATGTCTAAAATATCAAAGCCACGAATGATGTGTTCTGAACCGATTCGGTGCTTAGCGCTTGTGTGGCTGGGATTGAGGGTCATGAGATGCCGGCTAATTTGATATTATTGGATATGACGGATTTTGATGTGCTCCTTGGAATGGATTGGCTCGTCTCTTATCATACTTCGGTAGATTATTTTTACAAATTTGTGAGGTTCCGAATAGAAGGCAAGCTTGAGTTCAGCTTCTAAGGAGATCATCCTCCAGCTTCTAATAACTTGATCTATTGGTTAAATGCCTACAGATTGTTGAAAAAGAGATATAATTCTTATCTTGTCTGAGTGTGTGATCGCAGTAGTTGGGAGAGTGAAATTAATGCCATTTCAATAGTACGAGATTCAGAAGTATTTTCTGAAAATTTTGAAAAACTATCATCGGATAGAGAAGTTAAGTTTTGTATTGACTTGGTGCCCGGTGCAAACCCAATCTCTGTCTTCGTACCGTATATTTTCTACTGAGTTAAAAGAATTGAAGAGTCAGCTCGAGAATATTTTGCAGAAGGGTTTCATTCGTCCTTGTGTGTCTTCTTGAGGTGCACCCGTTTTATTTGTGCGGAAAAAAGACGGATCCCTTAACATGTGCGTTAACTACAGACAGCTACACAAGATAACGGTTCAGAATCGATATTCTCTATCTCGAATAGATGATTTGTTTGATTTGCTTGAGGGAGCATGTTGCTTATCGAAGATTGATCTTCGCTCGGCATACTATCAGTTGAAGGTGAGGAGAGAAGACATACCAAAAACAGCCTTCAAAATTAGATATGAGCATTATAATTTTTTGGTGATGTCTTTTGGTTAACTAATGCCTCTGCAGATTTTATACGCTTTATGAATGTGTTCAAAGGCATACCTAGATCAGTTCGTGGTTATTTTTATTCATGATGTGTTGGTTTACTCCAAAAGTAAAGAGGAGCATGCTGAGCATTTGCGGATTGTATTGCAGACATTAAAGGAAAAAAAATTGTATGCTAAGCTAGTTAAGTGTGAGTTTTGGCTGGGTCATGTGATCTTTTTAGGACACTTTGTTTCAGGATCAAGAATTAGTGTGGATCCACAGAAGAAGATGATAAAGAACTAAATTAGACCACAGAATGTTGCATAGGTTCATAGTTTTCTTAATTTAGCTGGATATTATTGAAAATTTGTTCATGATTTGTTTAAAACAACAACACTCTTGACTGTTTGACTCGTAAGGAAGTAAAATTCTTTTGGAGCAATAAGTGCGAGGAGAGCTTCCAAAATTTAAAAACACGTTTGACTTCAGCGTCAATCCTTATACTACCTATTAGTAGGGGTGATTTTTAAGTGTATTGTGATGCATCAGGAGTTGGTTTGGATTGTGTGTTAATGCAACAGGGTCGTGTCATTGCTTAGGCCTCTCGACAGCTTAAGAAGCACGAGCATTGATGAAGAGACTGGTGCTGATGGTGACACCGACATGCCTCCGCTTGAGGAAGCTGATGCTGAGGAGACCAAGATGGAAGAGGTCGACTAAGCTCATTCTTATCTGCTGAACTTCTGCAATGTTGCATGACATGTTGCTATAGTATCTTTTATTTTATTGCTACTATAGGTATTAATTTTATCTAGTAGGAGTTATGTTTCGGACCTGTTTGTCGAATCAGTAGCTGCAGTTGTTGAGGATTAGTGTAGTCGTTTCTTTATAAGCTTGGAATATCGGTAACAGTGATTGTTAGTACCTATATATATATATATGTTCACCTTTTCCATGGTCTTGTTTCTTCACTTTTACGTGGTTCACGGTTGGACAACGAAGACCCGAGTCGTTTGTATGTACGAATTTCTTCATGCTATAACAAAGATTGAAGCCATCAATCCAATGCTCGACTTCAAAGAAAGTGGGAAGATGATGCGATGCTGGATGGACACGTGCGAAGCACTTGTCCAACTCCTGCCTCTGTGAGTGTGTGATAGGATATCACGAAGCTGTGGTAGATAAAGAAAAAATACATTTATATTAAAAGAAATTGAAGAGGCAATACAAGGATTTAGACAAAATGCTGCAGCTAGTGATGTTCAGGATGTGAGCCTTATATATCGATCCTGATTTCAGTGCGGAGGGCTTAGCTCTTCTTAGTTTGGATGAAACTTGCGAAAACAAAATCTAGCTGCAGTGCTTCACGCGGCGGTGAAAACAAGTGACTTAAAAAAATATGTGATTGGATCAAGTTGAATTTGTTAATCGGAAACACATGATGCAAGCATTAATTCTTGGGAAAAGTTTGTTTGTGTACATTTTTTGTACAAAAATTCTTCGTACATGAATGATCTTCGTTTTATATTACTAGAGCTAACTGTAGTTTGTGTTTTGCGAAATGACCCGTAAACATAGTTTTGCTGGATAGAGATTTTATTATCCTATTACTGCATTTGTTAACGATCATATACTGATATAATACACTTACAACATCGGTCCTGAATGGAACTTGTTTGACTGTGCTTACTTTTGCAAATCATACTGTACCAACATAAATGATATTTACAGTACCAGCTGTTCATAATTTCTTTGGAAGGATTAGACCAGACCCTTCTAACTGAGAAGCGCAATCCCTATAATGATGGGCTCGCATTCGAAAAGTTGCACCCTAAGTGCCTATTAGACTTTTTATTTAAACAATTAAACTTTCTTTACAGAGATGGTCAATCATACATCTTTTTGGTAATATGATCTCCTTGTATAGGAAAAGCACAATTCCAATCATACCCTCCTTAATTAGCAACACAAATTTGTCTTTGTTAAGTAAAATTAGTTTCATTGTATAAATTTGAATCTCTGACGATGCCGTTCATTAAGGTGGTATAAGTTTTTACCAACAAAAAAAAAAAAAAAAAAAAAAAAAAAATGTAGAAAGAAAGCTGTAGTCGCAAGTCTTTCCACTATCGATCATGAACAAACTTGTGAGAGATCATGCATCGGTTGCACCATGAATATATGGACTCTTTTCTGCTTCACATCTTACATTGACTCTAAGTTCCTGAACAACACTGCCTTGAACTACATTAAATAATAATAGAAACATAAATTGATATGAAGTATTATTACTCCTTTCCTTAATAATTACTTATCGATCACTCCTATATATACACACGCATGCATGTTGCGACAGCAACGATCACTACGTACTAAATGAGAAGAGCGAAAAGCATGCCAAGAAAGTTACCGAGAAGGCAAACAACTAAGGAGAAGGCAACAGCAAACCAGAGCACGCACGAGAACCAACGCCTGGACCGTGGTGTTTGAGGAAAAGAAGCTATTCCGGAAAAAACCAAGAGAACGTACAGACATAGAAACAGGACGAAGGCTACGCCCAAGAAGTTGGACACCCTGTAGATGAAAAATATTGCGAAATAGAAATGATGACCTGTAGCAGCAGGAGGCTCAGCGGGACCGTTCACCATAGGGATGATGGTGAGTATGATCTGCAGCACCGCCACCACGAGCTGGTTGAAAGAGAGACGGGGGCGATTATTAGCCGCATGGTTTGGGCCCTGTCCTTGCACTGCTTGCAGGTGAAGAGCTGCTTCTTCTTGTGTGGTTTGGCGGGGAACAGCCATTGCTTTTTTGATTTGTAGGGGAAGAATTCGCAGTAGCAGCAGCGGAAGAATTGTTTGGTTGGGGAGTGGTGGTTTTGGAGCTGGGGTTTTATATAGTGCTTGGGGGAGGTGACGTTTTGTATTGATCACCAGGAGCATGGTATGTGATGAACATGATGGTACAAGGCTAATATTTTCTAAGGAAACCAATGGTTTTCTTTCTAGAAATTTATAATGAAAACAACAGCTTCCTCAGGCGTCGCTCTCACGATTGATGATTCATGAAAAAGCTAGTACCGCAGCGATTCCCGCTTATATGACGTTTTACAGAAACCATAATTTTTTATAGCAGTATTAGTCCCTCTTAACGTACAAACCACCGGGTCCGTTAGGGAGTGATTTTTAAAAAATATTTTTTAATTTTTTAACTGATATTTTTTGATAGAATTTTTATAATATTTTATAGAATTTATCTTAAAAATATAAAAAATTTTATATTGTAAGATTTTATTATTATTTATTTCTATTACTTTTTAAAATAAAAAAACAAATTTATATTTTCGAAATTGAATAAGAATATTTTTTAAAAAAATTATTTGTCAAAAGTAATTACTTTTCTGTAATCCACTTTCAAAAGCGGATTACAGAAAACGTATATGTGTCTGATTTTTCAAAAGTATGTAATAGTTCCTCTGATTTAGCAGTATCGGTACCGTCCGTAATTTGATTTATCAGTATTGAGCCCTTTGACAAGCACAATCCGCTTGATAATTTGCTGATCTCGCAAAAGGATACCCAGTTCCAGTTTTGCAAAAGTTTCATAAGTTGCTGCAACGAGCCCACCGCCGACAGAAGGAAAAGTACAATTACGTCAATTATAGATAGAAATGGTAATTTGAATTTCTTTATCGGTTTCGTATCGACTCATATAATAATCGGATCAAAATTATTTAATTTTAATCTGGTTCACTAATCTGATCCGTTTATTTATATAAATCAAAATTGTCAATTTTAACTTAATCTATTTATAACCGGATCAAACTCGAATAGATCTATTTAATAATTAAATTATTAAATAAAGATTAAAAATATTAATTTTTAATAATAATATATATAAATACTTAATATAATATATTCAAAAAGAAAATTATTAATTTTGACAAAACTTATAAATTAAATAAAAATCAATTAAAATTAAGATAAATTAAAATATATATATACAAATTAAATTCAATTTTTTTGCTATTATTTTTTAATTATATACTATATAAATAGTTATACGGATTAAACATGTCAATTTCGGATTAATTCGAATCCGATCCGAATCTGTTTAAATTTTTTGAGTTATTTTTGGATCGACCCAAAATTGATCCGAATCTGATTAAATTTTGATCCGAACTTGATCTTTTTGGATTGCATTTTCGGGTCGGGTCAAAATTTGTCACCCGTAATTATAGGCTGATCTTACAAATTGATATTGAGTTCACATTTTTTGTAAATTTTATTAGTATTAAGCCTTCATATAATTACAGTATCCGATCTCCTAATTTGGTTAGCAGATTAGGCCCTCCAAAAGGTAAAGTATAATTACGGTGGTAAGTTCTTTTATGACAAAAGTAATAACAGAAAACTAGATGGCCTCTCTGCCAAATCAGTATTTTCAGAATTGTGTAAAACTCATCCGCTAGTAAACTTAATTCAATCACTGAGTTTCCCAAAGCCAGGAAAGTGAAGGTCAGTAGAGTTCTATAAAAATAAATTTTAAAGTAATAATTAAAACACATAAAAAGAATATTTAAAAATATTTTTAAAAATAAATTTTATTTTATCATAAACATAATATAATAATAATAATATTTTATTATGTACGATTTATAAAATTTTATATTTTTTAAAATGTTTTATAAAATTTTATAAATTATCATTAAAAATTTTATTAAAAATATGAAATAAAAATAAAAAAATTTTGAAAACTTTAGTGGAAGAATTAGAAGCGCAGTGGTCAAAGAATTGATATTCATTGGTGGATATAAAAAACTATAAGTTGATAATATGTTAATAAAAGTTTAGTTCAATCGAATCATGAATTAATTTTTATCTAATTTTTTTATCAATATGATAAAAATAAATAATATATGCTACAAAATTTTAACTCAACCAGATCATGAATCAAACTCTGTTCAAACACTTGATCAAATTTATACAAACAATAGATTGATATATATAATAGCCATATATTGATTCCAACTCCTTGAACCAAGACTTCTTTGAACATACATCAAATAATAATAGGAACATGATATTCCCAAATCCAATTATATACTTCAATTTAACAACCTGTAGAGCATTTAGTGTATCTTTAATTCTGCTTTTTTTTAATCGAACAGAAAAAAAAAATTAAAAAACTTGATAGCGACATAATCGATCAAATTCCTTACATATCTTTGCTTAAAAAGGGAAATCAAAGCCCTCTACATATATATTACGTATTATATATTACTCCAGACAATAACACGTACCGATTGCTCTTATATAATAAACACACGCATGCATGTTGCGACAACAACGATCTGTACGTACTAAATGAGAAGAGGGAAAATCATGGCAAGGAAAGCACCGAGAAGGCAAACCACGAAGGAGAAGGCAACAGCAAACCAGAGCACGCACGAGAACCAACGGCTGGACTGTGATGTTTCAGGAATAGAAGGTATTCCAGAAAAAAAGCAAGAGAACGTAGAGACATAGAAAAAGGACGAAGGCTACGCCCAAGAAGTCGGATATCTTGTAGATGAAAAAAATGCAAAATAGAAATGGTAATCTGTAGCAGGAGGCTCAGCGGGACCTTCCACCATTGGGATGATGGCGAGCATGATCTGCAGCACCGCCACCATGAACTGGTTCAAAGAGAGACGGCGGCGATTATTAGCAGGATGGTTTGGGCCCTGTCCTTGCACTACTTGCAGGTGATAAGCTGCTTCTTCTTGTGTGTTTGGAAGGGAACAGCCATGCTTTTTTGATTTGTAGAGGAAGAATTCGCAGTAGCAGGCAGCGGAAGAATTGTTTGGTTTTGGCGCTGTTTCTTTTGGGGCTTTAGGGGCTGCTTATATAGTACTATGGTTTGAGACTTGTAAGACACTTAGTGGCGGCGGATAGGTGGGGGTTTTATACCGACTCCAACACGCAACACTGTCTTGAGGGTTTGACCCTGGGGGTCTTATATATTACGGTGATCCTACAATTTGAAGAACGTTATCGCGTGGCAGTCAAAGGCGGGCCAGCGGACTGCGTTACTTTGCACCAAATGAAGACGCGGATGTTTGGATCCACTTCGCTTCCAAATGAAAGCGGAACTGTGTGCCCACAAATGATATTCTCATTTTGCAATGGATGTTCTCCGCAGAGAGCAATGCCGGAGACAGCTATCCTCCTGACCGGAAGCTACTATAAAAAATAAAAAAATTTATCGTCCTAATAATTTCTAGTAGCAATACTAGAACCCCCTCGTAAACGGAAATGTACAGTTGCGATAATATTATTCTAATAATTTACTAATTTTGCAAAAAACATGCATATAGGTCCCATTTGCAAACTTTTGTAGTTAGCTATTAGTTTACATTTTCGCCCCTCTTAATTTCTTTTCTTTTTTTTTTTTTTTTGAAGTAAGGAAAACAACTACTTCCTTTCTTTTTCTGTCAGGGTGGCTTTCTCTGAGAATCTAACCACAGTTATGGGAAAAAGTACATCATGATAATTTCTTATACATCACGATAACATTAGGCATATATTACAAAACGATATGCAGGTCCTATTTCGCGAAAATAAAGTAATAAGCTGTATTTGTTTACAGTAACAGTCCTCGTAATTTGGTACAGCAAATTAGTCCCTCTTAACGGAAACGTACAAATACGGTAACACAAAGGGTCTGATTAGAAAACGATATATGTGCCTAATTTCCAAAAAAATATGTAGCGGTGCTTATGCATTTACTGTATCGGTACCATAATTTGATTTATCAGTATTGAGCCATCTAAGTGGAACATTGTTGTCAAATCCGAACCGAATTGTTCGGGTCGATTCGGACGATAAATTAATTCAAATTACAAAAAAGTTATCTATACAATTGATCTATTTTGACATGTTTGATCCGTTTTAATCCGATCGATTCGCCCGTCCGGATCAAATCGGATTGAATAAAATTTAAAAAATTAATTAAAAAATGTTTAATTAATAATAATTTAATACAAAAATAATTATTAGTAATTCTATGTTAAAAAGAATATATAGTCAAATTTTATATTTGAATGTGATAATACAAAAATATAATTGATTATGTCTTATTTATAAATATCAATTATTAGTTATTTTTAAAATTTTATATTATAAAATATTCAGACTCAAATATGTATATCTAAAAAAATTTGTTATATCTCTTTTATGATTTATCTATTTTATAATTTTATCTTCTTCTAATCTCCTAATTTATTTAAATATTTCTCATTATAAATTTTCGTTGTTATTATTATTATTAGTGGCGGTAATGTCATAGTGACAATATTTTAATTTTTGCTGTAATTATTATTAATATTATTGTTGATAGTAATACCATAATAAAACTAATCTAATTTTTTATTATAATTACTGTTGTTGTTATTATTACTAGTGCCATAATAGCAGTAAATTTTTTGCTATAATTATTGTTATTATTAGTTAAAAATATTTTAATATTATTAATTTGATGGTGTAATTGGTTGACTTGGCAGGTCAATCTAAAATAGTGATTCAGATAATATTTTAGTTTGATGTACGATCTAATTTTGACAACTATTGAGTGGAGAAGCACAATCCGCGTTAATATTTTGCTGATTTTCCAAAAAGACGTATTGGTTCTCTTTTGCAAAAATTTTCTAATTTGCTGATTTAATAAAGTAAGGCCCACGGAGGGAAAGATACTATTACAATAATTTTAGGCTGCGGTTACAAAATTGTGTAGTTCCCAATTTTTGCAAATTTTTGTGTTAAGCCCTACGTGTTTACAATGCAGCACATCTAATATGGTTTAGCAGTATTAGGCTCTCCAAACGGAAAAGTTGAATTACGGTAATAGTTTGTTCTTCGATGACAAAAGTAATAACACAAAATTAAGAGATACTTTAAAAGTTTGCGAAATCAATCCACCAGTAATACTATTAAATTCGAGGGACTCCTAAATGTCAAAACTCGTAACAGCAAAATAAGGCATTATCGCCAAACAAACATTTCCGCAAAGTACGTATTCAACCTTTTAGCCTGGACTTTTGTGGAACTTTTGCTTGCCGGTGTCCAGGCAATTGCGTGGAGTCTGCTATATAAATTTTTTTTTTTATTCTACTCGATTGATAAATAAAATCTAGTGAAGATCCAATTGTTCTAAATTTTTCTAACTATTTTCTAATAAAATTTATATATTTTTAAAAAATTACATTATTTTTATATACTGCGGCATTATAAGTTCATGTTATTAAAATTGACACAATGTAGAAAGTTTTCTTGCCATCAACTGGCATTTGAATACATTTCGTAGACGATCTCCAAATGCTCAAGTTGCATGTGCAACCTGAATAAAAATTTGTCGACATTCTTCCAATTAAATTGTACGTAACTTATTTTATATATTGACATTTTCAATTAAAATACAGAATATTTTTTTCTTCTTCTTCAATCGGTCTTTATTATTATATCATGTTCTTAATTTGTTTTCTTATGACAATAATAATTTAATGGAACTGAAGAAACAGTGAACACTATTCTTCAGGGTTATTTTTCAGCAACCGTAAGAACCGAATCCAACGACTTTCTTCGACACATCATACACAACGTTCATGGTCTTCTGCTGCGTGTTTCCGATGATGCCGATCGTCGAGGCATCACTGTTTCCGGCGAACCCTAAACAAGCCTGCGATTTGCTCAGCACGTAAAGTATCCCTTCAAATGGCAAGTCCATTTTAATTCCGTCGCCGTACAGCAACGCCACCTTCGGTATAGACACAGTCGTATAGTTCGAAAAATCATAACACGTGTCGAGTATCGACGCGGCCGGAGCCATTGGATACTGCGTCATATTCTGCCGGAACGCAGATTTCAAAGCGTCGTACGCCTTCGGTGGTAGACGACTTATCACAGTTCCTGAATCGATGATAGTTCCGGCTTGTGAGAAAGCCGAGGGCGGTATCGATAGCTGTTCTCCTCCTACTTGAATTTCGATCAAGTTCAAGAAGTAGAACGTCGGCTGGCTGGAGTCCGATAACATCTTGGTGTACTGAACTCCAGCGGAGTTCGGTCTGCTGCCGAAGTTCAAGTATCCAGTAGAACTCGACGACGCGGGCAAACAGTACGAAAAAACTCCGCCGTACTTCGCTGTGGTCTGCGATACGAAAGACTCTGGCTCCCGGCCTAACCCGAGAAGTCCATCGGCTTGCCCAAACAATCCCTGATTGTTTTCGCCGCACCCGAACCGAAAGTTCTGAACAACGTCCGACGCCGGTATAGTCAACGTGTCCTGCGCATAAAATCCAACTGTGAACGATTGATCGCCGTACTGAACTCCGTACTTGCACGTACCGCTAGTGAAGCAGCCGGAAGCTTCCAGGTTATTGCAGTACTGGGATCTGCATGAGATGTTCGAGTACGTCGAAGACTTCGTTGGATCAAATATCGGGTCTTTCTGCTGATAACATTTTCCTGCACAAGGTTGGCATTGTATCCAAGTCACGTCACTGCCGGTGTCCATTACTATTGTTTGCGATTCCGGCGGAGTACCGAACTGAACAGTTACGATATAGTTGCCTGTACCGAGAGAACCTCCGGAGTTCGCCGGGATTGCAGACGCCTTCGCCGGTTTCGCACGTTTGTTCAATTTGTCGCGGTTTTGCAAAGTTCTAGTTAAGTAACGGTTTTGTAGGTAGTCCGCGTGTTTTTGGTCCATGTCGAGGATATGTTCGCCGGTCGGAACTTCACCGCCGGTTAACGAAGAGCATGGCCCGTGACGGTAGACCACTCGAAGGCCGCGGTGCTTTGTTCCTGCATTGTTTTGAAACGATTAGAACAAGCAAGCATTACAAATTAACGCTACAGACAAAATTATGCCAATTAATTTGTTTTATATAAACATTATGAATAAAGAATACTTAGGTTGCATTATTGTTATCCATAAAAATAAATTCCGAAAGCAGTACAATTAATTATTTTAAAGTTTGATTTAGATAAACAAGCTAATATAATATCGTTCATTCAAACTTTACATGAAAATCTAAAATTAGCAATAAATAAATAAGTAAATAAATAAAACTTGGAAAATGATGAGAATTTTTTAAGTGGGTGAGAAATATCATTATCTTGATAAAAATGGAGTTTTCTTCTTTTCCTATAAAAATCTTTTCAGTAATAGTAGCTACAGATTTGCTAGGACAACATTAATTCTCTCCAAAATCAATGTTTTACCAAAATTTTTATACAGACTCACTTTCAAATAAAATTTTAAGACTTGTTTTAATTATATGAAAATAAGTTTTATTAAAATAAAGTTCTTTACAACTTAAGGAACTCAAAATTTTATTAAAATTTTATTAAATAAAGTTTTATTAAAATTCAAGTAAATTTCGAAATTATAATTAAAATATTTGACGGAACTCAAAATTTTAGAGAAAAAAATAAAATTCCTTACAACTGAAATATACCTTTTTAATCAATCATAAAAAATCACTTTCAACGCAATTTTTAAGTACAAAACACAAAAACTTAATACATTTTTAAAATCTACTTAGAAAAAAACTCACTTGATATCATACTACAAACCAAACAAGCCCTCATGGATGAAGTTTCCTTCCACTAGTTGTTGAAAGGTCTACTTCTACAACGAACAGATTATTGGTTAAGTTTTTGTTCTTTAGTAATTCTTACGAATAATTAAGTGTAGCAATACACAAACATTGAATAATTAAATAAAAATCTAAATCTTTTTGTTAAAGCAATTATTAGTGATGGAAATTGGAAAAATTCCCAAAAAATGAACTTACTGAAATTTTAATATATTCTTGAAGAAATTTCGCGTAATTAAATATCGCGTTAGCATTTAGAAGATAATAATTAAGAGATTTCTTACATAAACTGTATATATCACAAAAAATCTTCAACAAATAACGAAAAAATTTTAAAACTTAGCCTAGCTCATGCAGAAAATAAAATTCATATAAAAAAAATTTTCAAACCTTTCGCCGGCGGCGAAGAGCACTTAGACTCCGGCAACAATGACATGACGTCGACGACATGGTGAGTATTTCTTGGATGATCTTTTTCTTCAACTCCTTCAACCTTATAATCATTCAAGCTAAAATAAGCCAAGAAAAACAAGAAAACGAAGAACAAAGATTTCGAAGAAGAAGAAGAAGAAAAACAACCCATGGTTTTTTTTTTTCAAAATCTTTTGAGCTGTAGATATGAAGTAATGGTAAGAGGACCTATTTATAGATTTTATGTAATTGATAACAGCTTCGAAGCATTATGGAGAAGAAAAGGAAGAAGAAAGATTTCATCATCAGTACTTCTATCTACTTAAAAAAGACGGCAATTGGCGTGCAGAGTAATTCCATTGCAGAAATTTTTTTTTTTAATTTTTTCAGTTCATATTTTTTTTATTTTAAAAATTTTTATTTAAATTTTAAATATATAAAAAATTTTATATTTTTTATTACTTTTTTATTATTATTTAGATAAAAATAAATTTTATTTTTAAAAAAAATAATTTTTATTTTAAAAATACTATCAAATTTTACCTAATATTCTCCTATCACTCTGTAGTCTTAGGGAGCGTTTGACGCAGCATTTAAAACGTTGCTTATTAAATTTATTTTATTTTATATTTTTAATATATATTTTATAAATATATAAAAATTTTATTTAAAAATTTTAAAAATATAAAAAAATTTTACAGAATAAGATTTTTTTATTACATATTTTTATTTTTTTTAAAAAATAAAAAATAAAACTTATTTATTAAAAAAATAAAATATTTTCTATTTTAAAAAAATTTTATTTTATAAATATTTTCAAACGCTCTCTTAGAATGCGGTGCTTATTCTTTTTATCTTATAACTTACTTTGTTTACTAAATATTAACTTTTAGTTTATTTCCAACTACAAAAGTTATAAAATTAAAACTCATTTTAATAAAATTATTTATAATAAGTAACTTTTCAATAAATCCCTTTTTAATTAGTCACTTACTGTTCGACTATTTTTTAATTATATGACACTTATTTTCTTCAACCAAATTTAAGTGCAAACACATTTAATTCACTTCTTACGTAATCCAATTTCACTGAATTCAGTTTTACGAAACTAACTTCTAATTAATATAACACACCCTAAGAAAAATGCATTCTTCAAAGAATAAAATGAAAACGTTCATCACTACGACGACTACTTGTGTCTTCTTCATCTTCTTAAACAATTTAGAAAATATACAATTATTGTGTTGAAGACTAAGGAAAAAAGTTTTTCCAACAGATTGGAAGTTTTTGTCCTTTAGAATGTTTGTTTCTGTGTAGGTTGTTATCAAACCCACCAACCGTTGAATCAAACATTTTTCTTTCAAAATCAAACAGCTAAACATTTAGGATGTGTTCTTTTAAAAAATATATAAATTTTTAAAAAATTATAGAAAATAAAATTATTAAAAATTAATATAGAAAGTTTTTAAAATAAATTTTTGGATAAAAATAATCTAATCTCATCGGTTTATTGTATCCTATTTATATATTTAAAATATATTTTTCAGTATCGTTTGGAAGTGCTTTTAATAATTTTATTTCATATTTTTTAAAAGCTTTTTTTAATATTTTATAAAAAAGTTTAAAATTTAGAAAATCTAAAAAATTTCTACATCATAGAGATTATTATTATTTATTTTTGTTATTCTTTTACTAAAAATAAAGTTTGTTTTTCAATAAATTTTTTATTTAAAATTTTTATTTCATATTTTTAAAAAATTTGTAATATTTTACAAAATCTTTTTTAAATTCAAAAAATAAAAAAAATTCTACCTCATAAATCTTATTATTATTTATTTTATTATATTTTTACGTAAAAAAATAAAATTTGTTTTTAAAAAATTATTAAAATATTCTTCATTTTAAGAAATTCTATTTTATTAAAACTTTCAAAATCTCCAAACATTTTATTTAATTATCAAGTTAAACTTTTGAAGAATGAATAAATTAACTTGATATAAATAAATTATCACTAAAAATCTATCATAAATTATGTGTTCGCAGAATAATAAAGGCGTTCGTAAGTCAGTCAACTAAGTGTTTACGGAATTCATAAAAACATATAAATGCGTAATTAGGGTAATTATATGATTTCTAATTACCTAAACTCAATGAAATCAACAAAACTTATTGAAGACTTGACTATGAAGTTCTTCAATAAATGGTACTAATTAGTTGACACGAAGACTATAGGTCTTTCTTATTTTGACAAAAACTAGTTGGATCCTTTTCACTGACCCAATTTTGTAGAAATTTAGAATCGTATTTATTTAATTAAAAGTCAGAGAAAAATAAGGAGAGGAAATTTATTGAAAATTTGAAATTGGTGTTCTTATTGAAAAAACAATATACAAATTTTATAAAACAACGA
Organism: Acanthochlamys bracteata; assembly: GCA_019914995.1. Lineage (NCBI taxonomy): Eukaryota > Viridiplantae > Streptophyta > Magnoliopsida > Pandanales > Velloziaceae > Acanthochlamys > Acanthochlamys bracteata. The sequence goes on from CM034145.1 coordinate 1,179,935, forward strand.
CACATTTGGAAGTATTTAGTAGATGTTTGAAACTCCTTTTTAAGGGGCATTTTTTTTTCGGTTTATGACCGGCGTGATCTTCAAATCCGATCTCCACCGTTGAATATAAAGAACTATGAGTTAGAAATATATTCATAAAATTTCAGCTCAATCGGATCACGAATTTACGTCCATCCGATCACTTGATCAACATGACAGAAAGTAAAAAAACTTTAAAATATATATATTGTATCATTTCTGTCATCTTAATCAAATTATCGTATATATATATATAGAATATCTATCACTATGCGCAGTGTTACTGTGTCTCCATTTTAGCCATTTGATCAGCCATCTAACGATTTTTTTCTCGACGCGATCATTTTTTAGGGTACAAGACCGCACGGGGACAAGATCGTTTTTCTCTCATGCGCCATTAAAATAATTTTTAATATTTTTTGAGTTAAAATATAAATTTATTTTCCAAAAAGCTTCAAATAATTTTTAAAAAAAAAAACTTTATTTAATAACACCAAAGAATCTCTTAATCTTACATTGACTTGATATTAGTTAATAAACTCTTATGAACGTTTTAACTTTTGGAATGATTGATTTCATGATTAAGTTGCCCTGGCATGCTTCATTTTGGATATCTTAGAAAAATATGTAAAAGATGATCTTATCTTATTTTATTCTTGAGTTCATAAAAAAACACCATTCATGATATATAGCGTATAAAACAAAATAAATATTTTAAATATAAAATAAAAAATGTCTATATTTTTTTAGTTAACATATCACTCAATTTATAACAAATTATTGAAAGCTTTAGTCAAATAATATTATTACATGAACAATTTAGTTTATGCAAATTTTCAGGTTTTTTTTATATGTCTTATTCAAGAAAAATAAATTTTCTTTAGTGCAAATATTAGAAGCATCATCAAATTAGAAATTTGTTCTTTAATAAATTTTCATATTGAAATTGATACGCAGTTCATTATTTTGCGTGTTTAATTGTTTTATATTATTTTTTAATGCAGACGTATTAACGTTTGGAAGAGCTTTCTAAATGATTATTATTTCAATTAATTAATTCATATTTTTAAATAATTTTTATATAATATTTTATAGAATTTTTAATTTTCAAAAAATTAAAATTTTTTTTATCCTAATATATATAATATAAAAAAATTTATGCTTAATTTTAAATACTTTTAAAATATTATTTAGTTTAAATAAATTTTATTTTATAAATACTTTAAAATATATCTGTAATGTTTTCTTCGGAGAGAATACATGAAGTGGACATTGGAATTCTTAATTTACCACAAATGTGAACTTTTCTTAAAGCTTTAGAATATATATAATTATATATCATAAAATTATACATATAATTTATTATTATTATTCTTATTTTAATTAAAATTTTGAAATTTTCTTTAGAAAAATATTTTATTTAAGCAATCCCAAAAAAATTTCTGTCAGTATATTTTATCTTACGGAAATCAAATATATTGCCGTTATTTGTGGGCCATCTGTGTTCTTATCCTTCTCTTAACTTGCATGGAAGAAATCTTCGTTCAAAATTCCAATTTTTCATTCACATTTCAATCAAAAATGTGGTACATATGATGATGGTCCTACTGAATTGCGGCTCAAATAAATCTATTGATTCTCATACAACAAAAAAATTATTTCCTGTCATAATATGATTTAGGAACTGTTTGACATATTTATAAATAATTTTTTTAAATAAAAATATTTTTATTTTATTTAATTAGTAAGTTTTATTAATTTATTATAAAAAATTAACAAAGTAAGTAATAAAAAGAGTTTACTATATAAAATTTTTTATATTGTCTAAATTTTTAAATAAATTTTATAAATTATTGTAAAATTTTTATTAAAAAATATAAAATAAATCTATAGATTGTGGTACATATCATGATTTTAAATCACATTTCATTAGCATTTCAATCAAAATTGCGGTACATATCTTGATGATCATACTGAATTGCGGCTCAAATAAATCTATAGATTCTCATGCAACAATTAGGAACGTTTTGGGAGTAATTTGTAATAGATTTTTTTTAAATGAAAAATATTATATTTTTTTATCTCAAAAAAATAATAAAAAATTTTATAACGTAAAATTTTTTTACAATTTAAAAATTTTTAAATACATTTTTTATATATTTATAAAAAATATAAAATTAAAAATTAAAAAAAATTTTTAAACGGAAATCCAAAGGCACCATATGATTAGATAACGTTATAAGGTGGGTTTTGGGGTATGTTGTTCAAAAAAAATTTTCTAATTTTATATATTTTATAAAATTTATTTAAAATATAAAAAACTTTACATAATAATGTAATACTATTTATTAATATTATTTATCATAATAAATAATAAATAAATTTTATTTGTCATAATAAAATAAAAATATTTTTTATTTAAAAAATATTTTTTTAAAGCATTTCTAAATCTAAATCTCTAAACAAAACCTTTTAAGACAATAGATAAGTTGTCATTCAAAACTTATGAATTAAGTTTTTTTTTTATTTAAAAATATTTTTTTATTTAAAAAATTTTTTATTTTATAAGTAATTTCGAACGATCCCGTAGAGTTGTCGAAAATGTACGAATATCCAGATCTAGTTAATGCGACCGATCAATGTCCAAGATGTAGTTGCTGGTACCGACAGATGTGCCCCTCGTTGCCTGGATATATGGCCGAGGCCTTCAAGAGGTTACTAGTGGTGCTCTTTGGAAGTTGTTTGCGGCGCTTGAAAAAAATTTGGCATAAAAAAAATTTGAAAGATTTCAAAAACTTACGGTGTTTTTAAAATGTTTTTGAAAAATAATTTTTTTTTAAAATAAAAATATTTTATTATATTTTAAAAAATAAAAAATAATAAGATTTTTCTATATAGAATATTTTTATAATTGCTAAATTTTAAATAATTTTATAAAAAATTATCAAAAATTTATTAAAAAGTATGAACTAAAAAATTGCAAAATTATTTTTTTAAAACTTATCGCCAAACAACCCTTTAATCCATATATTATTAATAAAATAATCCAGAAAGAAAATATTAGAAAAAAGGAGATTCATTTTTAGTGGGAAAGTCTTAGGATTCTATAATAAGTATTTTTATATGATATTGTTACATTTGTTTGTTAAATTTCTTATATTTATAGGCAATTTTAGAAAATAGACAACTTCAGGAGATGCATTCGCAAAGTCGTTCGAAAAATATTTTTGTCAAAAAAAATAAAGTTATTTGCAAACACACAATTTGTTCCTGTTATCATACAAATATAGTGAAAATTGATAGTGATTTCGTTTGATTTGAAACAAATTTTCTATATAGCAATAAAAGAAAGTAGATATTTAAAAATAGCTTGAAAAAAACTATTTCAATTAAGCCCAGGTTCAAATGGGCTTTTTTCTGCATGGCCCAAACTGCAAGCCTAATTATATTCAACTGCTCTCCACTGAGAGCAGGTATCAGTTCTCCTGAAATTATTATCTTCTTGATAAAAAAAAATTTAGGATCACTTTAAAATATGAGAAATTACTTCTACATTCGGTAATAGTTGTAAGAATCGAACAGCACGTTTTGATCCCGTCCGCTGATGATTTACGGAGAATTAAACTGAAGAACTTTTTTTTTTCAGAGAAGACTTTCAAGATGATGAAGGACAACTGCAGCCGAGTTCTCAACCATCGACGTTCGTGCTTGCTGCATCCGAGTCGATAAGGGCGTTGAGAAAATTATCTTGAGTACCGATTAGGTTTGGGAACTTGCTTTTGCAAACCACCGCGCTCCAACAGCAAACGCGAAACTCCATCGATTTCGTCGCTGCCGGTGGACATCCATCCAGCCATATCGAGATCCACATAAATCCATGGTTACTCAACCACCACTGCTTCAGGCGCACTAGCTTCTGCCGGCCCTACAGTTCCTTCCGTTCCAACCTACCGACCGACTGAAGAAGAATCCATCCGTCCTGAAGCAGAGGAGTTCGAAATTTGCCGCATTATTCCTCCCCCCGTCGTGGTCCCCACCCTTGGCCGTCGATTTTCGACTCTTAAATTCCCGACGAAAACACAATCTATTCACCGAGACTCCAACCTCGCCTTGCTTCTTGTGATTCGGAGACCTTCAATCTCAAGTTCGAACGGTTTAATCCATAGCAATTTGATCGAAAAACCTCCCCGACGGAAGCCTTCATTTCTTGGAGTGCATCTCGATCTCTGCAAGTCTTTTAATGTTGTGAAGAGATTTGGTGGGTATAGCAGCCAAGGAAAATCGCTTTTGAATTTGTCTGTTGCTAATAATTCGACAACGACGACGTTAAATGAATTTAGATTTGCTTTATCGAAGAAGTTGGAAATGGAATCAAAGATCAGTGGAGAAGAACAGTAAGGATTTTGATGGACCAGCGTTATTGAAATTGATATCTTTCGAAAAATAAATTTCAGTAGTTTGTTTTTAGAAATTCATTTTTCTAAAACTGAATGAGTTTTTAATCTAAAATAAATTACAAAAGGATAGAAATCAGAATAAGAGATAAGAGAATAAACTTTTATTCATATTCTCTCCATACAGAACACATTAGAAAAGAATAAAAAAAATTGTCTGGGAGAATATTTTTGCTAGTCCTGACATACAGAGACACGCATGAGAGAAAAAAAATATTCTATCTCAACCTGGTCGATGATAAATTGCTAACTGGTAACCTGCTCCATTGCATATTTAATTTCTGTTGTGAACTTGGAGCTCAGCCATGGTGTCATCAGAGGAGCCAGAGGAGACTCTTGAGTACACGGCGACATGGGTTGTTGCCGGTGTCTGCACTGTTATCGTCGTCATTTCTCTTGCCGTGGAACGCCTGCTTCATTATCTCGGCAAGGTAAATCCCATTCCTTGCATGGAAATTTTCTGTACAATATCACTCTCGTTTTCTTCTTTATCCTCAGTTTAATTTTAATAATGGAGATGTTTTATTCAAGCTAGATATGTTTCAAACATAAAATTAAGCGAGTAATGGGTTACGGAGATCTCTACCATAATCTGAAACCACTTCCCAAACTTTTCTGTGTTCCAGAGACAGGATGGTTGTGTCTTGGATACAGAACAATGAAATATTTCTTGTTCTATCAACTGCAGAAGATAAAGAACACTGAAATGTTCCTGTAGGTTCTGTCAAGGAGCTAGTCACATGTTGCACTACTTAGAACGACATCGAACATCGATCTAAAACATTCTTGTCCCTCTTCTAACCTGCAAAGAATTTTAGCTCTGCTGTCAAAAGTTTAGAGCACTAATAGCTTTGAGTGGAGCACTAGTGATGGTCTTTTCTTATGAATTTTGGTTCACTAAATCCTTATCATGTACTAGTAGTAGTGGATGTAGGGAAAGGCGCAGCACTTATTCAGTGATCCCAAATTGTTCTTTGCCTTGATGTTGAGATTAGGTATCAGTGAGCACAAGCTTCTCAAGAAGGTCTTTCAAAAACTATCATGTAACTGTGGATGAACTAATCTTATTAACCTCTAGTAGTCGGTAATTAACAACTAGTTAATGCAGTCGGAGTTTACTGACCGACACGCTCTGTCGGTAATACCGGTTGCTACTTGCAGTTGTATTTAACGACTAGTAATTCTAGTCGGTAAATACTGACCTATAGGCTCAGTCGGTATTTTAATTTTAATGTACCTTGCTGATTGTGTTTTCATTTCAGTCAGTAATTGGTTTACCGATCAGTGTTTGTCGACTGCTGCTAATTTGGTCCGTAAGCAACTTTGCCGACTGTTTTTTGGCTATTACCAACTTTCTCGTCAGTCGGTAATGGCTCAATTTGTAGTAGTACTTGCACAGGTGAACACAACGAGGGAAACCATAGAGAGCATGTCAAACGAATAGAAATTTCATATGAATTATAACTGGCAGGTTTGATTCATTTATGTCTGTGTGTTGAATGAAACCAAGCGAAATGTCTATTGACCTATGCATGTAGGTCTCTTTCTGTTAAACTATGATTGCATTTTAACTGCCTCTGTAATATTTGGGAGACTACTAATTTATGTTGTTATTTACCATTGCTATCTCAGTTCCTTAAGAAAAGTCGGCAGGAAGCCCTTTACAAGGCCTTGCAGAAGCTAAAAGAAGGTTAGTATATCCAACACATTAAATTAGTCCATTCCTTTTAGTCTTATACATCAATGGAAGGTAAAGTTCCATCACAAACTGCTCCACGAAAAGAATTTGAAGCTATATTCTTTGAACTCTTCATAAACATCCTCGTAATGTTTAACATATTTCACAAAAAGCTTCATCCTTGCAGGAAGTAAATGTATCTAGATTATTCTTGGTACAGAAATATTCACATCTTATACCTACTAAACTTGAAAGGTGAACAAACTTTTGTTGCTTAATTCGACGTCAAATCTTATCCATTTTTCTTTGATTTTAGTTTGTATCATATGTGAAAAAAGGTTTACTCTCATATCGCTTATCATTGTCATCTGGTATTAATTTTGAAGGCTGGTTATCTCCTCATTGCCACGTGATTTTGAGGTGGACTCTTAGGCAGGTGTGAAAGAGCTTTACTCTCACATTGCTTATCATTGACTGCTGATATCGATTCCTAAAACTTGAACTATCTCTGCTCATTGTTACGTGACTTTGAAATGGACTACCGATCTCATTACATCCTAAAAAAAAGTGTAACATCTCACCCATTCTGTCTGTAAGCAAAACAATATAATTCTTAACAACCGAGTTTCACAAGGTATGGTGGTGCCGTTGTGCTCAGGGCATATCTGCTTTCCATCTCATAGATTACTATATATTCTTCTAGAGTGCAAAGTGTTGATGAGTTAGATTAGTCTCATATGGAGTAAAAATAAGATAGAAGAGGGTTCATATATTAGAAAGTTCTTACACCAATTAACTTAAGTTTTTAGGTTAAATTAAACTTTTTAGTGTGTGGAAAGATCCTAAAATGTAATCCTTATTTTAAACTTCAAGGTTAATTTCACTGGCGTTGAATCTTCTCTAACATGAAGCTACCCTACTATATCTTTGGCTGTTTGATTCAAGCCGCATATACTTTTAGCATACAGGAAACATAACATTCTACTTAATTTGCTGTATTTTTGTTAGGACTTCTGAAAGCAACTATCTTCATGTGTTGCATAAAAAGCATTTAAAAATGCTGCTTGGTTTACTTGTGAATCATAAAGTAAATGACTGAAACTCTTGCTCACTTTTTTTTGCAGAGCTGATGCTTCTTGGCTTCATATCCCTTCTGCTAACTGTGTTTCAGAATCGAATCAGTCGAATTTGCGTACCAGCGAGCACAATATCCCGCATGCTTCCCTGCAAGATGGAGGAAAGCAAAACACCCGGCAATGGCCACCATTATTCAAAGCAATTATCTCATCTCTTCACTCATAGCAAATGGCGTTTGTTAACTGAGGGTTCTGAATCCAACACTTGTGCAAGCAAGGTATGGAAGTCATATAATTTAGTAATGAAATTCAATTTACAAGAAAAAAACCAAGGCGTAAAAATAAATTTAGAACACTTCGACTGAAAGAGAACTCAGAGCTGTTGCTATCTACAAATTGCTTAAATTTTATTTTGAAAGTTATACAATGAGAACATAAAGTAATGTCCTAGAGAGAAGGCAATACACTGGATCATAAATTTCCTGCAGAAAGCTGTTTTCTAGGACAATACTCTTGAAGCATTCTCATGTCTATCCTCTTAGATGTTCTCTACAATGTAAATTGAAGTGCTAGAAACCAACAAATTTATTAGAATACAAGCACATGGTAACCTGCAAAGGTATGAAAATAAAAATACCTACTGCTTTAGCCATTTCCTGCCTTTTTTTCTTCTAGAACATTCTGAGGAAGCGTTATCTACCAAACCATGAACTTATCTGAATTTCAGGGAAAAGTTCCACTCCTATCGCTTGAAGCACTGCATCATTTGCATATCTTCATCTTTGTGCTTGCTGTTGTCCACTGTGCTTTCTCAGCCACTACAATGGTTCTGGGAGGAGCAAGGGTAAGTTGCACAATGACATACTTCTAACCCATCACAGAATTTCCACCTAAAAGAAAGACAACAAAACAAGAAGAGACATTAGTATTCTATAATTCATGTAGGTCAGACAGTGGAAACACTGGGAGGATGCAATCAAAAGGGAGAATTTGAGGCAAGGAAAATGTAACTATATTACATCAATTATTCCATATTACTTTCTTTCTTTTTTTTTTAATATCATGCATTTGCTTATATGGTTTATGTGAAATCTTGCTTAGCGTTGACCAGCGAACATCAAACGACAATTCGCTCTCATACTGAATTTGTAAAGGAACGCACAGCTGGAATTAGGAAAAATTCAGTAGTTGTGAGCCGGATGGTAAGCTAATACATACTTAGCCATATGTTCAAGGTTGCAATGATCCAAGGCATATTTCATGAGGCTGTTTAAATAAGGAGAATGCAAGTTGATTTACTTCAACATAATATCAAACTCTTCTTAAATGTACTTGAATAAGACTGAAGAAAACCTCGGAGTGACGGTGTAGAGTTTAAGTAGCAATCATCTTTTGTTCTCCACACAGCAGAATTTTATTTTCTGTACTTCAATAATAGAATCCTTTTCGATGATAGAATTTTTAAGTTACATGTGTCATTAAAATGTTCCAATCAGGGTTTCTATTCTATGATGAAAAAAAGTAAGTGGTTTTTTTCATACCATATATTTCAAGTCCAACTATACTTTCTGGTTAATCAAAAAACCATAAACTACCATGCCCAGAAACTCATGCGAAACCATGTAGATTACTGCATATTTGGACTTTTTAAGGAGCTGCTCAGACACATTCATAGGCAGCTATCAGAGGTAACCAAAAAACTTAGGAAAAGAAGTATGAAACTAGTGTTAATTTTGTTTTCTGCATATACTAAAATCTACACCTAAAGTTTAGGCAACATTTTGCAAATGCTCTTCCTCTTACTTTGTTCATTGCAGAGGTCATTTTTGAAGCAGTTCTATGGGTCAGTTACCATGTCAGACTATAGAGCTCTGCGGTCAGGATTTATCATGGTTAGCATTCCCAAACTTTTAGCCTTTGCGAGATTTTATCTTTGGCTAATTTGTTTTTACTCCAGGAACTTATCAATTAGTCTTATTGGCTGTATATATTCTTCCTGATTTAGAGGCACTGCAGCTCAAACCCAAACTTCGACTTTCACAAGTACGTGATGCGAGCTCTTCAGGATGACTTTAAGGTGGTTGTAGGGATAAGGTCAGGATTTCTTCCAGGAAATGGTCCCTTTGTTTATGTCACCTCCGTTCCAAATTTAATTCAAATCAGTCTCATGCAGCTGGTACCTGTGGCTCTTTGTAGTCATTTTTCTGTTGCTGAATATTAATGGTACGAATCATTACCTTCCTCTAGAGTTAGCATGCCAATTATCGCCTTCGTACAACAAAAGGACATCAACATCGATTGAATGGCCTATCTTAGTTATAGAATCATTCTCAAGCTAATGTTTATCATATTTAACACTGGCATATGCATGATGCAGGGTGGCATACATATTTCTGGCTCTCTTTTCTGCCGATGATTGTAAGTATTCAGATCACTGTTTCACAAAAGCTAGAGTTTTTAATTAGGATTCAAAGCTCAAGAGCATTACTCTAAATCTTGAGTAAGATATATGCTCCGCCACAAATTTGCTAAGGTTCTGAAACTGGTTTAAAAATAATCTGGGCAGCTTCTTCTAGTTGTGGGCACAAAGTTGGAGCACATTATAACTCGATTGGCTCAGGAAGCAGCAGACCATCCTATTAATTACGAGGGAGCAATGGTCAAGCCATCTGATCACCATTTTTGGTTCCACAAGCCAGGAATTGTCCTTTATTTAATCCACTTTATCCTATTTCAGAATTCATTCGAGCTAGCATTTCTCTTCTGGATCTGGGTAAGCAAAATCTACAGATTCTACAACACAGAATATGTTTCTAGTTTACTAACTGGTCTCTATATCTCTAGTGCACCTATGGATTTAAATCCTGCATTGTGGAAAAGTTGGGGTACATCATACCAAGAATTATCATAGGGTAATCAAGCCAGTACTTCCATCTACTTTTAGCCGCTTGTTCTTCTCATAACCTTCTGAAGTAATGGCATATAAATCTTACTGTATAGTTGGTCGTGAATCACCAAGAGATAACTTTGCTATTAACACTTCACTAAACCATGGCATTCAGTAAGAGTGTGATATTCTAAAGATGCTATAGTGAATAACAATAAAAACTACAAATGGAACTTAGTTCAAAGATATGTAGACTCTGTATGCTTATTGTCTAACTCGGCTACTTCTGCAGAACTCTTGTTCAAGTTCTTTGCAGTAGCAGTACCCTTCCTCTTTATGCCATAGTTACCCAGGTAATGTTGCAATATGACTGCCCTCTATATGTAAATTTTTACCAGTATAAGGCTGCATCACATATTAATCTCATGGTTTTACAATTCCAATGAATTAGATGGGTGACTTCTTTAAACAAGCAATATTTGCCGCACAACTGCGAACGAGTTTGCACGGCTGGGCAGAAGATGCGAGGAAAAGGAAGAGGTCAACAGGAAGTATTTCTTCAATTAAAAAGGTGTTTACTCCAAAAACTAAGAGAAGTGAAGCATCCGGTAGTGAGCTTCAGTTGAAAGTGGCGGAATCTGAAGCTGCTGCAAGTTCATGCAGTTCCCATGGAGCAGCTAACTTGGAAGGTGTTTGATGATTGCGTCTCAAGAATAGTGTAGTAGTGCATGTACCGGATAAACAAAATGCCTCAGAAAACATTGGAGGACTTCTTCAACCAGTCCATTAGGATATAGGATACGAATCATATCAAGAGTTTATACAAGAATAAAATCCCACAAGTTTTGTATTAGAACCCTGAATCTTTTATAAATGATGTATAATCACTACTAAAAATAACAGTATCACCAACTGAATAAAACAATCATATAGGGGACGTTTGGGAGTGTTTTTGAAATGAAAATTTTTTGAAACGGAAAATATTTTTGATCTTTTTGAAAAACGAGTTCTATTTTTTTTAGTTCAAAAATAATAATAATAGAATCTTATTAGGAAGAATTTTTTATATTTTTAAATAAATTTTTAACATATTTATAAAAGGTGTATTAAAAAATATGAAATAAAAATTATTTTTTGGAAAAGTAATGCCAAACGTTCTTAGTATTTTTGCACCAATTACCGACTGATATTTAAGTTAGTCGGCAAACTAGCTAAGTTGCCCACTGTTTCTTAGTGCAGTGGCTAATTGATTTGATGTTATCGACTATTTATTTGTTAGCAAATATTTAAGCAAATTACCGACCATATTTTTTCAGTCCGTAAAAGCCATATTTGTAGTAGTGGAGAAAGTGTGTTTGCCATATGTATGGTAAATATAACAAGGAAACTCCTAATGCTGCTGCTGCTGTTCAGTTATATGAGGTTTACATACTCTTCAAGTTGGAGAAGAAGCTAGTGATCATACCCTTCAAGACTATATGTATTCTGAATGAATTTGATAACAAATGTAGCATATCAATCATAATATTTTGACACCAAAAGAGATTCGCACCTATATGATCTGAAGAATCTATATTTTATAAGAATGTTTGAGTTCATATATTATGAGTGCAGCGTATAAGATTGGACATAATCCTATTATGAGGTCAATCCCTTTATATAAAAATTTTCATTAGAGGTGCAAAAACAAACGGATTGGGCTGACCCGTATAAGATTCGATATAATTCTAGAGGTCAATCCCTTATATAGCAATTTTTACTAAAAATGCGAAAATAAGCGGGTTGGGTTGACCCGTCCAGCTAGGCCAAATGAGCATATCAAGTCGAATCAATTTAGTCCGATCATAAAACTTTGATCCGATCTTATTGCTAATGTTGATCAAGTCAACAGTCAATATTAATATATCAATATTAATCGATCAACATATACATTAACGGGTGGGCTTGCTTATAATCTAGACTGTTTGGCGAAGCTGCAGGCTTGTTCATTTAGTTCAGCTCATATTTTTATTTCTAATTTTCACATATTGATCTCTCCGATATATATATTAGATGAGCTTTGAATAGAACTTACTTTAAAAAGTTAGTTAAGGGTAGATTGTCTAAACCTATATAAACATTAAATTAATAACACAAATAAGTGTGGGATAATTGAATACTAACAAATATGACCTAATTTATCATAACAAAGTAGCACTATACAAAATCAATTAAAGTTACAAGTGCAAAATTTTTTACCTCCCACAGTTGTTTCTAAACCAGCAGGTCTCCAGCAGAAAGGTAGAATCCTTTCTGAATGGATATTTAGGAGTGTTTTTTTTTATAATATGAAATTTTTATAAAATAAAAAATATTTTTATTTTTTCAAAAAAATAAATTTTATTTTTGTATTTTTAAAAAATAATAAAAATATTTAATAAAAAGATTTTATTACGGAATTTTTTTTATACTTTTTAAATTTTTAAATAAATTTTAAAAATATTTATAAAATATATATTAAAAAATATGAAATAAAAAATTGAAAAGCACAACTAGAGAAAAGTGAATGATGTTTACCAATACATTTGCAATCATGAATTTCTTGATACGCATCTTTTTCTTAACTTTGACAGTTTATCTTATGTTACTAAAGAGGGTGTTTATTAGATGTTAAACTCACGTAAGTTTATGATAATAAATTAAAAATTTAATAAAAATAAGTTTTTATAGTTATTTAGTATTAAAAAATATATAAACTTAAAATTAAAATTTGAAAATAAATTTTGATTGAAAAAAGCTTATATTAAATTGTAAATTTATTTTAATTTAAAAAGTAAATTTTAAAAAAATGAGTTTGATGAGTTGGTAAATAAAATTCACTTTAGAGCGTGTTTACTTTTCATGGATGAAGTAGAGTTTTTGAATAAAGTGGAGTTTTTAAGAAATGAATTTAAAAAATAAAATTAAAAATTAAAAATATTTAATAAAAAATAAAATTTATATTATTATATATTTATAGTAAGTTTTAAAGTTGAATTTTAAAAAAAAGTTATTGATAAAAAATTATTTTAATTTTTGTATGTATTTTATATTAAAAATGAGTTTAAGAAAAGTGGAATTTAGAATGTTGTAAACACACGTTTAGGGGCGTTTGAGATTACTTATGAAATAGAGCTTTTGTAAAATAAAGGATATTTTTATCTTTTTTGAAAAACGAGTTCTATTTTTTTTACTTCTAAAAAAATAATAAAAATATGCAATAAAAAGATCTCACTCCGTAGAATTTTTCTACACTTTCTAAATTTTTAAATAAATTTTTTATATATTTATAAAATATGTATTGAAAAATATGAAATGGAGAATTGAAAAGTTGGGTTGGGGGAAAGCAAAGCCAAACACCCCCTTAGTCGCATTGTTTATTTATCAATGCAGGCGTTCTTTGCAATGTTTGGCCAAGAAGTATATAGATGATACGTAATTAGGATAGCCATTCTCTTCAAATATATAAGATTAAAGGCCTGATTATGCAAATTTTGGTGATTAATTAATTTATAAAAACACCCCAGCAAAGAACATTGCAAAAAAAAATATAAGTTATAACATCATTTAGCTCTCTCTCTCTCTCTCTCTCTCCCCTTCTTCACTTCCCTCTCTTTTTCCCGCTTTCAAAACCCTAGAAAATATTTTTTCAAACAAATCAAAACCCTACCTGAAATTCTCCTCAAATTCTCAACATTTGATCTTCTTCTTTGTAGTACTTGATTTTTCGCTTCAATTTCTCGCCGTAGTTATTGCATTCTCTGTGTGGAGCCCCATTTTGCCTGTAATCATCTTCCCAATTTGATCAAGATTACAAGTTTTCTTGTCATTGAATTTGTGTTTCAACTTGGAGATTGTACAGGTGCGAAATTTGGGAGAACATGATCTGTTACTTCGATTGTCAGCACTTTGGAACAAGATAGAAGCTTTTTTTTAAAGTTTGCAATGTATAAAAAATCTTTCCTTGACTACAGTAGTTTCTAACTGAGCTATCTTGGTTGGTTTTTGTTTCGTTAGTCTTTACTTCTGTAGTGTGCTTGACACAATTAAGTAGAAGTTTTGATCGCAACTGAAATTTTAGTGAAATCTTTTGAATTGTGATTGAGTAGATAATTTTACTTCTATGGTCATGTATATCGCGCTGTTGTCAAGGCTTAGGCTTCACAGTAATTTTAGTGTTTTCTGTTAGTGTGTAGTGGTTTCTCTTATTTGAAGCATGTAAGTTCTGCTCTAGTTTAAATTTTAGCTGCTATTGGAGTCTTAATGCAGGAATTGATTTGTGAGCAGGTAAGGCAAGGTATTGATCAGGAACACGTGAAAGAGGAGTGAAGAAGGAAATGAACAGAGATGAGTAGGTTGTCTATAAGGCCACGCCCTCTTGATATTCACAAGAAGCTACCCATCGTGAGATCCATCAAGGACTTTGATGATGACGATACATTTGCACCAGCAGCATCTACTTGCAGTGCCCATTTGCTTCATATTACTTGTGAGGGTGATGGAGAGGTATTGATGATGCCCTCGACAATGCATATGAATAATTATTCACTTTGCTCAATTGCATTGCAGCAGTTATTGCTTGTGGGTTGTATCCTCAACAGTCTGTCTTATGACCTTCTTTTAACTTCCAAATGCATCAAATTGACATGTACACATTGAGTTTACTGATAGTTTTTTTTTTGTGGGTATTTTAAAGATGATAATTTATACTAAATAAGCTAGTTGTCAAATATCATACTAGAGACTCTGAGACATTTTAAATAGCATAATTCAAAAAGTAGCTCTTTTATTGAAAAACTGTTTTATTGTTGAAACAATTCATTACTGTCTTTGTATGACAGATTACATGGCATTTGTAATCCAGAAATTTTAGTTTCTGTTACTTAGATGGTTTGGGGAATTTCTTTAATAAGGCATTTACTATACTGATTTTCAGTTTGAGCAATTCTTGCTCATATTGACATAGACCCATGCTCTTTCCAATTTAGTTGTAGTCTAAAGATGTTTCATGAAATGATATTCTCTGCTTCCATCCTCTCATGTATATAGCAAACAGTATTTTAACAGCATGTGTTACAAATTCAATGTACCAAATTGCATGAGTTATGCAAAAGAAAATATGCGAATCAATTGAAAGTTCTCGGTTGTCTGGCTAGTTTTTCAGTTATTTTCCTTAGAATTTAGTTATTATGTTATAACCTTTTCTTTAAGGGGTCTTTCTCTTCTTCCTCATAAATGCAATTTTTTTTTCCTACACCTAATAGGTGCAGCAGGTATTGAGCAAGAAAAGATTGACTGAGATACCAACCCCACAATTTAGCATTGTAGATACATATGAAAGAGATTACTTATCCAACTTTGTACAGCCTACTTCGTATTTACGAGGAAGAGCAGGTTTACCATTTGAGTTTTTATGAAATCTTTTGTCTTTGTCCTTTCAGGAGTCAGCAATTAATATTCTTTTATCATTGCAGCCAGGTCTGAGATTGGAGAGTTTGTTGAGTATGATCTTGACAGTGAGGATGAGGATTGGCTTCACAAGTTTAACAATGATAAGGGGACACTTTCACCTGAAATGTAGGCCTATCAACTTGGTTAAGAAGTTCCAGTGTATCTGTTTTTTGTTCCTGTTCTAATGTTGAAATGGTGTCACATGTGTACTGATGTGTTCCTCTGATTACTGACACGCTAAAACTTCCAGATGATCTCTTGTAAGTTGTAACAACTCGAACTTCCTCACCTTTCTGATTCTGTGTTAGATGATTGCACGAAAGGATTTTCGAAATATGGTAGGTGATAAGGTGAACTTTGGCAATTCCAGGCCTGAGGGAAGTTAAGAAACTAATAAAATGACTTTGATGCTTTAAGACTCTATCTTGTAAAGTATATTCCTAGATGAAATGGACTTTGTTTAAGGCATTTGAAACAGTAGTGGCAAGTTTTGTTGTGTCGTATGAACTATCAGCCTTTGAGTTTGAGGAACCATTATATGGTCAAACTGTTTTTCACTATTCTCGAGTTGAGTGCAGGTTACAGAATTTTCAAATAGATTATGCAAAAGCTTATCTGTATGCTGTCGTACTCAATATGTTTACCTGTGGCATTTCTGCCATATGTTGATCTATAAAATCATTTCTATTAAAAGATGTTCAGATATATATTCTTGATGCAAATCTTTACTTTTGCTATATCATTAAGTTAAGATGAAGTCATGTCTGTATGATGTTCCTTCTCGTTCTCTTACCGTCTTTCACATCCAAATCTAGGTTTGAGACTGTCTTGTTCAAGTTGGAGGTTCTCGATCACATGACTAGAGAAAGAGCAGCTGTGCAACCTACTTTTGGTTCCCCTGTACCCATCCTTCTGGAGCTAGATATTGCAGCCGAGGTAAAGGATACATCTTTGAGCAGTGCATTATAAAGCAAAACATTTTTTTCCTTACACCATGCAACTAGAAGATTTCATGTCATTACTGGTTTACTGTCTATGGTTGCTTTCATTCAAAGATCTTTTGAAACTAATTTAAGTATGTCCAGTATGCAGTTTTAAGCCTCTCACTTATTTGATCCATATCTGTATAACGTATCCAATGGTGAACGCTTGTTCATCTATCTAGTTCCCCACTTTCCAAGTACAGCCATTAAGTGTGACATGATTATAGGCAAATTCCCACTGGAACTGTAATGATTCCTTTATTATATCATCATCATCATCATCATCATCATCATCATCATTTTATTATTATTATTATTGTTGTTATTGTTGTTGTTGTTGTTGCTTCCTATTATTATTATTATTCATTATAGGATGAAGCAATGCAATCATTTTATATGTAGATGATCTATATGTCTTTAGTTTGTTTTTCTTTTTTATTTTTAATCAAAATGCTCCAGAAAAAGGCTAAGATAACTAATACACTATTGCTCTAAGGGCTGAAATAGTTTGTTGATTAATGAACCAATGAAGTAACGTTTTCTGATAAGTAAGCATCTTGTGTGCTATATTGGCATGCACTCAGTTTGGAGTAGCAGAAGCACTCATATGAATAAGTAATTGTTGTTTTATCCATATTGATATTCTTTGATTGGTTGCTCAAGGTTTGGACTTAAATGAGCATTTGTTTATAGGATTGCTCACTGATTCTTTGATTATTGGCATTTGTTTGACCTTCCAGGCAGTGCAGGAACCATCATTGAGACTTGCAGTTCTGCACTCTGTATATAATTACTGGAAAGGAAAGGTATACTTCCTTCATATTTAGTTACTAATCATATGATAGTTATTTGGGTAATGTATGTGCTTCTCTGTCTTTGCAGATCATATTTGACTTCCTATTTTTCTAAAACTTACTATTTTTATCATAGCATCAATTCTTATGCATGCTTTGTAATATTTTATCAGCGAAAACGACGGTGGAAACCTATTCTTCGTCGATTGCAGGTCAGTTCAATGCTAACCCAGATACCATGTTTTGCTTTTGTGTTGTTATTTTTTGTTTGTCTGACTTCGTGGTTAAGTCCTGTAAAACAAGAATTCCATGTTAGTATTTCTATGGTGGTTCATTTGGTCTTTGCAATTTTATATTTGTAATGTGCTGATATGTTGGTTTGTCACACTCACATGTCTTGTTCCTTCAAATGTCAACGAGAATATCATCTGGATTTGGCACTTTATGATGCCTTTCATTTTTGTGCAGCCTCCACCTCCATCTAGTGATACAAATCCGTACAACGTATTCAGGCCAAGAGAGAAACTTCATCGCCTTTACACGAGAAGGGTATGCACAAACTTATTGTCGTTTATTAGTTGTTTCCTGTCCATTACCAAACCCCCACCAGATACATGTACTAAGTAGTGAATGAAGCAAAGATACATCTAAAGAAATTTCTTTGATTTGCCGATTGTTTCCAGGTACAAAAACGGGAAAACAGCGTACTGTATTTTGAAAAACTTCAGCTGGTGAGTATTACATCCTCGCATATAAGTGTCGTATGTGGATAACAATTCTTTCGTACTGATACAGGAAATTTGAACTATATGTAGGTAGCTTACTGTATATATCAATCCTCGAAAGTTCCCAAGAATTTGAAGGAAATGAGTAGATAGTTAGGCTTTCTACACAAATAATAGCTTTTAAGGAGAATATTGGGCTTTGTATATGGTTCTGCATGGATGATTATTCTCAATAGAAAACTTTTTACTGAGTTTGCTAAATGGGTTTCCTAGAACTAGTTATACGACTGATGGACCTCATGAACTTGTTTCAAAATGGTGACCTGCATCAATTTTGAAGTTGTTTTCAAAAGGAGCTTCTTTCTTTTTCTTGAGGGAAGTTTTATAAATCGTGCTTGCTTTGGGTCTTGAGAAGACCATATTTTGAGTAACTTGGTAAGGTGGTGTCATCTGAACCGAAGGACAACATTGCATATAATATTCACTTTGCTGAAACCTTTTGCGATTTAAAAAGACCTTGTTATTAACTGAATGGTGCTTCTTCACAATTTGAAACAATCTCTAGCAATGATTTAGGGTTAGATGGCTTAGAGAAATTAGGAATTATCTCATTAGAAAATTTGATCTCATGAAATGCATCTGGCTGTCATGAACTCTCAATTGTTAGCATTTGTTGCCCCTATTGCATAAAACAGGGTATCTGTATGCTGGAAGCTTGCTATCTGTATAAAGAGAGAGTAAAAATATACCTGTAACATATTTGCTCCTAATAGTTCTTCTGTTCACCCATTCAATACTTGTATGCTGCAGCAAGCTTTCGTACAGCTTTATACTAAACTTTCTAATGAAAATAATTCTAGAAAAGCCTAATTTATCTAAATATGTTCCTTTATGTTGCTGTCTTTGACTGTGACACTTCCATATACTTTGCAATATGTTTCTTTCTCTTTTCTTCTTTCCTTAGTAGAAGAGACGGTGACTTCAGCTCTAATTATATATGAGAACTTGTTTACCATTTTTTATTGATGATGTTGCTCAAAATTGTCTTTGTTTGTGTTTATGATATCTTCATTTATGTCTAAATAGTTTTGATTCCTGTGGTACTTCAGGTCAGGCGCAACTTGGACCATGCACACTTACTTTTGGAGACTTTAATTAAGGTTTTCTCCTGCAACCATCTCAATATATTAGAAATTGGTTTTTAGAGTTCTCCATCTGTAATACTTCAAATGCAGAGAGAAGAAAAGAAGCGGAAGGTGATGGAGAATGAGATCCACCTTCAAAGGCTCCAGATCGAGCACAAGGTATTTCCTAGCTATTGTTTTTAAGTTTTGCTTTTCTAGATACTTGTAGATGTGTAACTATGTAGTTTTTAAGTGGTCTGGAGCCTCCCTCCTTGTGGCCAGATGAATATGCATTTCCTAGTGTGTGTACATAAACTTCTTGGTGTCTTGACTTGTGAACCTATCTTTGACAGTTTAATTATAATTGACTGCTAGCTCAAGGTGATTTTAATTTCCATAAGTTTTAACTTATGAAGTTTAGTTACGTGGCATTCTAGTTTCCTACACTTGTCTTAATATATACCTATCAGAGCTTCAGGATATATTGTCTGATAGTACAAGTTTCAGGAGCCTGAATAACTATGCTTAGCAAATAAACTTAGTCATCATTATAATCATATATGCTAGTCATTACCCACCTGTTTTAAAGATGTTGGATCTATTTTGTGGTTGAAAATTTCGGCAAAAGCGGCAGAGTGCATAGTTTTAAGTTCCCTTCTTCTGGTTATACTTGTGCTAGTCTAATTGACATTTACCTTTTACAGCATGAAGCACAATTAATGGAAGCGGGGATGGAATTACCATTCAGATATGCTGAAAGCATGGATAACTTGATTCAACCAGATCAAACAAAATATGGCTATCCATTGCCACGGCCTATTCAAGTGCAAGACCTGCCTGTCACAGATCCCAACCTGA